>BSBM01000474.1:4026666-4655000 GCA_027924585.1 Larix kaempferi
CATATACAGAAGCTGCACATATACGAAAGCTGCGCATATATGAAAGCGTTCCATATATGCACATATACGGAAGCTTCTGTATATGTGCAGCTTCCGTATATGCGCATATATGGAAGCTTCCGTAAGCGTTCCATATATGCGCTTATACAGAAGCTTTCGTATATGCACTGCACATATACGGAAGCTGCGCATATACGAAAGATTCCATATATGCGCATAAACAAAAGCTTCCGTATATGTGATGCGCATATATGGAAGCTTCCGTATATGTGCATATACGGAAGCTGCGCATATACGGAAGCTTCCGTATATGCACAGCTTTCGTATCTATAAGCTTCCGTATATGTGCATATATGGAAGCTGCGTATATACGTAAGCTGCGCATATACAGAAGCTTCCTTATATGCGCATATACGGAAGCTTCCGTATATGCGCATATACAGAAGCTTACGAAAGCTTCTGTATATGCGCATATACAGAAGCTTCCTTATATGCGCAGCTTCTGTATGTCCACATATACGGAAGCTTCCGTATATGCGCATATAAGGAAACTTTCGTATATGCGCAGCTTCCGGATATGCACATATACAGAATCTTACGGATACGGAAGCTACGCATATACGGAAGCTTCCGTATATGCGCAGCTTCCGTATCCGTAAGCTTCTCCGTATATGCGCATATACAGAAGCTGCGCAGATACGGACGTTTTCGTATATGCGCAGTGCATATACAGAAGCTTCTGTATATGCGCATATACGGAAGCCTCTGTATATGCGCATATACGGAAGCTTCTGTATATGCGCTGCGCATATACGGAAGCTGCGCATATATGGAAGCTTACGGATATGGAAGCTGTGCATACGCTGTGCATATACGGAAGCTTCCATATATGCGCAGCTTCTGTATATGCGCTGCACATATATGGAAGCTTCCGTATATGCGCAGCTTCCGTACCCGTAAGATTCCGTATATGCACATATACGGAAGCTGCGCATATACGAAAGCTTCCATATATGCACATATACGGAAGCTGCGCATATACGAAAGCTTCCGTATATGCACATATACGGAAGCTGCGCAGATACAGAAGCTTCCGTATATGTGCAGCTTCCGTATATGCGAATATACAGACGCTTACAGATACAGAAGCTGCGCATACACTGTGCATATACAGAAGCTTCCGTATATGCGCAACGCATATACAAAAGCTACGCATATACGGAAGCTTCCGTATATGCGCGTATGCGCAACTTCTGTATCCGTAAGCATCCGTATATGCGTAGCGCATATACAGAAGCTTCCGTATATGCACATCTTTCGTATTCGTAAGCGTCCGTATATCAGCATATACGGAAGCTTCCGTATATGCGCATATAAGGAAGCTTTCGTATATGCGCATATACAGAAGCTTACGAAAGCTTTTGTATATTCGCATATACGGAAGCTTCTGTATATGTGCTTATATGGAAGCTTCTGTATATGTGCAGCGTATGCGCAGCTTCCGTATCCATAAGCTTCTGTATATGCACATATACGAAAGCTTTTGTATATACACATATACGGAAGCTTCCGTATATGGGCTGCGCATATACGGAAGCTGTGCATATGCGGAAGCTTCCATATATGCACATATACAAAAGCTTACGAAAGCTTTTGTATATTTTCATATACGGAAGCTTCTGTATATGCGCTTATACGGAAGCTTCTGTATATGCGCAGCTTCCGTATCCATAAAATTCTGTATATGTGCATATACGGAAGCTGCGCATATACGGAAGCTTTCGTATATGCGCAGCTTCCGTATATGTGCAGCACATATATAGAAGCTTCCATATATGTGCATATGCGAAAGCTGCGCATACGGAAGCTGCGCATATACAGAAGCTTTCGTATATGTGCAACGCATATACGGAAGCTCTGCATATACAGAAGTTTCCGTATATGCACAGCATATGTGCAACTTCCGTATCCGTAAGCTTTCGTATATGCGAATATACGGAAGCTGCGCATATACGGAAGCTTCCTTATATGCACATATATAGAAGCTTCTGTATATGCACATATACGAAAGCTTCCGTATATGCGCATATACGGAAGCTATGCATATACGGATGCTGGGCATATACAGAAGCTACGCATATACGGATGCTGCGCATACGGAAGCGGGCATATACGGATTCTGCATGATGATGATTAAGTAAGTAAGATGATTGATTAAATATCTTCTCTGAATTTTTCCCCATACTTTTTTATGTATCGTACTCTAGTAAAGAGAAGAAAATTAAGATAGATGAATGATGGGCATAATGCCAATTGATTGAATAGACTAACACTGTTAAGTTATCCTAATATCTCTTATCAGTTATCTACTGCAACATAAATTATGGATGTCTAGATTCAGAAATTTTAAACAACATATCGTACCAGAGGTGCTGTAATTTTTCTTGCATAAAAACATAAGTAAATATCTTATCCTTATGTGAACCTAGGGTTTCCTTTTGTCATTTAAATTCTTCACAAAAGATGAATGCTATGTTTTCCCTTATCATTCTTCTCAATAGTTTAGCGTTTTAAAGTTCACTGTATTTCTTTCTTCAGTTTTTCATTGAATTATAACAACTACAAAAATAAATATTTTCTAAGTACACAGTACTGCTATCAAGTATTTACATTTTCGAAAACATAATTTTTTTCAAATTGCAAACAACTGTATGGTTATTTAGCACTATTTTTCATTCACAGTATTCATATCTTGTGTATTATTTTGTTATTCAAACTACAGTTATAATTCCATTACACCTATCATAGGATTAGAAACCCTAGATTTTTGCCTCATCATTTAACATTCATTGCAACACTCAACAAAACAAGTATTCTATTCAAAACAGAGATTTTGCTTAAACTTAGACCTCGTGACAGGCTCGTAACCCTTCGGTGAACAAACCCTAGTAGTTTTTCTACCTTTCGGGTTAAAAGCATAGTTAAGCTTCAACACCATCATTTAAAACAGAAACAAAAATTTAGTCACGATTCCATTATATAGCTACAGATAAAAATGGAATTTTGGCTCTCGGCCGTCACCATAAATCGACGAACATTGTCAAAATTTAACTACATTATAACCTATCAATACCTTTACACTAAAACAAGCAAAGGTTTGAAGTTTAAAACCCTTTTGGAAAAGTAAAACAAGTATCTCAGTATGAGCAGGATTCGAACTAGCTCTCAAGCATAAAAATCTTAACCTTATCCTTTAAGCAGAGTTAGCAAGTGAAGCTTTCCATATCGTTTCAACTAGTGCATAATCAAATACACAAGAACAAATTGTATAGCCTGTGGCTCATGGCCGTAATGAAAAGTATAACATTGATAAACAAGTCAACACAGAACTCTAGAGCATGGTGAACATAGTCAACGCATTAAAACTCCATTTACAAAACAACTCATAACTTCCATTTTAGACTAAGACAGAAGTTCTTACAACAATTGACCCTTAAAGGTTACAGTAGCAAGACGAGTTCAAAACTTCAACCGTAATCCTACAAATAATGTAGAGTTGGATAACCAAAACATTATTTTATTACTGTTTGTTCCATCAAAACAACTGAGGGTGAAACCTTAGTTACATTCACAACAACTTGGACATTTAGTAGCACAATCAGAACCCATTATAAAGGTAGACCAAGGATCCAATCCTCCTTACGTATGCTTCGGAGCATGTAAACATTGCAAACGATGGCCACACCATTAGATTTCGAAGGGCTCCGGCTAAACTACACACGACCAATAGTTTCCAGGAAATCTACAGGGGGAAAACCACCGAGACTTACCATTCACATTTAGTAGTTTCCCATCATCTTCAGCGTAGAACCCTGTAGACATAGGCACCTGTCAATTAAACAGAAGAAGGTTAAATCTAAAATTCAAAGTGTAAACCTTATTGACGATTACAACCACACGAAAATGGTAATAGAACTTTACCTTAATAGATATCGAAGGACAGAGGCGATAGCCTCTGCAACCAGCTCGAATCCTGAGTCACCACACTTTACAATTGTTGAATGCAGCTATCACATGCACACCAAGAACTCGACTCTTAAGCTATCAACAGGTATCAGAACTCATTCATTGGTTACGGGTTCAAAACTTGGAGAGAACTCTCAACAACTTATCATTTTTCAAACCCTAAACACTCACAAGCCAGTTGGCCTCTCTCCAGAACTACCCTCTATCACAATGAATGCTCATGGAAACAACAACGCCGAAAAATAAAGGAGTTAGGGTTATTTCCCATGTATCGAGAGCATCTCCAGATCAACAATGGTGATCATGTGATGTAACCCCAATCACTTGTTACATTAAAGACACTTTGTTACACTTTCCACTACACATTCCAACTCAGAAGGGCACTAGGGTGAGGGTCGGGACAGCTCAACATTTTCGGCATTGACCTCACAATATTTCACTTGACACTAGACACGTATTCTGCCACCAAGGTCTCCCACGAAGGTGGTAGATGGGTGAGTTAAATGCCAAGATTTGATTTTGATTACCTGCCAGCTCACATATCTATCACAACATTATGACCCTGTCCTTATCTTGCGTCAGCACGAAGGTGATTGTAAACCTGTCACATTGTGTATACATATGTTAATAGGTAATGGTTACACCCTTAATGTTGAACCAAATACCTATCAAGTGTATGGTCAAAGTCCCACGATAATGCCTATAGTTTTCCTATTAGTATATAGGACCCTTGCATGAAACTCTCGGCATATAGTTTAATGACATAGGAAAAGGTTGGAATTTACATATAGTTTATATGTCATAAGATAATATATATGTTTGCACATAGTTCTTATGTTTTGAGATTTGCAATATAGTTTAGGCGCTATAAGAAATACATAGGAAGTGTATATAAATACTTCTTAGGGACTTAATTGTAAAGTTTATATAGCTTATACAAGGAAAGCATGAAAATAGCATCTAGAGCATAGGAAATCACATAGCCATTGTGCATGTAGATCACATATTTAGGAAAAATAAATTATCATACAGTTAGCCTATGAATCTTAAAGGCACATTATCTTCTACAATTATTTGCATCATATATTATCTCTAATCAATGCTTTAAAGTTCTAATTCATCTTGTGAATGTAAAACAAAAAGGCATGAGATGTTAGTTTACAACTGCAACTTTTAGACGAGTCATTTTAAGGTACCTTTGATACTTTATACAAAATCCCTGACGATTATCTGAAGTACAATTTAACTTATACTTGATCTGATGTGCCACCCTTACCTGTAATCAGCGAAAAAGGGGAGGTCCAAATGCTTTAGCGTGAATGCTATATAAGGCTCGGGGTACCCTCAGGACCCCTTTCAACATCAAAGAAGAACAACAATTAGCACTTTTAAACACTATTATCCAAAGAAGCATTGACATAGGAAGTATAAAAACATAGCTGAACATCCAATAGTACTTTAACGTAGACTATAATTTCATCTTGCATCAAGACACAAACAATACAAAGTATGATTTTTATAAACATTTATTTCAGTATGACGACATAGAAGCATTAAATACAATTCCGCACAGTTAGTTTATGCATTAAATACTGCATTGATTTTTTTTTTTAATTTTGTAAATTTTGGGATGTTACACAAGAATATGATTAAGCAACTCTGAACTGTATCCATTGGATTTTGTAAAACAATTATCAAAGAATTCTAAAAATAAAAACATTTATCCAGATAAATCTAACTATAAAAACATGTACAGAGATGTGTGAAGAATGGAACCGGAACTGCAAATTTGATATTCAAATGCATTCCCAATTCACATTAAGGTATTCCGTGCAATAATTAATAATCCCAAATGTTCCTCATTTATTAATACACCAATAAATCCAAAATACCGGCTATTTGTTGTGCATGTCTCTATAATGTTAGAGACGATAGCCATAAAATTTATAACCAGCATTGTTGCATGAGCCAAAAGACTATTTGATGTGATCTTTCACTATGATCTTTCCATTGAGAATGCAAGTATCGCTGCAACTTTTATGCAGAACTCGACAACCGTTGCAGCTCATCCTTTTCTGATCGTCTGCGTCCTACTAAAGAAGGCCAAAATATCACCATCCATGTAAACAAAAACACATTGCTTGCTCTACACGTTACTACCTCACACAGACATCCATCCAACTTAAAGATTTGAATAAAAACAAAAAAGTAAAGAACTAAGAACAAAAGCTATTCTTTCAATTCATCCATACTTTTGAATAAAAATACTGAGGTCTCTGCCTGAGCTATAGCGTGCGCATACCTGTTGTCGTAGTCATGAAAGTGAAAATTTTTGCAGAACAAAAATACTAGTAAATAAATATTTTATGGAACTTCAAATTTATTATAGACTATTGATACAAGGTTTGACTATTGATATAAAGTTTGTTTATGTTTAGATATTGTAAAAATATTAACATAGTGTTTCAACATGTATAATTTAAATCTAATTTAAAGTTTAATTAAAAAGTTTTAATTTTATTTAATATAAATTTATTAATTATATTTTATTTAAATATATTTATTGTAAAATTTATATTATTTTTTAAAATAATGTTTTTTTTTTCAATCTATATTTATATTAAAATAATGTTTTAGATTGTTTGATATAATTATTTTGGATTTTAAAAATAAATAATAATATCTTACTAAATATTTACATTATAGATTTATTTATAAATTTAAAATTAATATTTTATAAATATATATTTATATTAAAAATATAGCTTTGCATTTATATTTATCTTGAGTTAAAAATTAACCATATTTTAATATTACTATTATATTTCTATTCCATTTATATTATTAGTGTAATTTTTTCTATGAATATAGCAACAAAATATTAAAATCACATTAAGAACATAGCCATTGACATAAGTTAATCCACATATATTATTAATATGATACAATAACCTAAAAATAATATTATTGTGGTTGTTTAACATTTTTATCAATCTATCTTATGATTATGATTAGAAGTGTAATAACTTCTGAGTTTCAAAATCTATGCTCTGATACTAACCTCTCTAACCTTCTAGATACTCAAAACTATAGTGAGCTAGGGAAGCTCCTCTATAATATTTTTAGTATAGAAATAATATTTTAAAGAAAACCAATTAATCTATCATCATCATCATCATCATAAACTAAAAATAATGTCAAAACATATTTAAAGAAATAATAAAATTGTATTATTTTACATTTCTATCTTTTTTTCGCACTATTAATTTTTATAAACTTGAAAATTTCAAAATTACGATCTTATATTTCAAATAAAAAATTATAATATTTTCATAATTTAAATTATTATCATATTATTAATAATTTATTATCTTAAAATTGTTCAAAAATAACATTTACTTAAATTTATTATAAAAAATTTCAAAATCAACATTTTCTTAAATTTATTATAATAAATTTGTAATATTTTAAATTAATTTATTATATTTTGTAATATTTAAATAAAAATAAAAATAACATTTTAATACTTAAAACATTGTGATTTATTATTGAGTTCTAGAATTTTTTGACTTTATTTATAAAAAAACGAAATTAACTCATAGACTTGGGAACACACTAATTTTACCATCATTGCCTATATTGAGAAAACCCATGTGCTATAATGCAAAAGACAAAACAATTATGAAGATAAATATTGAGACATTAGGGTTGTAATAAAATTATAAATTAAATTGTTGTACGCAAGGCTAAGAAAATGTATATATTTATTTGATTCAGTAACATGAGACAAAGTAGGTGAGTGGAAGTAAATAACAATATAAAATATAAACTAAAGCCAAAATATGTAATTTTTTTTAATAAAATAGATAATAATTTTTCTACTTATTTTTTTACAAATTACAAAGAAAATACTAAAACCTTAAACATCTTTAAAAACATTATATATAAATAAATATAAAATTAAACTTATCACTATATTTAATAACCAAATATATAGTTAAATTTATGTAATAACAATAATTTTTCATAATAATTAGCTACTAAATTAACAAAATAATTGCTCAACACGGGTGTATATCTTTCTATCTAAACAACTATAAAATATAAAATAAGTTACAATGCATTATGTCATTGGTTTTTAATTTTCTTGAAACATCAAATTCAATCCATATTGCCCAAACACATTATCTGTCTTGATATTGGTATTGAAAGGATCCTTGATATTCGCATTAAGCGAAATGTATTCAGTTTTACTTGTCGCTTTACATGTTATCATTTATTGAGATGGTTTTTAAAGTAAGAAATTTAAATTTTTCATAACGCAATATCAATGAGTCACTGTTTTACAAATTTATTATACCTAAAATCATCAAGAACACCAAAGAATCTCCCACACGATTTCAAATTTAGGAAAATAATAAAAGAGACGTGCTGTTACAGATGGGCAAGAAAATATCTGTCCCATAAAATTGAAAAAGAAAGACATCAAACCTTTGAAAGCAAGCCGAGTAATATCAATTTAGAGATCTATATTCAGATATCTATGCCGATATAATCCAAATGAGTTGAAATATACTCAGAAGAAACACATAAAAAAAGAGAGCAACCAAAGATATAAATCCTGATTTACGATATTGAATTCCATATTGCTGCCAAAACACTTGACATAAAGCTTTTTGATTTAATCAAATAGGGCACACATAAAAAAAACCTTAAAGCAAACCAAACCTTGCACAGTAAATCCGATATGCATTTCATGGTAAACAGAACAGTACCAAGGTTGATCGCTCCAGTGGCAATGTACTTATTTATTCGCTTAGCATTCGATCAATTGAAAGTATTGGGCGTTGGTTTTCGTTCTGGAGTTCTTCCAATACATTATGTTTTCTTTTACTACGCCGATCAACCAACTAACATTTCCTGGGTGGGAAGCAAACCTTTTCATTCTCCCCGGTCCAACAATCCTAATCCTGGACTTTGGCTTTCAATATGCTACGCCTTAAATTTTTGCATTCGAGACCCCCTCTGCTCGGGTTTTCCGTTCCTTGATGAATAGGGAATGGGCGGGGCATGCATTCATTCGCACACAGAAGCGCTCTAACAGAGAGTGTATTCTGTTGGGTAGGAAGGCGGATTGTTCGGATGGCTATCCAATCTAGGGCAATCGGATCGGTTGTGCATTAAAATGGAGAAGGCAGGCGCCACTCAGAACTTTTTTTTCACAACAACTGGTAGAGAAGCAGTCGACTTCAGGCTCGAATGGGATAGGAGCCAGATTCAGGCCGTTAACTCAGAGGCTCATTTGCTGGCGTCTATTCCCTTTGCGTCTGAGAATGAGAATGGCAGCGACCGCTTCTTCTGCCATGGCGAAGGGATGAATCGAGTGGAGTAAACACATAAATGTTTCTTCAGTGGAGGGCGGGCATTTCAAATTCAAAATTCAAATTCGGTGTCAGAATAGTGGATCCACGAGATATATGTCATGCATGGACAGGTTCAGTGTCGGAACATTGAGTCCACGAGATGTTACGAGATATATGTCATCCATGATATACATGAGATATATGGCATGGATGATATTGTTCACCATTGAAGAGGAGAACTTATGTAAAAATAAAATAAAAAATAATTGTTTTTAGAACCGTTCTATGTTTGGAAATCGAGGGCATTATAGTGGGTGTTTGTGGCTTTAGAAGTGAATTTGTAAGCATTTAAAGCATCATTTGAAGTCAAAATATATGTAAGGATACACCAAAAGTGATAAGTAATTAGAAAAAAGACGAAATGAAATGGCACGTAGTTAACTAACAATTTAAAAGGAAAATATAATATCATTAAAAAAATAATAAAAAAATATTGGATGCCACTATGTTTTGAATGGATATAATTAATTAATCATATAGTTATTATAATTATATAATTAATCATACATTTATATCATTCTTTAGTTTATTTTTATTTATAATTTTGGTGTTTGAAAAAAGTGTGATAAAAATATAAAAAAGCAAAAAATATTTTTATTAAGAGAATTAAGACTTAAAACAAAAAATTCATTCTTATGTGAATAAATCTCAAGTAAGTGAAGCATACTAATCCTTAATCATAAATAAATGAAGGAAATTTTATTAATATTTCAAGCTAAATTTTATTATGATTATGGTCCAGAAGTCTATTAAAAATTTGTATTATAGAAATATATATTTATTTGAGAGTCAATTATTTCATATGGGTAAATGTATTATGGGTCATTGATTTCATATTGTGATTGTTTATTATTGATTAAATAGATGCTTCTAATTCTTTATTATTCAACAACAATATTGTAATTTCATAAATATTTTAAGTTGAATCTTACAATTATGGATAAGAATATCAATAATAGATATATATAAACAATATATAAATCTTACCTAGCCAAAATGCCACGGAGTGGTGTAGTTGTGCATAACTAGCCATGAGGAAGTGTAACACTATTGGGAGTGTGCTCCTTTTTTTAGTCAAATTGTGAGTTATTACCCCAAATCATATGAGCTAGGGATGCAATCCCAAGTGGATTATGGAAATGGGATCCTCTATTCCATAAGTATTTGAACATGTAGAAAAATAATGGGAGATAGGTTATTGTAAGGTTAGGAAAAGTCACTATTTTATCATTTTGACAAAACATTGAGCGCTTAAGCTCAGCGGGTCTTTGTGGTACTAGAAGAGAATATGTAAGCACTTAAATCATCATTTGGAACCAAAATAAAGGAAAAAGATAATATTATTATAAATAATTTGGGAATATGTAAGCACTTAAATCATCATTTGGAACCAAAATAAAGGAAAAAGATAATATTATTATAAATAATTTGTTCACCTGGATGCCAATATGTTTGTGGATGGGTACAATTAATTAATCATATAGTTATTGCAATTATATAATTAATGATATAATTATATAATTCTTTAATTTATTTTTATTAATAAATTTTATGTTTGAAAAAATATAATAAAATATTAAAAAGAAAAAACTATTTTTATGAGGAAAATTAAAAATTCATTCTTATGTAAATAAAAGTTAAGTAATTGAAAATATAAATTTTTAATTACAAATAAATAAATAAATAAAAATATATTAATATAAAACTAATTTAATGACAATATTATCTTAGATAGAAAATATAAAATAAGAAATTTCACAACGTGTACACACAAAGATGTATAATTTGATTATAAGTAAATTTTGGATTCAATTACTTTTTAATTTTTTATAAAATATAAATATATTTTAAATTAAATATTTTACGCACACATAATTAATTTAAATTAATAAAAAATGTATAATTTAATAAAAATAAATTTTAAACTTATTAATTTATATATTATTGTTAATTTTTTATAAAATATAAATATATTTTATATATAAAGTAATTTTATAAATATATATATACATTAAATCCATTCAATACAATATGAAATATTTTAAATTCTATAAATATATTATTGTATTTTTATTAATTAATAATAATTTTTAAAATTAAAAATATCATATATAGAAACCATTCTTACAATATATGCCTAAGTTTTATATGCATATTAGTTTATGTGAATTATAATTGATATTGAATTGGAAATTTATAATTATGCAAGTTTCTTTTATAATCTTCTTTGGTTATTATGATTTTTTCACTTTCCTTTGTTTTCATTTCAAGAACCATGGCAATAAATTGAGGCAAAGGAGAAAATCTTAAGACCCGAGGATTCTACTACAAACATTTAGAACTAGGTATTTATCTTTAATACTTTGTAATCCAATTGTTTGTTGAAAAGAAAGTGTTTGATTACTTGCAAGATTTGAGTTTGTTTATGTCTCTACTATGCAACAACTAAAACCAACAATTGTTGGGAATTTATTTCCCTAAACAATGAGGGACGTTGTATTATTGTGAGAAAAAAATGATTCGCGGGGGACATTGAAAAATCTTTTTTCGCTCGTAACTACTGGCCAAAAATGTGCTCAACACCAAGAACTTGCTTCCAATCATGCCAAAAATTCTCTATAAATTTTGACTTTGTTACATAGTTCAAGTGTCTTTCATGACAACAAACATAGTATAAATATCATCTTCTCTAGGAGCAAGAGAAACAGGTTTTCCATTGTAAGGAATATTCACTCCATGAGGCAAGTGAGGCATAGGGGAAATTACTCCATTGTGTTCCAAAGTTTCCCACATATCCTCTTCCTTAACAACTTTTTTTAGTGCATTCTTTGCTAATGGAACTTTTGGAATTTATGCCTTTGGCAAAGGAAGAGTACCTTTGTTCTTCATGCACTAAGTAATAGGATCCTCATCACTATCATCCATACTATATTTACCATTTTATTTCCTAACATCCATTTTTGTTTTCACTTTGGCCTCAAGAAATGCCCCTAATATCTAGGCTTTTTGTTGGCATAAGAACTCAGACTACCTTTTGATGGCCTCTTTTTGGATTTCATTTAAATTTTTATAGGCCTAAATTTCATTTTATTTGGTTTGGGTCTTAATCCTAAAGGTTTCTAATCTATAGAATAATCAATATCTGATGGAAAACCTTGATCTTCACTGAGTGGTTTTGTCAAATTCTTGACCGGAAACCTCTTATGCAAGTGCTTATCATAATCTGAATCATACCCAAAAAGTAAATACATTAGTTGCAAATATTCATCCTTATGTGGGTCATTTGTCTTCTTCAAGCTTGCCAACAAAGGATTGCTAGAGTAGGAGACCTATTGCCAATGGTGAATATTATTAATTTATAGTAGTCAACTAACAATTCATGTACCCGAGAAGAGAAATAGGTTTGTGAACTAACATAAAAATAGTATATTTTCACATACTAACTTTTCAATGATAATATATCTCATATAGTAGCAATGATGGGAACATATAATGCAAAAAAATTAAATATCAACATGTAGAATTGCTACTAGAAAGCGACTTGAAATAATTTATATTTAAGTGAGACTATGAAAAATCTGATCTTGGGAGGATTTAACTAAGTACCCATTAGATTATTTATGACCAAGTATCTCCAAAGAATCTTGAAATCCTATATCTAGGTTGGTTATAGTGTAAGTCAATATTTTGATTGTTTGGTTAGATATAAATGACATTGTTTTCTTATTTTTATCAAGTATATCTTGAATATTGAATCTTATGGATATGTTGCTTGTTCTACTAGATTTTTTGATCATGAAAATGTAAATAAAGTATAAGGGTTTTTACACATAAGAAATCAAAAATCATATGCATCTTGATGGATTTAAGTATAATTCTGAAATTAATCGTGGATAGATTTAGGTTACTTGGTTCAAATTTTATAGCCTTTAGTATTCATGTAATCATGGACGGGTTACAAATTGTACCAATTTTATATCAGTTTTCTCATGCATGTTTCAATTTTGGTTTCTTTGTTGATTTGAAATTTGAATTATGAAATATTTAATGAGATGTTGAACAATTCTTTTGGATTCAAGAAAACATAAAATATCCAAGAATCCACATTCACTTCATGATTCAAGATGTTTTGATCAACCCATAAGTGAGAGAGATGCCAACTCTTATGAGAATGCAGCTAATATCCATATAATGGATGATAAAATAGGTTCCTCTAGTGATCAAAGTGAGATTAATGCAATTTTAACATAAATTAGCCATAACATTGAAGTTTTTTCCTTTGAAGGAAACAAAAACCATTCATAATCACTGAAAAGTAAAAAGACCAATGAGACATAGGGAGAGAATTCCAACTAGAATGAGTGTCAAAATTTTCATTTATTGAACCAATATCTACTACAAATGAGAAAGAGTCTTCACAAGAATTTAGATGCATTATATGTAGTTGGAAACTTGGCAAGGTAGTAAAGTTGCAGATGAAGTTAGATACAATAGAAAAGCATGCAAGAAAGGTGTATGATAAGGAAACTGTAAATGGTGAGGAGAAATTTATTATCCGATGGATTTTTTTTAGGAATGTTGACATGCCAAATATGAAGCTCATAAATACTTACTAAGAAAGAGAACTATCACATATCTGTTGGGAAAGACAATGTAAGTGGAGGAACCATCACATCTCTATTTGGAAAGACGATGGAACGGTTTTTTTTATCCAAGATGATGCAATTAAGCACTATATTTCACATATTATCTAGATTCCATCCTATGAGAAATTATACATATTACAAGAACTATATATCTTTTGTTGAAGTGTCAAAGTCTCCATCTTCTCATGGGTCTATAACACATCGTTGGGAATGGGAAACTTTGACACTTCAAGAAAAGATATATAGCTTTTGTAATATGGATAATTTTTCATAGGATGACTCTAGATAAGGTGTGCAATACAATGCTTAATTGCATCATCTTGGATAATAAATTTATTTCCATCATCTTTCCAAATAGAGATTCGATGGTTCCTCCATTTTTCTCGAGTTCTCTTACTTATTAAGTATTTGTCATATTCATATTCATATTTGACATCTCGACATTTTGTATAAGATTTCCATATAATAATGGGTTTCTCTTCGCCATTTTTAATTTCCTTGTCATACAACTTTCTTGTATTCTTCTCTATTGTATTGAACTTCACCTACAAGTTTACTGCATTGCCATGTTTCCAACTACATATAATGCATCTAACTTCTTGTGAATCCTCTCTCATTTGTTGGAGATATTGGTTCAATAAATGGAAAATTTGAGAACAATTCTGGTTGGAATTGTCATCTTGCATCTCATCAGGCTTCTTTCCTTTTTCGTGATTGTAAATGGTTTGTGTTGCTTTCCAAGGAAAAACCTTCAACATTGTTATTGTCAATTTTTAGTGAAATTGAATTTATCTCGCTTTGATCACTAGAGAAACCTATTTTAACATCCATAATATGGGTATTAGATGCTCTCATAAGAGTTGACATCTCTCTCATGCTGATGGGTTGCTCAAAACATCTTGAATCATGAAGAGAATGTGGATTCTCGGGCTGGGGATTTTGAAAGAATAATAATACATTCCTCTATTTTGATTTTTCTTACCATGATCGTTCATCAACATCTCACTAAATATTCCACAATTGAAAATTCAAATCAACCTAGAAACCAAAAGTGAAACATGCATGAGAAAAATAATATAAAATTAGTAAAATTTGTAACCCATCCATGATTACATGAATCTTAGAGGATAAATTTCTTTAACCTAGTAACCTAAACCCATCCATGATGAACTTCAAGATAAACATGAGTTTTGATTTTCTGTCTAAAAAATATTATATTTTATTTAGATTTTTCATTGTTAAAAAATCTAGTAGAAAGAGAAAGATATTCATAAGATTCAAGATTCAAAATATACAATAAAAATAAGAAAACATTGTCATTTCTATCTAACCAAACAATCAATCCCATGTTTGACTTCTACTATAACCAAACTAGATATTCTCTTTTAGGATTCATTAGAGATATTTGGTTCATAAATAATATACTGGTTACTTGGTTAAATCCTCTTAAGTTGAGATTTTTCATGGTCTTACTCAAATTGTTTTCTAGTAGCAAGTCCACAAGTTGATCTTTAATTTTTTTGGAAATATATGTTCATGTCATTGCAACTATATGATGTAAACTATCATTAAAAACTTAGTATGCGACAATATACTAGTTCTATGTTAATTTACAACCCTATTTTAGAAGGTAATTATTTGTGGGTACATGAATTCTTAGTGTACCCTAAATAAACATTATTCATCATTAGCAATAGGTCTCCTACTCTAACAATCCTCCATTGGAAAGCTTGAAGTAAACAAACAACCCAAATGAGGATGAATCTAAGAAACTAATGTATTATTGTTTGGATTTGATTCAGATGATGATAAGCACTTGTCTAAGAGGTTTTTGGTCAACAATTTGACAAAACCACTCAGTGAAGATTGAGATTTGCTAGTGGATAGTGATGGTTTTGAAGATCAAATACCTTTAGGAATAGGATCCAAACCATATAAATTGATTTTTGGGTCCTTAAAAATTGAAATGCTGTCGAAAATGAGGCCTTCAAAAAGGAATCTAAGCTCTTCTGCCATAAAAAAATCTAGGATATTAGTGGTATTGTTTGAGGCCAAAGTGAAAACATAAACAAATGTTAGGAAATAAAATGATGAATATAGTAAGAATGATAGTGAAGAGGTTCGTTTTGCTCAGTGCATGAAAACAAGTATTCTTCCTTTGTCAAAGGAATCAATTCCAAAAGCTGCCCCTGCACTGCAAAGGGTTGTCAAGGAAGAGGGTAAGGGGGGAAATTTGGAGCACAATGGAGTAATTTTCCCTCCCCCTTTCCAACCTCATGGAGTAAAGAATCTTTACAATGGAAAACCTATTGTTCTTACTCCTCAATAAGAGGAGATTGATACTATGTTTGATGTCTTGAAAGACACAAACTATGCAATAAAGACAAAATTTATAGAGTTTTTTTTGGCATGATTGGAAGAAAGTTCTTGGTGTTGAACACATTTTTTACCAACAATTAGCAATTGGCAAAGAGTTGATAGGCCTCCATGAGTCAAATGTTTTCACAATAATACAATGTCCCTCATGGAGTTGCCTTTCCATGTTATTGAATTTCCAATCCTAGGCTAGGTCCTTAGTTGGCTTGATGTCGTCTTGGGGTTCTAACACTTAGGAGTGGAGTTCTTTGAATTTTATGAAATAATGACTAACAATATACAAATACATGATTTGGTTTTTCAGTAGCCATGAAGTTTCACATGCAATATGTTTCAATTGGCACTTGGCAAGATTGGCGTCAGCCTTTACTGTTGTGATGATTTGGCTTGGCTAAAAGACACTTGTGGGCATCACACTTTTTTCCTTAACGCATGGTCTTTCACTCATGGCTATTTCGCTTGACCCCCTTTTCTTTCATGTTCTACAGTTATAGTACCTATTGATGATTGATCATTACTACTTGTTGGGTTGAGTTACAATTTTATTAAGATCAATTCCCACATCATGGAGATTTGTGTATAATGACCCTAAGACAAAAAGATCTCCATGTGACGAGCATTGTCACAAGAAGATCTCCCTCTTATGGGCGTGACCTATGAGATTGTTATGAGCCAAACAAGAACTCTGCTATTACAAATTAAAATCAAAATCTAGTGTCTAAAATCTCTAACTAAAGGTAATGAAATACTAGCAACGATAAAATTTTCAACAGATTTAAAGTGTATTCAGTTCAACCGTACTAACCGCAACTAAATAGCAGATATTTTAGAACAATATAAACAGCAGCCAAATAGCAGATATTTTAGGCCGAATCCTAACAACTGAACACAAATTGAAAAGCAGAGGAAATAGATTTTGCAGGAGATAGTTTGTAACTGAATATCATATAACCTAGAACCAGAAAATAAGTACATTGAACCGAAACTCTCCCACAAAGGTCACAGCAGGTAAATACGCCTTATTCGGGGCAACCTGGCTGTGTGTGCATGTGAGAAAACTCTATCTAATTTTGACGTCTTTCATCTACCTAGTGATGTCTCCTCTACTTCAGGCGGCGAATACCTCAAATGTAATTGTCAAAGCCTCTTTGCTTCAAAGGTGTTCCTTCAATAATATTAACGTTTGAAGTATTTCAAGGATACTGTTTAAGGGTTGGGCATGACAGATTTATTAGAAGTTGAAATACTTGATACATAGTTACTAACACAGTAACTTAATTTGTGGACGATGAATATAAAGAAAAAAAAAATATTGCCAACATAATCAGGATAATCACGATGGTGAACGGAGATACCAGAAAATTGAATTAGCACTTGTGTTTGAACAAATCTTTCTCAACCTTGGACTGCTTGAACAAATTAATTTATGCACCCAGCACCATGAATTCCCTTCCTTCCACAACAACCAGAAACTTCCAGGAGACCAGTTTTCCTGCAGGCGACGGCTGTTGAAACATTTCCAGAGTGGTATGTTCTTTTATCTGTCAAGGTTCTGGAAGGAAGCGGAAGCGGAATGGTTTCTGTTTCTGGAACTTCTTTCCGTTTCATTATTCTCATCCCCGGCGCTTCCCTTACCAAGTCACAATCCATGGGATGATAAAGGATTTGTAAGTGTATGTAAAGACTCTATACGGTGTGTAAGCTGAATCTTGCCATTAATAATGTAGGAAATTGAATGATGTTTGCGAATATATAAATTTTTTCTATTGAAAATGTTTTTAACTATTTAAAGTTTGATTTAATAGATATTTTTTTGGGGACAAATTATAAGGTATATGTTTTTGTGGATGTAGTTTTTGAGTGTCTAAATGATGGAATCAACCTATGAAAATAGTTACACATAAGAGAACAACCAATATGCAACATTTGAAGGTCATAATGCAATCATCATGAAACAATTTTTTTATAACATGAGGTGAGTGTCCTTTAATACACCATACAATTTTTTTCAAAATGATTGAGAAATGGAAGAGTTATACGAAACACTAACAATGTGTTTTTTGAGTTGATGAGTCATTACACAATACAAATAAGAAAAAAATAGAAATAGAAATAGAAATATATATATATATATATATATATATATATATATATATATATATATATATATTTCTATTTCTATTTATATATATATATATATAGAAATATATTCTTTTTAAAAAATTACATATTTGGAATGTGTAGAAAAAATGTTATCTATGTCTAAAATTTCATAAAAAATGATGATGTGTAACATACTCTAATTAGCAGCTAAACATGGACATATTGAAAAATTGGATGCAATGCTCAATTAGTCATGTTTTACCACATTCCATGGCACATGCTTGGTAAATTCGAAGAAAAATCCGAACCAGACACATAGGCACAAAGAGGCCATGTGAGTATGTGTGGAGGTTCGAGTTTAGTTCTACAAAACATGTATGCATATTGTTTAAATTCAATTTTTTTTCCCACCAAACTAAAACACGTAAGGAATTTGTTGCTACAAAACATGTACAGATTTATTATAGCATAAACGCATACACGTTTTTGAGAAAAAAAACACTACTACCCCCCCAAACCTAATACACCCCCTCTCCAACTCCCAAAGACCCACACAACCATGTACACAGCCCCCCCTCAACCCCTAACACCCCCACCTCCTACTCCTCCCCTAACACAGCTCTCTCCCCCTTAACTCTTGCTAACCCTCTCACTCTCTCTCTCCCATACTCATCCACCTAGTCATGTCTCTCCTCCAAACCCTTATTAACCCCCATCCCTACTCTCCCTCTCTCACCCCTTTCCTCCTCTCTCTAACTGCCCTAATTCTCCCTAAAACCATATCCTCCCATCCCTATGCATATCCCCACTAGTCTCTCTTTACCACAATCCCGTACAAAAGAAACTTGCTCTCTCTCTCTACCCCTAACCCTACTCCACCTACACCTATCCCCCACCCCTCTCTCTCTCCCCTAACCCCCTAACACACCACCTTTCCATTGGTTCTCTCTCTCTCTCTCACACACACACATCCCTATGCCTCCCCCTACCACTAAGCCCCCCCCCACATCTCTCTAATTCTTACTAACCCATTCTCTTACTTTGTTTCTCCCCTTCATGACTTACCCCCAATCTCCTAGTTCTCTCTCCTATGTCTCTAACTCTAACCCCTTAATACTCCCCCTCTGTATCTACCTATAACCCCTTAAAACCCCCTCCCTCTCTCTACCTCTAACCCCTTACCACCCCCCAATGTCTCTCCCCCCCCCCCTCTCTCTAACCCAAACACTCACCCTCCTCACCTATACCCCCTTTCTCTCTAATCAGCCTACTCCTTCCCAAACCCCTAACCCTCTCTCTCTCTTTATCTCTCCCATATTCCCCCTAACCCTTACTAACTCCCTATATCACTCTCTCTCTCACTCCCCTACTCCTCCACCTACACCTAACCCCCACCCCCCTCTCTCTACCTCTAACCGCTTACCACCCCCCAATCTCTCTCTCTCTCTCTCTCTCTCTCTCTCTTAGTAATCCAAAAACCCACATTCATTACCTATACCCCCCTTTCTCTCTGATCAACCTAAGTTCCTCCCCAAACCCCTAAACCCCCCTCTTCCCTCTAACTCTTACTAAATCTCTCTCTCTCTCTCTCTAACCCAAACACTCACTCTCCTCACCTATACCCCCCTTTGTCTCTAATCACTGTAATTTCCTCCCCAAACACCTAACACCACCCTCTCCCTCTCACTCTCTCTCTTGTTGAATATTGTAACTTCTAAGAATATTATATCTCTTCCCTCTAACTCTTACTAAATCTCTCTCTCTCTCTCTCTAACCCAAACACTCACTCTCCTCACCTATACCCCCCTTTGTCTCTAATCACTGTAATTTCCTCCCCAAACACCTAACACCACCCTCTCCCTCTCACTCTCTCTCTTGTTGAATATTGTAACTTCTAAGAATATTATATTTGTACTTTATTATTCCGGAGATGTTTCATTCCTCCATGAAGATCTATTGTATATCCAGAGATGTTCATTCCTCCATCGGATTGTGGTAACTTGGGTTATTAGACGTCCCCAGTGGGGATCGGCCCTATATGTGTTATGTGGGTCAAAGGGTTATTAGACCACCCTAGTGGGGTCGGCCCAATCAGTTGTAATGGGGTGTTTAACCCAATGGTAAAGTTGGGGCCAACCTAGTTAATATAAAGTACAAGTCGGAGACGTGTATATATAGAGGAGGTGTGTTCCTCATTTGACACACTTCCCTCACTTGGATTGTAGCGCACTTGTGAGAGAGAGGTCTTCTATGGAGAAGGAGGAGATAATGTCTTTGGTTTGCATCTTTGTCATCTATATTGAGGAAGCTTTGCTAGGTTTTCTACCCCATGAGGGTTTCCCAGGATAAATCTGTGTCTCTTGTGTTTATGCTGTGCTTGTTGTTTCTTCAGTGATCTTGTATATGCTATTGTTGTGAAATGAAATGAAATGCTGATATTTTCTGTCTTAGCATATTTAATCTTAACATGGTATTAGAGCTAACCTGAAGGAAGACAATGTATGGCACTTACGACACTTGCTTCACTTGTGACAATTTGAAGGTTATGGTTTTATATAGAAAAAACCAGTCATCGTGGAACTTGCGCTATAAATACATTTTCGAGACGGTTCAAGATCTGAAAATTTTACAGGTCATATATAACATCATCATGTACCTTGTGTCCAAAGGACACCCTCCGATTCATTGTACTTTGTGAGTTATGATCAATACAAGTTAGGGTTTCTGCCTCTTCCAGATCTCAGTCATAATTAGGTGACCTAGGAAAAAAGGTCATAACTTGGGCTAGGAAGCTCCAAATGAAATTTCGTAAAATGTGACAGGTAGTGCATAGATTGTACTATCTCACAAAATGTTTTCAGAGGCCGAAGTTGAACCAGTGACATGTGGCACGCCGTACAAGTTCGCTTTCCTGTTTTATCCCATAAACAGGTCACGTTGCGACACTTGGCATAAATTTCTCTCAGAAAATCCAATTGAGGTAAAACCTATCGAGATGGAAAGATGACAGGTCAGGCTACCATAGAAAAAGGTTTCAGACCCTGTGGATTGAAAAGTTTGGAGTTACAGCAGAAACAATCAGGTACATATTTCTGTCAAAACATAATTATTTTTGGAGCACCTTCATTCATGGCTTCCAGAATTTAGGGTTTCAGAGAAAGTTAGAATTTTTGGAATCGGAGTCCACGGCTGAATGCCACTCAGAAAAATCAAAATTTAGAGACCAAGATCAAATTTTTTGGTTGGGTGGAAGACTAGGCTTGATCAAACCCTAGTTCGGGATTTTGATCGAAAAAGTGAAAATTAGGGCTTCTGCAAAAGTTGGAGTTTTTGAAGTCTGTGATCACGGCTGGAAGCTCCTCAGAAAAATAAGAGTTTAGAGCCTTGGATCAAACCTTTTGATTAGGCAGAAGGGTGGGCTCCATCAAACCCTAGTTCAGGATCCTGTCCTGAAGATCCAGAAGTTTCGAAGGCAATTTTTAAGGGTCAAACTTTAGAGATTTCAAAATTGAAGTATGATGGTTTGATCAGCTTAGCAAGACACATCCTTCCATACATTCAGAAGTGTGAAAGTCAAAGTTTGAATTTTTAGGGTTTCTCTGACAAACCCTAATCGAGCTCCAGATCCAGTTTCAGGGGGAGATGAGGCTAAGGCCTTACATAATAAGACTACAAGAAGTCTCGGCAAGTATGACTTAAGAAGATACAGGTGTGTCTTGAAATCTGATTCTTGATTAAGTTCATAATATGTTTGTCTTCATATTATTTATTAGTACAATCTTGATTAATGTTAGAATTGTCTTATCATCCTAGTAAAAGTATATGAATGATAGAAGACATTCATTGATTGGGGCTATATGATTGTACTAATGCACTGTGGTGTTGTATGAGGTTGATGTTGTTTGCTAACAAGATACAGGTACATCACGAAAGACAAATCAAGTTCCATGACCATGACAACATGAAGAAAAAGACTCATCCATAATCTCTGATCACATAGAAGTTCCACTTACGAGGTATGTATGACTTTGTTCTATTATGCTTAATCTATGAGATATGCAGGTTCTAGCACAGGATCTCTAAATCATTGAAGAGAACAAAGAAGATATTGATTAGGTATGTTAAATATAACTAAGCAGGTATGTTTTCCTATGTCAAGTTAGAATCTTACCTTGTGTTAGGATACCTTATATAAGTATACTTGGTATGATTGGTTATGCTTATTCATAAAGTTAGTAATCAAGGGTTTATGCACATTATGTCTTTTATCTTGATTGATGATTTAACTAACTAGAAGAGTCCCATGATCAAACAAGAATATGCATGAGTAAAAGAAGACTTCACTGAAACCTCGAATACTAATGTTTATTATCTATGATCATGACTATACATATTCAATATTATTTAGAATTATAATGTTTTGATAATATTGAGATTATACTAATGAATGTATGTTTGTGTATGAGATCATGAGGATGACACTAGTGCACACTTGAGCATGCACAGTGGTACAGAATGAATAGAAGTTCAAAAGTCATATAGAAGATCAAGCGGGAGGCAACCACACAAATATAAAAGATAAGTATTTGAGTTGTTATTTGAAATAGTAAATGATATTGCTTGTAATAGTTGTATGCATATTTGTATTCCTAGAATATATCATGCTGAGTGTAAACATTCATATAACATTGAACAGTATACTACTAATATGCATATGATTGGTAATTTGGACAAACATTTCATTGTTGCTTGTCTAGAATGAAACCTCTTTGCTGACATGCTGAGAGCTGTGCACACTCTCGATAGTATGTTCTGGTAGAGATGGAAGGCATCTAGATAGCCACTGTATGCATACAGGATATGGAAAAGTGTTGTGCCAAAGTATTGGTCAAGATAGTTGCATAACTATGTAAATGATATCTGTATGCATAATAGGTTATCATGTCAATGTGATTTGATGATTATGAAGCATTACTAATCATGTACTTAATATTGATTTGTAGGAAAGATCATGAAGAATGATGAGCACCGAACAAGTGATGGATGTTCAACAAGAAGATTTACAAATCAAACATAATATAGAAGGCTTGTGGCTAGAAGATTCTCTTAGAAAGAGGAAGAGAATCATGATGAGATGTTTGCTCCAAGTGGCTAGATAAGATCATTATCTTAATGATGTAATTGAAGAAGAAGTGCAAATCAAGGATTCAATTGAAGAAAGCTCTGTATGGGTACCCAGGATCGATAGTAAATTGATGAGCTTAATGATCACCATGGGTAATGTGGATCTCAACCTTTGCTACAAGGTTGAATATGGTTTCCATACACAGATGACATGGATGTAAGAAGGAACTCACCACAGAGTTTGAATGATATTGAGGTTCATATCAGTAGACCCATCTGACAAGAGGTGGCACATATAGATATGCAGAAGATCACTCAATGCAAAGTGTGAATGATGTTTAGTCACAAAGGAAGAATTGACAGTTTCTTGATAAGCTTGGGCTTTACCAAAAGTAAAGCTAATCCGTTATGAATGATGAACCTGTCATACTATTACTGTATGTGGATGATCTATTTTTACAAACAGATAATGAAAAGAAAGAAGAAGATGGCTGCAGAAATGAAAAATGAAAGATCTCTTACTTCCTAGGTCTGGAAGTATGGCAAGGCTCAGAAGGAATCTTTCTCAACCAGGGAAAGTATGCTGAGAAATCTTGAAAAGATTTGATGTGTTGGAATGGCCACTCTCGTGGATTCCAACTTGAAGCTGTTAGTGGATGACTCATAAAAGTTAGTGGATGTAATTCTGTACAGACAGATTATTGGGTCATTGATATATTTGACGAATACTAGGTCAGATATATGCTTTGCTGTGAACACCTTTAGGCAGTATCCAGTGGAACCTAGATGTGCTCACTTAATAGTTGCAAAGCATGTGATGAGGTACCTAAAGGGTACGATAGACTTTGATCTATGTTATCTTGGAGATCATGACTTCATATGGCTACACAGATGCTAATTGGGCAGGAAGTGTATCAGACAGGAAGAGCACATCGAGAGGATGTTATTGTCTGGGATCGGCCATGATCTCGTGGTTTAGTAGGAAGCAGTCTAGTGTGGCTCTCAACATAATTGAAGAAGAATATATGGTTGCTTGCTCTGCTAGTCGTGAAGCGACATGGCTTCAGGATTATTTGACTTAGAGATAGACCCAACTGTGATCCTATGTGACAAACAAGAGTTGTATCAAGATGGCAGAGAATCCAATGTTCCATGATAAGTCAAAGCACATAGAGATCTGACATTTCTATATACAAGATATGATTCGAATCTGTAACAAGCTGTCGATGTACTAACCAATCCTCTACCTCAAGTGAACAAGTTTTCGATGTACTAACCAATCCTTTACCTCAAGTGAAAAAGTTACCGATGTACTAACCAAACCTCTACCTCAAGTATTTGAGTATTTCCGAGACAAGCTTGGTAGGACCCTCCTAGAAAGGGGGAGTGATGTAGACACTGATGATGAGATTGCCCACATCGACAGTGAAGTCGATGATATGTAGGATACCTATATTGGTGATGCCGACAGAGAGGTTGGTGGATGGTCCTTAGAAAGGGTTTAAGTTGATAAGGGGATTGCATCATCCTTGAACACATGTTCTAAAGTGAGCCGTAGACACATGTCTTCAAAAATGAAGTCCTTCGTGGACAAGTGAGGATTGGATCATTCCTGGACTTCAGTCGTAAAGTGAGCCATAGACACATGTCTTCAAAAATGTAGTCCTTCGTGGACAAGTGGGGATTGGATCATCCCTGGACTTCAGTCCTAAAGTGAGCCGTAGACACATGTCTTCGAAAATGAAGTCCTTCGTGGATAGGTGGGGATTGTATCGTCCCCGGACTTAGGTCCCTTGAATTGATCCATAGACATATGTCTTCGAGAATGAAGTCCTTAGTGGACAAGTGGGGATTGGATCATCCCTAGACTTCAGTCCTAAAGAGAGCCATAGACGTATGTCTTCAAGAATGAAGTCCTTAGGGGACAAGTGGGGATTGGATCATCCCTGGACTTCAGTCCTAAAGAGAGCCGTAGACGTATGTCTTCAAGAATGAAGTCCTTGGTGGACATGTGGGTATTGGATCATCCCCAGACTTCGGTACCTTGAATTGAACCATAGACATGATGTCTCTGAGAATGAAGTCCTTGGTGGACATGTGGGGATTGGATCGTCCCCAGACTTCGGTCCCTTGAATTGAACCATAGACATGATGTCTCCGAGAATGAAGTCCTTGGTGGACATGTGGGGATTGGATCATCCCCGGACTTTAGTCCCTTGAATTGAGCCGTAGACATGATGTCTTCGAGAATGGGATTGGATCGTCCCTAGATTTATGGTCCCTTGAATTGAGTCGTAGACATGATGTCTCCGAGAATGGGATTGGATCGTCCCTGGATTTATGGTCCCTTGAATTGAGCCGTAGACATGATGTCTCCGAGAATGGGATTGGATCGTCCTTGGATATATGGTCCCTTGAATTAAGCCGTAGACAGAGGTATCCAAGAATTGAATGATAGGATTGGATCATCCCTGGACCTCAGTTCAAAAGGTACATGATAGGACTGGATCGTCCCTGGACCTCAGTTCAAAAGGTACATGATTGGGATTGCATCATCCCTAGACATGAGATTTGTTTTAAAGTGATAAGGATTGATCATCCTGGAACTTGATATGGATTGTATCATCCATGGACCTATGTCCTAAAGAGATCGGGATTGATCATCCTGTAATATGATCGTGTGTGTGTTGCAGGGTATGCTGCCATTATGTATACTGTATTGATGTATTAATACTTGTATTGATGATATGTATTGATACTTGTATGTATACTTTTATTGATGAGGATACTTGTATTGATGTATTGATGAGGATACTTGTATTGATTATGTGTATACTTGTATTGGTGTGGATATTAATATTGATGATCTAGTTGCTGATCGTGATGATCTAGATGACAATGTTGTTGATCGTGATGGTCTAGATGACGATGTTGTTGATCGTGATGATCTAGATGACGATGCTGATGATCGTGTGATGATGATGCTGATGATCGTGTGATGACGATACTGATGATCATGTGACGACGATGCTGTTGATCGTGAGGATCCAGATGATGATGATGTTGTAGCTGTTCGGGTGCTGCAGAAGACATAGTACTGAAGATGTTGATGTTCCAGTATTGAAGATATTCCAGTAACTGGTTAAGTTACTGATGACGTTGAGAAATCTCCCAATGATTTATAGATGTATCATGTATAATGTAGTCGATGACTCCTTGCTCCTGCAGATGTTGTTCTAATTTCCTTCTCGTTAAGGGGGAGTGTTGAATATTGTAACTTCTAAGAATATTATATTTGTGCTTTATTATTCCGGAGATGTTTCATTCCTCCGTGAAGATCTTATTGTATATCCGGAGATGTTCATTCCTCCATCGGATTGTGGTAACTTGGGTTATTAGACTTCCCTAGTGGGGGTTGGCCCTGTATGTGTTATGTGGGTTAAAGGGTTATTGGACTACCCTAGTGGGGTCAGCCCAGTCAGTTGTAATGGGGTTTTTAACCCAGTGGTAAAGTTGGGGCCGACCTAGTTAATATAAAGTACAAATCGGAGATGTGTATATATAGAGGAGGTGTGTTCCTCATTTGACACACTTCCCTCACTTGGATTGTAGCGCACTTGTGAGAGAGAGGTTTGCTATGGAGAAGGAGGAGATCATGTCTTTGGTTTGCATCTTTGTATATTGCTGGTCATCTATATTGAGGAAGCTTTGCTGGGTTTTCTACCCCATGAGGGTTTCCCAAGATAAATCTGTGTCTCTTGTGTTTATGTTGTGCTTGTTGTTTCTTCAGTGATCCTGTATATGCTATTGTTGTGAAATGAAATGAAATGCTGATATTTTCTGTCTTATCATATTGAATCTTAACATCTCTTGCCCCCCTCCCTCTTCCCCCTAACTCATACTAAACCCCCTCCCTCACTCTCTCTCACTCCCCTACTCCTCCACCTACACCTAACTCGAACCCCCTCTATCTCTCCCCTCCTCTCCCTAACCCTTACTAATGCCATCTCTAACTCTCTTTCTCCCCTACCCCACTTACCCAAAATCTCCTAATATCCCCCTATGTCTTTACCTCTAACCCTTTAATACCCCATATCTCATTCTACCACTAATCTCTTAACACCCCATGTTCCTTTTAATGTTACCATCACCAAACCAAACAATATAGTGGTAATGTTAAATATCGGGTACGCGTTTTGGTGAACAAAAATGTGTACATGTTATTGTTACCTATGCTCCTAACCCATCAAACCACCTAATACACCCCTTATACAACTCCCAAAGACCCCCACTTTAATATAACAAACCCCCCCAACCCACTAACACCCCCTAATCCTACTTCCCTTAACAACCCCCATCCTACTCCACCTCTAACCCTACCCTCCTATCCCTTCCTACACCAACCCATGCCTCTCCTCCACATACCCACAACTCCTAAGCCTCTCTAAATCCCCCCCAACCAACCGTAACAACCCCATGCTCTCTCTCTCTCTCTCTCTCTCTCTATCCTCCTCATCTCTTTCTCTCTCTATCCCCTCTTCCCCCTAACTCTCCCTATCCTCCTCCTCTTTCTCTCACTCTCTTTCTCCCCTGCTCCACTTATCCCCAATATCCTAACAACCCCCTTTGTTTGTACCTCTAACCCCTTAACACCCCCCCCCTCTCTACCTCTATCCCTTTACCACCCCCCAATGTCTCTCCCTTACCCCTCTCTCTCTCTCTAACCCAAACACCCACAATCCTCACCTATACCCCCTTTTCTTTCTAATCACCCCAAGTTTCTCCCCAAACCCCTAACTCCCGCCCCCCCTTCTCTCTCTCTCTCTCTCTCTCTCTCTCTACATATTCCCCTATCTCTTACTAACCCCCTATCTCACTCTCCCACTCCTCCAACTACACCTAACCACCACCCCTCTCTCTCTCCCTCAACCCCTTAACACACCACTGCCCCATTGGTTCTCTCTCTCCCTCTCTCTCTCTCACACACACACAGACACACACACACACACACACACATCTATATGCCTCCCCATACCACTAACCCCCTTCTCCCTCTCTCTCCCCCCCCCCCCTCCCTCTTCTCCTAAATCATACTAACCCCCTCTCTCACTCTCTTTCACTCCCCTACTCCTCCACCTACACATAACCCCGACCCCCCCCCCCCCCCTCCCCTCATCTCCCTAACCCTTAATAACCCCATCTCTAACTCTATTTATCCATTGCTCCACACTTACCAACAATATACTATCACCTCCCTATGTCTCTACCTCTAATCCTTTAATACCCCCCCTCTTTTTCTACCTCTAATCCCTTAGCACCCCCGAATTCCTTTTAATTTTATCATCACCAAACCAAACAATATAGTTGTACTATTAAATATCGTGTACATTTTTTTTGAGAAAAAACAGGTACGTGTTATGTCTACCTAAGCTCCTAAACCCCCAAAGCCCCAAACCTCCTAATACACCCCCTCTACAACTCCCAAAGACCCCCACATTAATCTAACACCTCCACAACCCACTAACACCCCCTACCCCTTCTTCCCCTAATAACCCATGTCCTACTCCACCTCTAACCCCTCCCTCCTCTCCCTTCTTACACCTACGCATGTCTCTCCTCCACCTACCCACAACTCCTAATCCTCCCTAAATCTCCCCCCAATTGTTAACACCTAAAAAGTGCTCACTAGCTCATTCCCTTACTCACATGACCCATATGTCCACTTTTCCACCATCTGAGCCTCTGAAACCAACAAAAGGTCACCAAAAGACCTTAGTACACCCCTTTTTCCATTAAAAAAGATTATTTTTCCAAGAAAATCATAAAAAACCCTCAAAAAGGGTCCAAATTCCCAAAAATATTAAAAAGGGAATTAAAATATTATTTTTATTCAAAAAAGGAAAAAGGAGGGAAAAGTACCTAAACCATGTTGGTCAATACCATTTGGTTTCCACAAAACCACAAATGGTATTTCCCACCACCAAAACCTATAAAAAGGTGGTAGGGGCTCCTCATTATCCATCCATCCATTATCTCATCCTTATGCTGCTGAAATCTCCCCTGAGCATTTTAGCCATTGCAAACCACATTGGAGAAGAGACCATTGGAGATTGGAGTTGCTCATCCTTGGAGCCATTCAACCTCACCATTAGAGGTATTGATTCCGCAAGCACTTGCTTGCCCCATTCTTTCAATACAAATTTATTATTCTTATATGTTCTTGTTCTTGATTTTAAATTATCTTTGTTATTTGCTTAATATCTTTGCTTAGATCCATGAATAGTCTTGTTTAATTAGTTTATTGTTATTTATTTCCATTGAAACTGCTGCTACTAGTTAGCAGGTGCCCATAGCACTAAGCCTGGTTGCAAAACCGGGCCAACAGTTTTTGGCGACTCCGCTGGGTTTTGAACAATAGATCTCTAGTTTTGCTTTTAATCTTAGTTTTTTATTAGTTTTTAACCTTTATATCCATAGATCTGCCATCTTGGACAGCAGATCCATTGCTACTCTAAGTTTTGGCCTCATCTATTGCCATTAACAGCCCGGAATTCTTAATTTTCGGGTTCATTTTTCGGCTTCCGTGCACGGCTTTCGCCTCGCGGTTTTTAGCCTGACAGTCGCGCGGTCCATCGTGACTTTTCGGCTTTTTTCCGCGCGGTTCATCGCGGCTTCGTGGTCAAAACCCGCGCTGCCCATCGCGATTGTGCGACAGAAACCCGCGCGGTCCATCGCGACTTTTGGCCCAAAACCTGCGCGGTCCATCGCAACTTTTGGCCCAAAACCCGTGCGGTCCATCGCGACTTTTGGCCCAAAACCCGCGCGGTCCATCGCGACTTTTAGCCCAAAACCCGCGCGGTCCATGTGATTTTTTGGCCGCGCAGCTCAATTTTCAAACGACCATATCTCCCTCTCCCGAACTCCGTTTGAAACGATTTTTTTTTTCAAATTGGGTGTTTTCGATCAAGGAATCCAAATATGCTATTAGATTTAATAAATTTTCCATAGAAATTTATCTAATATTGTATTTTAGTGTTATTTATCACTTCAGTTCACCCATTTTGGCTCATATTTTACAGTACTAAGATTCCAACATTGTTTACAGCCATAGGAACATTTTACTATTTAGAATGCACATGTGAAAGAAGTCTTTTTAAAAAATTTCATCAATTGAAAGAAAGATCTATTTTTGCATTTTTATCTAGATTAAAAATTTTCCTGTTTACTTCTTTAAACTCTTGCCCTTAGCAATTTCCTTGAAAAAAGAAATCTATTTATTTCTTTTAAAGAAGTCTATTATTTGCTTTCAGAATTCAAAAGATTCTTTGTTTCTTGAGTTAATTTTGCAAAGCATTTAGTTTCCACTTATTGAAAGAAGTCATAAATATTTGCTTTTTATTTTTAAAAGATCCTTTATTTTTTGAAAATTTCCTATAAAGCATTTACTTCTTTCAAGTTCAGTTTACAATACCTCACGTGCACTCACTCGATCACTTAATTGAATTAAGCCTTAAAACGTACCCTAATTTAAACACACTTTTAACCCCACTTGGGGAACACTAAAAGAACTTTTGTAGCTAGGTAGTATTGGGGGGATAGGTGTTCCAATAACACCCCTCAGTTTTTACATCTGAGACATAGAAGTTGTCCAATTAGGGAGCTAAAATCTCTTAGTACTTTTTGGCACGGTCACAACCAGTTTGTGGGAAGGCCTCTCCCTTAGGAGGGTTGAAGTCGTGAGGATGGTTCCGGAAGCCTGAGTGGAATACCGAAATCCATTCAGTAACCGAAGGGCTACCATTCGCAGTTCTCGGGATATCCCTGTATTGGGATATTGCGATCAAAGGACCAAACGGCAGATTTACCTTTTCTCGACGCGTCATGAACGGAGTATCCTAGTAGCCTGTCTTTAGGATTGATTACCTGGTGTCCCTCCTGGTAGGGGGATATCTAGCCGTTGTCTCAACATTCATATTGTCTGACTTGGATTTCATCACCTTGCAGAGGATATCGTCTGTTTGAGTCACAATACTTTTAGATTAGGTGTTTGCATGATTTCAACCTACCTTTGGTCTAGTTACACCTATTTTTTCTAGAAGCCGTTTGTATGTTGGTACTCTGACCATTTGTTGCTTTCCTCCACTTATTGTAGCACAGCTGCTAGAATAAGTGCCTTTTTTGAGGTTGATTTTTTTGGCCTGAGAGCCTTCTTTTTTCACTCCCCTTCTTGCACCCTTGGTGGCATTAGGGTTTTGAGTCTTTTATATATATATCACCACCTGATACTTAAACAAATTTTTTACACAAACACTTAATTCTCACCATTGAGAATTTTAGACGCTCTCGTCGTCTACAGGGCGAACTCCCAGAGTTTAGTCCACTTGGCTCTCCACGTCACGAACGCAGAGCCTTATCCCTTGATTCGACACATCGTCAGTCAACTAGACAGTCATCCGATTCTGACAGACCTCAAGTCACATTCGATTTAGAGGTAGAATCCGAAAACCCCACAGAGTTACCACCAACCACCATTATGGCTGGAACACCATTTGATCCACTATTTACCAGCACCATAGGTGAGACATCCACAGACCCTTCTGCGGCGGTGCCATCTATGGCAACGACCACCCCCCTGGGTATGCCCAACATGGGCAACACTCCACATTTAGGAATGCCCAATACAGGGCCACCTGCTGTTATAGGAATTCCCAACACAGGGCCCCCACCTGTTATGGGTATGCCCAACATAGGGGTCACACCCCCTTTGGTTTCCACAAACCCTATCCCAGGAATCCCCACTCCTATTCCTAACCCAAGTGTAACCCATGTTGCACTTGGAGGCGCTGGCCCATACCAGACTACACCTATTGGAGGGCACATACCCTCCATACCTAGCATACCTTTAGGCGCTACTGGACCCCAACATCATACCACAATGACAAGACATGTCCCGGTCCCAGTTACTACGTCTGCTAGCTTACCATATATGGCAAGTCTGAACCTGCCAGACTTAGCTAGGCTCACAAATGACCCCATCAAACACGATCCTGTGTGGCCTCAAATGCCCACCAAGCTCCCCTCTGACATCCCTAAATTTGAGGGCAAGGCAGGTGAAGACCCCCAGAACCATATCATGTCCTTCCATTTATGGTGTTCCTCCAACTCCATAGTGGACGACTCAATCCGCCTCTGTCTTTTACAACGCACCTTCACTGGCTCTGCAGCCAAATGGTATATCGAGCAGCCCCATGGGACGCATGCCACCTTTACCTCCCTTGCCTCGACCTTCCTACAGTTCTTTCAGTTACCTGTCCTCTATGATGCGGGCGTCGAGATCCTACTGTCTTGCAGACAAAACACGGCCACGCATATCACTGACCATATTCATGATTGGCGTCGGCGCCGAAGCCTATGCAAAATCAAATTAGACGACCGAATCTTCCTAGATTGGTTTCTAAAATCCCTCCTTCCTCTCATTGTGAAGGATGTAGCATCTGAAAGACCCCAGTCTGAAGAAGAGGCCATCCTCAAAGCCCAACAGTTTGATCTCATCTACGCCCAGTCGGGTTACCTATACACGATCATACCGGACGCCCCACGAGGCGACTCTGCACGCGGTGACACACCGGGGGCATCACATGCCGCTGATGGCATTATTGGCCAAATTACACCGCAAGCAAAAACTTTCAGTATGGTGAGCACCATGCCTGCCCCAGACCTTTCTAGGGCTACATCTAGTTCCGGAGCGACAACTTCTTATGCTCCAACAAACCAGACCCATCACGTTCATGGACCCTCTTGTCCACAACATTGTTATGGCCAAGCGCCATCAGCATATGTACCTCCTACATACTATGCTCAACCTACGGTACAGACCCCCATGCAGTTCCCACAACAGCCCATGCATTACCCACAACCGGTTGCACCAGCTAACCTCACACCTCCACCAGCTCAGGGGTACCAACAACCCCAACAGGCAACTGGACCACCTCCAGCTCCACCTGCATACTATCCACCGCAACCTGCTCCCGCACCTGCGACTCCTCAGAATCCCCCCAATGCTCAAGGGCATGTGTATGCACAACAACATCAGCCCCAATACCAAAATAACCAACGCAACCAGGGTGGGAAACCAAACCACGGAAGAGGACGCAACCGTGGAAACAATCAAAACCGTAACCAAGCTCCACAACCTACCCATCCTCCGCAAAACAATAACGCGGCGCCTGCTCATCAGAATCATGATCGACCACCTAAGCAAGCCAAAAATTCTAATTTACGAACAAACCATCCTTGTTCCATTTGCGGTGTCTATGGTCACTATACCCACGCTTGCCCACATCTGGAGCGAGCTCGACAACTATGGACAAATGACGCCCATCGTCAAGGGCAGGAAGCTCCTCAGCCGCCACCCAACCCCCCACCACCTCCACAACAACCTTTGGTACTACAAAACCCTTTTCCAACACAAGGAGTGGTGAACACTCAGCCGTTAGCCCCCCCACAGGGCAACGTGCAACCACAACAAATTACTTACGCAGCTCCGGACCAACCCATGTTTGATTCAGGCACCCACCATTTATTGATGATGTCCACTGCCGACGTCAATATCCAAACCCGTCGGAATCAATACGGACCGACTTTTGAGGCCCCCGCCACACCTGAAAATGTTCTCCCCATGGTTGAACAACCTGTTTGTGGTGCAACTACCTCATTCATTTCCTCAGTAGGACCCAGACTTTACTCCGAGGCGTCGATGACCTCTACATTCCAGGCCATTCCACCACCGTCACCGGAGACCCAGGTCGCTAACCTCTGCACTCTTTCACAAACACCCGGTAATCAACCCTCCTTGTTACCCAAACCACCATTGGTCCCTAGTCACATCGGTGTTACACCTATCCACACAATCCCCTTTCTATTTCCTCCTTCGGGTGTAGTAAGCGCCCCGGTTATGGCTACCCTTAGTCTCCCCGGGTTAACATTGGGATTACCCGTGTGGTATATTACACCTCCCGTTCCTCCACCGACACCAAATGTCATCCTACAACCGGTGCAACCCATTGTTACTTCTACCCAACCACCTCCCGGTATCACGACTCCTTCGTCGTCGACGAATCCCCCTCCATTCGTCAGGCCCACTAGGGGCAGAGGCCCACAACCATACACTGCGGTTCCCCCACCCAAGGCAGTTAAACCTCCCTTCGTATTTCGTGCTCCTCCAAAATGCTCGCTGTGTGATGAGTTAGGCCATCCAACCCATCAGTGCCCACAGTTACCTGCATTGCAGGAACACATGCAAATGTTGGACGACGACCCCAACATCCCGATGGTCAAGCTCGATCCAAACCCCATGCCTCGTGATAAATCACTGCGTACCAACCACCCATGTGCGATATGCGGTATTTACGGCCACTACTCCCACAACTGTCCTGACATCCCATACTATAGAGCAGCTCTCTACGAGATGAACAATTTGGACCTAGAGACGGCACCCCCCTACTATCGAGGAGATCTACCCTCCCGCATCATCCTCATCCGGAGAGATTAACACCATCTACATGATCTCTTCAACTACCACTACCTCATCACTCGATTTGACCACTCAAAGCTCCCGCAATGATGAAGAGGTTCTCGAGACTCCTACTACCTTTGATTATCCCGGGGAAGACATGCACCATCGTCCATACTTCCTCCCGGAAGAGACTTCATCCACCACCGCTACGCAATCCGCGGTTAAGTCCAAAGAGTTCTTTCCTACTAGAGTCGACTGGTTAAAGGATCCGATAGCCGATATTTCTCCCGTCATCCACATTGACATCTCTGACCCACTTGGTGCCCTTCATACCATTACATTAGGAGCCTCCCACAGTGAGCATGAGATCGGAGAATACCAACGACTGTTCCAAGAATTCACTGATGTATTTACTTGGTCAGATACCGAAATGCCTGGCCTTGACCCCGCCATTTATACGATCTCCACTGGATACCCCTCTGTCCGGTCGGCCCCTTCCATTGATCCCTTTGACACACAGGTTCAACCCTTTCAAATCGACCAGGAAACCACATGTCCACAACATGGGGGCAGGCCCAAAACCTTGCCTACTCATCATCATCGTGATCCTCGTCGGAGATACTGGGGGCATCCACCCCACAAAGGGAATCCCCCATCATCATATCATCACTTCAGTATTCCACCACGACCCACAGCCTCATGGTATAACACCCCACCAGCAGTTGCTCAATGCCCTATTGATCTCTCTCTGAGACAACATCTGCACCACATTGACACCTCTGAGTTAGGGGGCATAATATATTACCTCGACCCCGGGATAGGGGGCATGATCAATCATTTTGAACCTACCCCATCATCTCTATCTCAACACCTCAATGAGCCCATCGTTCAAACCAACACACATGTGATCCACAATCACAAACCCCACGCACATAGCATGGGGGCAGGTCATTAACCCTGCTCACTTTTTCATATTCGTGATCTCAACCTTTTTTGAGGTCACGTGTCACTTGTATATTTGAGTTGATACACATAGTGTTCCCCCCCGCGGGTCATCATTTCTCCCCACCACTGCATCCTTCGCTTGGTGGGATCACCTTTATTTGTAGCCATTTTTTAACCTAGTTCTTTCCTTTAACCATTCCGGAGTCCTTATGACCTCCGTTTTTCGCACCATTTGCACTGTCGGATTCATATTTCCGTGCCCGTGATGATGCTTGAGATCATTTCTCGCTCTCACTAGGACCAATATCAACATTGTGTCCCGACACCTTGTCGCCCCAGTTTGCGTACCACTTCGACCGTTCTCTGTTTTCGACATGTCATATATCGCCGGATTCAGTTTTCCGTGCTCGTGATGACGCTTGAGATCACTTCTCGCTGTCACGTCCCGATTTTCAGGGCATTTTTTCCATGCCCCCTTATCACCTCGGTTTGCGTGCCACATCGGCCGTTCTCAGTTTGGGGCATGCCTTATATCGTCGGATCCAGTTTCCCGCGCTCGTGATGATGCTTGAGATCATTTCTCGCTCTCACCTTTCGATTTTTCGGCCATTTCTTCCATGCTCCCTCGTCACCTCGGTTTGCGTGCCACATCGGCCGTCCTCCGTTTTCGACATGCCTTATATAGCCGGATTCAGTTTTCCGCGCTCATGATGATGCTTGAGATCATTTCTCGCTCTCACCTTTAGATTTTTCAGGCATTTTTTCCACGCCCCTTCGTCACCATCGGTTTGCGTGCCACATCGGCCGTTCTCCGTTTCCAACAATCCTTATGTCACCGGATCCAGTTTTCCGCAAGGATGACAATGCTCGAGACCTTTCCTCGCCCTCATCAATCCATTTTTGTTCGGTATAATTTTACCCCTTTTTCGGACCGAGCAACCCCTTTTTACGAAAAAGGCACTTAGGGAGTTTCTGTTAAGCTCTTTTCTGACTCCTAAAACAATGAAAAGATCGCCGAGTAATCTTGCTTCCTTTCATGCTCGATAAACGTATCTAAAAGGGCGTCTACCTGGTATAAGTTTACCCCTTTTCCGGACCTCGTAGACTAATTACGAAAAAGGTATACTCTAGTCACATCGGCTAGAAGAGTTCTCCATCCGCATCATTTTATGCTTTTTCGGGCCTTGGAGACTAAACTACGAAAAAGAATACCAATAGAGTCCACTTACCACTTTCAGACTCCCTAAACATGAAAGCAACCATGAGCACGAGCCGTCCTGGGCTCACAAAATCCACAGGACTGTACCATTTCAGAGCACACTTTTTATCCCTTCTTGGAGCTCATTAAAACTACGAAGAAGGAATCAATGGTGCCTCTTGGCGCCACGACAGATCACATCTACTCATTAGTCAACTTCCACATTTTGGTCGCCTTTGTTCAGAGTATTCTGCAGTACGTCACCTTGATAATCCCTCGACAGCTACCATCAGCTTCACCCCCCCCGGAGTCAATACATACCCTTCAGTCCCTAAAAAAAAGCTATGATCCCTACACCTACAAGTCAGTTCCCTACGCTGCCAGGTCAACCATGTCATCATGCTCTGAACAAAGGAAGTTTGAGTCTACCCATTTTTTGACCCAGTTATTTCCCATCCCCATAAGTATGTCAGTCCTACCAGCAGTACTACATCACTTCAGTTATACACCTCGTGCTCCTATCAAGGAAACATCATTGCCTTGTTAGTTGCTGGTCTCTCTCTGTCGACGACAACCACATTGATTCCAGAGGATAGACCTAGAGGTCCCTGTGTCTTGGACTTATTACCATTTATGATGAGTGCCTACGAATCATTTCGAGAGGAATCCTCAGTGCCTCTCCGAATGATTGTTTCTCACATGCTCGACTTCAACACCTTGACCGCATCGTTGAGACTCGCACAGGGTATTGGTCCGTTCAGTTATTAGTCGAAGACCCCGGATACCACTTGACTCCTCCACATTTGAGAGTCTACCTATGGATACAACCAGTCACATTTTTTCTATAGATATCCGGGTTACGTGTGGCGACAATATTCAGATGTACCCCAGTTTTATACTCCCTCGAGTATACAGATACAAATACTTCCCAGAGATGGCTCACAGTCATTAAGTCCATACAGATGATTGAACACCTTCAGTTTCAACAGTTATTCCAGTGTATCAGTTATTGAGATCAGCCATGATCACGAGTATATCCCACAATAATGTCCCCTCTGGACCATTATGATGTACCAGTATATTTCTTCACGTATTAGATCCCCCTTCTTGGGACTAATTGTTTTCTATATGTCTTGATACGAGCATGGGAATGCCCGCCTCGTCCTTTATCAGAGATTATACCTCATTCATATTGAGGCCATGTAATATTTTTTGTTTTTGCAGCTTCCAAGGGCCGTGGCTCCAGTCTACAACCGGTCTCTTCTCTCCCCTAAACCCCAGAAAAAAGGACAAAAGAACTATGATGTCTATCGGCCATACGATGAGCTCCTACCCTCACACATCAGGGGGCAATCTGTTAACACCTAAAAAGTGCTCACTAGCTCATTCCCTTACTCACATGACCCATTTGTCCACTTTTCCACCATCTGAGCCTCTGAAACCAACAAAAGGTCACCAAAAGACCTTAGTACACCCCCTTTTTCCATTAAAAAAGATTATTTTTCCAAGAAAATCATAAAAAACCCTCAAAAAGGGTCCAAATTCCCAAAAATATTAAAAAGGGAATTAAAATATTATTTTTATTCAAAAAAGGAAAAAGGAGGGAAAAGTACCTAAACCATGTTGGTCAATACCATTTGGTTTCCACAAAACCACAAATGGTATTTCCCACCACCAAAACCTATAAAAAGGTGGTAGGGGCTCCTCATTATCCATCCATCCATTATCTCATCCTTATGCTGCTGAAATCTCCCCTGAGCATTTTAGCCATTGCAAACCACATTGGAGAAGAGACCATTGGAGATTGGAGTTGCTCATCCTTGGAGCCATTCAACCTCACCATTAGAGGTATTGATTCCGCAAGCACTTGCTTGCCCCATTCTTTCAATACAAATTTATTATTCTTATATGTTCTTGTTCTTGATTTTAAATTATCTTTGTTATTTGCTTAATATCTTTGCTTAGATCCATGAATAGTCTTGTTTAATTAGTTTATTGTTATTTATTTCCATTGAAACTGCTGCTACTAGTTAGCAGGTTCCCATAGCACTAAGCCTGGTTGCAAAACCGGGCCAACACCAATCCCCTAACAACCCCTTGTGCTCTCTCTCTCCCTCACCCCCCCCTACTCCCCTACCTACCTCTAACCCCCTTCTCCTCCTCTCTCTCTCTCTGCTCTCCCCCCTAACTCTTACTAAGCCGCTATCCTCCTCCTCTCTCTCTCTCTCTCTCTCTGCTCTTCCCCCTAACTCTTACTAACCCCCTATCCTCCTCCTCCTTTTCTCACTCTCTTTCTCATCTCTCTCTACCTATATCCCCTTACCACCCCCCTAATGTCTCTCCCTTACCTCTCTCTCTCTCTCTCTCTAATAAAAACACCCACACGCATCACCTATACCCCCCTTTCTCTCTAACCACCCTAAGTTCCTCCCCCCCCTCTCTCTCCCCCCCCCCTCCTCTTCCCCCCCAAATATTACTAACGCCCTCTCTCACTCTCTCTCACTCCCCTACTCCTCCACCTACACCTAATCCGCACCCCCTCTCTCTCTCTCCCTCAACCCCTTAACACACTACTTCCCCATTGGTTCTCTCTCTCACACACACACACACACATGTGCACACAGATATCCCTATCCCTCCCCCTACCACTAACCTCTCTCTCTCTCTCTCTCTCTCTCTCTCTAACCCTTACTAACCCCTTTGGATGGATAAGTATATAGAATGATCATCTTTCATGAAGGGGGGAGATAGAGAAAGATATGAGTAGGAGAGAGAGAGAGAGAGAGGGGGGGTTAGGGGTTTGGGGAGCAGTAGTGTGATTAGATGGAAAGAGGGGGTTAAGGGTAGGTGGAGTTTGAGAGAGATACTAGAGAGGGGGGTTAGAAATGCTTAAGAGGAGAAGGGAGGATAGAGGTAGAAGAGGGAGGGGTTAGTGGAAGGGGGTGAGTAGGAGGGTGAGAGAAAGAGAGAGATTGAGAGAGAGTCAGGGGTTTTTATTGTGGGGTAGGGTGAGGAGGGGATTAGGGGTAGAGAGAGAGAGGGGGGGGGCTTTAGGGGTTTGGGGAGGAGAAGGGTGATTAGAGAGAAAGGGGGGTATAGGTGAGGAGCATGAGTGTTTGGGTTAGAGAGAGAGAGAATTAAATGGAGATACTTTAGGGGGTGGTAAGGGGTTATAGGTAGAGATAGAGGGCAAGTGTTAAGGGGTTAGAGGTTGAGACAGAGGGCGGTGTTAGGAGATTGGGGGTAAGTGGAGCAGGTGAGAAAGAGAGTGAAAGAAGGGCTTGGTAATGGTTAGAGAGAGAGATAGAGAGAGAGGAGGGGGTTAGTGGTAGGGGGAGGCCTAGGGATGTATGTGTTTGTGTGTGTGTGGAGAGGGGTGGGGAATAAGAAGAGGTAAAATTATATTTTGAGAAACTTGAAATCCAAATTTGCAAATATAACAGTTGGTCAACCTATTTTGTGATATTGTCAATGAAATTACTATACCTTTGGTTCATGAGTTTTTTGATGGACCCTTGCATTCTACAAAATTTGTTATTTCATGATTCAATTATATGTTGGTTCATTCTCTCGGTTTATATGTTTATTTGTTTTATCTTTATGACTCTAATTTTGTCTTTCCATCTTCTAATATTTTTGTATTGAATCCTTTCTTTGGTGCCTAAGAGAATATTTTTAATGTGTTACTGAAACTTGGATTATTAAAAAAGGGTTGAGAAGGTTGTTTGTTTCTCTCTACCTACAAGTAGATCGTTCCATTTGGCAAGATGTTCTATGTAAAAGTATTATTCTTGTTATTAAGGAAAGATGGTAATTTAATGTTTTTTAAATTTTAGACTATTAGTTTATGAAACTAACATTTTTTTTTATTCTTTTGCGCTTCTTTATTATTTGGTTTGTCAAATGGTGGGGGTTAGGTGTAGGTGGAGTAGGGGAGTGAGAGAGGAGGTTAACAAGTGTTTGGGGGAAGAGGGGGGGTTGTTAGGGGTTTTAAAGGGTTAAGACTTAGGGGGTGTGGGTTTATGTCTATTAGACATTTTATGATCCCTTAGTCGTGGAACCACCTTCTTAAATTCTACCAAATGTTACTAGAACAAAAAAAATATGTGTTTTAGTTGAAAAAAATGCGTACGTGTTTTTTGTCTGTATAGATACCATGAGTCCCTATCCGAGAGACACTATAACAGGTTTGAAGGAAAATACAATGTGCACACAATTTCTAGTTCTAGACAGTGCATCACTCTCTCCATTACAAGAACAACCCACAAATTGATGATTGCATTCACCATCTCCATCACAAGTGTATAAGGATTGCTTGGAGCACCAAAGACATTGAGCAAGGTTCAAGAATCCATTAGAAAAACACTAAAAACCATCTCCAATTCTACACCATTTATTTTCTTACAATTTAGGAGCATCAAAGGAAATATTTCATTGATAATTATGGTACAGTATAGATATAATTGAGCAAGAAAAACACCAAGCTTGGAGAATCTCCTATTGAGGAGCACCATACACCATCCCCACCATTGATTTTATTACAATTGAGGAGCATAAGAGGCAATATCTCATTGATAATTGTGGTGGATTATAGAAACAATTGAGCAGGACAAATTCCTAGCTTGGAGAATATCCAATTGAGAAGCACAATAGACCATCTCCACCATTGATTTTCTTACAATTGAGGAGCACCAAAGGAAATATCTCATTGATCATTGTGGTGGAGTATAACACAATTGAGCAAGAAAAATACTGAGCTTAGAAAATATCCAATTGAGGATCACCCTAGATCATTGATCATAGTGGTCATGGGAAATCTACGCAATCGAAAAATAAAATCAGCAAGGAAGAAGATACCCAAATAAATCATCAAATAAATTCGAGAAAAGAGAAGAAATGACATGACCAATCGGAGACATTCTATGCGCACTCACCCAATTCTGGTTGTAGAGGATGCCACAATTCTTCCTACCAATCCATAATAAGAAAGATGGGAGCATTCACTTGAGGGGATTTCAATTTCCACAATAGTTGAAGAACAAGAACCCCATGGCACTGATCAAGGAGTAAAACATAGGTGCACAACAAGGCCACCTGAAACAATTGATGATTTGGGCTCTTGTGATTGTATAAGTGACAAAGTTAGAGAGGTGTTGCACGTCGAACGTATGCTCGAAGAAGACAATGTCATTGAGACCATCCAAGAGGATTTCCAATTGCCACCATTTAGCTACCAACAAGAGAGAGAAGGGCATGATGCTCTTGTTGAAACACCAGACCGGCTAGGTGTTGAAGCTCCAACCTCCCTACCTCTATTGGAAAGTTCATGCCGAAGAACTCCGAAGCATATACAAATTGATGAAATTCTCATTGGTTCGCTTGAAGGTACGCTACCTAAAAGTAGTATTGCATATCAAACTCAACACATAATTGCTAAATATTTTGATTCTAAATGTGATGGAGATAAATGTAAATTATTTCTGTTTATGGAAAATCTACTCAAGTGGACTCAAGTTAGATCTCCCTAGTCCAAGTGGATCTAGAACAAATGAATACAGAATATAAACTACTTTCCTAGATCAGTAGAGATGCAAGGGAACAAGTAAATCACTTACCTCAGATTCGCAAATCCTTCTATCTTTGTTGCTCCAAGCTTTAGGCCTTCAGATCCCGAGCTGCAAAACCTTGTCAAGCATATGGAAACAAGCAAAAAATAAAATCATTCCTAAACATGAATTGATCTAAGCTAGCAGTTAAGGAAGAAATATCTAAATAACATTAACACAAAAATATTTATGGAAAGAGTTTGTATTGATGTAAATGAATGGGAAATAGATAGAAGAGAGATAGTCACAACCTAAGCCTTAACGTTGTAACTTCCATCCAAATATCCAATCCAAGCCTCTGAAGGATGATGTATGCCTCCCAAAGTATGAGTAGGGATCACCTAGGATGATTCCACAAGCATGAGAGTACTATAGTTCTTCCTCCATTCTCAGTGGAGAGAGAGGTCTTATTTATAAGGCTAGATGGATAGAGTAAGTTGAGGATTAAGGGGAGAGGTATAAGGGATCTTCCCATTAGGTTAGCGACTAAATACCAACCTTCCTACCAATTAGGGATAGACATCCATGTCACCTAACTTCGAGAATTCACTTGAAGCTCCTTGTTATCCACACTAACCAACCCTGGTGCACTTTGCATGAAGACAACTGGCACCGGGAAGGGGATGGCGCAACTTGTATGAGGGAAGAAAGAGCCATTGGCACACACTGGCAGTGTACATCATGCGCCAACCTTATTCTGGCGCCTCTTGCTGGTAAGAAGGATGTGCCAATGCAATTACAAATGGTGGAAGATAAGGGAAAAAAACTTGCTCATGATGTTTTAGCCAGGGAAACTTTAGGGATTGAGGCACTAAGTTGACATATGACTCATAATGACAAAATTTTGGTGTAACAGAATGCCCCCCAAAGCATGAAGCTGGTAAAATAAGATAGGTGAAATGATTTTTAATGTGAAGGATTGATGGCAAGGACTTGTTGGATGGAATAAACTACTGCAGTACAACCAACACCGAGATAAGAGTCTCACATGACTCATAATATGGTTGTCGACCAATACAATGCATATCCATAATAGTAGAGACCCACTGAACACAATCATGGCTACTGAGCACAAGCGTATATCCATCATGAGATGATAACACATCCACAACCAATACAACATGGATCCGTGCAATAGGACTCAAAACAATCTCCAACGCAACCTGGGTGAGATTTATGACTTAACCCAGGGTCTTCAAGCCGAACCCGCAATGATACGAATCTAACCATGTGATTACAATGTCTTGGAGTCGAACATGGTAGAAACCACTTGATTACTGGTCATTCATGTATATTGATAACAAGTGTGAGGGATATCACCAGTGATGTCAATTATTCCCAAGGTATCACAGTACATACCATCAAATGTGAATCACATGAGTTGAGGTCGAACAATTGATGGGATCTTTCAATCAAGAGCCAATGATGTAAACTCATGTTGAAAGCGAGGTAACCTGTCATTGAGGCATGTAGGCCCAAGGTACTTGATTGGTTTCTAGATTCAATCCCCAAATGATGTATTGAATTCGACAAGGATGAATCCATCGAAGGAGGGCCATGATGAATCCCCCATCATCGACATGAAACATGATCACATATGTTTGGAGTGAATCGGACAGTAATGTGTGATACTGACTCAAGGACGAGTGACATGATGGAAGGTGAATATGACTGCAAATAGTGAATAAATGACCAAAACCTCTCTTGAACATGGGCATGGCATGACTTGGCAGTATTGACATGATGACAATGATACCAATCCCTCAGTGCAACTGATGGTGGAAACATTATTTGGATGACCTAAAGGAGTAAGAAGACTCTCGGAATTAGCAGGACTCAAAGACAAATGGATGACCCAAGTACTGTATGCAAATGGAGATGAATGCCATGTTCAAGAGTGACTATGTACTTCTGTAACTACAATGAAACAAAAAAAATTCCCTAATCCCCATCATGATTGATGAGTATCTCTTTTGTTTTTTAACGAGCTTGAGGAGGGTAACAGATGCTCGGTATAGCTCATCCTTCGGATGAGTCCAATCCCAAACATTTTGCGAACCTAGGATAGGAAGGGTTCATCCTAAAACGGGCCCTTCGATGCTAGATTTTAACGAGTCCAAAGAAGGTAAACTCGACATCATTTCATGTTTAGAGAGTCTGAAAAGAACTAAAGAAGAATCCAAAGGTTCTTTTTCGTAAAAGTTAGTCTCTTCATCCGAAAAAGGATAAAACAACGTGAGAGAGAACTCTTCCAGTCATGCCTAGATGGAGTGCTCCTTTTTCGTAAATAGTAAGTACCTTCTGGTTCGAAAAAGGGGTAAACTATCACCAGAAAGATGACCATTGAGATACTTTTACAAGCGTGAAAGCATCAAGTTCGCTTGGCGATCTTTTCATATTTGGGAGCCTGAAAAGAGCTTAAAGGAAGACTCTTGTGGGGTCTCTTTTTCATGGGAGTTTTACGAGCCCGAAAAAGTGATAAAATATAACTTGGTGACTTATTCTCATCGTTTAACGAGAATGATAAGGAACAAAGAGTAAGCTCGGTGTCATTAATGTTCAATTTTAACGAGTAGAATAATAACACAAGAATTCTCGAAGAGTTGTTCACACCTGATAACAAGCATAAAATGACCACAATCGTGACAAACAATTTTAACATGACACTTTACTTCACCTGTAGAATTCAAAACTGGGCCAGAATGATCAATTAGGCATTTAGACATAAAATAACCCCAACTATAGCAAAAATAACCCACAAAAAGAATAAATAAAAAAGGGAATATTCCATTTTCAATATAAAATAGGGTAAATAGTAAAAACTAGTTACTATTTATGTTTTATCAAATTGGGAGGTGAAAAATACCATTTGAAGCCATTTTTCAAGTGCCGATTGTGGGAGCTCCGGTCAACCATTTGTAGTTCCGTTAGCATCAGGTAACCGTAAAATTTTCCCTTTACATTTTCAGTGGCGTAGAATTTTTTTCATTTCCAATTTTCAAGTTTTTGGTTTATGGAATGGGGGGAAATGCGCCTTCAGCCCAACGCACTTCTCCCTTACGGGATGTGCGCCAAGGGCTTGCTTGCACCATACCCGTAAGGGTGTCTTGTGCCGATGTATCCCTGTTTGTACGGATGGGGTGCACCGACGTCAATTTGCCCCATGAACTCAAGAATCTACCAAAAATTGTTGAGTTAGAAGGTTGGATCCACTTCTAATGGATGTTTTATTTATGTTTGGACAGGTTTGGGTGGTAAAGATGGTTTAATGGAGAGAAATAGAGAATGAACTGGATGATTCCCAAGCGACTAATGACCCCCAATGCATGAATGGATTGCGGAATTGTGGGCTACTAAAGTAATTTCACATATAGGGCATGAGGGCCCAAGTACTGCTACTGGAATACTTGATTAGATGCTGGGATCCATGGAAGCAACACTTTTGGGTTGGTGTACATACACTCACCATAGATATCAAGGATATCTATTTTCTAATGGGGGGCTCCCATGTCTTTGATGGGATCACGAGCGAGTGATCTAACTACCGAGGAGGTAGTGGCCCAATGGTGCACTCCTGGCATGCGAACAGTTGGTGGGAAGATCTCCATCAAAGATGTGAGAGACTGTCGTCCTCTACGCACAGTCCTATTCACTATTGAGAGGGCGACAGGGAGTAGAGCTCCTCACTTGGCCAACAAGGCCCACATGCTATATGCGGAGGAGTGTATGGCTCCTACAGTTTTCAACTAGTGCGAGGGACTCCTCGTATCTCTCAAAGATCAACTCACCAAATGTCAGTGTAGTGAGCTGAAACAGTTTGGATATGGATCGGTTGTGGTATCCTTCTTCTTAGAGCGGGTTCCACACCTATTCCCGCAGCTTGAGATATATGATTTGGATCCGAGGGATCCACACATGGTACGATGGTCTGAGGTGATGGCCCTCCACGAAGGTGGGGGTCCCATCATTAGCTATGGTCCTTTTTTATCTAGTTGAGGGGAAAACTCCTCATGGTGGAGGACTATCCCTACGAGGGAACTGATTTCAAAGGCGACCCGGACTTAGTTCTTGTTGAGGACGCGCAGTGGGGAGACCTAGGTAAGAATGAAAACTCTATTGTGTTTTTACATTTTATGATTTTTAATTTTTTTTTGTAGTATTAATGATTTGTACATGTTTATGCAGATGTTGGTCCATCCCGTCTAGCGAGCGCTTCTCTGATTGTGTGGAGAGGAGTGGTACGAGAGATGGAGGCTGGGGATCATGATGTCATGGAGAAGCTAGATGAGTTGGAGGAGAGCCTCCAACAGTTGACTCTTGATATCCCAGATCCACACATACATGAGCTACCTCACCGCTATCAGCGGCATACAGTGGGGGTATCTGAGCGCTTTGGTTCACTGCTTCGGAAAGCAGCCAGAGCCATTGTCTGTTATCATGAGTGTCCTAGGGACTAGGCTCATGCATATATGTATGTACTGAAATCGATGGGATTCAGACTTTTGTAGAGGAGACTCTTACTGAAATCTCATATGCTTCATATTTTTGTATCAATACCATGTTTTTGTATTTATGCCGAAATGATATATAAAACTCTATTTGCGGCTCTATATATAGTGTTCTAGTGATGGTTATGGGATCTTATACATGTTTTCTTATACATTATGGATGATTTAAATGTTGTGAAGTTTTTACATCTTTTGAATGTTTTATGTATGTGCGATGTACCAATCTAGTATAAAATTGGCCAATGAATCAGCAATAGTGTTCATCTCTCTAGGAATATGCAGGTATTGAATAGACTCAAAAGACCTCTCTAGGAGACGTACTCATCGAAATAGACGGAGCAGGGTAGGGTCACAGATAGTGTAGATATGGTTAAGGTGGGAGACCACTAGTTATGAGTCAAGGTAAATCAAAACATGGTCCATACACAGGGAAAGAGCGTCGGTTAAGACTCCAATCATCGCACGATACTCGATGGCGTTATTGGTTGTGTACCCTAGATAGCTTCCTCATTAACTAATAAGCTCGTCGGTAGGAGAGTAAAGCACCCAAGCTGCCGAAGCGAGGTTAAGGGTATGTTGACTGGTGTCGTCCGAAAATCCGACACATGTTTCCATCTGCACATCCAGGAATAACATGGTATAAGCATAGAAACAAGATCCTAACACACTCAAACAAAGCGTCACACCGCACAAAACACACATCAAGTACAATATATACAGATTAGTAATGCCTAAAAACTTAAGCATAGTACTGTTTAAGGAAAATTTCATTGTGAGGCTCCCCAGAGATATCCCATCATAATCTTCGAGCTCATATGCTCCTTTATCCAACACGCGTTTTACCACACATGGACTGTGCCACATGGACTCGAGTTTTCCTGCCCCCAGTTTATTGTGTTTTTGGTCATATGTGAGGACCGAATCACCCTCATTAAAGACACGAGGTTTGGCGGATCTGCCATACTGGGCCTTGACGCGCTTCTTATGTGCTTCATTATCTAGGGAAGCATCACGGCGGGTTTCGTCGAGTTTTTCTAGGTGGAGGAAATGTTCTTCCTCATCGGTGGTATTGGGAAGGACTTCAACAATGAGTTTTAATGATGAAATATCGCACTCTATTGGTAGTATTTCCTCTAGTCCATAAACCAATTGAAATGACGTGAAACCAATGGCAGTTTTCACGGAAGTTTGGTATGCCCAAAGGGATGAGAAAATCATATTGTGCCAATTTGACTTGTGTGTCCCCACCATCTATTGGATTGTGGTTTTCAAGACCTTGTTGATGGCCTCTACTTGTCCATTGGACTGTGGGTAATATGGAGTTGAGTTCTCATGGAGAAAGTCCAATCTGGCACTCAATCCATACACCATATTGTTCTGAAAATGGGATCCATGATCAGTAACGATGGCTTGTGGGACTCTGAATTGTGCAATAATGTGGTTAAACATGAAGAGTGCGACAATGTTTCCATCTTCCTTGTACATAAGCATGGCCTCGACCCACTTGGTAAAATAGTCAACGACAACGATGACATAACCATGCCCTTCGGTTGAGGTAGGATTACAATGCATGAAATCTATGCCCCATTTTGTAAAGGGGCCGACGACAACAACGGGATGTAGTGGGGTTGGATGAGAGCGCTTTTTATAATAAAAAAGATGATAGGGAGGACACTTCTTGATGGCTTCAATGCAATCTTTAAAGATGGAAGGCCAATAGTATCCAGTGCGTAAAATTTTCTAAGTTGTATCCATCCCTTAAAAATGACTGCCACAAGCCCCGAAGTGACAGTCATTCAAAACGTTTTCAACCTCCTTGTGGGTTAGACATCGTCAGAGGATAGAATAAATACCACGACGGTATAAGGTATCATCGATTATGAGATAGTACTTGGCGTGCTGACGTACATGACGATGGTCCTCGCGAGACAAATGAGGACCGAAACGTTGGTTTTGGATATATAAAGTGATATATCCATACCAAGGGTCAGAAGTACTGATCAGAAACAAGGACTCATCAGGGAAAGAGTCCATGGGATCAGATTCTGTATCAGTATGGGGAAGAGCACAGATAAGCTCTGCAAAGACCGGAGACTTTTTAGACTTAGCCTTCTCAAACTGGAGGTCAAATTCTTGAAGAATGATGATCCAACGCGAATACTTTCCCCCTAGTACCTGACGTGTGAGGACGTGGTACATAGGCTTAGAGTCGGTAATAATGGTGGTAGTGGGAGGAGGATATAGTGGCAGAACGTTTGGACATCGATGACCGCTGTGAGATCTAGTTTCTTAACATGTGTATAGCGTGTTTTAAAGTCAATGAGACCCTTAATCAGGTAGTAGATCACATGTTCCTGGGAGTTTCTATCCTCCTGAACCAAGACCATAGCAATAGTGGTAGTGGAAGCAACAAGATAGAGGATGTAGTCCTTGTGGTAGTTAGGAGGTTGAAGTACAGGGGAATGTGTGATAGCGTGTTTTAAGTTGTCGAAGGATCGTTGAGCAAAGTCATCCCAAATGAATGGTACATCCTTCTTCAACAATCTCATGTATCCCTGTGTTTTATTAGCGAAATTATACACAAAAATCCGTAAGTATTTTTCCTTCCCCTGCAAATTTTATAGTTCTGGTATATCGGTGGGGGTGGAAGAGAAACGATGGCTTCCACCTTGAAGGGATCAATGTGGATCCCGTCTTTAGAAATGATGAAGCATAGGAGGCATCCATACTTGACACATAATATGCACTTGTGAGGGTTCAAATAGATGTTATACTGCGTGCATCTGAGGAATACTGTCGTCAAATGGTCAATGTGGAACTCTCGATGATTCGAATGAGCAAGAAGGTCATCAAGATATGGTTCTACAAAGCCCTTCACATTGTGAAAGGCATACAATATCATGGAAAATTTTAGGGGCTAATCTTAGCCCATGGGCTAAATTTAGGGGTTTTAATTTTTTAGTGGACTATTTTTTTATTAAACCATCATTTACTATGATTAGCCCAATTTTTATGTATTTATTTTTAATAAATAGCACATTAGCCCAATAAAATATATAAAGAGGATTTTAAATCTAACCATTTCACCCGATTTATTCGATTTGGAGCTCCCATAACCCGTAAAATAAAATAAAAATCCATTTGAAAATGTAACAAATAAGGGTTCTCCAATTCAATAAAATGCATTTGAAGATTTAATCACTCTGATAGTGGTATCAAAAATGAATGCCATAACTCGTGCAAACCTTGTCATGCTTGTAATTCTGTTCTGTCATATTCCTCTGTAAAGGCGTTTCTCCTCTCATGTTCCCTCGTTAGTCTTTCTTTCTGCATTCCATTGATGATCGTTCTATTCATTTTCCATCTTCTTATGGAATGGCTACTGAATACTTCTCTCTATTCTCCATCGTCGGGTTGGTGTTTAGACTGTGACTCATATGGTCAGATAGTTCTCTTTATGATATGCAAGGATTTCGCATAAACCAAATGCGACTATAATTGCTACAATTTGCAGAGACTCGAGAAGGTGCGGCAGAGGCAAAAATGGTGAAGGTGTCGACATTCGCAGCGATGACATTTGGAGCCTTCATTTTAATGTTAGTACTAGAGATTCACGCTGTAATTTCATGAATCAGTAAACCTAGTACTGTAATTTCGAATCATGAATGCACTCAGTATCCCGAATTATGAATTATGTTGTGTATGTTCATAAGTATAGGTATTTTTAATGTTAATAATTTGTCAGCTTATTTATCCTCTACATTCCTCTGGAAAGTACAATTACAGCGTATTATAGTGCTAACCAGGGTTTCAGCAACCCTTGCATGTACTCTTGAGTGTTGGAGTTTAAATTTTTTAAAATACTAATGCTAAGTGGAATGTGGATGGGATTGAGATGAATGTTCATTGTCTCCGGCCTATTGGTATCTTCATGGTCAATATTTTATGCTCTCTAGCGTGATTACACTTGTGGAGGCCAATGGAACATCAAATGCCTGAGCTTTTAATTAGTTTTATGATCTTTGCGTCTTCAATGCCTGAGTTTTTAATTAGTTTTATGATCTTTGCGTCTTCATTTCCTTCTGTCTACTCGTGTTTCCCTTTTGTTTTTCTGGGCCGAATAGGGAGGTCTACCCTTCTACTTTGGCGTGATATTTTTCCAATGGTTGAGATTCTCCACTAGGGTTAGCATTTTTCATGATAGCGTGGCTCTCTTTGCATGGTGTGGACTGTCAGTTGAGAGTTTTTTTCTGTGTGAAGTATGCGTTCTATCAATGATCTGCATGGACTGTGGATTCCATGCCTATGAGGCCTGGTATGCCTACCATCTCTACCCATCGAATGAGTGCCAATTTGAAGCATGATGCGTTTAGATTTTTATTTTTAGCTCCAACGTCATTCTCTTGCCTCCTTCCTGTGATGGTCTGCGAATTCTACTGTGTGAAACGGTTGGTTGCATTACATTATTTGTATGACTGGTAATTTCCTTCCCATAATTTCAACCAAGTTATCGGCATTTGTGCTCATATGTCCCAGTTCAATCAATTTAAAAAATGACTCTAAATTAAATGTTATGTTTGACTTATATGTTGGAGATGTGTCTCGACTTATATTTTTATCCATATTTACAGGCGTTTAGATTTTAAATTCGTGTGGATAGATTGAATTAATGTTTGTTGTGGGTAGATTAACATAATATTTGCTGGTCACTTCAAAATATATACATGCTAATTTTCCAGTTAAGTTGTGCAATAACTATTGCCAATATTCTACTGTGATTGCTACTGCTTGTGTTGACAGTCATATCGACAGAAGATTTCGTGTACAGATTGTGTTTCTGGATTTTTTCTAACTCTATGTAGACACTCGTAGACGGTTGATGGTTCTTTTATTTTCTAATCAGTAATGGATGTCTGAATCTGATCATTTTCAGTAGCCTTGGTGAGCAAAATTGTTGCTGGTTTAAAATTTATCATCAAGTTATTTCTATGTTTTGTTGAGTAATCCATACAAATTTAGAGTGGCTTAGACCCAGGTTATATATCCATCTTTCACGACTTAGAACTTCTTCATTAAAAAAATAATACTGGAAAATCTCAAATTGCTATAGCATCAACCAATTGTCAGAGATCAAACTATGAAGGCATATCATGTCAAACTCCTATAGATCTTGACAGTTGAAATCTAAATGGTTTATATTTTTGAGTAGCCACATTTGGTGATCGCCATTCGGGAACTGCTTTTTCTTTCAATGTTGGCCCTCCAAGTTCCTGCCTTTGTACTATTCACTTTTCAGGTGTTGGTCCTCCAAGTTCCAACTTTTGTACTGTTCACGGATTTTCAGGTGTAAACTTTGATTTTTCATTTTCTTTTTCATGATGAACAACATTTGGTTTGATATTTTCATTCAGCACACCATCTCGTTTTGGCTTTGCATTCCCATTTCCATTGGCAACTAGAGCAAGTGGCCTTCTCGATGGAGGTTAACGATTGTCTTTGGACTCAATGTCCTTCTTCAGAGATTCCATCGTTGTTTCCAATTCCTTTATTCTGAAGATGGATATTTTTGTCAGAAACCATTGTAAATCTGTTCATTTCAGTGAGTAAAGAGGCATTTTTCATCTCGAGGCACTTTTTCTCCTCTACGTCAAGTTTTGAATGTTGATTCTGGAAATCAACAAACTATCTCTCTTTCTCCCCTGCGATGTCACTGTAGAATTCAAGATCCTTGTTGAGAGAATTGAAGGTTGTTTGCAACTCCCTCACTCTGTCCTCAAGTATTACTTTTTCTTCCTCTGCATCCAATGTTCTTCTATCCAATTCAGTTTGTAAATATTTGTAGAATGTAATTCTTGTTCAAGTGCTTTATTTCTAGACAACTGTAACTTCAATTTTTCACGTTTTGTTTGCATATCTACAAGAATGCCTTCCAAATTACTCTTTTTCTCATCCAATAGATGCCGTTCGTCTTCATTTTTTTGAGTAATTCCAGAGTCATATTTTTGGATTCATTTACCTCAGATTCCAATGCACTCACCTGGTTCTTGATCAGCTCCGAGTGAATGGTTAGCTCACTATTCTTTTGGGTCATTGATCCCATTTCACTAGCTATGAACTTGTGTTTTTTTTTCATCTCTGCAACAATGCCTTCCAAATTACTCTTTTCAGCATCCCTCAAATGCTTATCTTCTTCATTTTTCCTGAGTAGATCTCGAGTCCTTCGCTTGGAGTCATTCAATTCAGATTGCAAATCAATATTTTTTGTTCTACATTGTTGTATAACCCTCGCATTTTGCACTCTCTCATCTTCCATTTGAGCTACTCTAGCTTTATATTCATTCAACTGGGTATGCAAAAAATATGCTTCAATGCTCACCACTTTATTTTTCTTGCCGAGTAATTCTCTTTCAGTAGAAATTGAATCAATATTTACTTGTAGCTCTGCAACATTGGTTTCCAAGGTTTTATTTTCAGATTCACACAAATGTCTTTCATTATCAACTTTTTCAAGTAATTCACGAGTCTTTTCCCGAGAATCATTCAATTGAGGTTTCAACTCAATATTTTCAAGTAAAACCATTTCGTTCTGCGTAGACATATCTTAAAACCATTTCGTTCTACGTAGACATCTATGCAATTAGGTTACTTTTCGCGATCTCCTCAGACTCCTCTCGTGCTGCTACAATATCTGAGGAAAGTCCATTCTTTTCCAATTCCCAAGCTTTACGTGTTGCTTCAAATTCTGCAGATGTCACCTTAATTTTATCTGTCAACTGCAAAACAGTAATTCTAGAGTTTTTTATCAGCAAACACGGCTATGTATCTTGCTTATTTCTTAGAAGTCTCTCTTTGAATTTGTCCTCGGATTCCTGCAATTGTTTCCAAGCTTTAGAAATCTCGCCCTCATATTCCTCATCTCTCTTTGCAAGTTGTAGTCTGAATTCCTTGTCAATTTCCATCAATTGGTCAATGAGATGTTCCCCAATTTTCAATTGTTGTATGAGTTGATTATCCATCTTCAACTCGAAATTTGTTGAGGCAGCTTGTATAATGTGAATTTGTGACTAGATATCGATGACTTTGTCTCGTGAGGTATTGATATTTCTAACAAGTATTTGATTCAGTTGCCGCAACTCGGATATGTCATATTCACATTTTTGGCCAGGCTGATAGAATTTATCATCTTTCTCTTGGTTCTCGCTAGACAAGAATGTCCTCTCTTCATCTTCATGTTCACCATTGTTATTGTAAGCCTCAGAGGAAGGTAAGGATTTGTTACCATTTTGTCTCTTTATCCTGCTGCTTTTGCCCATATTGCTATTCAAAAACCACAACAACCTTCTACAAACACAAAGAAAAAGAGAAAAGCATTAAGACTTAGATAGCATGTAGAAGAATAATGTGAAAATAAAGAGAAAGACAATGAAGGTAATGCATCTGAAATATAATTTCTGGAAATGATCATATCTACTCCTTAGCACTGGTGTGCAAGTGAATAAAATGATTTGTGTTTCCTCCACTTGGCCAGATCTTGAAATGCAGCCAAGCCTTTTTTTGTAATCGCCCTTATGATAGGCTATTTGTGATTCGCTATTTATGTTCAAATAACACAAATATTCTTCAGAGCTATTTCCTTCTTCAATGATTTGATGAATGAATAAGTGCAAGGCTTACACATAAATAATTATAAATAATTTTCCATGGCATGGTATTTCGATGGAGGAAGATACACTATTAGGGCCAACTATTCAAAACTCAATTTATATTAAACCAATTTCGAAAAAGGAAGATATGGTATTAGGATCGAATATTTAAAATTCGATTTAGGTTAAACTAATTTTACATCACTCTATATATGCATATATTCATAAATAGTAGAAGTTCCTAGTCCTACAAGTAAAAATATCATATATCATATATTAATTTTGTGTTGACATAATATAACTTTAAAATTATTAATAATGATAATAATAATTCTTATTATTATTATTATTATAATCTATTATATTTTTGTAAGAAGGTTGGATACCTAATAATTTAAGAAAATTTGTTTTGACACAGCTTTATCGAGAGGGGTTCACTTCACACTGTTGTCAACAAATATTATTCAGACACCCTTAAGCATCAGTCCGTCAAGGTTTTACCCTTTCCAACAACACCCACGGAGCGAGTGAGGTCTCACCCAAGATGTTCAAGGGGGCTGCAGGAACCAAGTTTCCGTAGTAAGGAGAAGACATGCGTTAACTCTTATTCAGTCGCTGTCGAAACCAGAGATCTGTCTTCTCATTATACTAACAATTCAAATATACATTCGACATCCGCATCAACATGATGTAAATGACATTCGCATCAACCAACATTACAGATTAATCGACAAAGCAACAAAACCTTAAACTCATTGCATCATTAAGATAACATTCATCATTCATAACATGGTGACACAAATAGAAACATAGAATAGAGATGTAACCGAATATCCTCATACATTAACTCATCTCAAAATTTGTGGTACAACCTTCGGAGGAACAGTTCCAAGCAACTTAATGCGAATCCATACACACAGAGTAAAACTTACCGAAGGCCGACAAATACATCAACTTATCTGATGGATCTTCTATCTTCTTCGATTCTAGGATGCATATCTATTACAATTTGTGTTTATATTTATAGACGCCTAAGGCGGTTACAAAGTGGTCCAAATGACCAAATCTAACTAACATGGACCAAAACTTCCACTCCAACTAAACATGTTCCTGTTTAGTTCAATCTAAAATCTCTTATGCTAAGATCATCCATATTTGATATTTGTGTTGTTTGATTATTGTTAGTTATACAACTCTCATTTCCTTTCATTATGTTCCTTCTAGTTCTATTTTCTATTTTACAACACTTCACTCTTCATTTATATCAATGTAATACTAAATTATAACAAACATATCATGATACCCTATAACTATAATAGATAAATGGTTTATATATTATGGGTTGAAGTATTTTTTTAGAGGAATTAAGGAGAAAATGCCTTGGTCTCTAGATTTATTGCATCCTCTTACTCACAACATGTGAGGGTTAGTTCATCATTGAAAGCGACGTCTCAACACATTACTGGGGTAGTGTCTTGAAAGATAAATATGGAAAAAGGGAAGAAATATGTGTGCATGCTTTAGGCACATTCAAAGGGACAAAACTTAGCTATCCCTCATGCCATAAGGAAATTATAGTAGTAAAGAAGACCACTCAAGATTTTCGCTTATGTTTAAAGCTAGTCAAATTCATAATTTGCATTGATCTCAAGATTATGCAAGGAATGTAGAAAAAATAGAAAATACTCATTGAGAATAGCTCTCGTATTTGAAAATGACCTATTTGGTTGGACAACTTCGGGTTTGAATTCCAATTCAGGTTGGGATATTTGAATTGTCTAGCAGAAATGATATTTGAAAACTAATTCTCCTCGGTATTTTTGATATCAAGATGATCAAGTTATAGACCATATTTTTTAGATGGTACTTGAAAAATTTGTTGCGGCTCTTCTCAGGCCTCATGACTTAGTATTTGTGTGAAAGTTATGTGCAACATACAATTTGGTACCTCTTTTTAAGGTGAAAGAAGGTGTTTTAGTTTAAAGGGTCCACTTTAGAGTGATTTCTTCAATCTCTTGATCTAAAGACTTATGGTAGATAAATTTGTATTTCCCAACAACTTTCCTAGTCCAATATTCATATGGAATTCGCTTGGAAGAAGAAGCACTAGGGTTTGAGGGTTTATATGCATATGAATTGGTCAAAGGGTTTGAGATGTTAGAGTACTCTATTGATGGTATTTTCTATGATTGCAATAACAACTGGTAGGTTGATATTTTGGTTACTTAGGAGAATGGAAAAACATGGATTTTAGCCAAACCTAGTTTGATGTAATTGTATCATAATGGAATTGATTGAAGAAATCCCATGTGAACAGGCAAGAAATCCTATGTGAATAGACAAGAAATCAAATAAAAATTATCTTAATTCAACAAGTACTGGATAATGGCTCTTTCTCTAGGATATTGTAGTTTAATGAATATGTTGTTTTATTATTATATGTGGTTTATGCATTATTGAAAAATTCGCCAAGTCTTCATAATGTTTTATAATTTAATAAAAGATTCGCCAAGACTTTACAAGGTTTTATAATTTAGTGAAAGATTCACCAAGTTTTTACAAGATTTTATAATTCAATAAAATATTCGGCGAGATTTTACAAGATTATATAATTTGATGTGACATTAGCCAAAAAATTATATATACATATTATTTAATTGATAAAATAACCTTCATATTTTCCTATGTATCATGGGGATTAGCCGAATTATTATACATAGAAACTTAGGGGGGGTTCTTAAAATTTTCCCTGTACAACATAGCCCGTTGGAATGTGGCACCGGCATTTTTAAGGCCAAAAGGTAGTTTGCAATATGCAAACGTACCCCAGGGGTAGATGAAAGCAGTTTTATGTTGATCGGTCGGGTGGATGTCAATCTGATTATAGCCGGAAAAACCATCCATAAATGAGAAGATGATGCTGCTCCCAACGCAGTTGTCGATGATTTGGTCAATAAACAGGGTAGGGTAGTTGTCCTTGGGACAAGCCTTATTAAGGTCCCTGTAATCGACGCAAACCCTAATGGTGCCCTACTTTTTGGAAACAAGGACGACATTAGAGATCCACTCTGTCAAGGGGACAAGGTAAATGAAGCTATCCTTCAACAACTTTTCAATCTCAGCCTTTATAGCAGCAGTCTTCCTTGGGTGCACTGGACGTAACTTTTGTCGGACGAGTTTAGCCTCGGGATATGTTTTGATCTCATGAAAAACAATGGCAGGATCAATCCCGGGCATTTCCTCGTAGCTCCATGCAAATATGTCATAGAACTATTTGAATAAGCCATGCATGATGTAATCTCTTCAGGAGATCACTTGTGGCCTATACGAATATGTTCCACGACTCCAGGTGTTGCTGAGAGGTCGATCGGTATGGTAGGTTCAATGTTTTCCAAGTTACCCTCGATTACCATATCACAAGTGAGGATATGTGATTGGGGGTAAGGAACGGCATCTGAAATGAGGGTTTCAATGCAGATCTCCACGGAATCTAGCGGTGGGAGGAAAGACAATCGATAGTGGAGGTATTCCCATGGGGTTTCATCCATACTCATAACCTCCATAATGGAATCATCCAAATGGAAAGTACAGAGGAGAGAATTAGGTTGGGATGAAGTACACTGTAACGGTAGAGAATAGGATGTGGATGCCACTGAAGAGTGGTCATCAGATTCCTATTGGATAGCCTCGTATGTAGCTTCTGCTGGTGTGAGAGGCATAACATCTCCAATCGAGTACAACGTGTCAAGCGCAGGCACAAGCCATTGGTCATTAGAGCTGGATGGTGATGGGATCATAGTGGAAATCATGTTCACCGTGGCAATGTGGGAAGGGGTATCCGGTGATGGAAAGACTCCCATAAGGGATGAATCCTTGAGGAGTCCTACCCCCACGCTCTCATACATCTGGGATGAATGAAGTAAGAGGGGTACATTGTCACCAGGGTGAGAAGTGGTGTCTGGTGTACAAAAATCTAGTTGGTCGATAGTAACAATTTTACCTTGGTGGGGAAATTGTACAATGTGGAATACGGAAGATGTGACTGCAGTCATGGCATAAAACCAATTACGAACAAGGAGTAGGTTATAATCCAATGGGGCAGCGACTACTTCCACATTGATGGAAACAATCTTGCTCCCCAACTCTATATCCAAAGCATGTAACATCCTGTGTGATTGGAATCCAAGACCGTCAAAATATTTCAAAGTGGTAAAGGAACAGTTCAACTCAGGAGAGCCAATGGATCTCCAATAGGATAACGACATCACCGAGGTGGATGCTCCTTTGTCCAATACAGAATGATGAATGCTATTCCGAGCAACATTGGTAACAATTTAGAATGCAAGCTGGTCGAAAAGTATCAGTTTAAAGTACTCAAGTCGGAACATAGTGGTGTTTGAGGAATCGGGATCTACAATGCCGATAGCAGTGAGGAGAGTCTTGTGCTGATTGGGACAGTTTTGCAAGACTTCCAACGTCAACATAGCACAAGGGGATTGCGCTAAGTCCTCTACAATGTTGTAATTCTGAGCAGCCCATGCATTAGGATTGAAAACAAATTTTCTAATTGTGCTCTTGGGCGGACGTAGCACTGAATCAAAGGAAGGTTTCTCAATAGTGAGAGAAACTTACGGCGTAGGAATGTTTGATGTAGAAGCGGAATATTTTTCAGTATTACTTCCGTTAGATTCCTTAGTAGAGACCGAGTCATAAGAACATGATCATATGTTCAAGTTGACAGTTTCACTATGCATCATGAGAACATGAGCAGTAGAGGATGACTCTCCTTGAGAGGGAGAGGGTTTTTGCACGATCATCTGTTGTTGTTGCGTGGGGGAGGGATCGGTTAAAAATGCAAGTGTTGGGTTCCCTTTTAGGAACTTTTGGACCTCGTCCCGATGTGGGAACTCTTTGGTAAAGTGGTCATCATCACACAGTAAACATGGAAACTTAGCTTTCTGCTTAGGTTTGGTGGTATCAGTATTTTTCTGTTTTGGTTCCTGCAGATTGGAATATTTTTTGTTTTTCCCCTTGTTCTTCTTTTTACCACCGAATTTATGAGGTGAAGTAGATTGGATTGAATTCACTTCTTCAGTAGCAGTAGGGTTGGGTGATCGATTGGTGTTGTTCCCAAACTGTGATGGGTATGGAGTAGAACCAGCATGGCTACTGGATTGAGAAACAAGTTGGTTTTGAACAGAACCAATGATGTCATTGGCATGAGGTCCCGAGGGTGGTTTTGTTGGGTCGTAGGTAGAGCATGGTGCATCAGGTACAATATCATATAGAGTGCCATATTGAGCATAGACTAAGTCTAAGTACTGGGCACGTTCTATATCTTGTTCTTCGGTGACGACCTCACCCATGGAGACATCTTTGGCCATGATGGGTAGGAGTGACTTAGTAAACCAATCGGCAAGGAGTTGGTCCGGAATGGGAGCTTTAATCAAACGTCATCTCCACCTCCACTCATGAATATGATAAAAAATATGAGTGGCGGTAGTTTTCCGGAGAGAGGTCAAAATATCTGTACTGGTTTCGTAATGAATTGGTAACTGAAAATGCATCAGAAATGACATGGTCAAGGATCGAAAATCAGGAAAAGAGTGTGGTGGTAATTTGTGGTACCACTTGGCAACAGTGCCGGTGAGGGTTTGATGGAATAACCATAAACGGATGGAATCATCCATTAGGGAATTGGACGAACACCATAAATGATAAGTCATTACATGGTTTCTGGGATCATCACCCGGTTTGCCGTCAAACTTTGGAATGTTGGAAGGTAACTTCACTAGAATAGCTAACTAATTAGTTCCATGATAGATGGGATCATTGGTCAACCGTGATAAATCAGGAAGATCGAGAGTAGCCAGAAAAGGTAATTGTTGGTTGGATTGTGGATACTAGTAGTACTGATATGGCATCGTTGTACCAATAGGAACATGAACTGATTGGTTGTAGGGTCCTCCCATAGGAAATTGGTCATATGGGGGTGGGTTGCTAGGGTTACAAGGGGGACCGGAAGGAGGTTTGACTTCTCCAGAATGAGGTGGGTCACCGCCAAAAGGTGGGGGCCCTCCTCCAGGGTAAGTTGGTCCTCCACCATAAGGTGGGGGTCCTCCTCTGCCAAAATGTGGGGGTCCTCCTCTGCGAAAATGTGGGGGTCCCCCTCCTCTAGAGTAAGGTGGTCCTCCACTGGAAGGTTGGGGCCCTCCCCCTTCGGAGTGGGGTGGTCCTCCACCGAAAGGTGGGGGTCCTCCCCCTCCAGAGTAAGGTGGTCCTCTGCTTGAAGGCGGGGGTCCACCTCCTCCAAAGTGGGGTGAGCCGTGGACATAGGGAGGGGGTCCGCCTCCTCCAGAAAGGGGAGGTCTGTCGCCATAAGGCGGAGGTCCTCCTCCTCCAGAATGGGGTGGAGGTGGTGGTTGTGGGCCAAGTGGTGGTGTAGGTGGTGGGGTTGGTCCGCCAACAAGAGGTCCAGTCGGTGGGACATTATGGTTCCCCCATAGGGTATTAGGGTTTCCAGGATAGGGTAATCCAGGAAAAATATTTCCTCTATAGTTTTGTCTAATATTGGTGTTATGATGTCCTGGGATAATATGTCCTCATGGGGGTTGGGTACAAATGGATGGCTTTCCTATATGATGTGTCCACATGGGTTGTCCGATGGTTGGAAGGGAACTACCAACCATACTATAACTTGGATGAGAAGTGTAGCCTCTACTCATGGTATGACTGTTGAGTAGGTGATGTCCCCTAGTCAGGTTAGGTCCACCAACTAGGGGTTTCCCCCCAGTCGAAAGCTATCCACATGATGGAATGTGCCCGGCAACCAAATGATGACCACTAATGATAGATTGACTCGTGACCAAGGTTTGACTGGTAACTAAAAGATTACTTCCTCCTGATATTATACTAACATGAAGATTATATACTCCCCTCAAATTTTTAGGTGGGGGAGGTGGAGGTAATGTCCCAAAGTTAACAGACGTTGAAGGTTTCCCTTCAGAGGGTGCCATGGTTGGAGTCACAGTAGGTCTAGAACCAATCACCTGAATTAGAGGTGTACTTGTAGGAAACGAGGGTTGATCTGGTTCATAAGTGGCCGAGCTAGGTATAGTTGAATTTGGTGAAGTGAATCATAAAGAGCACACATGGGAATATTGAAAAATGGGTGTATCAGGGATGTTTGCTCATCGTGTAAGACTCTGGCGTCTAATTTGTTCGCTAGTCATGCATAGATGATTCATTTGTTCATAAATTGGTATAAGGAATTCATTATTAGGGATCCAACGGTAAGGTATGGTTTCTTCCATGGGAATTGAACCAAACTCGGCGACATGACGGCCTAGAGACGTGTCCCAAAAATATGCAGACGGACCAAATGTTGTTGATACAGATTCATCCTGGGGATGGCTGAAAATCCAATCCACAGCTCTAGGATGTCCCTCCATCGAATGATGGAAGGATTTTTCATATGAGATAGGTTGTTCTGCCATCGAAGGTCCCACGGGATCAAGGATAGGTGGATTGGTGGGAGACGAGTAGTTCATTCTCGACTCTAAAGTAGAGGTATCTTCCTCACGTGACATAGTTATTGTAGGTTGATCCATTCTTGCTCCTGATTTCTCCTCCTGGTTAAGGGGATATTCAAGTGGAAAATTCAAAATCCTTCGGGATCTTCTCAAAGGTTGATCGACCAGTGTGACCGGATCAAAATTTCTCCTAAGTGTAACCTATAAAAAATAAAAAATAAATCAATCCAAAAACTACACAAGCTAAATCCGCAAGCAAACTTATGTGACAGGTGGGGATTCAAAAGTCTAGAACCTCACAGGATCACCAAGGTAGTTCAAATCGCGATATACCACAGGGTCCAACATTTATACTTGGACCAATATTTCAAAGCACTAGCAAGGGAGGATTAGGACCATATCCCTGACCGTATAACCCGACTACCTGAAGAACATGCGTAGTAGCTCCCCGAGTGTTGTTCTCGATGTATTGCCATGCCAAGACAACTAATAGGTTAACTCAATTGGTATAGGAATCCTAGAAGGGTCTCCTGATATACGCAAGGTACGTGGGAGATCAAACCTGTAGTGGTATTTTCTAATGCACAATTGTATGACAAGAGCCTTCCAATATACTACTGAGTACGTGAAGTAACTTTCGATATACCCAAGGGTATGTGAAAGGTCGTTCGATATACCGATTGGTACGTGGAAGAACTACATGCCCCCAAGATGCAGTGCAGGCCGATAACGACAACTGCCACACTTAATGACGTCGGAACACATCACTAACTTATCACACAAGTTACTAACAAGTTTTAACCTAACACTACCGTAAATTTTATCTTGCGCAGTTAGGTGAATGCATGGAGTGTAGACAGGAATTTAAACAGAATGCAATTTAATCTATATGCAAAATGCAATTTTTTTCTTTTTCGTTTCGATGAAATCTATATAAGGTAAGGAGAATTCCTTCATTTCTGATGGTAGAAAAAATACAAGTACCCCTATAACTCAAAATCAAATAAAAAATTCAAGAGAAGTACTATTTTCACTATGCCAACAAAAATCACAAAATAACAAACACCAAATTGAAAATGCTTTTCTTTTTTCTCTTTTCAAGTTAACCAAATTGACAAAACATGGAAAGAAGAATTTCGTTTTCAAATGTAATGATCTCTAATTTTCGAAACAACGACCTAAAAGATGAAGGAAAATCAAAGAGTGAGAATTTTCAATCTTCCAAGATGTTTTGCAAAAACTCGAATGTGCTTATAATTTTCTAAGAAATGAACAAATTGTCAAAACCAAGAAACTCCAAGATGAATTTTCATGCTTTCCAAATATTTTTATCCCAAGATATGAAAACTCTTCCCAACACTTCAAGAATCAAACTCGAAAATGAAGGTAATAAAAAGTTTGTTTTCCTACTCAAGTACTCACAATGGATCTAAGAATCACAATGTTTTTTAGATCTACTATTCAGAAAAACAATGACTATATCACGACTAGCTAAGTTAAGTTGCAAATTCCCAAAGAAAAGAGATCACCCAAAACTCAAAAAGCACACAAACACACCAAAAATCAAACAACAAATAGCAATCAAGACTCAATGACGGAATGTAGGAAGGGCTTAGGAATCAGATCTAATGAGTTAAATAGATCTGGAAATGTGATCATGGATTACAAGATCGAGCAGATAGATGGGGGATTGAAATCTCCCACCACTACCAAGCCTTTCACTTGACTATTTTAGAACCCAAAATCAACAAAAAAAATCCATACGCACACAAACTGGACCTAGGGGTCCTGTGATTGAATCACACAGTACAGAGAGCTCAATCAATCAGACCAAATGACCAAAAATGGAGAAAATGATGCTAAACACCAAGCAAAGATGCTGGTGCACTCTATTTTTATGCACCAAAGCGCCATGCGTAGGTTGTACACAGGATAATGGCGCTAGTGGTGCAGTCTGCAAGAAGGAAAAGGGCTCCAAAGGCGTAGGATGCTCACTGGGAATGAGCGCCAAAGGCACAGTGGCACAGGGACTGCACTACCCAGGGGCATCGGGTGAATAACAAGTGGAAACAAATAAAATATCTCCAGAAATGAAAGGTAAAAGGTCTGAAAATGATCCCAAATAGAGTCAGGGCATGCCAATAGACTCTTTAATAAAAAATCCAAATATGGGAGTGGCTTAGGAGGCTAGAAAATGAATCAATGAAATCAAACTAAACTGAAATCAAAGCTATATCCTGCACCCTAGTACGGTCTCCAGATTTGTTTATGGACAATTTACTCAAGCGGAATCAAGCCAGATCTCCCTAGTCCAACTAGATCTAGAACAAATGAATACAGAATATAAACTACTTTCCTAGATTAGTAGAGATGCAAGGGAACAAGTAAATCACATACCTCAGATTCACAAATCCTTTTCTCTTTGTTTCTCTAAGCTCCAAGCCTCCAGATCTCGAGTTGCAAAACCTTGTCAATCATATGGAAACAAGCAAACAGTAAAAGCATATCTAAACATGAATTGATGTAAGCTAACCGTTAAGGAAGAAAACTCTAAATAACATTAACATAACAATATTTATGGAAAGAGTTTGAATTGTTGTAAATGAATGGGAAATACATAGAAGAGAGATAGTCACAACATAAGCCTTAATGATGTAACTTCCATCCAATAATCCAAGCCAATCCTCCAAAGGATGATGTATGCCTCCCAAAGGAGGAGTAGGGATCACCTAGGATAATTTCACCGACATGAGAGTACTATAGTCCTTCCTCCCTTCTCAATGGAGAGAGAGGTCTTATTTATAAGGCTAGATGGATAGAGTAAGTTGAGGATTAAGGGGAGAGGTCTAATGCATCTTCCCATTAGGTTAGGGACCGAATACCGACCTTCCTACCAATTAGGGATAGACCTCCATGTCACCTAACTTTGAGAATTCACTCGAAGCTCCTTGTTGTCCACACTAATCATCCCTAACGCACTCTGCATGAAGACAACTGGCGCAAGGAAGGGGATGGCGCAGCTTGTATGAGGGAAGAAAGAACCACTGACACACACTGGCAGTGTACATCATGCACCAGCCTTAGTCTGGCACCTCTTGCTGGTAAGCGGGATGAGCTAATGCAATTACAAATGGTGGAAGATAAGGGAAACAACTTGCTCAGGATTTTTTATCCAGGGAAACTTCAGGGTTTGAGGCATTGAGTTGACATATGAATCATAATGATGAAATTTTGGTGTAACATTTCTATCATTATTAAAATCTTGGTGTATGATTGTTGTTAGGATAAATTTAAGGATAAAGATGATAAATCATTCTAAACGAAGTTCTCATATTGATAGAAGTTTAGTAGACACATTTAGTACAATTGGAAAGAAATCACGTTCAAAGGATTGCAATGCGGCTCGTTGTGTGTTGTCACAATCAATCATGAACACAATAACTAGGCCCCTTCGTCTTCTTAATCCTACATCCAAAAAAAAATATGGATGTCAAAACACTCCATAGGTATTGTGTTCGATGGGAATAACTTGAAACTGGTCAAACAGATGTATGGGCCTTCATTGGCAGGTTGCCATGCTCTAATATGAAACTCATTGACGCAATAAAGGGGCTGGTGCAATATTTTTGTAATGAAAAAACTAGACCTTCTTCTAACCAAAAAGATGTACTAAAGTTTAGAAGGGGTTCAAGGGATCGTGAACCCCACATTAAACATTTTATTGACATGACACAAATAGAATTATGTGAGATATTTAGGCATGAACATAATGAGCTTAACTTGGGTAAAAGATCCTTCAAGAAATGCAATCCATGGTATGTTAAAATAAATGCAACTCGTAACACATGCTATTATCGATACCACATTGAGTACGGTTATTATTATGACACACACACACATCTCTCTCTCTCTCTCTCTCTCTCTCTCTCTCTCTCTCTCTCTATATATATATATATATATATATATATATATATATATATATATATATAGTGTGTGTGTGTGTGTGTGTGTGTGTGTGTTTCATAACACACTTATGCAGGAATGCTTAGCTACATTGCCTCCAATGTCATATAGAGATTTTATTCATAGCATATTGTGTAGAAGGCCAGAAGGTTGCACATTTTATCAAAAATCTTGTGTAGATGCGACATGCCCAGGGTGCGGTGAAATGGAATTATTGGACAAATGCATGCATGTGACCGATGACCATGAACTTGGGAGGAAGGAGGTGAACTTGCAGTAATTCAAATATGTCACATATGATTTTGAAGGAGGAAATGAAAGAAAAAAATACAACTAGTCACTTCTCAGGTTAGTAATAGGAACTTGAATACTATTTCCCTCTTCATATTGCAATTCCATGTGTAACAATCTATTGATATATGTCTTTATTGGTGATCTACTAGGTACGGATTTGTGACTTCATGGAAGGATTATTTGAAAATACACAACAATATGCAAAGCATGTACATGTGGCTCGTTGGCAAAATGAGTGATTTAGAACATGCAGGGATACATTTCCTATTGGGATGATCTTATCAGTGATCGATTTTGTGGAAAACTACACTAGTATTCAACCAAAAAATGAGATTCATAGTTAATATTATCATTCATATTAGGTCAGCATAATGGTCCATATCACCTACGGACATGGAGCAGATAGTACTAAAGACAACAGTGCTATATTGGAGGAGTATCACTTCTACATAAGTGATGACAGGTGTCATGACTTGGATTTTTTACAACACAACTTTCAATTGTTCTACTATCACTTGAAGGATAACAGTATGCAGTTGGAACAACATTGGATTTGGTTTGATGGTTGTGTTGGGAAATTCAAAAACGCTTGTGTCTTTCAATGGTTGTGTATGCTCCACAAAAGGCACAAGGTTCCAGATATTTGGAACTATTTCAAGACTGGACATGAAAAAGGGGAACATGATGGAGCAAGTGCATGCATCAAGACTGTATTATGTAGGAAATAAATGAAGTTCACATATGTTTTGCTCATTCGAGATGCAAAGAACATTTTTGAATGGTGTTCTTTAGTCATGGTGGGGTAGAAATAAGGCAAGAAGATCAGTCAACCAGGAAAGCATATGTACATAGATATTTTTGGGAGGTGGTCGATGTAGATCAATCACAGTTATATGAGTGCAAGATCATCTAGGGAACTCGAGCATTTCATTCAGTTAGAACGTCATACAATGTTATACTTGAAATGTGGACAAGGAAACTCTTTTTTTTTTGTTATCCATGTAGTAGTGGTGAATGGGACAAATGTGAATCCACAGATTGGGTTGATAGCTAGGACCATGTATCACTCCCCATTGGTCGACATATAGCTATAGAATTATAACAGTTGAAGGAGGACCAATCAAGTATTTCACCAGACTATGACCACATACCAGATATTGTACAGCTAAGTTCGATTAATATTTTGATAATTTTGAAATTTTTGACAACTAGTTGTGTCTAGTCATTTGACTCAAATGTTGGCACTCTATTTTTTGCAGGGCACATATATGCAGTGGTTTCCTTGAGATGCAATGCATGATGGTGCATTGACTATTGGCTAGCATGTTGCTTGGAGGGGAAGAAGACCATCAATGTCCCATTAAGGGACTTAGAGGCCAATAATTTTCAGATTGGGTCGATGGTTATCAAAGGATAATATTTGAACCAAGTTTCCCACTCAAAAATTAAAAAATGGTATGTATTTGAAGATTAGACCAGGTCAAATTGTATACCATTATACACAGTTATTGGCACAAGCCTCTAGCTGCAAACAATGCCAAGGAAGAACTTATCAAAGGTACCCCACTTCTTGCCTTACTTTTATCATGAGAGGTTAAAGGATACCGTTGGTATTAGAGCTAATCCTGTTGGTATTAGAGGTACATGTATATTATGATTTTGTTTCATGGTCACATTGACTACTGGCATTAATATTTTGACTATTGCAGTTGAACATTCACAACTTGATAGATAGATAAATTGCATAAACATATACAACTAGATAAATTGCATAAGTTTCGTCATGGATTTTTTATCTTTGTTTTTTTATCCCATTTAAGTACACCATAAGATATACATTGAAACCATGCCTATTTCCACCATGAACATCACCACCATCCTCCTCCTGGACATGTTGTCACCATCATCATCCCCTTTTTCATCATTTTCATCATCCAATTAAACCATAGGATTCTCATCCATCATCCACACCATCCCCATTGTCTCCATTTTCATTGCCAACATCTCCATGCCCGTTGGCATTGGAATTGGTATCCTTGTGTCATCATCCTCACCATCATCATCATCCCATTTTTCATTGTTTTCATAATCCAAGTACACCATAAGATTCTCATCCATCATCCACACCACCCTCATTGTCTCCATTTTCATTGACAACATCTCCATGCCCATTGGCCTTGGCATCCTCATGTCATCATCGTCAACCTCCTCCTCATCATCATTTTCATATTTTACATCATCACCATCCCATTTTTCATCGTTTTCATAATCCAAGTACACCATAATATTCTCATCCATCATCCACACCATCCTCATCGTCATTATTTTCATTTCCACCATCTCCATTCCCGCTGGGATTGGAATTGGAATCCTCATGTCATCATCCTCATCATTGTCATCATCATCATCATCATCTTTTGCATCACCATCATCCCATTTTTCATCGTTTTCATCATCCAAGTACACCATAAGATTTTGATCCATCATTTTCAGCATCCTCATTATCACCATTTTCATTGCCACCATCTCCATATCCATGCCCATTGGCATTGGAATTGGAATCCTCATGTCATCATCATCATCGTCGTCATCGTCATCATCATCATCGTCGTCGTCGTCGTCGTCGTCGTCGTCGTCATCATCAACATTTTCATCATCCTCATGGCATTGGATACAACATGTGTCCCTGAAAGCCTCAAGGAGGCAAGTTTCAACTAGCCATGAAATGATGCCCATGGATCGAATTGACAAACTGTCAAATCTAATGGAATTAGGACACTAGATTAATGCTAGGGTTGCCCCTCTCCTCTAGGTCCATGGCCCAGAGAGCATCTTTTTGTATGGTTTCGAAAACTAGGGTTTCGGTTAATAAGAGACAGTGTAATTCTTGCACATAGGGGTCAACTTTGGGAATTCATCGACTGGGAACTTGTGGCTAGCGTTCCCATGTGGAACCCACCCAAAAACACTTGCAGGATATAACAGAACTAAATTATGCACCATGATTGGAATTCTATGCCCCAGCAAGGATTCAACTTGTGTCCATGAAAGCCTCTAGGAGGCGAGTTTCAAGTGGCCATAAAATGATACCTATGGCTTCGATCGATGAATCATCAAATCCATTGGAATCAGGACACTGGATTTATTCTAGGGGTTCCCCTCTCCTCTAGGTCCATGGCCCATAGAGTGTCTTTTAGTACGGTTTTGGAAACTAGGGTTTCGCTCAATAAGAGACAGTGCAATTCTTGCACATAGGGGTAAATTTTGGGAATTCCTCGACCGAGAAATTGTGGCTATGATTACCATGTGGAACCTTCCCAAACACAGTTGTAAGATCTCACGGAACTCAGTTCCGCACCACGGTTGGGATTCTATGCCCCCATAAGGGATTCAACATGTGTCCCTAAAACCCTCTAGGAGGTGAGTTTCAATCAGCCATAAAATGATGCCCATAGCTAGAATTGACGAATCGTTGACTCCATTGGAATCAGGACACTAGATTAATTATAGAGGTGCCCCTCTCCTTTGGGTCCATGGGCCAGAGACAATCTTTAAATATGGTTTTGAAAACTAGGGTTTTTCTCAATAAGAGACAGTGTAATTTTTGCACATCGAGGTCAATTTTGTGAATTCTTCAATCGATAACTTCTGGCTAGCGTTCCCACATGGAACCTACCCAAACATACTTGCAGGATCTCACAAGACTCAGTAATGCACTACAATTGGAATTCTATGCCCTCGATAGGTATTCAACATGTGTCCCTAAAATCCTATACGAGGAGAGTTTCAACTGGCCATAAAATGATGCATGTGGCTCGAATCGATGAACAACCAACTCTGTGGGAATTAGGACACCAAAATAATTCTGGGGGTTCCCCTCTCTTTAGTTCCATGGTCTAGAGAGCGTATTTTAGTATGGTTTTGAAAACTAGGCTTTCACTTAGTAAGAGATGATGCAATTCTTGCACATAGGGTTCAACTTTGGGAATTCCTTGACCAAGAACTTGTGGCTAGTGTTCCAAAATGGAACCCACCCAAACACACTTGCAAGATCTCAGGGAACCCAGTTCTGCATCACGTTTTGAATTGTATGCCCCTAACATGGATTCAACATGTGTAACAAGTTATACAACTTGACGACAACTTTATACTCAAAACAAGAACTCTAGCCATAAAAAATCATATTTTTGCGTCAAAAATAACAAAAACAACCCTCGATTTGAAAAGTGGTGCTACCAGTAGCACCCTCTTTTTGGAAGCTAAATTTACAACTTTTTTTAAATTCCCACCGATATAATTGCAATCAAAACTCTAAATCAATCCCTCAATAAAAAAGCGGTTCTCCTATAATCATCACTTTTTTGGAGCTAAATTTACAACTTTTTTAAAACCCCACCAATGTGATTGCAATAAAAACCCTAAATCAACCCCTCAATAAAAAATCGGTACTCCCATAATCATCATTTTTCTAGAGGAATTAAAATTACACCTTGTTTCAATTTATAACCCTAACAACCAACATCATTACAATGAAAATTTTAAAAATAAAATAAAAAAACTTGAAAATACAAAAAAACATAAAACTCATTAAAAAAAAATTTAAATAAAAAAAAATATTAAAATATAATTAAATTAATTTTTTTTGAAATATACCTATAAAAAACTAAACATTTAAAACCAAAACAAAACATTGAAAACAAATAAAAAAACAAATATTAAAAACTACAAAATAAAATTATATTTTAAAAAACCAATAAAACAAAATTATATAACAAAAGTAAAAAACATATTAAAAAACAATTAAAAAACCAATTATTAAAACAAATAATATACAATATATAAAAAAAACAAACCATATAAAACATATTAAAAAAAACCAAACAATGAAAATATAAACAAGCAATATAAACTTTATTACATACACCTTATAAAAGTCATAAAATAGAATTTGCATGGTTCGTAATATGTTTTGGTATGCTTCGGAAGGTTTGCATGAAGGCATATAATGGGTGGCGTGATTTTGGGAATTTGGGCTGGAATTTGGTGGCAGATTTACCCGTCTTACTAATTTTTTGACGTTTTGGATTTTTAGTTTTCTGTCTCAAAATGTTTTGATGAAATATTTACCAATGGGTAAAATTTTTTACCTTTTCTTTTTATTTAAATTTTTTTTTTTTTTCATTTGTTGAAAATATTGTGATATATAAAATGTTAACGGGGAGCTATAAAAGTCACTGTATAGAAAAAGCTATTGACCCTTGTTCAGTCTCACACAAGAATAAAAGTGAAATTAGAACATATTCATATTCAGCGTTTTACTGCGGTGAAGAATTTGAACTGTCTTTTATTGAGCAAAAGAACTTGAATTGTGAACAATACTGCTTTCTTGAAAGCTAAGATCATAAAAAAAATGACAAATGCTAGTCATTAATCCTAATTTTATGGTTACCAAAGCTAGAATGGTTGTGCTAGATGGGATGCCTTAACCGTAAATAAACCTTGGCTAAGCTCATAAAACTTGAATGTGGCCGATCTATATTAATTGTGCTCGATATGCTGGTGGATATGATTCCCCATTTAAGAGGACTTACTTTTACATTTATTTTCATTAATGCCATGACCCATAATCCATTGATGCTACAACCAGCACCGGAACCATTTACATATTCCTTCCCAATGGTAGATTCATATCTATCCCCTCCAATTTCATTACTTGTTTGGGATCTTCTAGGTGTGGACGTAAAGGCAGCAAAGGGTAAAGTTTCAATGAAACCTTGACCACCACCACTTCCTCCAACTATGTAACAGCTATAACAACATTTTCAAAGAATTATAAATAGACAAAAATACGTTCTTAAGATTAATTCAACCATCCTTCATGACGTGTGATAAAAAATTCTAACTGTAAAAAACGGACAAAATGCCTCGTGACGAGCATTTTTCCCATCAAATTCCAACCCTGAGCACCACCATTAATAGTACCATTCCATCACATGCGTTCACATTTATATTAAAAACTTTCACACTTGTATTAAAAACTTTGAATTATATTTTGCTTAAGTTATTGTTTTTTATTTTTATTTGTTATGTTTTTTTATATGGTTTTCGTATATAAATTTTGTAATATTTTATTTTGTTTTGTAATATTTAGTTAATTATATTTATTATTAAAAGGATCAAACTTAGATTTAGGAATTTTAACTTTGTTATATTTGTTAAAGTTGAAAAGGGAAGTAAGATGAGAAGGTTAAAGGGTGCTTGGAAAGTGTCCAACCCACCTTCCACTAGAATTTTATTTAATCCATCTATACTTAAGAGTCTAATGGCCATTAGTGTAATTAGAATTTGGTTTATCAAGAGTAATAATCTAATATATGGTCAAAGGAATTCCATTGTTTAGGCTTAGACTATGTTATGTTATGTGTATGGTTTTGTTTTGTGAAATATTTTTTAATTTTTTTATAAAAAAAAAATTTAATATTTTGTTTTTTTGGTTAAAGTGTTTTTTTTTTAATATATAATTTTATTTATTTTTATTTAAATTTGATTGTTTTTAATGTGTTTTAGGTCATTTTTAGTGTTTTTAAGCATTTTTTTTAAGTTTTTATTTTTTTTTGTTTTATTTGTATTTTTTTTTATAGTGTTTTTAATCTCTAAAAAGTTTTTTTTTGGGTTAAATTTTGTTTTTATAGTTTTTTTTTTTAAATAATTTTTAAAATTTTTTTGGGCCATGTTTCAAAAACCTATGTAATTTTTACTTGAGAAAAGAAAGGGGTGTCACTGGCAATACTTCTTTTTTTTTTAACAGAAACAAAGTATAGATGTATATTAAAAAAGGATGTGCACAACCATTCATTACAAAAAAAGGGAGCCTTGCATCAAAGAGAGAGGTCAAAATGGGGAATGCAAGCTTGCTCATATTGGCTCTGATGTTCTTTTTTAGCTTCTTTCTATTGTTTGCAGTAATAGAGGAGGGATATACCCTTACATTTTGAGAATTTAACAAAATACAGAAATACATACAAACTTAAAACTGAGAAATGAACCCAACAGGAAAATGGATTGTTCTATCCATAGTTTTACTGCTACACAGAGCTATCTTCTTCTATTTTCATGTCCATTGTGGGGGATTCTTGGAAATGGCTACATTGAGACATTGTAGCCATTTTTAACACTTCATATTTGATGACATCTACAATGCCCATCATTTCAAAGAGATTTCTTTCTAAATCATCAATCTTGGAGTCTTGACAAGTTAATCGCTGGGTAATGTACTTGACATCGCTTGTCGTCTCATTGTGTTGTTTGATTCCTGTGCATATTGCTTCATACAGCCTGCGCAGATGGTCCTTGAAGTTCGCGATGTTGGCTCTCAGAGTTGTTATTCCTTATTCTACGATGGCCATGGAGCTACCGTGGATGCCGGGACAAGGGGGAGGAGCAGGGTAGCGGGCATGAGGAGGAGAAGAGTCAGCCCGAGGAGGAGAGTAAGTTAAGCATGTTGAGAGGAGAAGATTGTCCATACCGTCGGAGAGTAGGAGAACAGAGGAGCATGAAGGGCTCGTCATGATGCCGAAGAGGATATAACCGGGGGGAAGGAAGGGCCTAGTTAATGTTGAAGCAAGGAAAATGACAAGGAGAAGACGGGTGGAAGGGAGGCCATGTGAAGGCCCACATGCCCTCGCCAATTTTCTAAGTGGAGGGATGGCTATAATTTCCATTGTGAAGTAAATTTTCCCTTGAGAATTTTGACTAGGGAATAAACTTGAAATCCTCCTTTCCATTGTCATATTTTATTTTCCCCACTGGAAGAATGACTCCTTGGTTGGCAACTTCGTTTGCTTGAATATTGCTTTCCCAGAGGATATGGAAGTATTGGATTTCATAGGGAAGAGAGAGCTAGTTGATCCTCCTTTTCATTCTGTTGCTTTTTGAGTCTCCTTTATATGTCCCCGTCCTCATTTTTTGTATTACATGTCTTGAGTCACCAAAGACTTTTGGCTTATTGATTTTGAGGGTCGCTATGAGTTCCATGGAGTGAATCAAGGATATGAATTCTACTTCATTGTTCGTTTTCTTTCCTATTCCCCAAGCAAAGGAGATGATTTTATTTCCTCCTGGATCGAATATAATCCCTCCCGCACCTACATCCCCTGGGTTTCCTTTGGAAACCCCATCGAAAGAATCTGTGTGACTTGATTGAGCTTTCCACCATTGGGTGAAGTGAGTATTTTATTTTCTAATTTCCCAATTAGAATTGTTTCTTTTAGGTTTGGACTGAAGAGAGCTCACCTTAACAAAGACTTGGCACCATTGGAATTCTGACCAGGATAGAGCTTCTGAGTTGGGAAGGTGAACACCTTTGACTGTGAGAGCTTCAGAGATAATATTTGATGCTTTGTTTGCTGCTCTGATATAGTATGCTTTCTTATTTTCAAAAACACTTTTATTTCTTTCCAACCATATCTTCCAACAGATGTTCATTGGAATCAACTTCCATATTGGGGCCATGGTGGGTTTGGATTTTGTTGTTCTTGGAAAGGAGTTTATCCATTTTTCTACCATGATTATGATTTTCTTCGGGACTAAGGAGTCCTTCCATTGATATCCAAGAACGTTTCCCCAGACCTGTTGGGAAAAGTCACATTCTAAAAAGAGGTGCTAAGCATTCTCATTTGAATTTCTACATAGTTCGCACCTGGAGGGGCCTTCTATTCCTCGTATCCTTAGGTTATCCACAGTTAGCAATTTATTGTGAGCGAGAATCCAGAAAAAGTAGTTTACTTTTGGGATGCAATCGAAGTTCCAAACTTTTGTCCATATCTTTTGGGAAGGATTTCCATTGGAGTTGATTAAATTTTCATATCATTCCTTAACTATGTAGTGGACATCTCTTCCCCATCCTTTGCTATATTTTTCCCTTAGGTTTATAAGAGATTTCCCGTGCAAAGACTTTAGGAGGAGAAGGAAATATTGTTTGATATTTTCTGGAGGTTCCAGTTGTTGCCATCATTCCCAAGCTCCTAAGTTCCCCCATATTGAGAAGTCTTTAAGTTTATGAATGCCTTTGTTTTGCATCCATTGTCTGATTTTTGCAAGACCTGGGTTTGTGCATAAAGGCTAAGATCCAATTATATTGTTAGTCCAGATGTTGATTATTTTCCAGTTACCTGGGATCTAGTAGAGTTTGTCTTTTATTAGACCAATAGAGGAGTAAATGAGATCCCAGATGCTAGTGCCTTTTCTTTCCATAAGGTTATCCAACCACGATAGGTGATATTTTCTTGTATATTTTTTCTAATGACTTCCTTCCACCATTATTTTTTGCCTGATATTAGCCTCCAAGCAATTTTGGATCCTAAGGATTTGTTCATTAAAGCTGGCTCCCGAATTCCTAGTCCTCCCTTCTTTCTATTTTCTTTAATTATTCTCAAGTTGACCAAATGGAATTTCCTGTTTTGACTTTTCCCTCCTTTCCAGAATGCATTTTTTATTTTATTTTCTGAATTACTAGGCTCCATAGAGAAGAGGAGGATTTTTTAAGAGAGATCGGAATTCCCAAGTATTTAAAGGAGGTCCAATCTGCACTTATCTTGAAATCTAATGTTGCGTCCAGGTTTCTCATGGTAGTAGTCTTGCAATTCTAGCCGTAGATGTTACTCTTACTGCTGTTTATTTTCCCTCCTAAAGCTCTTAGGTAAAGGTACAAAATGGATTTGAATCTATTGGCAATCGGAATTGAGGCACTTCCCAATAAAATAGTATCATCGAACAATTAGGCGTGGTTGATCGGTTGGACCCCCCTGGTTATGACAAGCCCTGGTATTGATCCATTGGAGAGCTGGCTATTGAGTTTTCTACTGAGAGAGTCTGCCATTATGATATAAAGAAACAAAGATAGGGGACAACCTTGCCTAATACTACGAGACAAATGGAAGAAAGAAGTGAGTCTTCCGTTTACCAAGGGAGCAATCAAAGGTGATCCAATATAGGCTTTGATCCAGTTGATGAATTCCTTTGAAAAAACGAACCTTTCCAGAACAATGTAAATATAATCATGTCAAACTCTATCGAAGTCATTTTCCATATCAAGTTTGATGGCCACACCTGAATCTTTGTTCTGATTGCTTGAATGGATCGCCTCTTGAACAAGGAGGATATTGTCGTAGATTTTCCTTCCAAATATGAAACCACCTTGGTTTTTAGAGATTATATTTAGGATAAGCCCTTGATTCGATTTGCAATAACCTTGGTGAGAATCTTGTATGATGAATTGCAAAGAGATATTGGTCGAAATCTCCATATGGAGGTAGGATTCTTCTCCTTGGGAATTAAGTCAATGAAGGTGGAATTTGTTGCTCCTCCAATTCTTTCTCTCTTTCTGGTCCAGTTTAGCATTTTGATAAGGTATTTTTTGATCCAAGACCAACATTTTCTGTAAAAATGAATAGAAAATACATCATGTCCTGGGGCTTTGTCGGGGTGGAGACTCCAAACAACTTTCCTGAATTCCTCCTCAGAAATTGTTATAAGGATATTTTTGTTGTTGTCTTCAGTGATGATATTGGGGATGTCATGGCTCATTAGCTCCATTTCCTCGTTAGTGACTTCATATTCTTCTTTATACAAATGTTCAAAGCGGTGTTTTATTTCCTTCTTGATTTCTTGTTGCTCTTCTATTTTTCCTCCATCTTCTTTTATCAATTTTGACCTAAGGGTTGGTTTTGACATTTTTGTGGCATTGGTGCCAGTTGTTAAGGCCATAGTTTCAAATAAGTTGTATGTTTGACATCAGAAAGAAAAATAAGGGTGCCATGGTAATGCCACTTTTTTTATTTAAGGGATGATTTTAGGGTTTCCATTGCAATGGTGCTAGTTGTTAGGGCCACGGTTTCAAACAATGCATAATTTTAACTATGAGAAAAAAGTGGGTGATTATGGGAGCACCATATTTTGATTCGGGGGTTTATTTAAGGTTTTGATTGCAACTGCACAAGCCGGGGTTTAAAAAAAGTTTTGATTTTAGCCCTGAAAGATAAAGGGTGCTACCAGTAGTACCACTTTTTGATTCAGGTTTTTTTTGGTGGTTTTGAAACCTATAAAAAAATGAGAACAATGTCAAGTTCTTTTCAAGTTGTATAACTTGTTGTGTCCCTGAAATCCTATGGGTGGTGAGTTTCAACTGGCCATAAAATGATTCCCGCGGCTTGGATTGACGAACCATCGAATCCATTGGAATTAGGACACTGGAATAATCCTAGGGGTTCCCCTCTCCTCTGGTTCCATGGCCCAGAGAGCGTATTTTAGTAAGGTTTTTCAAACTAGGGTTTCACTCAATAAGAGACAGTGCAATTCTTGCACATAGGGGTCAACTTTGAGAATTCATCGACCGAGAACTTGTGGCTAGCGTTCCCACATGGAACCCACCCAAAAAAACTTGTAGTATCTCACAGAACATAGTTGTGCACAACGGTTAGAATTGTATGCCCCCAGTAGTGATTCAACATGTGTCCCTAAAATCCTCTAGGAGGCAAGTTTCAACCGACCATAAAATTATGCCCGTGGCTCAGATAGATGAACCATCGATTATTTTGGAATAAGGACACCAGATTAATGCTAGGGGTGCCCCTCTCCCCTGGGTCCATGGATCAGAGAGTGTCTTTTAGTATGGTTTTGGAAACTAGGGTTTCACTCAGTAAGGGACAATGCAATTCTTGCACATAGGGGTCAACATGGGGAATTCCTTGATTGGAAACTTGTGGACAATGTTTCCATGTAGAACCCACTCAAACACACTTGCAAGATATCATGGAAATTAGTTTTGTTGCATGGTTGGAATTGTATGCCCCCGACAGAGATTCAACATGTGTTCCTGAAAGCCTCTAGGAGGCGAATCTCAATGGGCCATAAAATAATTCTTGTGGCTTGGGTCAATGAACCGTTGACTTCGTTGGAATTAGGAAATTGTATTAATGCTAGGGGTATCCCTCTCCTTTGGGTTCATGGTCCTTATAGCGTCTTGTAGTACAGTTTTGGAAACTAGGGTTTCACTCAATAAGGGATAGTGTAATTCTTGCAGAAAGGGGTCAACTTTGGAAATTATTCGATTGAGAACTTGTGGCTAGCGTTCCCATGTGAAACCTTCCTAGACACACTTGCAGGACCTCCAAAAAATAATTTTTGCTCCATAATTGGAATGCTATGTAGAACATCCCATAATTTTTTGGGGTATCCATTTATACATACACATGGTTTATTATGTGTTGTTTATCATGAATAAACTCTGCATGTTTTTTTTTCGATGATGACTATGCATCCCATATATTTGTTATATGAAATTCATCATGCCAAATGCCAATTTCATTTATGTGGGTGTTGATTCCTGGAAAATCTTAGCATCGACAGTAGGGATTCTCCCCAATGAATAATCCCAATTAGATCATTCACTATTTGAAATATGGAATCCGTCTGATTAACGGTCTGACCACCGTAGATGTGTTTATTGAATTTACCGGTTGTGGACCGGCCCATCGTTTATATTTTATGTTTAATTATGAGTATTCAAGTTCCCTAATCTAACTGATGCATAACCTATAATTGACAGGAAGAAGCCTCACAAGTGATGCACAAGTTCTTACCTCCTATCTTACCACTTCTACCTTATCAATCATCTAACACTATTCTAACCTAACTAATCCATCCTTGCAAGGAGCGAGTTTTAATAAGAGTAATATTTGAGAATGTTTATACAAATCCAATAGATAATTATTTACATAAAGTACTTACATTCACACCAGAAATATACAAAGACAGCTTTGATGAACTTAATATTCATGTATTACTCTTGAATTACATAGACATTTGCATAAGCAAGTGGAATCATTCATTACCATTTAAAATAATTCAATAAAGTAAGAAATATCTCACAACATGAAGATGAACACAGGAAGAAATAATCCCGATCTATTATCCAAGACATTCCATGCAAAATCCATGTAAGCTTTACCCAGCAAATATGCCCTTCTCATTAGCAGAAAAATAGTTTTCTTACAAAATGTCTCCAGCTTCTCTTACACCAGGAAAAGCCTCTTCTAATCCCTTCACCTACCCTTCGACTCTTGGATTGCTAAATTTTTTTCTTTTGTGCTTGCTCAACCAAAAAATACATAATTTTTACAAATTACATTATTCTTTCGGTGGTGCCTCTAAACTAGAAATATAACTATCCCACAAATCAATTTCATGAAATATTACATTACATTGTTGAGGTTCTAATAATTTTAAAGAGACCTCATGAATAGATAATTATTTCCCCACATTTACTAATCCTTTAGTAGCTTCTTTATAGCTTTCTTCCAGAAAATAAGCATTCACAGATGCTTGTCCTATATGCTATTGGAGATATTCTTCATTAAGCACATCCAATTTCCTAATGTATTCTAGGTCTTCCTTTAAGTTGTCTTTTAATTATGTTTTACGTTGGTCTTTAGTAAACAACTCGTACATATCTTGAGCAATTGAGATATGACATTTCTCATGCACTTGACAAAATCTTTGTAAATTCCTCCACACTTCAAGACAGTCTTTGGTACTTCTGCTTGTATTTTCCTGACAACTTTTCTGCAACTGTCTAGAAGAGATTTATCTAATTTGAGTTCTGCAGCTATCTTATTCGGCAAGTGATTGGGAAAGTTTGGATTTTTTCCTTTCCAAGCGATCAACTTCATTTTATAAATTTCCTCAGCCAACAATTCTTGTGAATGACATATTTGTTCCTGTACTTTACAGCATGTTCATAGAATGGTGTCATGTCTTGCTTCGGATTTTGAGCAACTTTGACTTGCTCCATCAGAGATTCCTTTTCATTTATTAACTCATTAACCTGGGACTATAAAGATCCCTTCTCAATCATCATTTCATCTACCTGTGATTGCAAAGATCCCTTTTCAATGGTCAATGATTCCACTTGCTGATTTAATTTAATTTCATTCTATTCCAGCTCATTAATTCGAGCATGGAAATCACTTCGTTCTCCTTCCTGTTATCACACTGATCCGAATTTTAGGGGGCATATGGTCTAAATTCGGATGTATAAGCCATAAAAGTATTAAATAGAGATGCCACCCTCTCTCATCCATGGTATTTAGTAGCACACAGTTTTGGCCCATGGTATAGCCTCAAAACACATTGTAATAATGCTATATAAAGGCCTAGCAAGTCTTCTCATGATATCAAGTTACTCATTTGGTTTCTCTCCTATTTTCTATTGTTCATTGTGAGATTATTTAGATCTGAGTGAGTTATTGGTAATTAGTTTTAGAGGTGGGGCTCCTCTTTGAGCCTCACCTCCCATTCACTTCATGTGTTTTTGTTCATGTTTATTCTTATGCAATATTAGGGTTTTCATGTGAATTTTATGACAGATTTGCATGCTTAATCTCCTCCTCTCTCGGCATTCAAGCCTTCCGGTTCTCAGCTCCCAAGATCCAGATCAGTGGTATCAGAGCGGGTACGCTCTCCATTGGGACAATATTTTGAAGGATTATGCGGGTTCAACGGAGGTTCCACAACCTCTACAACAACCCATGCTTCTCTACAAACCCTTGGCATCTCTATACTCAACAGTGTCACATTCAGCAAACTTTGAACAGGTTCCATGGACTGCACAAGAGGTTTCAGAGGCTCTACCATAGCTCATCGGAAAGGTATTTCTATCAGCTCAAATGGGTATTTCACGGAATTTCATTTTGTTTCCTGGTTTGTGAGATATGCTTGTTTGAAGTAGCATATGTTTGTGCATAATGCGGCCGGACGTACAACAACTTTAAACAAGTACTACTAACTCCATAGAATGTCTCAGAGGCTCTACCATAGCTCATTAGAAATCTCTTTCCGTCTGCTAAAATGGGTATTTCACGGAATTTCATTTCGTTTCTTGGCTTGTGAGATATGCTTGTTTGAAGTAACACATGTTTGTACACAATGCGGCCGGACGTACAAACACTTTAAACAAGTGCTACAGACTCCATATAACGTTTCAAAGGCTCTACCATAGCTCATTTGAAATCTCTTTCTGTCAGCTAAAATGGGTATTTCACGGTTTTTTATTTGGCTTTCTGGTTTGAGAGATATCATCGATTGAAGCAACAGATGTCTGCAAAATAGTGTGCGTGCGTCTCTTGAGCTTCAACAAACATTTTCTCAATCTCTGGGCCACCCCAGAGCAAGTATGTTATATGGATGGAAAGGTCTCTTCGCGATCTCAAATGTGTTTTCAATGGAATTCAATTTCAGTATATGCATCAGAAGCTATGAATGGATTTGCAGCAAGACATCAACTGCACCAAAGATCATGAATTTTTGATTTTTTAAAAATCTTAATGTAATCATGGTTATGGGTCAACCACACAAAACCCATAGTTATGTATTGTAATTATGGTTGTGGGTCAACCACACAAAACCCACGGTTATGGGTTAACCACAGAAAACCCTTCTCTTCAGTGGAAACAAGCTTGTCATTGCCACCATGGTTATGGGTCAACCACATAAAACCCACGGTTATGGGTCAACCACACAAAACCCACGGTTTTGAGTCAACCACACAAAACTCTTCTCTTCATTGGAATCAAGCTTGTCATTGCCATCATGGTTATGGGTCACCCTTGCAAAACCCACGGTTATGGGTCAACCTCACAAAACCCACGGTTATGGGTCAACCACACAAAACTCTTCTCTTCATTGGTAGCTAGCACATTGTAATCATGGGTCTCTTTTTAGCATGAAATGATGGGGACCATCATTTTCTAAGGGGGGAGGAATGATCCGAATTTTAGGGGGCATATGGTCTAAATTCGGATGTATAATCCATAAAAGTATTAAATAGAGATGCCACCCTCTCTCATCCATGGTATTTAGTAGCACACAGTTTTGGCCCATGGTATAGCCTCAAAACACATTGTAATAATGCTATATAAAGGCCTAGCAAGCCTTCTCATGATATCAAGTTACTCATTTGGTTTCTCTCCTATTTTCTATTGTTCATTGTGAGATTATTTAGATCTGAGTGAGTTATTGGTAATTAGTTTTAGAGGTGGGGCTCCTCTTTGAGCCTCACCTCCCATTCACTTCATGTGTTTTTGTTCATGTTTATTCTTATGCAATATTAGGGTTTTCATGTGAATTTTATGACAGATTTGCATGCTTAATCTTCTCCTCTCTCGGCATTCAAGCCTTCCGGTTCTCAGCTCCCAAGATCCGGATCACACACCATAGTAGTTAGGCTACTATTCTTGCTGAGCATATATCTACACTTTTCAAAGCTTTTCTTTTACAAAGATCAGTTATGATGAGCAGAGTTATTTGAGATCACTCACAGATTAGAGCAGTATATATATCAAACATTGAGTAGACCTTGTGCCAAGGCTGAGCCTTGAGAGCTTAGATTTGATGACCGATGTGACCTTTTGTTTCATACAGCTTTAATTCAATGCCCAGTTGTATTGTTGCAACAATGTTTCAGTGGTTATTTATGATGACTATTTGTGATATACAATGATATGACCATTAGACTTATGATTGTTATCATTGGACTATTATCTTGTTGTTTTAGTCATCTTCATGACATTGAGTTGGTATATAACTCATAATTTGGCAGTACTATTTAAATAATGAAATGAAATATCTTGGATGGTTTTATAAATATAAAATTGGATGTATTACTTGCACTCTAATATTTTCTGACAATACTCATTGGTTCCATTACCCTCATGTAAGCACGGACATGGTTTTTCCTGACATCTTTGTTTGCTAGCCTAGGCACCACATTCACTTGAATCCATCCATCCATGACCTTTCTTATTTTGGCTTTCACCTTGACTTGCCTTCTTGACTGTTTGATATGGAGGAATTCCCCTTTTCTACCTCTATGTTGGATCGCATCCACGTTTGTTTTGTGTCTCGGCTCTGAGTTGGTGACAGAACTTGCCTTTGGTGAGTTGGATTTTATGCCTAGATCACTCTAGTCGGTTGCCCCGTTGTTTGGCTTAGTGCAGAACTCCCTCTAGTCACATGAGTTGTTGTTGGCTAAAACTGAAAGCAAATGTACTACTTATATTGGAAATCTCTTATAAAATCCTATAAAATTAAAATTCTAGAATGTGTTTCTCAACACACAATGAATAAAGGATAAAGCAATGAAATGCTAAAATACCCCATGAAGGGTATAGAAAGGTCCAAAAAGCAATGGTTAAACAAATGCCATATCTAAATATTGCTGACCTTATAAATGTAAATATGCCCCAGATGCAAGTTGCGATTAGTTGTGCTTTTTAGTGCATGCAAAATCCCAGAGGGGTCATATAGGCCAAAAAGGCCATGGAAATTAAATGAATGATCTTGATGAACTTGGATCAACTTGCTGTAGACATGATGCATAATTTAAATAAGCACTCTCTAAACAACTTATTCATTTCTGCGGCACTGCCATTCCCTTTGTTATTTTGTCCAGCACAGAGTGTAGTTTCCCCTCTCCCTGTCCAAAGTGTCACTTAGTTGTGTTGGTCAAGTCATCCCTTTATGCCTAGCCTTGTCCTTAGCCTTTGGCTAGCAGTTAGGCCATGTCCATTGGATGATTGTGTCTTTAAAACTTTTGTGCAAGTAAACTATAAACAATATTGAAATATATATGTATTAACTGCCACTGAATGATGTTTATACTTTAAGTTAAGCTGTGAATATGATTAAAGGAACATGTATTAGTCTTTTGTTATAATCTAGTCTTTGGTCATATTTTGACCTAGTCAAACATAGTTTAACCATGGTCATTCTTGGGATCCGTGGTGAGATGGACCACATGTGCTTATTGATGTTGATCTATGGTCCCACATACGCTTATTGATGATTCCATATAGATGATGATTGATGTAGTTGGTCAGTTTTATTATTATTTATGGATCATCATATTTTACATTATCCGGGTATGGTGGACCCTACAAATGACCCCACAGGTTATCATATGGTGTATGAGTACTCATCTCTAGTAGATTTTGGTCTTCCAGATCCATTGAGACACTTATCTTTCAGTTCCAGGCACTTCTGGACATGATAGTTGCAGTTATCCACCTATTGACCAGTTTGGGCATGCTAATCCAGCATGTCCAACAGGAGCATTGGAGGAAATTCGTTTCCTAGGGAGCTATAGAGGAAGGGGGTGGTCTAGCCACTTTTTTTTACCATTATATACCCCTTCCAAACATGATGGCACCTTTAGTTTGATAGTGCAGGCAACCTAGAGGCATTTTTTGGCACTTTTAGGGTTTTTAGGAGGATTAAAAAATGGAATAAAAAGGTCACTGAGGAATTCGATTTGGGAAATTGAGGCAAGGTTTTGGCACTTGGTTTGCTTTGAGGTCATCCATGGTGAACCCCCCTTCTTCTAGATCAGTTGGAACCAGTCAGTGGGGTCCACAGTGGCTGCAAGAGGTCTTTTACTGCATGTCTCTCTCATATTTTGAGGACATGATTTGATCATTTATGTTACTTGGACATGTCATAGATTTATATTTTATATTATTGTCCCATGGGGACATGTTAGTGAAGGATATTAATTCCTCCTAGCCCCACCATGTGCTTTAGATGTCTTGTCCATGTCATATGTTGTGGCTCCATGATATCTAGCCACCCTTTAGGTGTGATGTCACCCTCCTTAGAGACATTTTAGGCATGACGTAACCCTCCTTTTGAGTGATCCATGTGATATGTTGTATTGGCTCATCTTAGCCGTTGATTAGATTGTTATATCTTTTGATCTCAACCACTAGTTTTAAAAAGTGGTTTTGTGGTTTAGGTTTTTGGTCTTTATTATCCTATAAAAGGAGGAGACCCCCCCTATTTTAAAAATTATCTAGAGATTTTTGGCTCTTGGCTATTAGAATAAAAATAATTTCTTGGGCATCTTGGATCTTGGAGTTGGAATGCTTGTGGTGATTGTAAATGCTTCTTCCTCTGCACTGACAGACATTGGTGGCCATCTTGGATTTTATCTTCACTAACACTTTTTTGCAGGAAAAGAAGACATCTTGGGGGAATTCGCATTGGTGGGGAGGCCGACCTTGCTCACTTCAACAAGTCATTTTTGGTTTCAGAGAGTTGTTTTGTCTTTGCACCAACAATTTCATGTTATTCATCTCTTTTGTTTGCATCTACTTCCATTTTTTTTCAATTCATTGATCTTTGTGTCCTTGATTGACAGGAATAGGGAGGCCGATTTGGGTGAAGGAGGAAAAACGTTGACAAGAAGGGCTTCATCAAGTTTGGAATTTGATCTTTGTGGGAAGTAATCCTTGTCACAAGCAACCGCCATCTTCATTTTCTAGGTACGCTCAAGAAGGTATGATATTCTTCTATCTTAACCATCTACTCTCTTAGATCACAAAACCCTCATTGATTAAAACCCTCTTTTTCACTTTTTTTTAGATCTACTTGGATCTAGCAATATTTTGGAGATAATTTTTAAGACCCACCTCTATAGAATCCACAGAAATTCATATCTATAGTTTGGTGGTGATTGGCCTCCATTTGACTCACTTCCTAAGGCACCTAGCCCTCCTTGAGGCAATTCGCACTCCTTGAGGAAGGCTAGTTTGGCTAGTTCCTTGACATGGGTAGGTGAGTCCCACTTGATTCAGATAGATCAACCTTGATAAAATACCCCTAGTGCTTCACCTTGTTGATTTTCACTTTGTGGGCCCCATTCCTCATTTTGATGGTTGAGCCCCACTTAGGTCACTTGGTGATGCATTTTCAATCTCAGATCTATGGAGATCTAGCTTGCATTTGGACTTTCCATCTAAAACCCACCTTGAGAATTTCCTTAACTATCCCGATTTATAATTTGGTGGATTTTGGACTCCATTCTCCCCCTCAATTCAAGGCACTAGTCTCCCTTGGAAAATTCACACTCCTTAGGTTAATTGCCATTTTCTAAATCCCATCTGTGGGTATTGCTCCTTTCATATTCAATCCATAGATCCATGTATTAGCATACCCCTAGTACCATCTTGTTGACTCAAACCCAGTCGACAGGGGTTCCCATCATTGTTGACACCAACCCACCACGATCTCCCTGAGCACCGCCCCAAACAGGTTTTACCCCATCCAGCAACACCTGTGGAGTAGATGAGGTCTCACCTGAGATGTTCAAGGGAGATTCGACGGAACCATGTTTCTGCCGAATGAAGGAGGATGTTTGCGGCAATGATCACTTAAACTTATTGTGACATTCTGAAATAGATCTATGAATTTAACTTCGGCAACATTGTATCCATAACATCATTCAACATAAACGTTCATCGCAACAAGTACAGCAGTAAAGCATTAATTGCAGTAAGAAAACATAGCATTATTCATATATCGCAACATGCATTACCATAAGTGAACAAAAGATGCACAGGGATTTCGCAAAACAGCTCTGTCATGTCATATTAACTTAGCAAAACCTAGATACAATATCTCTGCAAAAACACAGATCTCGCCAATATCTCTTGATCTCAGATACAGACTCAAAGACGTACACATCCAACATCTAAGGATCCATACCAAGATGATTCAACACTTACAACTTATGTCTATATATAGCCTTCCGTCCTTACAATGCTTCTCCACTTTCTAACAACTTCCTAACCGACACTTCAAGCAATTAACCCAATATCTAACTGACATGGTCCAAAATGACCCAAAACCTACATATCGCAGTACAATCGACTCAAAATTACATAACATACGGTCCAAATGACCCAAAACCCATATATTGTAGTACAATTAACTCAAAAATACATAACATACAGTCCAATGACCCAAAACCCGCATACTGCGGTACAATCGACCCAAAAATACATAAAATAATCTCCTTTACGCCTAGCTCTCCACCTTCCATGATATCTTCTGACTTGTCGCAGCATCCGTGATGCAGCAATGCTAACTTACCAAACCTCCTGCCAACAGGCCCCCAACACAATCTTGTGGCTCACCCTCGAGCCACGTCAGCAAGACATAGTGTACTCTGTGGTCTTGACTCAGAAATCTTCGTACTGCTGCTCGACTGTCGTCATCTGTTCTTTTGCTGCCATAGCTACCTCCTGACTGTTGATGACATCTTGGGGAGATGGGTGCTCAGTGAGCTTTGCTGCCACTTGTTGACGACGTTCCTGCACTGCCTAGAGAACTTCATCGACTTTTGTCATGAACTGACCGCCAACCTTGTGGAATTCCTCCAGTTGTTCAGTGCACTTATTCTCTCGCTCGTTGGCCTTGGCGACGCACTGTTGTATCTCTTTTAAGTTTGCAGACTTGGCAACCTGCTCCATGGGTGGCATCATGCGCATTGCCACCTTTAGTGTCACCATCTACCCCTCTGCCTCCTGCCGAGACTTGATCAATTATTCAACCTGCTCGTCCTGAACAATTTGGCCCAAAAACTACATGGTGTCGGTTGTGATCTTCGTGGCTTCCGTTTCTAGCTCCGCCATCTGTGTTGCTATCTCCTCAATAGCCCGTTTTCGGTCATCCACTTCTACTTGAGGTGTACCAGGATTCACCAGAGCTTTCAACTCCTGATTGTCGTGCCGCAACTAGAAAATGATATCCCCCAGTCGCTGCTCACGTTGAAGCACATCCAATTCTGCAATGGGTTCTAGTACGTGGTGGTAAGCCTCAACAACGATCGTCTCTACCTGTACACTTTCATCCCACATATGGGCCTTCTCCGTAATGAGGTGATCCTATTCTTTTTTCAGTTCTTCGATCACTCGAGTCTTCTTAGATCATTCTTTCTTGATGTACTCTTCTAGTTCATCCACAACCTGCTGCGCTGTAGCATCCCTTCCTGTTAACTCTGTGATTGCTTCCTTCACAGCTGCCTCTCTCTCCTGCAACCGCAGATACTTACCACTAATCTCGTGCATTCTATCCTCCATTTCCTGGCTAGCAGTCGTCTGCATAGTTGTCAACCCTTGTGCTGGCAATGTGTTGACGTTTATGGTCACTTTCTTCAACTGTTGCAGCAAGGCTTCGAAAGCCTCATCGTTAGTCACAATCGCATTCGGGGGAATCTCCACATTCCTGACCTGCGTCTCAATGCTGATTGTGCCGACTAGCTATGCCAATGCTTCTCCGGGTGCCTTCCTTGAAACCATATCACACAAGGAGTCCATACAAGCAATGAGCACATGGAACCCTTCATCTATCTTCACCATCATATTTTGAGCCGCTGCAGTGGATGCATTAGTGATTGCTTGTATTAGTCGGCCCAAATGTGCTTCCGAGGACAGGGGCATCCCACTGATTGTCGCATGGTCCTGGTGCCTTTTTGTTCTTCCTTCCTCAAGGTCCTGGTCACTTTCATCAGTTTTCGATGTCCTTATCAATTCTTGATCCGAGTCATGATGACTTTGTTGGTCCTACGCTGATAGCTGATCATCTGGGCCTTTCGTCGGTTCTCCAGCCTCAATCTCAGCTAAGCCCATGGGTTCGCACCATTCCGGTGGCCAATCGTTCACAATGGAATCCAATGCTTCTATCGTCACCTTGTAAGGGGTCAACAACCATTGCTTACTGGGGTCGTATTGGGCTTGCACATAAATGGCATGCGGCCGAATCACAAACACCATAATCGGCTTAAAAGTTTTCGTGGTTTCCTCAGATAGTTGCGAAACCTGTACTGTTGCATCATAGAGCATCTCACAATAAAACTAGAACTGCAACGTGCACTCTCGGAGGTGCTCCTTCTCACATACCCACCACAAGTTTTGATATCATGCACCCTGGCACTCTTTTGCGGCCTCGACCTCCATACCTTGATAAGTACTGGGCTCCTTCCAGGCCACAAATGTGATCAAAATGAACAGCCAACTATATGTGAAGGAGCCCTTCCCAGGGTGGATAGTGGAAACATCCTTCACCAATTGGTTCAATAGAAACAAGGACCAATTCATCTGGACACCTTCCGCCCATTGCTCCGCGCAGGCCACAATCCCTGAATTGCACTGATTAGGCCAACCGCCCCGAACCACCTTACAAGACAGTATCTTGGTGTTGGTGAGAACCACCTTATCATTGATACTGCTGGCGCGATAACCACGGCCATCTCGTTCTATCTCATAACGATCAACCAACTGCTTCACCCTCTTTTTTTCGTTCTCCTTCCCTAGGAAGTATTGCGACGGGTCTACCCCATCTTTGGGCAACCCGGTAATGGTCCCAATCAGGTCGACGGTGACCGGAATCTCTCGATCCAGACACAATAAACTGTCATGGAAGCAGGTCAGCAGCTGTTTCACACAAGCATTAACCTCCGGTAGTCATCCGAAATGCAGCATGTTAATAAGGCCCAAAAAGCCAGCCTGGTTCAGCCCCCGTGCCCAGTCTTGTTGAATCAGCGTCCCTTTGATATTCGATCCTAACACATAGGGGTCCGACGTAATTACTGGATAGGCCACCATATCATGATCATCGTACTTTAGGTGCATCAACGCCGACACAATATCAGTGTAGCACTCCATTCCAGGAGGGAGTGCTAGTAGACTTAATGGATACCTCTGATTTTGCGCAGTGGTGCACCCGACCGACTAGGGGGAACATACCCAGGGATGTCTGCAGCAGACAATCCATCCCATGTAGCGGACTCGTCGATTCTCCGACTGGACTATCCTGCCTGCACCTGAACCTCTCCCACCACCATAGTGGATGACCTAAGCTGCCACTTGCTCTGCGGGGATTCATAATGCTGACCTCCCCGATGCTTCTTGGCGATAACTAATGCTCCAACCGGCATGTTGGAAAATTCTGCTTCAAGATTTACTGCCTCCTCCTCGACAGAAACAGGACTGAAAGGAGACTCTACTTCACTGGAGATTTCAAATGTCTCCAGCTCACCTAGCATACCTAACTCAACTTGCCGAAACCTCAAGGGATGGCGCAATTCCACTCACAATCTTACTCGGCGCACAACACCCGTATGACACAAGTTCAACTGAACCTTTCCCAACTCACAACTGCTCTCACCCGTCAGCAACGATGCTCTGCAACACTACGTAATCTTGCACACTTAGTAACTAAATTCTCTTGGTGCCTTCTGACCAGCTTCGACCCGTTCTTGTAGCATCCAACCCGATCCTTCGTAATCATCACTAAAACCCGCATTAATTCAGCTGAAATTTTGTATTAATGACCCAAATCCATTGTCGATCCTATCAGTAGATCGGCCGGATCTGCCATTAATTCCCATCATTCAAACAAGCGTCGTTAATTAACTGTCTTAACTTTTGGCATTTATTGCTGATTTGACCCGATCGCGACCCTACCACTGTCGTGGACCACTCCTAACTTACGGCACAAGCCTCCTTACCTATGAATTCTTGTCTCTGTTGTCACGTCCCCACCCATCATACTAGTGCAATGGAGGGAATCGTGAGGCTAAAACCGGGCATCCAGCCCCATGTACCAATTAAGTAAGCATTCCATACATATGAAGAGGCATAAATATTTTTGAAATACACAGCAGAAGTAATTTCATTCACACATACACCGTACATTCAAGATATTCATCAATTAAACACTTATGAGATAGCACAAGAGAATACTTATCTTTAATAGAGTAGTCCCAAGCAACTAGCTATGTCGCTGCAACGTTCCACCCAACCGTAGGCTCTTCGACAGCTTATACTGAGTCCGTCCGAAGGCCACCCCCGAGCTGGGCATGATTCTCACAAGGACAAAGGGGACATTCACGCTCACACACAGTCTATTATCCATTTTATTTTAGCCAAGCCAGTCTAACTGGGTTTATCAGGCTGCACTTGCACAACGGATACTCATTCCCAATCTCAAGCCAGATCCAGGGATTACCCATCACCCATGCCCATCATACTCTTCTTTCTCACAGCAAAAACGATTATTGACAGGGTTACACATTTACAACAGAGGTGTTCACAAAACAGGGTCCACATTGGTTCTCCCAACTCGTGGTTCACCCAAACGAATTGTGGAATTTCGATTTCAACCCCAGGGAGCAAAACCGATTTCTCTCCACTGGTTAGGATCCCTTCCAATGGCCTAAACGACCCCCAGGAAGACCCAAAACGTTCTGCTCTCTTTCCCCCCGGGTAACCAACATAAAAACGCCCCTTCCCAGCTAAAAGATGAAGGGAGACACAGAAAAACGAGGGAGGAAAACGCCCAGGCAGCTTGAGCTGCGTGAGAGAGAAAGGCCATGGTGAATAATGGCTTAGGGAGAAATTTCGTGGCTCTATTCTTTCCCAAAAAGACCAACACGATTTTCCATGAAGGGTGGCTTGCCCATACCCGATTTTGGACAGCCATACCTCTCCATTCCCAAGGCATTAACTTCCCCAACCAACTCTTGGGAGAAATCAATGGTTGAGTACAAAAGTCAACATGGGTAGTTGAGGGTTTGGTGGGTTCTCATATTGACACTTGGCTTGACTCTATTGGCTCAAGGGTTTGAATGTTTCCCCCCCCCCAATTCCTTGTGGAATCATGCCCCCATCTCTTTGTTGCATTGCATAGCTAGTTGTGGGTATTTTTATTAAAATGCATATTACATGATGTTGAAATTCCAATGTGCCTGGCTAGCATGCAAGGCATATGCATCACTAAATCGATGGCGGGGCCTTGGCCTTGAGCTCCTCACCATGATTTCATAACAATATTACATCAATTACCTTTGAATGCAATGGGGTCAATAATGGGGACGTGACATACCCCTCCCCTTGGAATAACACCGTCCTCGGTGTTCCAATACTTCGGAAATAAATACCCACTTACACATGCCTCAAAATTCACAATGGTGGCAGGTTTGTCCTGCATTCCATCCCTTTACTTTGACCTTCCAGGATCAAGTCCTTTGGCTTCCTCAAGCTACTTTTGTTAGCTTTGGTCTTCCAGTTCTGCAGGTGGGCATCGCTCCACAGCAACCCCTTTTCGTTTGTTTATCTTCCAGCTGATCTACGAGTCTGGAATTTCATGGATGTCATCTTTCTTGTTGTCCCAGCAACTATCTGTGAGGCTTATCATGGCAATTCCTGTTAGGACAAGCATAACACAATAATAAAATTAGTCAATTATTTCCTAATTGACTTAGAACGTCCACGCTTTACTCATGAGACTTCCACACATTTCATGCTTTCCCACACACACATGAACTCACTCACGTTCATCCTTTCACAAGAAAATAACTATTTCAGCATTCTCAATTCATTTCAAGCAATCGAAACACAATTTGGTTTCATTTATGACATGCACTCAACAATCCTTTGTTTCTAAGATGCATCAGTCAAAGAAAGAGAAGAGTAAGAGTTTTTCCCCCTCTTAGTCTTGTTCCAATCCGGAGCCACACCATCATTGGTGGTTCTATGCTCCTTGGCCTCTTTCACTTCAATGTGAATGCTTGACTTGTCCTTTCTCGGCTATGACACTTTAGTGTCCAAGGTCTGTCGAGTAGATTTCAACTAGGGAACCCTTCCCCATGGTTTCTTACAGAACCTTTGGCTGCTAGGACCCACACAGTTCCACTAGCACCATCTTTCATCACTGCTCATATTGAGCTCTTTTTAGGACAGTCATATGTCCACATGCATCCTCCGGGTGCTTTCATAGTCTTTGCTTCCAGCAATACCTTTATTGGATGTCTTCACTTTATCCCATAGGATCCTTTTTCGCTTTCCAAGCATTGGATTTCCCGTGGAGATCACAATGACTGTTGGGCCAGCACGTAGGCTACTCCACAACCATTCGAACAGGCAATGCCAAGCCAGTATGCTGACTGGTTTTATCAATTGTTTAAGGGAATGTTTGGCCAGCACGCCGGCTGCTCCACAACATCGAGTGGTTAATGTTCTCGCCAACTATTCTCTGTATTTACCAAGAATTTTATAGCTCCAACCAGTTACTCTCTAGCTTTACCAAGCATTTATAGCTCCAACCAGTTACTCTCTGGATTTACCAAGCCTTTATAGCTCTTTCAGGGTCCTTGCTTCCTGCAACGGCCAAGGTTTCCAACAAAGAAAACAACAATGTATTAGTTTGGTTGCAATAAGATTCGTTCCTGAAATATTCATTATTCCAACAAGAATTAAATGAAAATGAATACTTATCTGTATTTTGCATTTCCTCGCTACTCCACAGGTTTCCTTCTCTGCTTTACAAGCCTTGGATCACCTGTGGGGTGGATGTTTGGCCAGCGTACATGCTGCTCCACAACATCATCCGAATAGGCAATGCCAATCCAGTACGCCGACTGGGTTTATCAGGCATCCCTAAAATCAGTATGCTAAGCCAGTACGCTGACTGGGTTTATCAAGCATTTCAAAACCAGTATGTTAAGCTAGTACGCCGACTGGGTTTATCAAGCATTTCAAAAATTAGTATGCTAAGCCAGTACGCCGACTGGGTTTATCAAGCATTTCAAAAATCAGTATGCTAAGCCAGTACGCCGACTGGGTTTATCAAGCATTTCAAAAATCAGTATGCTAAGCCAGTACGCCGACTGGGTTTATCAAGCATTTCAAAAATCAGTATGCTAAGCCAGTACGCCGACTGGGTTTATCAAGCATTTCAAAAATAATTTCCAAGCCAGTTCTCTGACTAGGTTTGTCAGGAAATATCACCCAAATAACCAGTACCTTCACAACATGCAAATATCCAATGCCAAGCCAGTACACCGACTGGGTTTGTCAGGCATTACTTTAACAACATGCCAAGCCAGTACACCGACTGGGTTTATCAGGCATCCAGCAACCTTTCACCACAACTCCCAAATAACCAATGCCAAGCCAGTACGCCGACTGGGTTTATCAGGCATACAACAACCATTGCCAAGCCAATACATCGACTGGGTTTCTCAGGCAATATGAACAACCTAATATGATTACGTGGCTCCCTCTCTTTTGCAACCAGCAGTTCCCTCCAGGAACTCCATAGGTGACTCACTTGACTGCAGGCTAGCATGGCCCCACAATACCCACTCACACTACGCAAGGATGATACCCCTTTTCTGCAACACAGCTCCCTGGGCCTATCCATCCCTTCTAGTGTCCTTTAGTGTGAGCGTAGAAAGGTTACCACTGCCCATACAGTCCTCTTGAGCACCCTTTCTTCACTTTGCCTCTTTCGTGCAACACCAAGTTGCATCTGTGTAAGCTGTTAGCACAAGAAGGATAAGCAGACTCATCAGTATTGTTGCCCAAAAATTGTAATCATATTTCATATCATTCACTATCAAGTATTGAAACACCAGGAACGCGTCCATTCCCTTAGGATGTAGTCAATATTGAAAACCCTATCATGACCCAGCACCAGAAAAGGTGTGCACCCCCTCTCCGATGTGCGCCATGTAGGCCCTAATCATACTCAAGCAGTCTGCAATGATATAAATAAGATGGAGCATGCTCTGCATGTTAAATCTAATAATCAGACACGTATATTCCTAGTTAGGGTTACGGAATACTCATTCGCTTCACAGATGTATATTTTCTGCATTTGTGAAGAATGGGGCTCCCTTCTCTGAGTCAATAGTCCTTCGGTTTTCCACCCCAATCTTTTCACGTGTCATAACCCACACATGCCTTCTTGGCACAATTTACTGTCTCACTCACATGCTTTACCAACATGCAGTTTGTCTGAGACATTATCAATATTTACAATGGCGTTTCACCCGAAACCCATTTCCAAAGCATGGGATCCTTCCCATCTAGTTTGGCTTCTGCAGGCCATCACACATGATCTTCCTGCAATGTGTCATCCTGGCACACTTTATCACATAGCCAAACAGTCAGCAACATTTAGCAATAAGCTTCAAATGTGATTGTTCCATAACCAATCAATAGCATTAATAATTAAATTCAATATGAATTTACAATTCCGTCTACTACAGAAATTGGTTTTCTTATCCATGAGGTTATCCTCATATTGTTTGGCTCCTGTAAGTGACACCACTCTGCCCGTTATGGTCTTATGCCCGCTGCCATACGGGAGCATCCACTTATAGCATGTCCTCCTGACACATTTTCATATAAGCCAAACAGTCATTAGCAATTATTAGCAAAATTCCAAATCCAAAACAATTACAAATCTGATATTTTCAACTGTTTTACTAACAGAACTTAGAGCTCTCAACCATGAGATTCCTCCTTATAAGCTCTAGATCAAATTTCACAGTCATATCATTCATAAACAGCCCATGAAGTGATCCTCGAATTATCATCAGTTCATCATTTCATTCATTATTTATTTGCAATAACATATGTATCATACCATGCATCACAAGGTTTATAAAATCTCTTAATGCACATCTACTCAATGCTACCTTGCATTGTTTCATGAGTACTATGCATTCAAGCATATTATGATCGAAGTATGGCTATCTCATATAACTTGCATTGTCATAATCGGGACCACCAGTCCTCACTTGCTTTGGTTATTAAATACATAACCAACATACACATGGCATGATATAGATTCATATGAATGCATTGAGATTTCTAAACAGTCATAGGGTGTAAGGATCATTTCCTTCACTTACCCACACCTCACCAAGCTTGGTAGGTTAACAGTCCCAATCGGTAACCAATATCACATGTAAACTACCTTGACATAGCTCAAACATAGTTGAAGAGATCTTACCAAATCCCTTTTCAACATTCATGCAATTGGGCACTGATAATCATTACCTGCATGGTTACCATTAACATCGCCTGATGTTACCTGATCAGTTGGCCTCTTACCTAGGCTGTTCAGTCCTTTCGCAAATTTTATGATCATAGATTTGTTGCACCATCCTTTCCTCATAAGGTTTTTGGGCTTCATGCAACAACATCCTCAGCACATTTAGCCACGTTCTTTGTTATCTTTGGTCCTACAACCAATACCAATCATCAATAGTGATCATCAATCACAATACTCTCCATTAGTGGTTCATTGCATATGCAAACTTCATTCTTCTACCAATATGCAACATCCCATTTAGGCACAAGCATTTCCATATGCATTATGCAATGTTAAGATGCCATCTAGTGCATATACATCTATGTAATCCCTTAGATTTTAACATTTTTATGCCATATGACAATTTCATAATTATAAGTATGATAACGAATAGAGGTTTAAGAAATTCTTCCCTTTTTGATCCCTCATCGTAGCATGGAATTCCTGTTCCATATTATGCAATTGTAGAAATTGCCCACATTGACAACAAAATTTCTTTGTCAAAAACAGCCGCTGGCACTCTTCTGCACTAAATATCTATGATACATGCAGACCTCATCTGAACTCTGTTCATGTATCATGGTTCCCTGCTGGACAAGCTTTCCAATGCCTGTCTTCATGCTCCATTCTGACATCAGGTGCAGAAACTGCATCCCTTCAAGAATGACAACTTTCACTCCAGTTTTGCACATTTTACACAGTTGCAGTTTTGGTCCCGAATGCCAACTTCAGCCACCTGTGGAAGAAAATCTATGGGGAATCACAAAAACTTATCTATCGGGAGAAGTTAGTCCATATAACAAGGAACACTCAGCAATTCACGGATTTTAATTCCGATACACCATTCATCTTCTATGAATTTCTGGGTTTGACTACTTCTCACTTTTCACATTTTCCCAAAATTCCAGATTTTGGGCCAAAAACGGCTATCTCCCAAACGGTGCATTTCTGGAAAATCTTCGTCTAACGGAAACTGTCCATCTTAATGAGAATATGAAATGTCTAGTTCAGTAAAATTTTCGATTCCCACATCTAGGGTCACTTTTACTGCCCGCAAGCTTTTCAAAATCCCGAAAAAGTGGCCCGGAACAGTGCTTTTTGGCCTTCTTGATCACCCCGACTCCATATCCTTTGGATTTTGGCTCCCAGATTCTGAACTTAACATCGTGCCTGCTTCATGACTGCCTCGTATCAATTTCAGCTTAAACCGGCCTTCTGTCAAGCCTCGGGACTCTGTCCTTTAAAAGCCACTATTCCCCATTTTCTGTCAAATCGGAGTGTAATGGGATAGGGGTCTTCACTGGTTCTTCCATGGCCCTCGTCAATGGCCTCCGAGCCCCACAGGAATCATCGCATTCTGAGTTCGGATGCTCCTGCTATCCAGAAATCATGTTTTAGCCACTTTACTCTTTTTTTTTTCTTTTTTTCCGGGCGCGCGGGCCGGTTCTCCGAACGCTTCCGCAACGCGGAGCAGTTCGGCGAATGCTTCCGCAATGGCGGAGCGATTCGCTGAATTCTCCCGCAACTGCGGAGCCATTCGGCGAATGCTCCCGCAACTGCGGTGCCATTCGGCGAATGCTCCCGCAACTGCAGAGCCATTCGGCGAATGCTCCCGCAACTGCGGAGCCATTCGGCGAATGCTCCCGCAACTGCGGAGCCATTCGGCGAATGCTCCCGCAACTGCAGAGCCATTCGGCGAAGGCTTCCGTTGCGGAGCCATTCGGCGAATGCTCCCGCAACTGCGGAGCCATTCGGCGAAGGCTTCCGTTGCGGAGCCATTCGGCGAATGCTCCCGCAACTGCGGAGCCATTCGGTGAAGGCTTCCGCCGTTTCGGAAGACTTTCCCGAATCCTCCCACGATCTCGGAGCCCTTCGCGGAATCCTTCCGCCGTTTCGGAAAGCTTTCTCGAATTCTTCCGCAATTGCGGAACCGTTCGCGGAATCCTTCCGCAGTTTCGGAAGACTTTCCCGAACTCCTTCCGAAACAAATCTAAACAAAATTTCGAAAACACTTAGAAAAATTTTCTTCTTTTTCGGAGCATTTCGCCGAATTTTTCCGCGTTGCAGGACAACTCGCGGAATCCTTCCGCAAATTTCGGAAGAGAATTCCTTCCGAAAATTTCGGAAGGGAATTCCTTCCGCAAATTTCGGGGCGACTTCCCGAATTCCTCTGCGTTGCGGAAAACTTCGCGGAATGCTTCCGCAGTTTCGGAGCAATTCGCCGAATGCTTCCGCAGTTGCGGAAGACATTCGGGAATTCCTCCCGAAACAGTTTTAAACGAATTTTCAAAGACACTTAGGAAAATCTGCAAACTTCCTTTCATCTTGCATTCAACAATCCAACCAATGGATTTACAATTTAATCTCTGTAAACACACACAAAATTCAAAATTCAAAATGCATGTACACACAAAATGCATTTCAGTTTCTTTTAATGCGTTTTAGCTCCAAATACACAATGCATGAACACACAATGATTTGCATTTCTATGAAGGGCCCAATAGCCGTAGGGTTGAACCTAGAGCTCTGATACCATTCTGTCACGTCCCCACCCATCATACTAGTGCAATGGAGGGAATCGTGAGGCTAAAACCGGGCATCCAACCCCATGTACCAATTAAGTAAGCATTCCATACATATGAAGAGGCATAAATATTTTTGAAATACACAGCAGAAGTAATTTCATTCACACATACACCGTACATTCAAGATATTCATCAATTAAACACTTATGAGATAGCACAAGAGAATACTTATCTTTAATAGAGTAGTCCCAAGCAACTAGCTATGTCGCTGCAACGTTCCACCCAACCGTAGGCTCTTCGACAGCTTATACTGAGTCCGTCCGAAGGCCACCCCCGAGCTGGGCATGATTCTCACAAGGACAAAGGGGACATTCACGCTCACACACAATCTATTATCCATTTTATTTTAGCCAAGCCAGTCTAACTGGGTTTATCAGGCTGCACTTGCACAATGGATACTCATTCCCAATCTCAAGCCAGATCCAGGGATTACCCATCACCCATGCCCATCATACTCTTCTTTCTCACAGCAAAAACGATTATTGACAGGGTTACACATTTACAACAGAGGTGTTCACAAAACAGGGTCCACATTGGTTCTCCCAACTCGTGGTTCACCCAAACGAACTATGGAATTTCGATTTCAACTCCAGGGAGCAAAACCGATTTCTCTCCACTGGTTAGGATCCCTTCCAATGGCCTAAACGACCCCCAGGAAGACCCAAAACGTTCTGCTCTCTTTCCCCCCGGGTAACCAACATAAAAACGCCCCTTCCCAGCTAAAAGATGAAGGGAGACACAGAAAAACGAGGGAGGAAAACGCCCAGGCAGCTTGAGCTGCGTGAGAGAGAAAGGCCATGGTGAATAATGGCTTAGGGAGAAATTCCGTGGCTCTATTCTTTCCCAAAAAGACCAACACGATTTTCCATGAAGGGTGGCTTGCCCATACCCGATTTTGGACAGCCATACCTCTCCATTTCCAAGGCATTAACTTCCCCAACCAACTCTTGGGAGAAATCAATGGTTGAGTACAAAAGTCAACATGGGTAGTTGAGGGTTTGGTGGGTTCTCATATTGACACTTGGCTTGACTCTATTGGCTCAAGGGTTTGAATGTTTTCCCCCCCCCAATTCCTTGTGGAATCATGCCCCCATCTCTTTGTTGCATTGCATAGCTAGTTGTGGGTATTTTTATTAAAATGCATATTACATGATGTTGAAATTCCAATGTGCCTGGCTAGCATGCAAGGCATATGCATCACTAAATCAATGGCGGGGCCTTGGCCTTGAGCTCCTCACCATGATTTCATAACAATATTACATCAATTACCTTTGAATGCAATGGGGTCAATAATGGGGACGTGACATCTGTTGGTGCACCATCCTGCCATCGATCAACCTGCATTTTTTTTTTTTGCCAATGCGACTCACGCATCGCGCTGCTCTAAGCCCGACTGATAGGGCTTCAACCTACTACCATTAATCAACTTTGGGAGCATCGCTCTGTCTAACTGTTGCAACTGTACTGCGCCTCTTGAATTGATGCTATTGATGCGATGTCGTCCAAGCCAATGCATCTGCAATTTTCCTGGATGTTTCATAAACTTACTGTCATACAACAGCACCAAGTCACCCTGCTGAAATTGTTTGTTTTTGATGTGGAAATCGTTCCAAGCCTTCTGGAAATCCTTCTCCACCCCCTGGTGGAATCCTGCAATAAAGCGATCTTCCTCCAGCTGAACGAGCTGCGCTAGACGTTCTTCTAATGCCGATGCATCGTCCATACCGGTTGATGCCACTATGCGTAGACTCGGAACGATGTACTCCATTGGCATAATCACTTCTTGTCCATACACCAGCTTGAATGGTGTATATCCCATCAACCTTTTACACGTGGTGCAATACGCCCACAACACTACTGGGATTTTCAGATCCCAATCATCATGGTTCGCATTTCACACCTTTGTCAGCGCATGCTCCAATATCTTGTTGAAAGATTCCACCATGCCATTTTCCTGCGGATGATATGGTGTACTCTTCTTATGTTGTATCTGCAATTCCTCCGTTAATGTGCTGATGGTGCGATTGATAAAGTGGCTGCCTTGATCACTCAGCAATATCTTGGGGAAGCCGAAGCGAGTGACAATGTTGTCAAACAAAAACGCGCGGCCGTGGCCGCGGAACAATCAATGACTAGTGCAGGCTCCACCCATCTTGTCAAATAATTTGTCGTCGTGATGATGTATCTTGCACCAGTGTGCTTCCCTGGGGGATTGATTGGTCCCACAAAATCCATTGCCCATTTGTCGAATGGCTGCAGTGTTAGCTGAGGCATCAACAGCATCTCATCTCTCCTGGATGGCTTCCCGGTTCTCTGACAAACATCGCAGGACCACGCATAGTCGGTCGCATCATTGTGCAGCGTGGGCCACCAAAGTCCCGCATGAAGCAGCTTCCTAACAGTCGCACGGCTGCCATAGTTCCCTAGCACTCCTGTATGTGCTTCTGACAAGATCTACACCTGCTCATGTGGCAAGACACACCATCGCAATATCTCATCTGTGCCCATCTTGTATAACTCTACTGCGATTAGATGGAAATCTACAGCCTTGACTACCAACTGCTTCTTCGTACTAGTGGTGAATTCTTCTAGTGCAGTACCTATCATCATAAACTGAATGATTTCTTCAAAATAGCCATCGCCTACTTCAACCTTAAACAACTATACATCAGGTAACTCGTCTTCAATGTTAGTTGGATCCTCTCCTGTTTCAATCCGCGATAGATGATCAAGACCAGCATTCAATCGCCCTGGCTTCACGATTACTTCAAAATCGAACTCCTATAAAAGAAGTAGCCGTCGACATATCTTGCCCCCCAACATAGGCTTATTGACTAGGTATTTCAATGCGGAGTGGTCTGTGAACATCTTAAAATGTCCGCCCAATAAGTAGTGTTGGAACTTCTGCAACGCATAGACCATCGCCAGTCCTTCCCTCTCGGTAGTGGTGTAATTCCTTTATGTGGATGACAGCTTCCGACTTGCAAAATCAATAGGGTGATCGAGATCCCCCTCTCTTGGTTGCACTAGCACCACACCTAGTGCAATCGACGATGCATCAACATGGACATGGAACTCCTTACTCCAGTTTGGAAAGACCTCTATCGGTGCCAAAGCCATCTTCGCCTTCAACATCTCAAAGCTATCATGACATTCAGGGCTCCATTGAAATACCGCATCTTTCTTCAATAGCTTCTCCATAGGGGCGGTGATTGCTGCATATCCCTTGATGAACTTGCGATACTACCCAGTATGCCCCAAAGTCGCCCTCAACTGCTTAACATTAGTCAGTGGTGTTAAGCTCAAAATGAGCGCAATCTTTGTTGGATCGACTAACAACCCTTGTTTGCACACAATGCAATATCCCAAATGGTGCACAAAAGATGCACTTCTTCAAATTCAGCGATATCTGATGTTGTTGGCAACGCTCCAGCATCAACCGCAGATTGGCCAGATGTTCACGAATCAAACCATAGACTTTCCAATAATCCATGTATACCTGCAAAAACTTATGAATGAAATCCCAAAATGCAACAACAAATTGTGAGAAGATCGCAGGTGTGTTCTTCAACCTAAACGGCATCACGGTGTACTAAAAATAGCCCCATTTTGTCACAAAAGTCATCTTGTGGCGGTCTTCCTTGGAAATGCAGATCTGATGATAGCCCGAGAACCCATTTGTGAAAGAATACATCTCCTGGACGCCCACACCTTCGAGTACTTCATAAGTAAACGGGGTCGGAAAGGGATCATGCAAGCAGGCATCATTCAACTTCCGCAAATCGACACAAATGCGCACCTCGCCCATCTTCTTGTCCTACACCACCATAGGACTGATCCATTCTGGCTCTTCGTCTGGTTCAATGATACCAGCATCCAACATGCAATCAAGTTCTACCTTGACCCTCTCCTAATGTCGCGGATTCAGCCAGTAGGGTCACTGCCTAATCGGTTTAGCATCTAGTTTCAAGGGGATCTTCATCTCACCTAAATCACCCAAGATACCTTTCATCTCAGAAAACTTCGTAGGAAAGAGGTCTTGAAATTCATGCAGCAAATCAGTGACCTTTCCCATCATCTCATCATCCCAATAATCTCCAACATTCATGAACTTGGGAGTGGCCTCCATCCCAATATTGATCTTCCGGAGCTTCAATGGCTGACTAATCGGATCACTTGGCACATCGAGTGCTATCACATCTCGACTTCCTTCAGACTCGAGAATATTGATAGTCCGCGGATCATCACTATCTTCATGCCCACCGGTGATATTGTAACATTCCATCATGGATTGCATCTGGCAGTGCGCATGCGGATCCGCGAGATATGTGACCGGAACAACCTTCAGAGCCACATCGCGGATGAGCTCCAAAGCGTTATTGACATCAGGGTTGGCATCCGCGAAGATGAAGGTATGAGTGAAGCATACCGTCAACTCCACCCAAGTGGTAATTTTTCCTCACAACTTAGTTGCAGTATACTAGGATCGCGTCATCTCATCTAAAGTATGGATAAAGGCGTGGACCCACTCATCTCACTGTCGCGATGCCCACCATGTCTGACATTCCCTCAGATGAATTCCAGGGTTATTTCGACCATCATATTTCCCTATGTGGTAGACCTCGGTATCGCCGAAGCGAACCATCATCAATATCCTGCATTGCGGCCATCCGTCGATCGAATTCTTATGTGTCGCCCACTAGCGTGCTGGAGCAGCCTTCAGTGCTTCTTCTAGTGCCAGCAGTCACTGAGGTTGTGAAACTCATTCCTCAATCTCTGTGAGAAATTCGGACAAACCAAGAAACTCCTCATATACTGGTAGTGTGACCATTTCAGTCGCAACGCTGCATAACGATTGCGTGACTAACCCACACTTGCGGAGTGATACCTCATGCAAGCGGTTCATCCAGTGTCCTAATGCATCATCAGAGTCAGAAGATGCAGAGTTGTCACTGCACCATCCCAAATCACCATTGGCAGTCGGATGAATATAGTCTTCAGAAATATTGAATACATGGTCCCATCCACTAGGATCTTCGTCCTTCACGGGCTGAACGTATCTGTGTCCTTGAGCCGGATCCAGCGGGGCTATGACTATGAGATCGCGATTTTCAAAATTCATCATCCACTACTTGAAGTTGGATACTGCTCCACTGTCATTAGCCCATCCGATCCCTAGTAATGTGGGATACAAGCTTCCTCCTTCAACCACCTCGATGACGTCAAAGTCAGCATAGGTCTTCATGCCCTCAATGTCCACCACCAGACGTGGGACTCTCCCAATCGGTGTCACTTTAGCATGATTAGCTAACTGGAACTGTATAGGAGACAAGCTTAATGGGGGGCTCCCCATTTTCTGTCATGCTTTCTTGGTTAAGATGTTGACATCCAAACCAAGATCCATAATAACTGAATCAACATCATAGTCCCAAATTTGTATGTTCATGCGCATCTCCTTACCAGTCTTTCATCGATGTAAGGAGTTTACCGCGGACTCTTGCCGTCCCCTGGTTGGTTGTTGAAGAAACCCCTCGATCTCATCTATAGTAGTAGGATCTCTTGCCAACAATAAGAAACTCTCAAAAAATTTCTGCAAGGTTCCAGACAGCGTCGATGGACCTACCTCTGTAGTAGCATGAAAAACAGGGGGCATGTCGCAAATGATAGCTTTACCGCGGTCCTGATCCATCGCGCTACGCGCCTGAAAGAACGCATCACGTTCGGATTCAATGTCAAATGAGACCTTCTTCCTCCCGGCCAGCCGAATAAGCAGTTGTGGGCTATCCCCTCCTGTTACTACACCTCCCCACGTGATGACTGCGACAGCCACATCCTTTGGTCTTGGCTCCATAGAAATTATTGAAACACTCGCACCCTGATTCTAGTTCAGTCGTGGATTCCTCGGTTGGTTCACATTTGGATTAGCATTCCGATTTGGGCGTTTGTTCTAGTTCTGCGCCTGTTGATGCACCTGATTCTGTACTAGTTGCTGCGCCTGATTCTAATTATGCAATTGTGGAATATTCCCTGCTTTCCAGCGTGAAATCAACTGCGAGCAGTTCTCCACTGTATGATCTGTAACAAAGGAAAACGTACACTGCGTCTGCAAGAGTGGGCAGTCATGCTGATAGTGCCCCCATACAGCACAGTGATAACACTGAACAGGTCTGCAACCTCCTCGTCCTCCTCTGCAACCAAATCCTCTGCCACGTCTACCCCAGAATCCTCCCCATAATCCACTCTACTGGTGGTACTGCGGTTGGTTCTACTGTTGCTGCATAGGAGCTGGTTGCATGCTCTGCCCTTGCTGCACATACTGCGGTTGCTGAACGTACTGTGGCTGCCGTGGATCCATTTGCATCAGATCATATTGCGGCATAAACTACTGTGGTTACTGTTGCATTACAAACTGTACATGCGGTTGAAGTAGCAGCTGGGCTACCTGCGGCTGTGGTTGCGGTTGTTGTACGGCACGTTGATCATCCTTGACATAGAATGCATTGTACATTCTCTCATGAAGAAAACCATATGCTTGACAATCTTTGTCGTCATGTCCCATAGATTTACAGAATGTGAAATACAGATTCATCAGTTTGGTGACCATCTTCTACATGTATGGACATTCCTCATGGCGATGCCCATATACCTGACAAACGCAACACCATGGCATGCCACCACCACTCAATGGGTTTGGTGCTCCTGAAACCAGATAATTGAAGAAGTCAGGGCAATTGTCCTTAGTATGCCCTTCTCCTCAAAATCGCTTACACCATACTTCTTCACGTTGCTCCTTGCCCTTCTTCAGATCTTGTAGCTATATGATCAAATTAGCCAGATGTGTATGTATCTGCGACATCCCAGCTGCATTTTCACCAATTGGCGATGCCTCCAACCGCATTGCAATATCCAAAGCTTCACTGGGCGTCGTAATGTTCTGTTGCATCGGTGGTAGTCGAATGTGTGGTAGCAGTGCCATGATGAACCACTCTTTGTGTTGGACAGCGCTCATATCAAAACTAACCCTCGCCATCAGCGTCTTAAACCGCTGGTCAAAATCCCACACTATCTCATTGGGATACTACTTAATTTCTTTCAATTCTGTAATATATTGTGCTTCAGGCTTGGGTTTTCTGACTTTTGCAATCAAACAATCCCTAATGTCATCTAGTGTCTTCTCCGGAGCTCCTATAGGGACTAGAACAAACTTCATAAACCAGTCTAATGTGCGACCTAGCAGAGTTGCCGCTAATTGTCCTTTCTTAGCATTATCATCAGTGATATGTTGTACGGTCCATACCACTTCACACAAAAACCAGTATTGCTCTGGGTTATCTGTCCCACTCCCGTGGAACAACGACAACTTAGCGTCCTCACCCACCATCCTGGGATTCCTTCCTGCAGTCGTTGAACTACTAGCAATCAATTTTTGTTGACTCGGTGGGCTCGAAGTTGTGTTTCTTACCGGTTGACATATAGTGAGCGGAGGTGTGGGTATGTTGCTGCTGGGGTTTGGTCCTGCCTCTATCCTGGGCGTAGCCTAGTTGTCCTTGTCTGGATTGTGAGGTCGCTTCATCCCATGTGGTCTTCCTTTGCGAACTTGCGGTTCGATCGCAGCAGGACCTTCTCCTATCCTCTGCCTATTTTCCTGTCGAAACCTCACTCCTCCCCTTGTAAGACCACTCTATTCCTTGGCTTCACTCATAGTCTCATCATGACATGCACCCATCTACCCCTTATCATTCCATGTACCGCTCCCCTTCCGTTGCGATACCCACATCCTTCTCCCACCAGGTTGTTTACTGATCTAGATGCATCTTAAATATACCCTTCTCGAAAATAAGCATCTTAATGGGCAGTTGAAGCGACAACAAAAACCTTCCGCGGGGTTTGCAGAAGAAATATCTTTCAGCTTCACTATAATACTTTTGTGTATCAACCGCAAATTCAGTGATATACCCTTCCAAGATGTTATCAATCCACACTTCGACAACTCGCGACGCTTTGTTGTCGACTTCCTACAGTTATTGGATCAACTCCGGGGTCCAGGTCATCGGCTCACCGCCTTGGAAGTTCCTCTTCTAAAAGGTCAACTTTTCCAACCACTCATACAAAATGACCGGGAATTCACAGAAAAACCATTCGTACAGACCGTCGTGAATATATCTTCCCACCCACTGATCTGCTGTCAGTCGAGTGTCCCGACTTTCTTCTTCAGCAAATTCCTGCAACTTCTGATCAAACCAGCTCTGTATCTCCGATTGTGTCGGATGCCACAACATATCCTCCTTTCACTTCACACACGGTCCCAACAACGGAACCATTTGTTGACTCAAACCCAGTCGACAGGGGTTCCCATCGCTGTCGACGCCAACCCACCGTGATCTCCCTGAACACTGGCCCAGATAGGTTTTACCCCGTCCAACAACATCTACGGAGCAGATGAGGTCTCACTCGAGATGTTCAAGGGAGAGTCGATGGAACCCTGTTTCCGCCGAATGAAGGAGGATGTTTGCGGCAATGATCACTTAAACTTATTGCGACATTCAAAAATAGATCTATGCATTTAACTTCGGCAACATTGTATCCATAGCATCATTCAATAGAAGCGTTCATCGTAACAAGTATAGCAGTAAAGCATTAATTGCAGTAAGAAAACATAGCATTATTCATATATCGCAACATGCATTACCATAAGTGAACAAAAGATGCACAAGGATTTCGCAAAACAGCTCTCTCATGTCATATTAACTTAGCAAAACCCAGATACAATATCTCCATAAAAACACAGATCTCGCTAGTATCTCTTGATCTTAGATACCGAATCAAAGATGAACACATCCAACATCTAAGGATCCGTACCAAGATGATTCAACACTTACAACTTATGTCTATATATAGGCTTCCATCCTTACAATGCTTGTCCACTTTCTAACAACTTCCTAATGACACTTCAAGCAATTGACCCAATATCTAACTGACATGGTCCAAAATGACCCAAAACCCGCATACCACGGTACAATTGACTCAAAATTACATAACATACGGTCCAAATGACCCAAAACCTGCATACTGCGGTACAATTAACTCAAAAATACATACCATAGGGTCCAAATGACCCAAAACCCACATATTGCGGTACAATCGACCCAAAAATACATAAAATAATCTCCTTTACGCCCAGCTCTCCGCTTTCCGCGATATCTTCTGACTTGTCGTAGCATCCGCGATGTAGCAATACTAACTTACCAAACCGCCTGCCAACACATCTCAATCCATCTTTGACCTTGTGGGCCCAACTTGGACCATTTTTCACTTTTTAAGGAGTGGGCCCCACTTGGATAATCTTTATGGTACTAAGTCATCTTTTAGATCTATTGATTAATCCTCATAGGTGGCCCTTGTCATTCATTGATTGAACCATTTGTCACTCATTAAACCTCTTCAACCATACCTTAACTCTTGGGTCCACTTAATCTTTCCTAGATCTAACTCACCATTGATCTCCTTGTTTCATTTTCACATTTCCCTAGGAGTATTTGGGTTAGCTAGTCTTCATTGATTGGCTAGGGTCTCCCCCTTGATCTTGATTTGTCTTGATCTAAAGCGAAGAGTGCCTCGGTTATCGTGACACCCAGCTTGCATTGGGAACCATGGAATCTATTGGGTTACCTCTTTAGTTGTCCATCTCCTCTACCATCCTGGATGGGATACCTTTAGGGACAACTACAAGTTGTGTGATAACACTTTTGGCGCCATTGCCGGGGAGATAGAGGCTTACCTTAGGTGTCTGCGAGTATCCATGCATAATTCATATCGTATCGCATCCGTTTTAATTTATATGGTTATCATTTCAATCCTTAATCTAAACATAGCCATATATTTGTCTCTCATCTCTCCCCGCTATTTTAACAACATATCTTCTGGTAGAAAAGAATTAAAATCTTCCTGGCGACTCGACATAAGTGACTCCACTGGTGATCGATCCTATCATTATCTAGAACCCATGGGGTACATCAATTTGTATATAAGTTCTTTATTTTTTGAATAATTTCCATCCATGGTTGCTTCTGAATGGCCTAGAACTTTCGGTCGATTAAAAGTCTTTGACTTCTAAAAAATTATTGGGTATCCTCATCGTGTTCCTCATCAAGCCTGTGAAAGGTTCCCTAAATTCGATGGAAGTTATGAGGTGTCTGCTAAAGGGCACCTTAATCTCTTTAAATAAGTTATTAACGAATTATTTATAACCAATGAAGATGTATGCATGAAACTATTGGCCTCATCTTTCCAAGGAAGAGCTGAGCTCTGGTTCTTAAATTTAAAGACCAATAGCATTTTCGGATATGACATGTTTGAAAATAAATTCTTAGAAGAATGGGGAAGTGATTATGATGATATATATTCTTCAAATCAAATCCAATATCAAAACCTTCCCCTTTCTGATCCTATCATTGAATCAATTAATAATCAAATATCAAGTAAATCGTCAACATCCGGAGATAACCCCTCCTGCCCAATTTATTTTGAGGATAAGTCTTCCACTTATGAGTCAATTGAAATTCAAATCCCTAATCATTGTATAAATCATAAGTTTTCAAATTTCTTTTTAGGTAGCCCTAGTCCCAATCCTGAGGAAATTCTTGACGATGAGCTTTTAGTTAGTATGTCTATTGAAGTTCCTCCTTCAGAGAAACTCATTAGTCATTCTATCATTAGTGATCGTTCAATTTCTCATCGCCTTATTGAAGAAGAATAAAGTAGGGACATTGATCAAGATCCATTAGTAGTGATCTCACATTATCATGGTGTAAATAATCAGGGTGTTTTAAATGAACTTGTTAATTTTATCCCTGATCAATCAAATGAAAATGATCAATTATCCTCTTGTGAATTTAATGATGAATCAATTTAAGATGAGGGTGAATCAATAAATCACACTAGTTGCTCTAATATTTGTTCTACTTCTTAAAGTGAGTCTTTAAGTTTTCTATCCTTTGTCAAGATAGCTTCATCCAATTCTTAGAATTAGAATCTTGTCCTCAGTTTGTAAATATAGGACTTGATCAAAAGCTTGAAATCATTCCTAAGCCAAAGAGTTTTAATTTGAAAAGTTGTTCCTTTTGTGAAATTCCAAGGTCAAATATTTCTATCCATTCGGGGGAAAGTACATATTCTCAATCCACCCTCCCTGCCCAACATTTTCAATCTTCTTTGGGTTGGTGGTCTAGTCAGTCTTTTGCCTTTGAAATTTCCAATAGGAAGTATAAGCTTGATCACATGATTGGACAAAAAGCACTTCATTTCCCTTTTCAGTCACTTTGGAACAATAATGCTTGTTGTCAAGTTATCAATCATTCTTGGTGGATAGAAAAGGTTTTTAAAGATCAGTTTCATCTTTTCTCTATTTTTAAACAAGTGAGCTTGATTTTGATTTTTCATCTTCTAAGCTTTAATCTGTCCCCACTTAGTTTTTGTTTGGTCATTAGTCCCAGGGAGAACCAAATTGAATATGTGAGAGAAGTGAATGAAGAAAGTAGTACGAGTCAAGGAAATTCAAATCTTTCATCGAAAATTTTCCCTCTATCCATCTCAAAGATTAACTTGCATAAATTTTATGATCCTATCAGTTCTTTGATGGAGGATTTTTGCATCAGTCAATCTTCTCCTTGGCATGATTTCATTTTTCACCATTCAAATCCTTCATCAATTTCTGAACAAGCCAAGAAGATTGTGCTATCAAATTCATTAATATTTAATCCAATCTTGACTTGTTTTATTAACAAAAATCAAAGAAGAATCATTAGCTTTTTCGATGAATGGTTTCACTAGATTTATTATTTTACGTAGCATTTGTGCTAACTAGTTAGAGTAGGTAGGTCTTCGAATAAGCCCATTTGAGAAATATGACTTGAGTACCTTTTCCTTTTTTCTTAGTTGTTTGATTGAGTTGAGTCTTGCTCCTTCCTAATCTTTTCTCATCTCCTGCATACATTTAATAAAACTTTTGAGTGCCTTTTCCTTTACTAAGTTATAAGTGTCTTCCTTTTTCTGAGACTGTTTTGATTGAGTGAGTCTGTTTTTCTTTAGTAAGCAACACTTTAATAAAAATGTTGATGGCAAGCATACCTAGAAGCTTCACGGGCATTACCAGGGATACCATGCGGGTATTTTAAGGAAGCCCTTGCAAGCATTTCTAAGACTCCTTGTGGGCATCCAAATGAGCCCTTGAGGGCATCTTTGGGATGGCCTTGCAGGCATCTTTTGGATGGCCTTGTAGGCATCTTTTGGAAGCCTTGCGGGAATCCAAAAGGAGCCCTTGTGGGCATATTTTGGTGCCTTTGCGGGCATCCTAAAGAGCCCTTGCAGGCATCTTTTGGATAGCCTTGTGGGCATCTTTTGGAATCCTTGCGGGCATCCAAAAAGATCCCTTGCAGGCATCTTTTGGTTCCTTTACAGGCATCCTAAAGAACCCTTGCGGGCATTTTTTTGGGGGGTAGTCCATGACCTAGCTAGCATCTAAGCTCGTGCTGTTTTTTTTAGGACTTTTTCATCACCTGCAATAAAAAAAGAGGAGAAAATCATGAAATAAAAAATGTTATGTTAAGTTAGTGTTTCCATTTATGCATTTCAATTTTTTCTATAGAATAGATCTCATTTTCAACATTTATTTTATATTTTTAGCCCATACATGCATCATGAGGTATTTTAGTAGCCATGAGTGCAAGTATAGGTGCAAAATAAAAAGCTAAAAGCAAGGATGTTGAGTTGTTGGATTGAAGATTGATGCAGAGCAGTTCAAGACCAGATATTATGAGGTTCTCAAGCGCTCTCTCCCTTAGAGCACTTGTCCCACCTGGATCTAGATGTTATCCCACTATAGTATTTGGGCCACTATTCTTGCTAAGCAGATATATGCACTTTTTCATCACCTACAATAAAAAAAGAGGAGAAAATCATGAAATAAAAAAATGTCATGTTAAGTTAGTGTTTCCATTTATGCATTTCAGTTTTTGTTATAGAATAGATTTCATTTTCAACATTTATTTTATATTTTTATCCCATACATGCGTCATGAGGTATTTTAGTGGCCATGAGTGTGGCCATGAGTGCAGATATAGGTGCAAAATAAAAAGCTAAAAGCAAGGATGTTGAGTTGTTGGATTGAAGATTGATGCAGAGCAGTTCGAGACCAGATATTATGAGGTTCTCAAGCACTCTCTCCCTTAGAGCACTTGTCCCAGCTGGATCCAGATGTTATCCCACCATATTATTTGGGCTACTATTCTTACTAAGCAGATATCTGCACTTTTCAGACCTTTGGTTTTACAGAGATCAGTTATGATGAGCAGAGTTATTTGAGATCACTCACAGATCAGAGCAGTACATATATCAGACATTGAGTAGACCTTGTGCTAAGGCTGAGCCTTGAGAGCTTATATTTGATGATCGATGTGACCTTTTGTTTCATACAATTTCAGTTCAGTGCCCAGTGTTAATTTTTTGATAATTTCATTCCATTATCATTCAGGATCACTAAGAGAATAAGATGTACAACATATCAATCATAGACACAAAAGAAATCACACAAGAGACACAGAGTTTCAACGGGGAAAACCAAGAAGGTGAAAAATCCCGCAACTTCCTCAGAGATAAGATAAGCCACAAACCAAGATCACAAAGATCAAACCCAATACGATGTCTCTAACAGATGATCCTCCTCCTCCACGAGTGCGCCACTTTCTCTCTTAGCTATGCGATCTTGAGAAGTGAGTGAGTGAATCAAATGAGAGACACAACCTCTCTATTTATACACTGACTTGACCTACCAATAATTCACTGGGGATGACTTGCTAATAAATTCTAATAACCCAACCACATGACCTAACCAAGGCTGACCCCAAACTAGTGGTCTAATAACCCATCAATACAAGTGATGACACTTACAATGTAACTTGTGACACTTGCAAATACAAATGACAACACTTCCAATCAGAGGAAAAATACATCTTTGTTGGATATACAATAAAGTACAAATGTAATACATAGAAGATAGAAGAATATCTTCTGAAGTTACAAATACATCAACACTCCCTCTTAACCAGGAAGGTATTCTGAACACAAGTCATCAATACATATTGGCACAAGTCTTTAATTCTGGAATTGGATCATCGTCACTGGATCACGGAGCATCATCATCATCATTGCTGCTGTACTCGACATCTCGATCATTGGGCTATCTATGAATTATTCTCATCATAGGAATTTCTATAGAGCCAACCCTTTTTCATGTTGGATGTAGGCCCACCACCTGTAGGTCTTCATCATCACTGGCCATATTATGGAATCCTCAGGACTTATTACGTGTGTCAACAAAACCTCGAAAGAGTATCCCATAATTCTTTATGTGCCTAAGAACGACCGACAAGATCTCCTAGGGCGCTATTACATGTTGACTATCACAAAACCTTAAAAGAGTGTCTTGACTAGCAAGAAATCTAAAGAGCATCTGAGGCCTTTTACGTGACTAGCACAACCTGTCCGGATATCTAGGATGTATTACATGTGACCCCCACCACAAAACCTTAAAAGAGTGTCTTGACTAGCAAGAACTCTAAAGAGCATCTGAGGCCTTTTACGTGACTAGCACAACCTGTCCGATCTCTAGGACGTATTATATGTGGTCATGGAAAAACCTCGAAAGAGCATCCCAGGACTGATTACGAGCCTACTGATCAACCTATCGGATCTCCTAGGGTGCTATTATATGCCATAGGACAAAACCTCGAAAGAGAATTTTCCAGATATCTCAGGGCGCTATTATATGCCATAGGAAAAACCTCGAAAGAGTATCTACAAACCTCCCAAAGCACTATTATATGTCCTCCCAAGGAAAACCTCGAAAGAGAATTTTCTAGATATCCCAGGGCGCTATTATCTGCCATAGGCAAAACCTCGAAAGAGTATCTGCAAATATCCCAAGGCGCTATTATATGCTTATCTACACAACCTGTCCACGGCCACAGAGTATCAACCTAATACTCACCATACATCATCCTGATGTACATGATCATCATGATCATCATCATAGCATCGTGCTGATGCATATCATCTAGAGTATCATCCTGATACTCATCATACATGATCATCCTGATCATCGTCCTGATGCATGTCATCTAGAGAATCATCTTGATACTCATCACACATGATCATATTGATCATTGTCACTGCATTGTCACTGCATCGTCCTGATGCATGTCATCCAGAGCATCGTCCTGATACTCATATGCATATACATGATCCAATTGATCATACCAAGAATCCACCTGATGCATATACATATACATGATCCAACTGATCATACAAATCATCCAACTAATGCATATCCAAAGCAGTAATTGGAGCATTGTCCTGATGCTCATCACACAGCGTTTACATCCACAACCATGGGAAGGATCCTCCTCTCACCATGCTTGGAATGGCTCCTGAAAATGTGTCCCATCACTTCTTCCTCGAAGTATCTTCAATCTGAAGAACACCAAGCCTCTCTCTGAAGTACTCAAACTTCACTCTGGCTAGTGGTTTCATCAACACATCTGCAACCTACTCATCCGTCACAACATACAGGAGCTTCATTGCTCCTCTTTGCACCATATCCCTGATATAGTGATATTTGATCTCAATGTGCTTCGACCTGTCATGGAACACCGATGTTATAGCTTAAAATGACACTTCTCCGTCCGTGACGACACTTGCTTCCCTTGGTTGCATGACGGCACTTCTTGAGATCAATTTTAGTCACACAACAAGAAATTTGCAGATGGAGGAGTCATTTGGGACACTAAAAATGGTTGAAATTACCTCATTCTTGACCCATTTGATGATTACAACCCTTAGGAACATTTTTCCAGACCAAACCATCTCCTGAAAATGAGTAGAAAAGCCTGTTTTTGGCCATTTTTTCACATGTGCGCTGGTACACAGGCATGATAGTAGGGCATACTAGGATGTGTGCGTGACTCTACTTCAATAGAGTAGTAGCGCATGTGTGCGAATCTACTTCAATAAAGTAGCGCACACCTTGAAAAATGCACTAGTTTGTTTACTGCAGAGTAGAGCACATTCCTGTACTAGTCAAAATCTTGAAATTTGGGTAAGTTAAGTTGGTTGGGGAACCTCCTACTCGGTTATAACTTCTTTTCCTCTCCTTCACTGACTATATAAGGAGGGTAGAAGGGCCATGTGAGGGGACCAAGCCTATAACAAAGTTATGTTGGAGGAATGGAGACCCTCATCCCCCTCTCTTGTGCCTCAGTTTCTGATAAACCCTAGCACAGCTGATTAGAGGTTGGGATCCTTGGAGAACAGAAGCAGGAGACCTTGAATCTAGGTTTTGTGAAGTGCCAAGCTTGAAAGAAGGTATAACTTTATGTACTTTATTTCATTCATTAATAAAGATAAGACGTTCTTCCCTTTTCAAATATGACCTAGTTATGTGTGTCTCAGATTTGATTACAATTTGTTTATAATCTGATGTCTTCTTCTATTATGAATATCAGTCTTATGTATGTAGTCAAATGTATTTGAGAAAGGTATCAAGTTGTTTTGAAGGTGTGGGCATTGCGATACTGGATAAGCATTGAAGAGAAATGGAGGTAAAGCTAGGATCAACCTTCTAAATAAGGTGCATACATCTCTAAACCCTACTCTCTTCACTTATTTGTTGTACTTGCAGAATGCTTGTAAGTCTATCTTTATCACCGTAAGTTGGTAGTTTCTCCCCTGAACTATAGGTGCATTTTCCTCACAACAACCGGGTTCTTAGACAACTTCACACAACTTTGGTTGTCACAAAAGATACCAGTAGCATCCAACGGGAGATCAAATAACTCAGAGAGTAGCTTCCTAATCCATACTGCCTCACAACTAGCTGAACAAGCTACAACATACTCTGCTTTGGCTATACTCAGTGCTACGCAGGACTGCAACCTGCTAAACCAAGAGATCACATATGATCCCATACTGAAGCAACACACCGAAGTGCTCTTCCTATCTACAGCAGTGCCTGCCCAATCTGAATCAACATAACCCTGCAGGATAAACTTTTGATTTGCATCATACTTGAGCCCATAATCAACCGTACCCTTCAGGTACCTCATAATATGCTTTATAGCAACTAGGTGAACACTTCTGGAATCCGTCAGGAACTGGCTCAATGTGTTCACCGCAAAGAAAATATATGGTCTTGTATTCGTCAGGTACATCAAGGACCCAATCATCTGACGATACATTGTGACATCAACTGGCTCAGATGAAGCATCACACATAAGCTTCAGGTTTGATTCCATAGGTGTGGCCATGGCCTTGCATTCCATCATCCCGAACCTTTTTAGGATCTCTACTGCATACTTTCCTTGTCCAAGGAAGATTCCATCTGCACTCTGCCACACCTCCATGCCTAGAAAATAGTGCATCATCCCCAATTCCTTCATCTCGAACTCGGTAGCAAGCTTCCTCTTGGTGTCGGCAATCAACCCATCCTCACCTATAACATACAGGTGATCCACATATAGTATTAGTATCACAGGATTGCCTTCCTCAACCTTGTAGTAAAGGTTGGAATCCGCTTTACTCTTGGTAAATCCTAAACTGGATAGAAAGTTTTCCATCCTACCATACCAAGTTCTAGGAGCTTGCTTCAAACCATACAAGGCTTTCTTCAACCTACACACATATGACTCCCTGTCATGTGTCTCAAAACCGAGTGGCTGCTCCACATACACTTCCTCTTCAACTACACCATTCAAGAAAGCTGTCTTGACATCCATCTGGTGTATCTTCCACTTCATCACTGCATCCATAGCAAGTACTGTTCTGATGGAAGTGTATCTGGCTATAGGAGCAAAAGTCTCTTCATAGTCTATTCCCTCTTTCTGAGAGAAGCCACGAGCTACAAGCCTCGCCTTGTATTTCTCTATGCTACCATCTGCAGCATGTTTGATCTTATAGATCCACTTGGAAGTCACAACAAACTTCCCTTCAGGCCTTGGGACTATATCCCAAACATCATTCTTCATGATCGACTGGTATTCCTCGACCATGGCATACTTCCATTCTTTCTTTTCCGTTGCTTCTTCATAACTGGAAGGTTATTTGTTTATAATATCACAGAGTAAGGCAACATAACTGGTATGTGATCTAGTCCTTTTCCTTTCTCTGTGTTCTTCTGGAATGACATACCTTTCTACATCGTGAATGAGCGCTCTAGCCCATGCAGGTTTCCTCTTGTGAGAGTTCTTCTCACAGGGTGGATCTATAGGTTCTTGTGGATCTTCAATTTCACGATCTTATCCTAGAATTGTTTCATTCATAGTGGTGTCTTGGAATCTGGTTACCTTTGGTTCTTCGTTGTCTTCAACAAGTGTCTTTCTTGATTTGATGTATGCTGAGTCTTCATCAAATGTTACATCCCTGCTAATTTCAATCTTCTTGAACCTTGGAAAGTATATTCTGTAAGCCTTTGAGCTTTCACTGTAACCCACAAAGATGCCCTTCTTTCTTGAAGGATCTAGCTTTGTCCTCTTTTCCTTTGGAATGTGTGTATATACTGGATAGCCAAATATCCTGAGATGGCTAACTTCAAGTTTCTTACCAGAGAAGACTTCTTCTGGTGTCTTGTTGTCAAGTATTTTGTGAGGTGTTCTATTTTGCACATATACACCTGTCCTAGCTGCTTCTGCCCATAGATGCATAGGTAGATCTTGGTCATGAAGCATTTCCCGTGCTGCTTCCATGATAGTCCTATTCTTCCTTTCTGCAACTCCATTTTTTTGTGGATTGTAGGGAGCAGTCAACTCCCTCTTAATTCCTGAATCACTGCATAACTTCTTGAAATCACCTAAAATGAATTCTCCACCATTGTAGGATCTGAAGGTCTTAATCTTCTTATCTATTTGATTTTCTATCAAGGCTTTGAATTCCTTGAACTTATCAAACACTTCATCTTTATTCTTCAAGAAATAAATCCAAGTCTTCCTAGAGAAATCATCAATGAAAGAAACATAGTATACATACCCACTTAGAGAACTGGAAGACATCGGACCGCATACATCAGAGTGGATAATCTCCAAGATTCCTTTTGCTTTGCTTTCACTGCTTGGAAATGCCTTCTTTGTGTTCTTTCCTTTTGCACATCCTTTGCAAACACCTTCATGCTTTGACTGGATTTCAGGAAGACCTTCTACAGCTTTGCTTGCAATTGGTAGTGTGCAAGCCTTCTATGCCAAATTTCACTTTGCTCCATGGCTTCATGTACCATAGCATGTTCAGGTTGTCCCTTCAATTTGTACAATCCTCCCTCTTGCTCTCCAATCACTATTGGATCATCTATGGTCTTACCCTTTGGCCACATGAGTACTTGGCCATCCACAAATGCAACTCTAATCCCCTTTGCATCCAAAGATGATATGGATAGGAGATTCTTCTTGAGCCTAGGTACATATAGAACATCTTTCATTTTCAAAGACTTCCCAGAGTCTAGTTTGTAGGAGGCTTCACCACTTCCTTTGATAGGATATTAATAGTCATCCCCAAGTTTCACTTTATGAGGTGACTCATGTTCAGATAGATCTACAAAGGATTCTTTAAACCCAGTCATGTGTTTGAAAGCCCCACTATCAATAATCCAATCATCACATCCATGAGAGATAGTACCTATGAAAACAGAGATTAGAACATATTCATCTTCACTTGATGAGTCATCACTTTCTGCTCAGGCCTTCTTCTTGGGTGGTTCATCATCCTCAGCAGCATGAGCATGATATCTCTTCTTGCTTCCCTTCTTCTTCTTGTTGAAGTTGTTGTTGTTGTTCTTTTTGTTCTTAGGACAATTTGAGGCAAAGTGTCCCTTCTCATTGCATGTAAAACATCTTAGATATTTCTTGTCTCTATGATAATGATGGTGTGAATATATTTTGCTATGAAATGGCTCCCTCTTGAATTTACTCTTCTTGGTATGTGCTGTGAGAGCTTGATCTTCATTTCCCATATTTTTTTCTCGGGCCACAAGCCTAGCTTCTTCTTGTGAACATTCCTCCCATAGTCTACTGAAGGAGATCAGTTTCCTTCTTGCACATATTCCTTGGATGAAGGAGTCCCATGACCTGGGTAGGCCATTCAATGTGGTCATTACAATTTCACCATTCTCCACTACTTCATCCACAACTTCAAGTTGTTCCTTGATTTGAGAGACCTTAGAAAAGTAGGATTGAATGGTCTCTCCATTTTGAAGCTTTATCCCTTTCAATTGGTTCTGCAGAGTCATCTTCCGATTTATGTTCTTTCCTTCAAACAATTTGGTCAAGGAGTCAAACATCTCCTTAGGTGTCTTTAGGGAAGACACATGGGGTATGATATGGTCCTTTATAGAATCAACAATGATTCTCTTAGCCTTGACCAGATTCTTCTTGTGTAAGGCCTTAGCCTCTTCTCCCTCTGGAACAGGAACCTCTTCACTTATGTAAGTGTCCAACTCATTCTCTTATAGGATTAACCCTATCCTATACTTCCAGGCTCGAAATTTATCAGCCCCTTCAATCTTATCCTCAAGATTGGTGTGGTGAGACATCTTAAAGAGTACTTCAAATGGAAATAGAAAATATTTAGGTCTTACCACTTGATTTGCTGAAAATTAGATCTAAAGCTGGATTAGGGTTTGTTAGAGAAACCCTAAAAATTCAAAATTTTCATTTCAAACTTCTGAAAGGATAGAAGACGTGCCTTGCTGAGTTGGTCAAGCTGGTATACTCAGAATTTGAAAACTGCAAATTTTCACCCCTCAAAATTGCTTTTGGAACTTCTGGATTCATTAGACAGGACCCTGAATTAGGGTTTGATTTTCCCAGAGCTTCACCCAACCAAAAAGTTCGATCCAAATATATAAACTTCGATTTTTCAGAGGAGCTTCCAGCCATGGTCTCATATTTCAGAAATTCCAATTTTTGCAGAAACCCTAATTTTTAGGTCAAAAACTGAAAATGCTCAGAATTGAATTCGGTCTCGACAGAAATATGCGCCCTTGCTAGGAGAGTCAATCTAGCCTCCTTTGTTTGATGATCTGTGGAGAGAAACCCAAATATTAAGAAGCCCTAGCTTCCGCAACTGCACAGTGCCTTCTTCTTAAGTCAGCTCTAATACCATGTTAATTTTTCGATAATTTCATTCCATTATCATTCAGGACCACTGAGAGAATAACATGTACAACATATCAATCATAGACACAAACTCAATCACACAAGCGACACAGAGTTTCACCGGGGAAAACCAAGAAGGTGAAAAACCCCACAACTTCCTCAGAGATAAGATAAGCCACAAACCAAGATCACAAAGATCAAACCCAATAAGATGTCTCTAGCAGATGCTCCTCCTCCTCCACTAGTGCGCCACTTTCTCTCTTAGCTATGCGAGATTGAGAAGTGAGTGAGTGAATCAAATGAGAGACACAACCTCTCTATTTATACACTGACTTGACCTGCCAATAATTCACTGGGGCCGACTTGCTAATCAAGTCTAATAACCCAACCATATGACCTAACCAGGGCTGACCCTACACTGGTGGTCTAATAACCCATCAACACAAGTGACGGCACTTACAATGTAACTTGTGACACTTGCAAATACAAATGACGCCACTTCCAATTAGAGGAATAATACATCTTTGTTGGATATACAATAAAGTACAAATGTAATACATAGAAGAATATCTTCCGAAGTTACAATACATCAACACCCAGTTGTATTGTTGCAGCAGTGTTTCAATGGTTCTTTATGATGGCTATTTGTGATATACAGTGATATGACCATAAGACTTATGATTGTTATCATTGGACTATTATCTTTTTTTTTAAGTCATATTCACAACATTGACTTGGTATATAACTCATAATGTGGCAGTACTATTTAAATAATGCAATGAAATATCTTGGATGGTTTTATAAATATAAAATTGCATGTATTACTTGCACTCTAATATTTTCTGACAATACTCATTGGTTCCATTACCCTCCTGTGAGCATGGACATGGTTTTTCCTGACATCTTTGTTTGCTATCCTAGGAACCACATTCAATTGAATCCATCCATCCATGACCTTTCTTATTTTGGCTTTCACCTTGACTTGCCTTCTTGACTATTTGATATGGAGAACTTCCCCTTTTCTACCTCTGTGTTGGATCACATCCATGTTTGTTTTGTGTCTTGGGTCTGAGTTGGTGACAAAACTTGCCTTTGGTGAGTTGGATTTTGTGCCTAGACCACTCTAGTCGGTTGCCCCAATGTTTGTCTTAGCGCAGAATTCCCTCTAGACACATGAGTTGTTGTTGGCTAAAACTGAAAGCACATGTACTACTAATATTGGAAATCTCTTATAAAATCCTATGAAATTAAAATTCTAGAAAGTGTTTCTCAACACACGAAGAATAAAGGATAAAGCAATGAAATGCTAAAATACCCCATGAAGGGTATAGAAAGGTCCAAAAAGCAATGGTTAAACAAATGCCATATCTAAATATTGCTGATCTTATAAATGTAAATATGCCCTAGATGCAAGCTGCGATTAGTTGTGCTTTTTAGCACATGCAAAATCCCAGAGGGGTCATATAGGCCAAAAAGGCCATGGAAATTAAATGAATGATCATAATGAACCTAGATCAACTTGATGTAGACATGATGCCTAAGTTAAATAAGCACTCTCTAAACAACTTATCTGACACTGCCATTCCCTTTGTTATTTTGTCCAACATAGAGGGTAGTTTACCCTCTCCCCGTCCAAAGTGTCACTTAGTTGAGTTGGTCAAGTCATCCCTTTATGCCTATCCTTGTCCTTAGCCTTCACCCTTTGCTAGCAGTTAGGCCATGTCCATTGGTTGATTGTGTCTTTAAAGCTTTTGTGCAAGTAAACTATAAACAATATTGAAATATATATGTATTAACTGCCACTGAATGATGCTTATACTTTAAGTTAAGCTATGCATATGATTAAAGGAACATGTATTAGTATTTTGTTATAATCTAGTATTTGGTCATATTTTGACCTAGTCAAACATAGTTTGACCATGGTCATTCTTGGGATCTGTGATGCAATGGACCACATGTGCTTATTGATGTTGATCTATGGTCCCACATACACTTATTGATGATTCCATATGTTGCATATATGCTTCAGATGATGATAGATGCAATTGGTCAGTTTTAATATTATTTTTGGATCATCATATTTTACACTGTTCGGGTATGGTGGACCCTACATATGACCCCACAGGTTATAATATGGTGCATGAGTACTCATATATAGTAGATTTGGGTCTTCTGGATCCATTGAGACACTTATCTTTCAGTTTTGGGCACTTATGGACATGATGGCTGCAATTATCCACCTGTTGACTAGTTTGGGCATGCTGATCCAGCATGTCCAGCATGATCATTGGAGGCAATTCGTTGCCTAGGGAGACACAGAGGAAGGGGGTGGTCCAGCCACTTTTTTTTACCATTATATCCCCCTTCTGGACATGATGGCACCTTCTGTTTGACAACGTAGGAAACCTAGAGGCATTTTTTAGCACTTTTAGGGTTTTCAGGAGGATTAAAAAATGGAATAGAAAGGTCACTAAGGAATTCGATTTGGGAAATTGAGGCAAGTTTTTGGCACTTGGTCTTCTCTGAGGTCATCCATGGTGAACCCCCCTTCTTCCAGATCAGTTGGCACCAGTCAGTGGGGTCCACAGTGGCTGCAGGAGGTATTTTACTGCATGTCTCTCTCATATTTTGAGGACAGGATTTGATCATTTGTGTTACTTGGACATGTCATAGATGTATATTTTTTATTATTGTTCCATGGGGACATGCTAGTGAAGGATATTAATGCCTCCTAGCCCCACCATGTGCTTTAGATGTCTTGTGCATGTCATATGTTGTGGCTCCATGCTATCTAGCCACCATTTAGGTGCGACGTCACCCTCCTTAGAGACATTTTAGGCATGATGTCACCCTCCTTTTGAGTGATCCATGTGATATGTTGTATTGGCTTATCTTAGCCATTGATTAGATTGTTATATCTTTTGATCTCAACCACTAGTTTTAAAAAGTGGTTTTGTGGTTTAGGGTTTTGGTCTTTATTATCCTATAAAAGTAGGAGACCCCCCCCATTGTAAAAATTATCTAGAGATTTTTTTCTCTTGGCTATTGGAATAAAAATACTTTCTTGGGAATCGTGGATCTTGGAGTTGGAATGCTTGCGGTGATTGTAAATTCTTCTTCCTCTGCACTGAAAGACAAGAAGACGTCTTAGGGGAATTCGCATTGGTGGGGAGGCCTACCCTACTCACTTCAACAAGTCATTTTGGGTTTCAAGAGTTTTTTGTCTTTGCACCAACAATTTCATGTTATTCATCTCTTTTGTTTGCATCTACTTCCATTTTTGTCAATTCATTGATCTTTGTGTCCTTGATTGACAGGAATAGGGAGGCCGATTTGGATGAAGGAAGCAAAATGTTGGCAAGAAGGGCTTCATCAAGTTTGGCATTTGATCTTTGTGGGAAGTAATCCTCATCACAAGCAACCTCCATCTTCATTTTCCAGGTACGCTCAAGAAGGTATGATATTCTTCTATCTTAACCATCTACTCTCTTAGATCACAAAACCCTCATTGATTAAAACCCTATTTTTCACTTTTTGTTTAGATCTACTTGGATCTAGCACACTTTCGGGAATAATTTTTAAGACCCAACTCTATAGCATCCACAACAATTCAGATCTATATTTTGGTGGTGATTTTCCTCCATTTGACCCACTTCCCAAGGCACCTAGCCCTCCTTGAGGCAATTCGCACTCCTTAAGGAAGGCTAGTTTAGCTAGTTCCTTGACATGGGTAGGTGAGATCCCACTTGATTCGGATAGATCAACCTTGATAATCTACCCCTAGTGCTTCACCTTGTTGATTTTCACCTTGTGGGCCGCATTCCTCATTTTGAGGGTTGAGCCCCACTTGGGTCACTTAATGATGCATTTTCAATCTCAGATCTATGGAGATCTAGCTTGCATTTAGGCTTGCCATCTAAAACCCACCTTGAGAATTTCCTTAACTATCCCGATCTATAATTTGGTGGATTTTGGACTCCATTTTCCCCTCAATTCAAGGCACTAGTCTCCCTTGGGAAATCCGTACTCCTTGGGTTAATGGCCTTTTGCTAAATCCCATCTGTGGGTATTGCTCCTTTCATATTCAATCCATAGATCCATGTATTAGCATACCCCTAGTTCCATCTCATTTCATCTTTGACCTTGTGGGCCCAACTTGGATCATTTTCCACATTTTAAGGAGTGGGCCCCACTTGGCTAATCTTTATGGTACTAAGTCATATTTTAGATCTATTGATTAAACCTCATAGGTGGCCCTTGTCATTCATTGGTTGAACAATTTGTCACTCGTTAAGCCTCTTCAACCATACCTTAACTCTTGGATCCACTTAATCTTTCCTAGATCTAACTCACCATTGATCTCCTTGTTTCATTTTCACATTTCCCTAGGAGTCTTTGGGTTAGCTAGTCTTCATTGATTGGCCAGGGTCTCCCCCTTGATATTTATTTGTCTTGATCAAAAGCGAAGAGTACCTCGGTTATCGTGACACCCAGCTTGAATTGGGAACCATGGAATCTCTTGGGTCACCTCTTTAGTCGTCCATCTCCTCTACCATCCCGGATGGGATACCTTTAGGGACAACTACAAGTTGTGTGATAACACTTCCATGGTCACAAGTTACACATTTAAGGAATCATTTTCATTCTCCAATTCTTGATAATATAGCAGCAAATTTTCCTTCTCATATTCCACAGTATCTCATTTCCTCTTCATTTCAATTCCTTCACTCCTAGATTGCACCAAATTATCCTTTAATTTCAACATTTTCACTTTGCTTCTCTCCAGATCATTCATCAATTTGTCGGCATTATCGAGATTTTCGTAGGCAGCTGCTATATTAATTGAAGTTGTGAACTTGGGATCTTTGTGGGTACCTTATACTAAATTATTTTCTTGGATAGTTACTATATCTCGATGAGTACCCATTTTCAACATCTTCTCAGTTCTTCTCAGCGTCTTCTGCTTCGGGTCAAAAAACTATAGTGTCAAATTTTGCTACAGAGTGCTGCTTAGAATGAGTGAAAGGTGTGACCCCGATCTCAGTGAAAGGAAGATGTCCTCCTATAAGTGGGATCCCAAAGTCATCAAGTGGATCTATGTCCATGTCTTGTAAAATGTGATCTTCTTCTTGGATCCTTTTATCTTCCACAAATTTCTTGATCCTAGCGTCTTCCTCTTTTTGTTCTTCTAATTCAGCTGCTTTATCTGCTGCTTCTTGTTCTTCCTTTGTTTTCGTTTCTTTCTCAGCTTCCTCTTCTTTCTTATTTTTTTCTTCTTATTTCTTATGTGCTTTTTCTTATGTTGGATTTTCTTCTTCTTATTTCTTTTGATCTTCTTCCTCTTTCTACTTTCTTTCTACTTCTTGTTTTTTATTTATTTATTCCTCTTGTTTTCTTCTCGCTTCTTCTGCTGCTACAACCTATTCTATGGCTTTCTGTTGATCCGCTTCTTTTTCAATATATTTAGTTTGACTAGAACCTTCTCCATATTTTTGGCCAAATCTTTTATTTAAATCTGCCATATTATTTTCCCTTCGATATACTTCTTCATCCTTTAAGAAGTGGTCTGTATATTCAAAATGAATCTTACATGATATGCAATGTTTAGTGACTTTCTGTAATTTGTCATTTCTGATGAAAACCTTTTCTCCAAAATGGAACGCCTCCAAGTCCTTTATGAAAACCTCTTCTCCTTTAAACTTAGTGAATTTATATGCTCCGATGGTGAAGGGGAGCGGAGGGTAATAATCCTTCTTATTCTCGTTCAGAAAGTGCCCGACTCCGTTGAAAGAAAATTGTCTCATAGCCTCCTTATGCACTACATAATCTGTGGCGTACTTTGGCATCAGAGAAGGAGCTTTAGTTCCTCCATACATTCAGATATATGTGCCTTTTGGGGTAAATTAATAATCCTCATATTCATTGATTATGGTCATTGCATTATCCGACAAACAATAAGGTTCCTCGTTAAATATTAACCTATATAGAGGAATTATGAACTCTTCGCATAGAAGCTTATAGAAGCTTGTATATTTGTGAGCCCACATTATTTGGTAGGCCACATAGAGAGGGATTTCAACTGGGACCCAATGACACCCCAACTTGTGGAACAGTTTCCTTATCAATATATAGTCAATGAGATAAGAATACATAAAGAATTCTTCTCTTGTCTGAGTCATTCCTACTTGGGTTGTTGTTACCGTTGATGCCATACTCTCTGAAATAATGTCTACCCAATTGAATAAAGTACCATGGGAGGAGGTGACAAGGTACATAAGAGGCACCCATATAAGTTTGTATATATTTTCATTGTCCCTTCCAAATATTCTACTTAACACCATTGCTATAACTCTGAAGGGTGTCTTTAGATTCTACGCATCTTGTTCTCCGCTCACCCTCTGTCTTAACTGTTTTCCAAGAATCGACATATTCTTAGCATATTCAGAATGGTGTATGTTGACCCCTTTTATCCATTCTTCTGTCATCATGAATTTTGGAGGCAGTAACTTATAAGCTGTGCTAATATTAGCTGGTTGAAATGAAGCGAATCCTTCTCCATTTTCCCCAGCTATGATTCTTGAGCTAACATCTACATGGGGTAAAATCCATCCAATTACTTCCAAACATGGGAATAGTTCCGGATGAGTGGTGGATTTATGAAGACCTAATTTCTTAATGTTCTAGTATACCATCATATCCTCAATAAATGCATCCGACACTTTCTGATCTCAGATCAAGTGATACAGATCACCCCATTTATACTCAGGAACTACTCCTGTTGCAGCTTTGGTGTCTTCATATTGGGTCTCCGTCATGGTTTCTGGGACAATTTCAATATCAAAATCAGATTCCGCGGCCTTGGATTTGCACTTAGAATCTCTCCTTTGCATTTCCGAATCCTAAGGTGAAAACAAAGTTAATGTATAAACAAACAATCCGATGTTGAGGCAACAAATTTCAAGCAAGAATGATAATGAATATACAATATTTTAACCAAACTAATTCAAACAATAAATTGCATATGTGTGACTTGTCAATATGCATTATTTACAAGAAAATAAATACAAACAAGCCGATTCATACTTCCATAGTATGAAGTTTTGGAGTTTGAGTATTTGTCTTGATGAACACTAAATGTACTTGTAAGATGAATTCCTTCATTCTACCATTTATAGTTGGTATTATCATTAATAGTTGAGATCTTATCTATAGTGTGAATGCCTCCTTTATTTAGTATAAGATATCCATGGGTTATATGGGAGAAAACTTCAACCTACGTGACTGAGGCACAACCAATATTTTATTCCTGCCAACATACTATCTTTTCCAAACTTTCAATGCATCCTCAACAAAGGAACAAACAAGTTTTAAATCAAATGATGCGGCCCTATCATTTGGGGTTTGACATAAAACCTATCGTTTTATTATTCCGATGCAGGATATGTTATTGACAAGGTCTTCTAATGGCTAAGGTAGTGTAATACATTCATTTTCATGAGGGACCTTGAGGTGGAAAACGACTTTGGATCCGAGGTCAAATAAACAACATAATCTGTATTGGAAAAGGAAAAAAATTAAGCGAATCACTCAGTAAAATACACCAACTCTCCCTAGCCATGGCTTGTACCAATAATAAGAATATCTGTGAAAAAAAATAAAAAAAAATGAGTTACAATCCTTAACCACTGGCAGCCATTATCGAAAAACAATGTCGTTATACTATAGTTTCAGAAACTTTGCAGATTGTCCTATGTGACCAACAGGTGATATGAAAAATTAGCCCTCCCCTCCTACCCGCATCTAGGAATGGTGTTTCTAGGGATTCAATCACACATATAAATACCCTAGTCCTATCCCCTAATAAGCTTCAGGGTAAGAAAACGTAATCATGGTTGTGAAGAGAAAAAAAAATTCCCCTTTTAAACTTAAAGAATTCCATAATTTTTTTTAAATAGGTGTAACAAGTCCAAAGGCCATAAGATGCCTACCTGGCGGTGCACAAATGATGTTGTGCTTAAACGAAATTAGCAATCTATTGTCCAATGATTTTTTTCCTTCAAACGATGTTACAATTACAAAAAATGTTGAACCCCCTTTTATATAAATAACCAAAAACCCTAGAAATAAATGCACCTAGGTACTCGTGCGAACGGGGTCCAAAAGGCTCCTTTTCGGCGATTTTAACGTTTGTCAAAAGGCGTTTCGCACTGAAAAAATATTTTATGCCGAAACCGTTTCGCCTGAACAATCCTTTATCCGTCGATCTGTTTCGGGTTATAAATCAATTTGGCATCGATCCCACTTCCTTTTCATTACTGGGTTGTTTCGGGCCATGATCAATTTTCCTTCCAACTCTTGTGCGGAGCGCCATATCGGCATAATATACATTAGATCAAAATGACATTTTGCACTGAATTGTGTCAGAGGAAAATGTGGTTTTGCTCCGATCATTTCGGCACAAAATTCAATTTTGCTCCAATCGCGAAACTTTCCTTTTATTTTTTCGGTGCAAAATCCAACTTCCTTTCGATGCAGGATAAGTTCGGTGGAAAAATAAAAAACTGCTCCGACCGTTTTAGCATAAAATCCACTTTTTCTTCGATCGGGCCCAAACTCACTTTTTCCTGATTGTTTCAACACAAAATTCATGCAAAAGAGAAATGTTCCCTGACCTTTTTAGTGCAAAACCAAAAGTCTCCCGACTATTTCAACACAAAACCGAAATTTGCTCTGATACACAAAAACTGAATTTTACTCCAAAAAAATTCGAAGTGTCAAAAGGTTTGTAATCAAAGAAAGATGGAACAAAAACCTTAGTAAATAAAAAATCTGAGGAGACCTACAATTTTTTACAAAACTTTTGGGGAAAAGGTTGCAGCTGCAATAGTGGGCAACACAGGTGCATCACTTAGGTGTGTCACCTATGTGCATCCTTTATGTTTGTTAGGTTCTTATGTGGGTAAGGTGCTTATGTGTTCCACTTAGTTGTGTCAGTTGCTTAAGTTTGTTGGGTGCTTATGTGTGTTAGGTATGATCCAAAGTGACTTAGGTAGTTAGGGTTAGGATCATTAGTAGGTTATGTGTTGGGGGTTTTAACGGAATCAGGTTAGCCATAAATAGGGTTCAAGTTATATGGATTAGAGTTATAGGGGTTGTGTGGGTCAAGGTACAAGATAAGCATCACTTATGTGGGATAAATAAGTGTGTTTCATAGGTGTGCCTCTATGTGCAACCTTTAATATGTCCAATAGGTGCTTATGTAATATGTCCAATAGGTGCTTATGTAGGTTAGGTATTTATGTGAATTAGCTGGTTCAACATATCTGCATGATTAATTTGATCCTTGGCCCAAGTAATTCACATATAAGGACAAAACAACTTCATATATGAGAAATGTGATGCTATGAGGTGACAATAAGAAGCCTTGTGATGCAAATGGTTTGTTCCTTATGTATGTCACTTAAGTACATTGGGTGCTAATGTGAGTTAGGCAAAAAAATAGATGCATTAGGTGGTTAGCGGGTTAGGATAAAAGGGATATGAGTGTAGTTGGTGAGTTGTGAATGGGGCATATGATAAAAGGATTAATGGTTTAGCAGTCAATGGTCGTTATTAGGATAGTACATCACATTGAACTTATGTGCACCCATTCATTTTTTTATATGAGTGTCATCACACTAAAATTTAACCTACTTATATGGGTTGCATGAGTGCATCACATGTGTGTAAGATTATAGATGCATAGCCTATGTGTGTTTCTCACACTTGTTAATTTCTTAAGTGGGTTACGAGTTTATGTACATCACTTAATTGTATTAGTTTATTATTTTGTAGGTCAAGTGTGTTAGTAGCTTGTGTGTATTAGGTGCATCACTCACATAATTTCACATAATTTGATTGTGTTCAAGAACATCAAGTGAATGTGCATTTTTGTCAATAAAATTTAACATTTTATATGCAATTGGATTATGGTCAAGAACATTGTAAATGTGCATTGTTGTAATTATGATTTTTTCTCAACATTATGACTGATATATCTCCATGTAATCATCCAAGCTATCAAAAAATGGTCCAACTTTACACATAGACACATTATTGGCCACACATGTATGATAACACTTAAAATACTACTATGAATATGCAATTAATAGACAAAATGAAATATATTATATCATGGAAGTTTTAATACAAAAATAGACGACCCTTAGATGGCCTATCAATGTGCATGTATAAAAAAGGTCAATGATATACATGTAAATGAAACTAAGTATGTCCTACACTACACATCAAAACTCTAAATTTCTCTTGTTTTTTCCTGACTCGGATTCACCTTGCCTCTGTCTAGGAACGATGTTCATCTCAAGAAACTGCAATTCAAAGATCAAATTTCTTGATCAGCTAATTTAACTAAAACTCAAGCACTAACAAAATTTAAAAGAAAAATACAACTCTATTACTTGTAACAAACACTCATTGAATCCATCCTAGGTATAGCTACTTGTGGTGTCCTCCTCCTGGTTGAAATCCTCTCTACAAAGGTGCTTTGTGAATAAAATATCCTATGTCAATTAGCTCAACAATTATCAGCATATATGCATGAGCAAGTACTAACTTGAACTTTGTAATTAATGAACATCTCACCAAAAAAATATGCTCTGGGATAGGAGACTAGGTTTCTTGTGTAGTGAGCGGAGCCGTAGGTTGAACATCACCCTCATTTGCATGCACTATTGGAATAGAGGAGTGAGGATGCATTCACCGTATGTTAAAATAGTTATAAATCATGCATGTGAATACACAATACAAATGAACTATGTACAAATATTAAATTAGATGTACCTCTGCGTGACTTATTCCCATCGTAGACGCAACATTAATTGTTGCATCAATGAACCCGCTGAGGTCTAGCATGGAGGACTCTGCATCCTGGTGCTATAAACATGTGAAAAAAACACATGAAGAAGAACAAGTTGTGGATTTAAAATTGAAAACATCTAACAAACAACAGTCATCAGAGGTTGTACATTACCGTGGAATCAGTAGGTATATGATCATGGACACCCACTCTTTTTACAGAAGAGGGTCATCTGATGCAGACAAAACCCTTGTCTACATTTGGACTGCAAGGATAGGCAAGCCAAAGTGATGGTGCAATGATTTGGGCTCATCCCTGCAGTCATAGAGTGTTAAGTCGTAGTTATACATGCACATGAATGAATGGTATACAATTTATTGAAAACTGACATGTTGTAATACTTACTTTTTTTTGGAACATCTCTACCCCATGGGAGGGATCACTACTAGAAACTCCTTGCCCCTTTGCATCCCTAGTTAATTCCTGCAATTTTATAAATTATTTAAATATTAGCAATATATAAAGTAGTACAATAAGAAAAAAATAATTTGAACAAGATTAAGTCATTAACAATGTACTTACTTGCCTGAAAAACTCAAAGAGGCTATCCATGGGGATATCACTAAGATTAATGTATCTCACATCCTATTGAGAATCCCATTCCTGCAATTTCAAAATTGTAAATATTATACCATTTAATATTAATGAACTAACATGTATTAACGAAATGACATGTATTAATAAACTGACATGTTGAAATATGACCTCAGTATTAATTGTTGTCGCCTCAAATATGACAACAACTGGTACACTAGCACCACCTGTAGAGGCATCAAGACCCTACAAGATTAAAAATTGTACATGATACATTAACAATATTAATATGTGTACAATATGGAAAAAATAACTTCAATGAAATTAGTGTTTTAACCATATACTTACCTGATTAGAAGTCATCAAAGAGGTACCATGTGTTGGTCCACAACCATAGCAGCTTGACCACATGCCATGCACACGTGTGGCTCAATGTGGGGATCATGGGATGTCATTCTATCCCCAACACTAGATGGTCCTATGCCACTGAAAGACGATGGTTGTGCCCCACTAGATGAAGAGGGCCCTGCCTAATCAATAGTTGTGTTATGGCGAACAATCCCTTGAGCTAGATGCATAAATGTCTTCTTTGTTTGGGGAATCATATGATGTGTAGTAGGGACACCTAGCCTAGGAAACTGGATACGAGCATGAGGTATGTTCCGATTGGCATCTTTATGCCTAACATTGGGTCGGTTTTGGGGCATCCCCATACCAGCACCCTGGAACCCCAATATATCAAAATAATTTACATGTTTACCCAACACAAACTCAACATACAACTTCCGAAGGAAGTACAATGGTATTTCTCTATTTTTGTGTGGTAGAATATCAAAAACCATATATCCATCCATTGATATCAGAATGGTTGATATGTGCACCACTTAATCGAAATTTGTGCTCTGCTGGTGTTTAGAGTTGACCTGTTCTAGGCACTCAAAAATGTTCATATATTTGTTCTTTTGTGATTTTCAACTTCTTAACTTCATTGTAACTCATTCTTAACTTCATTGTAACTCAAGCCATTTGCATATTCTTGTCCTTTTCTTTCTCTATACAATGTTGTTACAACACATTGTTAGCACAACTAATGGTGTCTACAATAGCATCCAATGATGTTGCAAGGGAGCAGCGAAGTTCATCTCCACCCCTCCATGTGGCACCGACTTCTATCAAATGAGAAATATTCTCAATATCTCTGCATTATGATCCACAATAGCCATTGCAATCATAAATAGAAAAACAAATATCATTAGAAAAATACACATGGTATAATGACATATCTAAGAAATGAAAAATGTAAAAATAGTGTACACCAAATAATGACGTGAATTGTTTATAATTTAATATTTATAATTGAACACTTGCACAAACGAATAAACATTTAACATTTTGCCATCCTAAATTTATGTCGTTTATGTGTATTAATTTAAATTGCAAGATACATACATTAAATGTACTATGTGTATATGTCATGGAAAGCTTATATATCTTATTTTAAGGTTTGGATTATGAAGTTTCACCAAATCTATTGGGTGTTGACTAATGCCCTTGGGGGATCAAATTCGATATTCTGGGTAGAGGCAATGGCTAGAGCCTAAAGGAGGGGGCACATGGTTCTATTGATGAATAAAATCCCAATATGAATTCCACTTGATATTTCTTTTAGTTGTATTTTGGGGTAGATATGAATTCCACTTAATTTGTTTTTAGTTGTATTCAACCTTGCTATATACATGAGAAACTTTTCAGATTTGTGAATAGTGATTTGGATTCATAAGGATACTCATGGATATATATGCATCTAGTGAAATTGATTTAATTTTTATGAGTAATGAAATATAAATTTGCAATAGTGTTTTTGTTGATTTTATTGTTAAAGATAAGATTTTAGGGATAGAAGCATGGGAGTGGATGAATCACCATATGTTGGTTTCTTGATGTCACCATTGAAAATACACCATAGACTCGTTATCCTTCGAACACCAATCATCTTAATAGAAGGTGAAGTTTGAACCACTTAATTCAAGAACAATGACTACCTCGGAAGTCATGATGTTCTAGATACAAGAAAATTAATAAAAAAATGCAAAATGTTGACTGCAAATACGGATTCTACAACTACACTAGTTCACACAAATAAACCAATGCCCTAACCTAGTGATATATCATGTATCAACCACAAGATCAAGCTCAGAAAGTGACCAAAATTAAGAAAATGATTTGTGCAAACAATATAATTATGGAATATGGACCCACGAGAATGTGGTATATCGGCAAGCAATGAGGTGATCGAGCTTGTATTAACATGGAGACCCGGGTTCAATATGATTGTAATTATGGTATTGCAAATATAAGAAGTATTTATCAAGAAAAATTATGGAATATGAGTCCATGATCTAGAGTAGGAGGTGATTTTACTAGTTTCTATGAGAGGACAAGCATAAGAACAATGACTAAATTAGAGTAGATGAACTTGAATGGTAAGGCAAACCTAGATTGCACATCAACTTACTATAACCGCAAAGTCTAAAATGCATGGCTTTCCTTTCTTTTTCATTTTATGAAAAAATGTGATTAGGTAGCATGGATTTTTCCACTCTGTTAATTTCTTTTCTCTAGGATCATTTTCCTTATTGGGATAAAAGCACTCCACACTACAAGGAAAAGACCCTGTAGTGGAGGTCATAGCAGATGTTTTTAGTGTTACAAGATTGACAAAAGTTGTCAAAAAAAACCTCCACTATGACCTCCACCAACGGTAGCGGATGTTTTTATGGAGGTCATAACGGATACATTTTTTAACTAAAAAATACTCAGGGGTCGGAGGTTTTAGTGGATGTTTGTTTATCGATGAACACAACTGAATTTACACACCCGGGTACATTTCTTTATAGGATGCACTGGTACTGTATTATTAGAAAAGACACATTGGTGCACTCAACCAAAACAAGCACTAGAAAGAATCAAATTTCAACGTTGCACCAGTTCTTGCGTCTAGAATATATGCACCAATGTGTCTTTACAACATAGATGCACCGGTGCGATATTTTACATCATACACACTGTACATTTTTTCATTATTTTTAATTTGAACGGTGTTGAACATTTATTAGGTCACATCGATGCATTTAATATACAAACACACCAGAGCATTTAATATTCAAATGCACCAATGCTTACGAACTATTAACATGAGTCGGTGTAGTTTAACACATCAAACACACAGTTAGGATTAAAAACTAAAAACTAGTGGGCATAAGCTTTGATTGTTCTTAGTGCGCATAAGCCATCTACATGAACCAATGCAATTCATAAAATAAAATTCACAAGTGCTTAATGTTAAACGCATGCCGGTGCGTAATCTTTGTTTTATACGCACTGGTGTGAAATCTTAGTATAGGAGCCTCGATGCGACATATATTAGTAAACGCACCGAAAATTATTCTTTGAAAAATGGATACTGATATTTCATTCACACACACACACACACACACACACACATATATTCCATTATTCATCTGAAATTGAATTTAAATTATTAAATTGTTTGTTTGGATTAATTTCTTATATCATAGATGCAAGAATCTATTGTAATATTTAATCATCCATACATTTAATTACCAATGTACCATTTATAACTTCTATATGGCACTGAAGAATGTATTTTTGCTCCATCTTGAATGAAAATACGCATTTTTTTCTTGGAAAAAAATACCAATGTACCATTTCACATATAACATTTGACAATAATATTGAAGAATGCAATAGAATAAAAAAGTTTATTTTATTATATATCAATAAGAGTGCCTTTGTCATACAAAATACGACAACATAGAGACACCAATAATCAAAATGTCAACATGCATGTAATTATTTTTACACTTATTGGTAACTTATCTTTGACTTCAAACACTATGTACAGTACATTATTATACAAAATGTCTTATTTTCATAGACAATTATTTCAAAATATAATACAACAAGCTACAACATCTTGCATTAACATCAAAATTAATATGGAGCATCATTCTTCGCTGGAACTGTTATTGGTGCTCGAGCCACTTGCATCAATTGGATTATTTGGCCGAATGTTTTGTTGATCGGATCTATTGTTTTCCTATTCTTCAACTTCCATCTACAAACATAAAAATAAAGTATACCGAGTGTATCTACATTACCAATAGGAATAATGAAAAATAAATAGATAGTGTACATGAATGTAAATTGAAAATCAACATACCATAGAAATAATCGACTCATGAATGATACACATTCTCTCAAAACCAAATCTCGTGCCTTCTATCAACAAGTCTTATGTTGGCTCCATCCATACTTTGTTTCCTGCAAGTGTTATGCCCCGTCACAAATCATAGATTTAATATAAAATAATTTTTTTGTTTTATAATTTATAAAATGAGAGAAGTAAAACAACATAGAGACTTACAAAATCCACAATTGATTTTTTATACGCCGGCATATCCTCACAACCCTTTCTTAACCCAATGTCAATCAATTCTTCGGATGGCTCCTCTTTGTATGTTAACACATGTTTGAATACATGCAAGGATTTCCAGTGAAAACAAAATAATTAAATATACCAATCACAACCACTACGAAATATTTATTTCTTACAACGAAATCACAAATACTCATAAACTTTGCTATCAACCCCTTTTTTCCTTCCCTTCATATCTTGTGTGTTGACTGGGTTCCATTTTATTTTCTTTTCTACAACAAAACAATTGAAAATTAATATTTAATGTTGAATTAATTAATGATATGTATAACATAAACCTAAAAACCAATTATTTCATACATTTGAAGCACGTTGATATTGAGATGGCTCTTCATGCGATGCAATTATGTCCATTTCCTTGAACATCTCCTTGTACAATTTATTGGACATCCCTACTGGCACATTTCGCATATCAGCTCGTTCATCCTTTGGGATTCTCACAATCTTCCTGAAAATGTAAAATGACATTAAACTATTTTTCTTTTGATATGAAAAATAAATATGATAGAATTAAAATTATTGAATGAATGACGCTTTGTAATAGTTATAGATACATATTCTATATAAACATGTTTAGGAATATTACTTTTTGAATGATTCTTTTTTTTGTTGTATGTTTTTGCTATCACAAGCCTGCCAGGTTGTTGGTTGTGGAGCCTGATATTCTTAATTCATAGATGTTGTTTCAGTCGTGTTTGTACTCCAATTTTATATGATATGCAGGTTTATTGTACACTCATCCCAACGGGGGGTGTAGGGGTGAAGCCCCTAAAAGAAATTTTATGGGTTGTTTTTTTGGCCAACAGTTTACAAGCCCATGGTATTGAGTAGCCCGTACTATTTTCCCATGGTAATTCCCTTTAAAAGGAAGACATTGTAATAGAAATGTGTAATGTATTGTAGCATTGTAAATATCTCTGTGATTGTGTAAAAGAGACTGAGAGAGATTGAAGAGGAAGTTGCAGCGGATGTGTTGCAAGTTGTATCCCTTTTGATTTGTTGGATGGTATAATAATAAAAGAAATGGCAATTTCTCTATGGACATAGCCCATATTGGGTGAACCACGTTATATTGGTGTCTCTCTTGTATTGTGTTTATGTGATTTATATTTGCATCTTGCTTATTGTTATTTCTCCGTGATCATGTTTTTCTAACAATTGGTATCAGAGCCAAAGTTCTATTTGGCATATAAACTTGCAGGAAAGAAGGGTTCTTGGTTCGAGTGGGAGAAATGGAGGAAGAAGGAAAGTTTAAGGTCGATAAATTTAATGGCCAAAACTACCAGTTATGGAAGATGCAAATGGAGGACTATATGTTTCAGAAGAATCTATTCCTACCGTTAGGAGGAAAAGAAAAACATCCGAAAACTATGAAGGATGAATAATGGGAGGTTCTTGACAGAAAGGCACTAGGAACACTACGGCTATGCCTGGCTTCATCGGTGGATTTCAATATTTCAAAGGAAAAGACAATGGAGGGTCTGAGAGCACATTGGGTAAATTGTATGAAAACCCATCGGCCTCCAACAAGGTATTTATAATGAAGCGTTTATTTAATATGAATATGTCAGAAGGTGGATCTGTTGTTGATCATTTAAATGAATTTAATACAATTACAAATCAGCTAAGTTCTGTAAAAGTGAACTTTGATGATGAGGTTAGGGCTCTTCTACTCATTTCCAGAAAGTTGGAATGACTTGGTCATGGCTGTAAGTAACTCTGTCTCTGGTTCAAACACTTTGAAATTTGATGATGTTGTTGGTATTATTCTTAGCGAGGAAATACGAAGGAAAAGCATTGACCATGGAGAGCAAGGGATGAAAAAGGGAGAGATAAAAGATCCCAAGTAACTGCAGCAAGTCTAGGAAGGGAACATCCAAGTCCAAAGTGGGAAAGATAGAGTGATGGAACTATGGAAAGACAGGACATCGGAAGAAAGACTGCAAATCTCTAAAGAAGAAAGAAGATGGACAACATGAGAGTACTCAAGAAGAAAATGTAGCAGGTGATGTGTTACAAGATGCATTGATTCTTGCATTAGATAATACTAGTGATTATTGGGTAGTAGATTTAGGGGCTCCATGTCATGCTACACCCCATAGGTAATTTTTTCATGATTATGTTCTAGGATATTTTGGACATGTTTTATTGGGTGATAATGAGCCATGCAAAATTATTGGAATGGGTAAGGTACGGATAAAAATTATAGAATGGAACTGAATGGTTGTTGAAATATGTAAGGCACATTTCTGCTATGAAAAGAAATCTGAACTCAACAAGGCAGTTGGGAGATGGTGGTTGTTTATCTACGTTTGGAGAAATGTGGTGGAAGATCACTAAAGGATCGATGGTGATAGCAAAAGGAAAGATGATAGGTAGGTTTTATTTATGTCCTCATAATACTGACTATTCTATATCTTTAGCTTCCAAAGAAATAGATACAACATTGTGGCATCATAGGCTTGGCCACATGAGTGAGAAGGGGATGCAGATTCCCTACTCAAGGAAGTTGTTGCCAGATTTGAATCAAGTAAGTTTGGAATTCTATGAGAATTGTATTTATGGAAAACAAAAGAGAGTCAGATTTATCAGGGTTGGGAAACAGAAAAAGAATAAACAGTTAGATCTTGTACATACATATGTATGGAAACCGGATAAGGTACAATATCTTGGTGGCTCTCATTATTATGTTACTTTTATTGATGATGCAACTAGAAAAATTTGGGTTTATTGCATTAGACATAAATATGATGTGTTTGCTACTTTTAATAAATGGAAAGATTTGGTTGAGAATGAGACAAGAAAAATGTTGAAGTGTCTCATATCGGATAATGGAGGTGAGTTTTGCGGCAAGGAGTTTGATAGTTACTATTCATACCATGGGATTCGTAGAGAGAAGACAGTCCCAAGAAAACTACAAGAAAATGGTGTGTCAGAAAGGATGAATAGGACAATCATGGAGCATGCAAGGTATATGATATTGCATGCAGGGTTGCCCTTATAGTTTTGGGAAGATGTTGTAGATACTGATGTTTAATTAATAAACATAGAACCTTCAAGCGCTTTGGATGGTGGGATTCTAGAGGAGGAATGGACATGTAAAAAGGTAAACTACTCATTTCTGAGAAATTTTGGTTGTGAAGCATGTGTCCATATTGATAAAGAAAATAGAACAAATCTTGAGGCTAAATCCAAGAAATGTACATTTATTGGATATAGAGTTAATGATTTTGGTTACCGCTTATGGGATTATGAAAGTAACAAAATCATTAGGATTAGAGATGTGGTATTCAATGAAAAGTTCATGTATAAATATCGGTTGCAGGGAAAGAAATAGGAAAATGAAAACAAAGAGTACACAATGCTTGATGAAATAAAATAAAATGAAACTCCAAAGGTGCCAGAAAATCAAGAACAACAACAGGTACCTCAAAATCTTGCAAGTGTTAGAAGATCTACCAGGTTAAGTAGACATCCTGAATGATACTCTCCTTCAATGTATTATTTATTGATGACTAATTCTAGTGAACTGGAATGTTATGAAGAAGCAATGCAGGTGGAAATTAGAAACAAGTGGGAGCAAGGCATGAATCAGGAGATGGACTCATTGGTAGTAAACCAGACTTGGGATTTGGTTCAATTTCCTACAAGTAAAAGAGCATTGCAAAAGAAATGGGTTTACAGGTTGAAGGAAGAATATGGAGGCAAGAAGCAGTACAAGGCCAAACTTGTTGTAAAGGGGTTTGCATAGAAGAAAGGTATAGATTTTGATGAAATATTTTCTCTTCTTGTTAAAATGACTTCAATTAGGACTATTTTAATTCTAGTGGCAGTAAAAGATTTGCATCTTGAACAGTTAGATGTAAAAACAAATTTTCTCCATGGGGATTTGGAGGAAGAGATTTATATGCAACAGCCACAAGGGTATGAGGTCAAAGGGAAGGAGAATTTGGTATGTAGGTTGAAGAAGAGCTTGTATTTATTAAAGCTCCAAGGTAGTGGTATTCGAAATTTTACAAATTTATGACAGGACAAGGTTATAGTAGATGTCATTATGACCACTATGTTTATTTCAAGAGGCTAGATAATGGAAGATATATTATATTGTTATTGTATGTGGATTACATGTTTGTTGCAGGGTCTAACATGTAGGATATAAATGTGCTCAAGATGAATTCAACTAATTCATTTGCGATGAAGGATTTGGGTGCTGCAAAGAAAATCCTTGGTATGAGAATAACAAGAGACAGGAAAAATCACAAATTGACATTGTCTCAGGGTGAGTACATAGAAAAGGTGTTAGAAAGGTTCAGAATGCAGAATGCAAAACCGGTTAGTAGACCTTTGGCCAGCCATTTCAAACTAATTAAGGAGATGTGTCCCAAGACAAGAGAAGATATAGATTACATGTCTAGGGTTCCATATTCATCAGCAGTTGGCATCTTGATGTATGCCATGGTGTGCACAAGACCAGATATTGCACATGTAGTGGGAGTTGTGAGTAGGTATATGAACAATCCAGGTAAAGAACACTGGAAGGTAGTACAATGGATTCTCAGGTATTTGAGAGGTACTACCACTCATGCACTATGTTTTGGATTTTCAGACACTGCTCTATAGGTATATATTGATTTAGATATGGCAGGTGATAAAGATAGAAGGAGGAGCACCATAGAGTATGTGTTTACTATAGGTGGAACACCAATAAGTTGGATTTCGAAGCCGCAAAAGGTTGTTTCACTTTCAATAACAGAAGGAGAGTATGTTGCTACTAGAGAGGCTAGTAAAGAGATGATTTGGTTGCATAGGTTCATGGAGAAATTGGGTAAGAAGAAGGAGGATAGAAGGTTGTATAGTGATAGCCAAAGTGCCATTCATCTTGCAAAGAAATCAACCTTCCATTCTAAGACTAAACATATACAATTGAAGTACCATTTCATATGGTCTATTCTAGAAGCTGAACTGTTGAAGTTGGAAAACATACACATTAGCCAGAATCATGCATACATGTTGACAAAGGTAGTAACCAGAGAGAAATGGAGTTCCTGCTCAGTTTCAGTTGGCCTTCTAGCATGAAGGTGAAGATGAGGAATTTTCCAGATCCAATTTTCAGAGCATAGTCCAGCAAGTGCAGCAGCAATGGATTTGATGTGATCAATCTCCAAGTGGGAGATTGTTGGTTTTGGATCCTGATCTTCTTAATCCATAGAAGTTGTTGTTTCAGTCGTGTTTGTACCCCAGTTTTATATGATATGTAGTTGGAATATGCACTCATCCTAGCAAGGGGTGTGGGGGATATCTCCCCACCATGGGGGTCTTGAGGCCAACAGGAGTTTGGGGGCGAATCCCCTGAAAGAAATTTTATGGTTTGTTTTGTTGGCCAACAGTTTACGGGCCCATGGTATTGAGTAGCCCATAGTATTTTCCCATGGTAATTCCCTTTAAAAGGAAGACATTGTAATATGGTTTTGTAATGTATTGTAGCATTGTAAAGATCTATGTGATTGTGTAAGAGAGACATAGATAGATTGAAGAGGAAGTTGCAGTGGATGTGCTATAGGTTGTATCCCTTAATTTGTTGGATGGTATAATAATAAAAGGACTAGAAATTTCTTCGTGGATGTAGCCCAGATTGGGTAAACCACATTATACTAGTGTCTCTCTTGTATTGTGTTTATGTGATTTATTTTTGCATCTTGCTTATTGTTATTGCTTTGTGATCTTTTTTTCTAACAACATGTCTCATTGACCATTGCTCTGGGAATGCCTCTTGTAGTTTACATATGACCTGATTCTTTGAATCATTTGATTGGTTTCTATATGTAAGTGAAAAGTACATTTGTGCGTTCTTTCCACTAAATCCCTCATAGTATTATAGAATTATTTGCCCCTTCTCTTAACTTCCAACACCACTCTAGATGAGCTAAGGACCCATTGATCATCATTTGCATCTTCCATATTTTTTTTTCTTATGATGACATTGAATTTTGTTGCTGTCAGTCCGTGCATAACATTCAACATATGCGAATTACATTATTTGAAACATATTAGTGAATATTCTTAAGTAGATTATTACTCAAATTTCAATAAATAATTCATATTGACTTATTTTTTATTCACTTGATTCATCCCTCTGTAACTTTTCCATCAACATTTTATACTCTTCTGGACTTAGTTTGGTAAGAATATTATCGAGCTTCCTCATTTTTTTACTCTGATTGTCACACATTAACCAATACATATTAGTTAACTTTACAAATAATTGAAACAAATTAATTTAAATACAAAAATTAATTAAAATCACTTGTCTTCTTTGTAATTCTGGATGTGCTCCCATCATGTTGATTAAAGTTGTTGTTCATTGAAATCATAGCATGCATTTTCTATCAATAAACAACCTGTACCATTAAATAAAGAATCTATCAATATATTATACAAACAAATTATAAACCTTCAAAATATGACAAAAAATATTAAAAAGAATTAAATCTAATATCGGTGCGCTTGAATACATTAAACGCCCTGGTGCATCCGTAACGGTAATGCACCATTGCGTTACCGTAAATAGGGTGCACCGGGAACAAATAATCACAATCAAAAAAATCAACTTTTGCATTTTTGTAAAATAAAAAAATGATGCGACGTAGGTCATATTCAGTGTGTTATGTTTATGGACACACCGGTGCATTCATGTAATACAAACACATTGATTTTTATGCATGCATTTTTTAATAAAAATAGAAAAAAACTTAACAAGGCTGACATGGTTACAGATTCGACCAAGAAATTGGCCCCATATCACCCTATTCTTTCTTTATATAATCATAGGCTCAGTGAATCCAAAGTCCCTAAAAGGTGAAATCGTAATTATGTATAACAATAGAGGGATTTAATCCCTAATGTAAAATTTTGCAGCCACATAAAACGAAAAGTAGCAGTGAGAAAATAAGGGTTGCAACAATGAAGGTAAGTATGAAGCTTTTTTTTTCTAAATCTAGTTAAACTCTAAATAAGATAATACGATCTACAATAATATTTACATACTTGAACCTCGGATCCGGGTGACGTGGAGACAAATACGTGTCTCCATCCCACCAGAACTAGGCACATGAATCAGACCCACATCATCACACGATGGCAAGACGACCCACCTCAGCACAAACAACAAGGTGACGACGAGGTTTTAATGCAGTCTGAGCGGGGCGAAGTTGGAGCATTTACTCCTCACACTGCATAATTCACGTCGTCGATGGAGTTTGCGCTGAGAGGTACCAACTCCATTAACTCGTCGTCATCACCAAGGTGACTTCCATGCACATTAACTCCAACACTTGGGTTAATATGGGAACGATGGCTCAACATAAGTTTTGGATATGCACCGATGATGTGGAAGTTTCACATCTCAGCGCTAAATCTTCTGATCTTCCCTGTCAAGCTCTGTTCTCCGTTGGCTTCTCTCCATGACGAGACCACGGGGTACTCTGAGAATGGGGGGAAATAGGCATGGCGCTGGAATAAGCACCAAAAACACCTCTGACTAGGTTTCCATGGACAACTATGTTGAAAGCATCTCTTCTTCAACCAATGGCCTAATCGATAGCTGGGAAGCGTTTAGAGTTTTGGCCATTTTGGCCTCAAGCCGGCATGGAGGCAGAATTAACTACTATTGGTTGATAAAAAATATGATGAGCACCCTCGTGGAGGAAATTTCAACCAACTGGAATTCTAACATAGCCACGCTCAGGGACATCAGGAGAAACCTTTCAAAAATTAGGGACCAACTCGAAGGTATGGACTCCAGTTTTGTTTGGGAGAATTACTCCCTGGGGCACAGTACCAAATTGGAGAGTCTGCAGCAAGAAGCTCGTGCCAGTAGTAACACCGGGAAATTTGGTGGTTTGTCAGCTAGGGGTTCTCCCACTGCCACTGACGGTGACCTCCCTGGGACCAGAGTCTCCCCACAACCTCCCCCCTTCTCGGTGTCGTCCACCATGGGCCCTCTGTAACACAAAACACCCAGGGAGCAGGATGAAGGAAACACCTCACCATGCCGCAACGCTTTGCCACATTCTCCAAAACTCCCCTCTAAGAGCTTGGATGAAGATTTTTATGGTGTCTTCCCTATCGTGGAGGAAACAACTAACCTTCCCTATGCTGAAGCAAGTTCCTAGGTGGACTGCGGTGGCTCCGGGTTACCTCTATGACACTTAGCGTATCTGTTTTAATTTACTTTACTATTCATTTTTTAACAATTAATTACGTATGTTATGTATGAACTGAATCCGACCCAGAACTACAATTATGCAGGGTCAGCCCATAGGGGTTCTTTTTGTCATGTTAATAGTTTTTTCAACATTTTTTAGCACCTGGGATGGTGGCTTCACCATCTTAGGCCACCCCAGATTGCTGACAGACATGTAATTTTTTATGTAAATTTTGTTTCCAGGATTTAATATACTTTCGTAGCTTTACAATATATATATATATATATATATATAATTGAAATTTCTATTATGCAGGGTTTTGTTTGATTCACCATACCAAACAAATTTCGACCCTCGAAACTATTTCCAATTGCTCCAAACTCCTTCCACGTAAGTCTACCTTCCAAAACTATCCCTTGAAAATTTCGGCAAAACAGTGAGTTAATTTTTTTAACTTGTTGGATTTTAAACACTATTTAGATTTACTTTTCAAACTTAAAATTGCCTCCCTTTTTTTAATTTAGGGAAAAAAAAGGTTTTTGTGATTTTTTAAAATTTTGAGTTTCGACATTTTCTGTGCGCATGTTGTCAAGTCGCACTAGTGCGTACATAAGTAAAACGCATCATCCTAACACCAATTTAAAACCCTGCGGCGGTGCGTGTAGATTTCATACGACCTGGTGCACTTGTGTGTAGGAAACACACCGTAATGAATTATGTTGTAAAATATCCATGTAGAAATATTTGCTACCAAATGTAGCAGATATTTTCCACTGTGGGGGATTTTGCAGATGTTCTTTAATGATGCGTTTATATTTATTATGCACTAGTGCATTTTGTTTATGTGTGTGCACCGATGCATTTATATATGAATAAACGCACCATTTTAATTTGTAAATTCTTTGTTTTTATGTGTCCACTTAAAATTATATATTCATCCCAAATGTTCTTTTAGTATTTAACCACACCAATTACAATATTTCATAGTATATATATGTTGCTTAAACACACCTTATTCTTACAAAATGGTTTCCAAACTATATTGGAAGTTAGATTGTAATATAGTTCTTGAAAATATCTTAGGACTGTAGAGACATATATTGATTGTTCATTTAGCTCAAATGCATGAAGAAAATTTTGTAGTATCAAATGACAAATTATTCATATTCTAGCTCATACCATATTTTTCAAAGTTCGACGAGTTCTCACTTTCCATCCCTAGTAAGTTTAGGTTTTATCTATATTTTGACTACTTATTTGAATTTATGTTACTTATCCATGTGAATATGAATATCGATTTATTCTATAATGCAGAATCATGATTCAGGTTTGAGTTCATATGCACAAGATATTCCACCAATTTCAAAACATTGGAAGGTCTTATCAGGAGCAAGATATAGCAAGCAGTTCATGGATTAAAATGGGAAGTTTCTTTACCCGACCAATTGTAACATGCCATCTTCAAGCCGCCATCCTGGTTCATCGATGGTAATTTGTCATGAGCTGGAACTCTTTTATGACACCCCAGTAGTTTTTTGTTGTTCAAGATGTCAATGTTTGAAGGAGAACCATAGGCGTGTCACAGTCACCCATTACACCAATTATATATTACCCAATGTCGATGGTCTAATACCCCCTAATGCAATAAAAAATCCAATAGGTGATATAGAAAAGACACACATGAACACTTCCCTATGCTGAATTTTTTAAAAGTTGGAAGCCAAAAAAATATGTCTTGTCGTAAATTGACGAACCCATCTACTTATGTTCATTCATCTGAAATTTATAGTGATCCAATGTATGATATGAATGCCACACAACCCATCTCTACTAGAAGATCCAAAAAATTTGCATGATTTGAGAGAAAAATTGTCCAAGTACACACCAAGTTCTGTCTAATTGTTGGAGGGTAGCGATGATTTATCACTTCCTATGAATTTGCAAAGTAAATATAAAACTTCTTACAATCGTGCTTTATATGGTGCCTAGTCATCTTCTCTACCTGTGCCTGATGTTGGAACCAAATTCTCCTTTTGTGGTAATCATTTTATTATTACCAAGTCTAATATAGATGCTACAAATATTGGGTTGTTTATCCTTTCACATGTACTCATTCCTCCCAAACAGTCAGTAACACTTATGCCATTTTGCAGTCCTATCTATTGTTAGTATGATTACTTGATTATTGTTAAATACAAGCACAACATTTCCATGTATAGTATGTGCATGAATGGTTATGTTTCTAGAAATTTTAACAGGAAGAACCTATTCTATATAGATGGTCATCCACACACTCATGGGAACATTTTAGAGTTAATAAATAGTTCTAGGTGCTCTTTATTTTCTCCAAATTGTTCATTTGAGGAACACTTCAATGACCAGGAGTTCTTTATGAAAAGGAAAGCGTCCATATTTGTTCTTGTACATGCAATACGCAGTTTGTCTCCTAGTGACGCGTGGTTGATAAACTACAACTTCCGTAGACCACCAACCGGTCGTCAGAGATTCCTTGTATTGGGATTTCCTTTAGATATTCCCTTGGGGCATAAGACAAAAAAAACATTGATTAATTGTATTTGTTAATTTTCAATGGATTCATTTTAATGTATTGATCAGTTTGAAATTATGTTTTATAAATTGTTAATTTAATTTATAAATTCAATTTGAAAATGTGTTGCTCGATTTTAAATTTTCATATTTAATGTGGAATTGATGTTAATTTATCGCTCAATCTGAATGTTTGCTTTATTAATTGTTTGCATCTTAACATTTTCTATTGGAAGTGATTTTCGTTCTTCTATAGTAATTATATTCTATATTGCTAGATCAAACCATCATTGATGTAATGTTCAATATTTTTTAAATCAGGATTCTGATGATGAGCAACCTTCCTACCATATTCCATTGCACCCCAGTACAATGTTAAATCAAGAGAAGGATGGAAAAAAAAGCGCAAGTTGGAGAGGAAGCATACCAAGCATGATTGAATCAACCACCTATTTAATTTCCACTACTTCCATCCTCACCAATCAGGAATGCCTATAGTAATAGTAGTTGTTCACATGTTGGAAATGGAGGAAATGAAGTAAAGGTTGGTATGGATGATTTATTACGACAAAGGAGTTCCATGAATGAAATTTTGTTCCATACATTCCAAGACAATGAGCTAGGGGATGACGCTCATATTACTGAAGCCTTCTTTGAAAGCCTTAAATCGGCTTCAACCACACCTCTATTTGGATCTGACTGGTCAAAGTCTACACAATTGGGTACAACAATGTTACTATACAACTTGAAATAAATGTATGGCATGTCAGACACATGTTTTGCGGCAATGTTGAGGTAACTGACCATCAACTACATTACATTTTGAGGAATCTTGTGACACAATCATCATTGAAAATTGTCAATTTTATGAACGTTAAATGACATTGTACATTTTTATTTCCCACTAACTGTAGGTTATTCAAAGATAAGATAATTTCGAATGATAATGTCTTTCCAAACAGTTGCGCGGAGGCAAAACAAATGTTGAAAATGTTGGGTGTAGAGTACATATCATACCACGCATTCTCCAAAGCGTGGGCATGAAAGATACAAAGAATCGAATAACAATGATAAAGCACATGGTCCTCCTCATAAGATATTGAGGCACATTCCTATCATCCCAAGGATTCAAAGGCTCTTTCGTTGCAAATAATTAGCTATGTTGCAGGGATGGCATGCATCGAACCAAATCAAGGAAGGAGTTATGCGAATCCCAATAGATTCAATAGCCATGAAGCATATAGATGATAAATGGCCTGATAAATTCAATGATGAAGTACATAGCCTCCGATTGAGCATATCCATTGAGGGAATCAACCCAGATTCCCAACCAAACAACATCTATATTGTTTGGCCTGTAGTAGTGATCAATAACAATATACCCCTATAGTTTTCAATGAAGAATGAACATATTATGTTGGCTCTTATAGTCCCTGGTAAAATACAAGTGAAGAATATGGATGTTTACCTATAACCATTGATCGATGAATTCAAGGAATTATGGGAAGGGATATAGGTATATGATGTGTCGATACCCATCCCATCACAGAGGAGTTTTACACTGTATGGCATATGTGCATACACCACACATGATTATCTAGGGTTAGGATTTTGCTCAAGTAAATATGTTGTTTTATTTGTTTCTATATTCAAAGCAATAATTTTTGGCATACTTAATTTGGTGTGACTGTCTTCATCTTCAACACTAACGTGCTCTCTTTACTATAACATCATAGGTAATGAAACAAAAGGTTATTATGGATGTAAATGTTGTGGACCTTATATGAAGGCTAGGTGGTCCAAAGACCTACAAAATTTAGTGTACGACTTCTCTAGGGTATTCCTCCCAGAAAACCACTCTTATAGAAGAGCAAAATCTTCTTTCAATGGTAAACGAGATAAAACCCAAAGGCCTGAAATAATGACACTGATTGATTGGATTAAATCATATGATAGAGAGAAGGAGAAGAAATACATAGCGATGTTCAATTCAAATATGCAACCCGTGATCAATGATCTTGAATTCTTCAACATCTATGTTGAGAAAATTCCCAAAGGGATGAAAAGGAAATTGATATTTTATGAGTTCCCATATTGGGAGCATCTTAATATTTCCCACTTACTGGATCCCATGCATATTTTTAAAAGTGTTTCATGTTCTTTTTGGTGTCACATATCATCCAAAAAAAGTGACAAGATAAAAGTCAAGAAAGATCTTATTTCTTCAAATACTAAAAAGAAGCATTGGCCAAGACAAGAAAATATAGGAGAGGCCGACCCCTCTTTTTCATTTAAAAAAGGAGATGTCCCATGGATTTTAATGAAGAAAGATGATATTAATTTGGAAAAATAATTTATATTTGGTGTGAAGGCATATTCTTTTTATGGGTCTACTCTACAACGCTGCTTCACTGTAGACAAAAATTTGTTGGGTTTGAAATCACATGACGTCCTCAATCTTCTCAGGGTACGTATAATGTCAAAATATTGTTATTACTATTTATTTATATATTTTACCGCAAAATTTAAAATGCAATTAAATTTTTGTGTTTACTTTGTAGTGTCATTATCATTTGTTTTTGTGCGGGTGTGTGAACCATGACATTCTCGATGACCTGTGGCGTGCCATATCTAGACTATCTGCATTGTACGGTGGATCACATAAAAGGAGATTTACATCGCTAGCATTCCACGATGGCGTGAAGAGATAGTTGAGATTTTTTGTATGTTTGAGAAGGAATTGTCATCGAGTTTCATGGACTTGCAGGTTCATATTCAAATTCACCTAGTTGATGAGGTTGAATTAGTCGGGGTGGTCTCCTATCGCTGGATGTTCTTCTTAGAGAGGTTCATGAAAAAAGTGAAGGGGTTTTTTCGACAAAGGGAAAAACCCGAGGGGTCTATGGAAGAGGGGTACATAGTATATGATTCATTCTATTATGTCAGTGAGTACATCAAGAAAATCAATGACACACCAGGCACAGTGATTTGGTATGATGAACATGATGAGGATAGAAGGGAAGGGGAGGTACTGGAAATAAATGAAAAAAGGCGCATGATAAAGAGTAAGTCACTTATCTTTCGATCTTCAATTTTCCACATAGTAACTATTAACAACAAACTTCAAAATATATATTTGATCCCATACATATTGAATGTGGTTTTGTTTCCATGAATACAACAACAAATTCGTAAATTGATTCAATCAATAAATTAATTCTTTACAACGCGAAGGCAACACAGTCGTGGGTCGCATTGTATGAAGAGAAGAGGAGGAAATGGGACATTGACAGAAAATAATTCAGGCGTTTTCACAGTAGAAGCGTGTCTTTTCCAAATCATTTAAAAGAAAATATGCCAATAGTATGTCCCAATAGTTGGTTTGTAGACAAAGTCAGAGAGAAATATGGTGCATCTGGTTGTTTCCCTCCTAAAGAGGAGGATGTGCTAAACATTGGGATCGGGTGTAGCAACTCGGTGATAAAATATTTATGTACATAATTTATAACTTTATAATGCAACTTTGAATTATAGCATCTATGTTTAATATATTAATGGTTGGGTTAATAGACATATAACATTATCATTTGTTAACTTTTCTTGTTGGTGCATTCGTTCCCATCTATGTGGGATTATGGAAATCATTTTTTCACTAAGGATGTTGATGATGGACGTGTTACACAAGACTGTGGAGTGGAGGTCGAGTTTGACCAATCTAGTCATGCTAGCCACCGAGATTGAAACCTAGTAAGAGGGATGTTAGGTTATGTCGGAAAGATACAAGAGATCATTCAAGTGGACTTCTCATCTTTCCAATGTGTTATTTTTAGGTGCAGGTGGTGGGACACGTTCAACATGAATAATGTAAAGGAAGATCATGATAGTGGGTTGATATGTATCAACTCTGGAAATATGTGGGATGAAAGTAAGGAGCCTTATGTTTTCCCCAAACACTACAACCAAGTGTTCTTTCACCCAGATGTGTTGGATAGATATTTTTGGTCCATATTAATATATGACCCTATATCTAAACATGTTTCTAAGAACAACAATACTATCATGCCAAACGAGGAAGATAATGAGGGTGATGGAAATGAAGAGTGATATGTACATGTTTTATTTCGTCATTTACAAATTGAGATATTATTTTGTTATTGTTATCTTTGATTGTCTAATTATATTGTTTATTTTTCATGTTATGATTGTGGAAATGGAGAGTTGATTACTGGATGCAGTGTTTAAACAAGTTTAGTTAATTAAGAACCATATATGTGATGTGAACTATGGTTTATGTCTATGAAGTAATTTATGATTATATACAATAATTATATGGCATTTCCCAAATTACTCATTTTTTTCTGTATACATATAAATACACCATAAACAACAACTTACATGATTCAATTGCATCAATTTATGATGTTTCTGTTAGAATGTAATGTTTTTTTATTATATGATTTGATTAAATTGAATTTCTATTATAATGTAATGGTTTTCAATATATTTATTGTATTTATAATGTTAACTCCAACATAGAAAATGAAACATTTTTAACCTTGATGGAGATTGAAAATTCAACAATTTTTTTACTACTGTTGAGCTCTAAAATGACTTAATTTATGGCCTTTATAACAGTGATATTTACAACAAAATTTAAGGTGTTCTCTAATTTCTCTATCAATATTTGAATGTTTGTATTTCATGATGCTTTTGTTATAAATAATGATAAGAATTATAATTGCATTAATTTATGACATTTATGTTAGAATGTAATGGTTTTTTATTATATGATTCAGTTAAATTGAATTTTTGTTATAATATAATGTTTTTCGATTTTTTTATTGTATTTATAATGTTAACTCCAACATAGAAAATGACATGTTTGCAACCTTGCTAGAGATTGTAAATCCAACAATTGTTTTACTAGTGTTGAGCTCTACAATGACTTAATTTGTGGCTTTTATAACAATAAAATGTACAACAAAATTTAAGGTGCTCTCTGATTTCTCTATCAATATTTGAATGCTTTTATTTCATGATGTTTTTTCTATAAATAATGCTAAGAATTATAATTGCATTAATTTATGACATTTATGTTAGAATGTAGTGTTTGTTTATTATATGATTAAGTTAAATTGAATTTTTGTTATAATGTAATTTTTTTTTTATTGTATTTATATTGTTGACTCCAACATAGAAAATGACACGTTTGCAACCTTGATGGAGATTGAAAACCCAACAATTTTGTTATTATTGTTGAGCTCTACAATTACTTAATTTATGGCCTTGATAACAATGAAATGTACAACAAAATTTAAGGTACTCTCTTATTTCTCCATCAATATTTGAATGCTTGTATTTCATGATGTTTTTGTTATAAATAACGATAAGAATTTTTATTGCATTAATTTATGACATTTCTATTAGAATGTAATGGTTTTTTATTATATGATTCTATTAAATTGATTTTTTGTAATAATGTAATGTTTTTCGATTTTTTTATTATTTTTATAATGTTAACTCCAACATAGAAAATGACACGTTTGCAACCTTGTTGAAGATTGTAAATCCAGCATTTGTTTTACTAGTGTTGGGCTTTAAAATTACATAATTTATGGCTTTGATAACAGTGAAATTTACAACAAAATTAAAGGTGCTCTCTAATTTCTCCATCATTATTTGAATGTTTGTATTTCATGATGTTTTTGTTATACATAATGATAAGAATTATAATTGCATTAATTTATGACATTTATGTTAGAATGTAATTGTTTTTTATTATATGATTCGGTTAAATTGAATTTTTGTTATAATGTAATGTTTTTCTATTTTTTATTGTACTTATAATGTTAACTCCAACATATAAAATGACATGTTTGCAACCTTGATGGAGATTGAAAATCCAACAATTTTTTTACTAGTGTTGAGCTCTACAATTACTTAATTTATGGCCTTGATAACAATGAAATGTACAACAAAATTTAAGGTGCTCTATGATTTCTCCATCAATATTTGAATGCTTGTATTTCATGATGTTTTTGTTATAAATAATGCTAAGAATTATAATTGCATTAATTTATGACATTTTTGTTAAAATTTAATGTTTTTTTATTATATGATTCGATTAAGTTGAATTTTTGTTATAATGTAATGTTTTTCGATTTCTTTATTGTATTTATAATGTTAAATCCAACATAGAAAATGACACATTTGTAACCTTGCTGGAGATTGTAAATCCAACAATTTTTTTACTAGTGTTGAGCTTTATAATGACTTAATTTATGGCCTTGATAACAATGAAATTTACAACAAAATTTAATGTGCTATATAATTTAGACATCAATATTTGAATGTTTGTATTTCATGATGTTTTTATTATAAATAATGTTAAGCATTATAATTGCAAATGTTTTCTCAATGACAATAAGAGATAAAAAAATGACTTGAAGATCATCAAATTAGCTTCATGATTAATAATAATAATCTATTTGGAGAATGCAAGTTGTTGATTTACGTTAGTTAAGAGAAAATGGTGTTCTTTTAATTAACAATTGTTTTTCTTTCTATTAAAGATTTGATATTTGTCATTGTAAAGTGAGCTATTGTCAAAAAATTAAAAATATTGAATGATACATTGATAGGTCATATTCATGTTCATATAATTTAGAATTTTTTTTTGTGATCATAAACATGATACTATGACAAATTATACAACAATTATAAAGGCATATAGCTAGCTATCACAACTTCATCCATTATCAATAAAAAATTCATAAAAATATTTAATTCAATGATATTCTTTATTCAATTATATTATGTAAACATAAACATATAATCATTAATGTCATTAATGTCATAATCTAACAAACATAAAAGTAAACACCAACATACCATCATTAACATAAAAATAATAAAAATAATCTTGAACGTACTATCATAAACATTAATTTATTGCATATTTATCTTACAGACTTAAATATCTTCTGGCACACATATGATCTAACAATAACATGTAACAAAACCAAAGTTCCATTTTATTACATAACCACTAGACACGTCTAATGAACATCATCAAACCTGACCTAACATACACAAGTACATTACCATCAACATATAAATATACATCAACATATGCAAAATGGAAAACAAAAACATCTAATGAACATCATCGAACTTGACCTAACAGACACATCATGACAATTGAAACATATAAATAAACATCAACATCAACATACATCTACAAAATGGAAAATGACATAGATATATATATAACATCAAATTGATGATAAATGTCAAATATACATGTCTAGTCCACCCCCGGAACCATATCATCGTCACTATCTGTCGATCCACCAAATGTATCGGCACCTCCAGTAGTAGAGCTAGAGGCATGATCAGTACCTCTGCTAAGAAATAAACTATCATGTAGATTAGTGTTGAGATATTGTAACTTCAAAGAATATTATAATTGTACTTTATTATTCCGGAGATGTTTCATTCCTCCGTAAAGATCTTATTGTATATCCGGAGATGTTTATTCCTCCGTCGGAATGTGGTAACTCGGGTTATTAGACTTCCCTAGTGGGGGTCGGCCCTAAATGTGTTATGTGGGTCAAAGGGTTATTAGACCACCCTAGAGGGGTCGGCCCAATCAGTTATAATGGGGTATTTAACCTAATGGTTAAATACGAGCCTACATGTACTTGTGTAAAATACATATCAGAGAAGTGTATAAATAGAGGAGGTGTGTTCCTCATTATACACACTCACTCACTTGAGAAAGGCGCATTTGTGGAGGAGAGGTCTGCTATGGAGGAGAAGGAGCTTATGCTCAGGGTTTGCATCTTTGTATATTGCTGGTCATCTATATTGAGGAAGCTTTGCTGGGTTTTCTACCCCATGAGGGTTTCCCAGGATAAATCTCTGTCTCTTGTGTTTATGCTGTGCTTGTTGTTTCTTCAGTGATCCTGTATATGCTATTATTGTGAAATGGAATGTAATGCTGCTATTTTCTGTCTTAGCATATTGAATTTTAACATGGTATCAGAGCTAACCTGAAGGAAGACAAGGTATGGCACTAAAGACACTTGCTTTACTTACGATAATTTGAAGGTTAGGGTTTTACATAGCAAAAACCAGTTATCGTAGAAATTTTGCTATAAATCCGTTTTGGCGAAGTTTTCGGATCTGAAATTGTTACAGGACGAAGCTAACATCTCCAGGTACCTTGTGTCCAAAGGACAACCTCTAATTCGTTGTACTTTGTGATTTATGATCAGTACAAGTTAGGGTTTCTGCCTCTTCCAGATCTCAGTCAAAATCAGGTGACCTTGGGAAAAAGGTCATAACTTGGGCTAGGAAGCTCCAAATGAAATTTCGTGAACAGTGACAGGTCGTACACAGACTGTACTATCTCAGAAAAAAATTTCAGAGGCCGAAGTTGAACCAGTGACACGTGGCATGTCGTACAAGTTCTCTCTCCTGTATTATCCCATAAACAGGTCACGTTGCGACACTTGGCATAACTCTCTCTCTCAGAGAATCCAATTGAGGGAAGACCTGTCAGGATGGAAAGATAACAGGCCGAGCTATCTCAGAAAACTTTTTCAGAGGCCGAAGGTCAAACAGTGACATGTGGCACGCCGTACAAGTTCGCTCTCCTGTATTTTCCCAAAACAGGTTACGTTGCGACACTTGGCATAACTCTCTCTCCGAGAATCCAATTGAGGTCAGACCTGTCAGGATGGAAAGATAACAGGCCGAGCTATCTCAGAAAACGTTTTTAGATGCCGAAGGTCAAACAGTGACACGTGGCACGCCGTACAAGTTCGCTCTCCTGTATTTTCCCAAAACAGGTCACGTTGCGACATTTGGCATAACTCTCTCTCAGAGAATCCAATTGAGGTCAGACCTGTCAGGATGGAAAGATAACAGGTCAGGCTATCTCAGGAAACTTTTTCAGATCCTGTGGATCAAAAATTTCAGAGTTACACCAGAAACAATCAGGTACATATTTCTGTCAAAAACAGAATTATTTTTTGGTACCTTCATTCATGGCTTCCGGAATTTAGGGCTTTGGAGAAAGTTGGAATTTCTGTAATCGGAGACCACGGGTGGATGCTACTCATCAAAATAGAAATTTAGAGACCAAGATCAGAATTTTTGGTTGGGCAGAAGGCCGGGTTTGATTAGACCCTAGTTCGGGACCTTGATCAGAAAAGTGGAAAATTAGGGCTTCTGTAAAAAATGGGAATTTTTGAAATCTGTGACCACGGCTGGAAGCTCCTCAGAAAAATAGAAGTTTAGAGCTGTGGATCATACATTTTGATTGGGTAGAAGAGTGGGCTTCATCAAACCCCAGTTCAGGGTCACGTCCAGTGAATCCGGAAGTTTCAAAGACAATTTTGAGGGGTCAAACTTTGGAGATTTCAAAACTGAATTATGCTAGTTTGATCAGCTCAGCAAGACACATCCTTCCATCCATTCAGAAGTGTGAAAGTCAAAGATTGAATTTTTAGGTTTTCGCTAGCAAACCCTAATCAAGCTCCAGATCAAGTTTCAGGGGGAGTTGAGGCTAAGGCCTTACATAAGAAGACTACAAAAAGTCTCGACAGGTATGACTTAAGGAGGTTCAGGTATGCCTTGAAATCTGATTCTTGATTAAGTTCATAATGTGTTTGTCTTCATGTTAGTTATTAGTACAATCTTGATTAATGTTATTAATTGTCTTATCACCCTAGTACCAATATGAATGCATGTGAATGATTAAAGACATTCATTGATTAGGGCTATATGATTGTACTTATGCATTATGGTGTTGTGTGAGGTTGATGTTGTCTGCTAACAAGACACAGGTACATTACAAAAGACAAATCAAGTTCCATGACCATGACAACATGAAAACAAAGACTCACGAGGTATGTATGACTTTGTTATATTATGTTTAATCTACGAGACATGCAGGTTCTAGCTCAAGATCTCTAAATCATTGAAGAGACTGTTTAGGTATGTTGTACATAACTAAGCAGGTATACTAATCCAGGTATGTTTTTCTATGTCATGTTAGAATCTTACCTTGTGTAAGTATACTTGGTATGATTGGTTAGTAATCAAGGGTTTATGCATATTATGTCTCTTATCTTAGTTGATGATTTAACTAACTAGATCAAACAAGAATATGCATGAGTAAAAGAAGACTTCCTTGAAACCCTGAATACTAATGATCATGACTGTACATATTCAAGATTATTTAGAATTAGAATGTTTTGATAATATTGAGAATCTACTAATGAATGTATGTTTGTGTATGAGATCATGAGGATGACACTAGTGTACACTTGAGCATGCATAGTGGTACAGAATGAATAGAAGTTCAGAAGACATACAAAAGATCAAGCGGGAGGCAACCACACAAACATAAAAGATAAGTATTTGGGTTGTTATTAGAAATAGTAAATGATATTGCTTGTATGCATATTTTTATTCCTAGAATATATCATGCTGAGTGTAAACATTCATAAAGCATTGAACAATATACTACTAATATGCATATGATTGGTAAATTGGACAAACATTCCATTGTTGCTTGTCTAGAATGAAATCTCTTTGCTGACATGCTGAGAGTTGTGCACACTCTCGATAGTATGTTCTGGTAGAGATGGAAGGCATCTAGATAGCCACTGTATGCATACAGGATATGGGAAAGTGTTGTGCCAAAGTATTGATCAAATTAGCTGCATAACTATGTAAATGATATCTGTATGCATAATAGGTTATTATGTCAATATGATTTGATGATTATGAAGTATTACTAATCCTGTACTTAATTTTGATTTGTAGGAAAAATCATGATGAATGATGAACAAGCGATGGATGTTCAACAAAAGGATTTACAAATCAAACACACTATAGAAAGCTTATGGTTAAGAGATTCTCTTAGAAAGAGGAAGAGAATCATGATGAGATGTTTTTTACCATTCTCTTAATAATGTAATCAGGTCCTGTATGGGTTCCCAGGATCGGTAGTCAATTGATGAGCTTAATGATCATCATGGGTGATGTGGATCTCAACCCTTGCTACAAGGTTGAATATGGCTTCTATACACATATGACATGGATGCAAGAAGAAACTCACCATAGAGTTCGAATGACTTTGAGGCTCATTTTAGTAGACCCATCTGACGAGAGATGGCACAGATAGATATGCAAAAGATCACTCAATGCAGAGTGTGAATAATGGACAATTGACAGCTTCATGACAAAGCTTGGGCTTTACCAGAAGTAAAGCTGATCCTAACCTTTACCTAAAGGTTGTGGATGATAAACCTTTCATACCATTATTATGTGATGATGATCTCTTTCTGACGAGGAATGAGAAACAGATCATGAAAATGGCTGCAGAAATAAAAATGAAAGATCTCAGATTAATGCACTACTTCTTAGGTCTAGAAGTATGGCATGTTCCAAAAGGAATCTTTTATTTCGAGGTAAGTATACTGTGAAGTTTCTAAAAAGATTTGATATGTTGGAGTGTAAAGCCATGGCCACTCCCATGGACTCCAACTTGAAGTTATTAGTTAATGACTCATCGGATTTAGTAGACCTAACCCTATATAGACAAATCATTGGGCCAGTGATGTATTTAACAAATACTAGGCCAGATATGTGCTTTGTTGTAAATACCGTAAGTCAGTTTCTAGTAGAACCTAGAAAGGTTCACTTGATAGCTACAAAGCATGTAGTGAGGTACCTAAAAGGTACTTTAGATTTTGGTCTATATAATCTTGGAGGTCATGAACTCCGTTTACATGGTTACTCAGATTCTGACTGGGAAGGAAGTGTCTCAGACAGAAAGAGTACATCAGGTGGATGTTATAGTCTTAAATCTACCATGATCTCATGGTTTAGCAAGAAACAATCTAGTGTGGCTCTCAGTACTACTGAAACAGAATATATGGCTGTCTGCTCTGCCAGCTGTGAAGCAGTGTGGCTTCAGAAGCTTTTATATGGAGTGTTGACTTAGAAATGGATCCCACTGTGATTATGTGTGACAATCAAAGCTGCATTAAGATGACTGAAAATCCTGTGTTCCACGATAAGTCAAAACACATAGAGATCCGATACTTCTATATACGAGATATGGTGCAAAGAGGAGCTATCAAGCTCGTATATATAAGCACTGAGGATCAGATTGTTGATGTCTTGACTAAACCTCTGTCTTGAGTAAAGTTTGAATACTTTCGAGACAAGCTTGGTGTAGTTCAAAAGGACCCTCCTAGAAAGGGGGAGTAGCATGATTCCTGATGACAAGCAAGTCTCATCAATAATGAGACTTCACCTAGTCACTTAGAAATAGTTAGATTTAGGACTACTTTATTATATTTAGTTTTACTTATACATGCTAGATGTATTTGGTGAGAATACATGCTTTTGATAGATGTATACATGATTGTGATGATAGATGTATTAGTGAGAATACATGCTTTTGATGACAGATGTATACATGCTTGTGATGATAGATGTATTAGTGAAAATACATGCTTTTGATGGTAGATGTATACATGCTCTTAATGATAGATGTATTAGTGAGAATACATGCTTTTGATGATAGATGTATACATGATTTTGATGATAGATGTATTAGTGAGAATACATGCTTTTGATGATAGATGTATACATGCTCTTAATGATAGATGTATTAGTGAGAACACATGCTTTTGATGATAGATGTATACATGAATTTGATGATAGATGTATTAGTGAGAATACATGCTTTTTATGACAGATGTATACATGCTTGTGATGATAGATGTATTAGTGAAAATACATGCTTTTGATGGTAGATGTATACATGCTCTTGATGATAGATGTATTGATGAGAATACAATTGAGGGGATTGAATCATCCCTGGACTTTCAGTCCTAAAGAGAGCCGTAGACGTGAGGTCTCCGAGAATGAAGTCCTCAGTGGACAGTTGAGGGGATTGGATCATCCCTGGACTTTCAGTCCTAAAGAGAGCCGTAGACGTGAGGTCTTCGAGAATGAAGTCCTTAGTGGATAGTTGAGGGGATTGGATCATCCCTGGACTTTCAGTCCTAAAGAGAGCCGTAGACGTGAGGTCTTCGAGAATGAAGTCCTTAGTGGACAGTTGAGGGGATTGGATCATCCCTGGACTTTCAGTCCTAAAGAGAGCCGTAGACGTGAGGTCTTCAAGAATGAAGTCCTTAGTGGACAGTTGAGGGGATTGGATCATCCCTGGACTTTCAGTCCTAAAGAGAGCCGTAGACGTGAGGTCTTCGAAAAATGAAGTCCTGAATGAACAGGCAGGGGATTGTATCGTCCCCGGACTGAGGTCCCAGAATAGAACCATAGACTGGGTCTCCAATAATGAAGTCCTGAATGAACAGGCAGGGGATTGTATCATCCCCGGACTGAGGTCCCAGAATAGAACCGTAGACTGGGTCTCCGATAATGAAGTCCTGAATGAACAGGCAGGGGATTGTATCGTCCCCGGACTGAGGTCCCAGAATAGAACCGTAGACTGGGTCTCTGATAATGAAGTCCTGAATGAACAGGCAGGGGATTGTATCGTCCCCAGACTGAGGTCCCAGAATAGAACCGTAGACTGGGTCTCCGATAATGAAGTCCTGAATGAACAGGCAGGGGATTGTATCGTCCCCGGACTGAGGTCCCAGAATAGAACCATAGACTGGGTCTCCGATAATGAAGTCCTGAATGAACAGGCAGGGGATTGTATCGTCCCCGGACTGAGGTCCTAGAATAGAACCATAGACTGGGTCTCCGATAATGAAGTCCTGAATGAACAGGCAGGGGATTGTATCGTCCCCGGACTGAGGTCCCAGAATAGAACCGTAGACTGGGTCTCCGATAATGAAGTCCTGAATGAAAAGGCAGGGGATTGTATCGTCCCCGGACTGAGGTCCCAGAATAGAACCGTAGACTGGGTCTCCGATAATGAATTCCTGAATGAACAGGCAGGGGATTGTATCGTCCCCGGACTGAGGTCCCAGAATAGAACCGTAGACTGGGTCTCCGATAATGAAGTCCTGAATGAACAGGCAGGGGATTGTATCGTCCCCGTACTAAGGTCCCAAAATAGAACCGTAGACTGGGTCTTCGAAAAATGAAGTCCTGAATGAACAGGCAGGGGATTGCATCGTCCCCGGACTGAGGTCCCAGAATTGATCCGTAGACTCAAGTCTCCGAGAACTGAAGATTGGATTGTATCATCCATGGACCTATGTCCTAAAAAGAGCAGGATTGATCATCCTAGGAATATGATCGTGTGATGACGATGCTGATGACGATGCTGATGATCGTATGATGACGATGCTGATGATCGTATGATGACGATGTTGATGATCGTATGATGACGATGCTGATGATCGTATGATGACGATGCTGATGACGATGCTGATGATCGTGTGATGACGATGCTGATGATCGTGTGATGACGATGCTGATGATAGTATGATGACGATGCTGATGATCGTGTGATGACGATGCTGATGATCGTATGATGACGATGCTGATAACGATGCTGATGATCGTATGATGACGATGCTGATGATCGTGTGATGACGATGCTGATGATCGTGTGATGACGATGCTGATGATCATGTGTTGACGATGCTGATGATTGAGTACTATCAACTCTGATGATGTTGATGTTCTAGTATTGAAGATGTTCCAGTAACTAGTTGAGTTACTGATGATGTTGAGAAAGCTTCCAATGATTTATAGATGTATCATGTATGATGTTGATGACTCCTTGCTCGTGCGGATGCTGTTATAATATCCTTCTCGTTAAGGGGGAGTGTTGAGATATTGTAACTTCAAAGAATATTATAATTGTACTTTATTATTCCGGAGATGTTTCATTCCTCCGTAAAGATATTATTGTATATCCGGAGATGTTTATTCCTCCGTCGGAATGTGGTAACTCGGGTTATTAGACTTCCCTAGTGGGGGTCGGCCCTAAATGTGTTATGTGGGTCAAAGGGTTATTAGACCACCCTAGAGGGGTCGGCCCAATCAGTTATAATGGGGTATTTAACCTAATGGTTAAATACGAGCCTACATGTACTTGTGTAAAATACATATCAGAGAAGTGTATAAATAGACGAGGTGTGTTCCTCATTATACACACTCACTCACTTGAGAAAGGCGCATTTGTGGAGGAGAGGTCTGCTATGGAGGAGAAGGAGCTTATGCTCAGGGTTTGCATCTTTGTATATTGCTGGTCATCTATATTGAGGAAGCTTTGCTGGGTTTTCTACCCCATGAGGGTTTCCCAGGATAAATCTCTGTCTCTTGTGTTTATGCTGTGCTTGTTGTTTCTTCAGTGATCCTGTATATGCTATTATTGTGAAATGGAATGTAATGCTGCTATTTTCTGTCTTAGCATATTGAATTTTAAAAATTAGTAGGAAAGACATCTCTAGAAAATCTAGATCATCCCACCTGATCTAAGCATCATCTCCAAAGCTGAGGGGACTAGTGGATGAGGATCATGGGGAGCTGATGGATCAATAGAGGTTAGTTGGTCAGATAGGTATAATATATCATATGTTGGATCCGTCAAAGGAGGAAGAAGTGGAGGATATGATGAAAGAGGTGGTGGAGGAGATGGTGGAGGAGGAGGTGGAAGAGATGTCGAAGGTGGAGGAGTAGGAGGTGCATGGAGTCCGAGGAGAAGGTGCAGTGGATGTGGAGGTTGTGCCACCATTCGAAGCAGATGATGGAGAAGGAGTTGGACTAGGACTCTGGGGATCTCTTCTCTCATCATACGATGAAATACCATTGGGGATGGCATCTAAAAGAATGAAAGCAACAATAATGTGATGCATCAAGATCCTCATAGCAAGAGGAATCATCTTCCATAGCTCAAGTTATCGGTACTTCCTCTGAATCTCGTAGACCAAAACATGAGGAACCCATCGATCTGCTAATAATATGGAGAACCTATCTACAATGCCTTGTTAGAACCTCTACTCTGGCCTCCGTTGAAATCCAGGTATGGCTAGCTGAGGCACCTCTGGATGATTTGCATGCATCTCTATGTCCTCATCCTCATCCTGCAGCGGAGGAGGCTCCACATCACCATCAAATGTGTCAATATTTGTAAAATATATAGCACACAATAATAATTTGTCAATTTAATTAAATATGAATTTAATATAACAATTTAAAACATATTTCATTTGCATTAAGTATAAAGTGAATAAAATTAAACTTATATATTAAATTAAACATAACACTAAATTTACCTCTATCATCAGGTGGCTCGTCCTGGATGAAGAAGATATTGGTACACCCTCTCCAATCCAACCCCGCATATGGATATGCAACCATATCTAACCGAGTCTGGTCCTCGCCGCATAGCATGTCAAGCACATTTGCAATAATCCTCACAGGAAAGTATGGTTGCCTCATTTTCGGAATTATTTCCCCCCACATGCATATATGCACATATGTCATCAACCTAGGAGTGCGTCGGCCAAAAGATGGCCTAGTCACCAAAAATATCTCCAAAAATAGACAAAAAAATTCTGAACTGAAGGGGAAGTCCCCCCTCCCTCTAATAGATGCATGACATTGACTGAGAGCATAACAAAACTATCGTAAAAAAATAGTAGACCACCTAATGCATCTAGGTGCCTACATTAAAGAATCAACATAATATAATAAAGGGAAGCTAATGCGCTTCCCATCACTGGTGTAATGCACGATGGTCATCACCAACAAAAAGAGGCACCTCACATACTCTCTACCAAAAGAAACAATGGAAATTTTCCCACTGCTATCCTGGAATTGAGAAGGCTCAAGGATGTTGGGATCAACATATCTATGAACATATACTAGTTGATTCATTGCTACAAGTCTAGCTGGAACCTAGGGGAACTAGGGAAGGTCCTCACCTCTCCTAGAGATACCAATGATAAAGTATATGTCCTCCTCATTGGGTTGGAACCACGCATCAGGACCAACTCAAAAGGCCTGTATATGATGATCCCAACATGCAATGAATTGGGTCAGGAACGTATTGTTCCCCTTGAGTGATGTCATATCCTCGTAGAACTTGAGGAGGCCGACAACTCTCAAGAGGTATCTAGTCTGAGGTTTAATGGGATGAGGGTATAAATATCTCTCCCTCTCCCTGTCCTTCCACTCTCTATGGAATTTATATTGATCTACCTGTGCCTCACGCTACTTCCTAGCCTTGCGGCGATCATGTATCTATTTCACATATAATATAAATTAGTCTCATAAGAAAACATATAAAAGAATTATGTCATAATTATATCTTCTACAATCAAATATTAATTTTTTTCCCAAAAAAAAGGCAATCGATGCGCCAAAATTATCATAAACGCACCGTGCTTGGTGCGCTAATATACAATCGGCACCGAACCATGGCACTGCAATATGTCTACCGCACTGATGGTTATATTTCAAAGAATTTAAAATTGATTTTGATGATGCGCTTAAATATCGTTAGAACACTGGTTATTCAAATGCACCGTGATTAAAAAATAAATAATTTAATTGAAATATAATGATGGTGTTCCTATGGCACGTCAGTGAACCGTAACTCGGTGCTTTCACGTGCTATAGGAACACCGTTAGTTGTGTGTTTACAGGATCTAAAAGAACCAATGTTTCTGAAATTTTAATGGTTTATGAAAACATGTCAACATTGCACCTATTTCATGTAATGGCACCAAACCCGATGCATTGACATGACATGAGCACACCGTATAAATTATTATTATTTTTAATATATGCTTACTTGTGCATTTACTAAAGTTAAGGGCACCGAAAAGTCGGTTCTCATTAGTTTATAATGCACCGGTAAGCATTTCAATGTTTTTATAAAGCAACGGTGTTTATGAAATTTTTTTTTTTATGAAAATGTGTGAACTGTGCGTCTAATGCATGTCATTTCACCAACAAACAGTGCACTGACATGACATAAATGCACCATCTAAATGATTATTATTTTTTTAAATGTATGAATACTAGTGTGTTAGACATTAACAAGCATCGGCATTCCAATTCCCTTAAGTGCACTAAACGCACCAGTTTTTCCAAAATTTTAATGTTTATGAAGCGTGTCAATGGTGTGCTTAATCCACGTAATTGCACTGAAATCCTGTGCTCAGACGTGGAGTAAGCGCACCATATAAATTATTATTATTTTTTAAATTGTATGATTACTAGCGCATGTATTACATTTAAGGGAACTGGAGTGTCAGTGCTCGTAAATGTGTAATGCACCGCTAAGCATTTAGCAATTTTAAAATATTTTTTCATGTTAAGCGGTGCATTTAATCCGTTCAGCTCACACCATGGGCGGTGCACCCTGTAAAATATTACAGGGCGCACCATTTCGCGGTGCGCCCTGTAAAATATTACAGGGCGCACCATTTCGCGGTGCGAGATGAATGGCTCGAATGCACCGCGTAAATTTATTTATTTATTTTTTAAATAGGACAATTTCAAGGTGAATTTTAAAAAATAATCCACTAAAAAATTAAATTGTGAAGTAAGAAACATTTTACCTACTAAATGACCCGTCGGGGAGGCATATCAGTGATTATGGGAAATTTGAATATTTATGCACTATTTGGAAAAATTCAAACCAAATGCAATAGCTAATAGGAAATAAGGATGCATCCACATGGACCATGGATGTCAGGGAATTTAGGTGGGTGTAGTGTAGCACCGATGCATAGAGGCTCAGACACACTGAAGAGAGTAAAAATTATTTTTCTAACGCGATTATTTTTTTATTAAACCCTACATCGATGCACTTGACAGTCGGGTGCACCGGTGCATTCCACTATCGCGAGCACCAGAATGAGTTGGTGTTAAAATAAAATAATTTTTTTATTAAATATATATATTTAACAAAATAATTTTCAATGTGTTTGGTTTACGTGCCCGCACTAGGCATACAGTGTCCCTTAGCGCACCGGTTTTAGTTTTTAAAAATTTGGTCGCTAGTAAAAATATATTTTTTCATTTTCAATAAATGGAATGGGTAGTACATTAGTGTCTTCTAAGCGCACCGAGCCGTTTACCAATGGACTCACCATTTATAGACTTTAGAGATAATTTCTATTTAATAGATTATTATGTTTCATAAAATAATTGTCAGTACGTCAGGTTTGATACAATGCAATGGGCAAGTTAGCGTTAACCGAGTTGAGTTTTTTACTTAAATATTTTTTTTTTAATAAAAGAGTACATAGTGCATTGGTTTATACTAAACTCATTGGTGCATTTTTCTAATAATGGATGCACTGCTATGTTTATTTGGAAATTATTTTGTTTTGACAATGATGTTTTATGGTCGCGGTGCGACATACTAGGAAACGTACCCGTGTGGGTTTGTTTGGAACGCACCGAACTTAAAACTTCTGCTAAAACCTCCGGTCGCTCGCCTCCGCTAGTGACCTCCACTAGAAATTGATATATGGGCTCTTTTGGGAGAGCATATGCTATAACTTCCACTACAGGGCCTTTTCCTTGTACTGCTACCTAATGGAATAGGTGTCCCTTTTCCTTCACCAAAAAAATTGTGATATGTATGTCTAGTCTTATATATTAGGTGGCCATCAGTGAGTAGACCCCTATCCTTCACCAAACAAATTATGATACATATATATCTAGTCTTAGATTTGGCATAGTCGTTAGTGAGTGTGCTCCTCTACTTCATAAAAAAATATGTTATGATATGTATGGTTGGTATTACATATTACATTAGTGTTGGTGAGTGAGACATGATCTCACAATTGAAGGAACACATAGAGAAAAAAGAGCCACAATCTCAAAATTGAAGGCTCGCACATAGAAAGGAGATCCCTGATGTCACAATTGAAAGAAAACACAAAGAAAGGAGAACCACAATCTCACAATTGAAGGATGATCCCTCTAGATGTAATTGAGAAGGAGAGGAGAGCCAAAGATTAGGTTTGGAGGAAAATGAGGTAATGGAGGATGTTTTTTAGGTTTAGAGGTAAGCAAACCTAAATTTTTAGGTTTAGAGGTAAGAACCTAGAATTTTTAGGCTTGGTCTTTAAGATTTTACCAAAACATTTAGGATAAAAATCCACAAATTTTACCCTAATCCTTGATAGGATTTTAATTTAATCTAGAGAAAATGGGGAACAAATTTGTTGAGTGAATGAATTTTTGAATGAAAAATCGATCAAGTGAAAACCTGTACAAGTTATGTTTGAGTGATGCTCATATGAATGATCATTTTCTTTTGTTGAATATCTTTGCACTTATGGTGCAATTGCTAGCACTACAACATCCTAATCCTAATAAGATCCAGACTTCAAATTTGTGCAACAAGCCACTTCAATGTTATAAGAGGGGTTTTAATTTACTTTGGGCATAAAAATGTAATGTCCCCACCCACAGACCCAATTCGAGGAAGGGAACATGATGCCAAGTTCTGGGTTTTCACATAATCTCATCCCACTCATTAGAATCATATGAATAAAATATTTTTGTGCAGAGGAAAACGAATCAAACATGCACAACGGAATTGAACTATCCACACACATTACTCATGCATACCGCATATCAACAGTCATCAAATTAATGCATTGCAGAAGTAAAACACATAGACAAAGAAACACTTATCTTCATTGTGCAATTTTCCCAAAAAATTAGCTATGTTACTGCAATGTTCCACCCAACCATAGGCCAGTTGTGTTCATCATTCTCTCAACACAACTGCCACCCCTGAGCTGGGCATGATTCTTACAAGGAAAAGGGGACATTCATCCTCCTACACAGCCAAATAATCACTGCATCTAATCCAAGCCAATCCTCAGCTGGGTTTATCAGGCTACACTTGAACCCTGGATGCTTGCATTCAAGCTCAAGCCGAAACAATGGATTTACCAACAGGATGGCCATGGGTTTTCCCCAAATCGCTTCCATCCAAAAAAAATGAATTGTGGGATGGGGAAAACATTCACAGGGAGGAAAACAATTTCTCCCCAACTATCTAAGCATTTAATAGCCAAACGGTCTCTATGGGACCCCAATTCGATTCTCCTTCTTCCCCATTGGTATGCAACACAAAAATGCCCTTCTCCTAGCTGAGAATGAAGGAAAACACAGGAAAACGTGGCTGGAAAACGCCCAGGCAGCTCCAAACTCATGAGGGAGAGAAACTGGTTGATGGATAATGGCTTGGGGAGAAATTCATGGCTCTTTTCTTGCCCAAGAAGCCAAACACTTTTTTCCATGCAGGGTGGTTTTCCCATACTCGAATTTGGACAGCCATACCTCCCATTCCCCAAGGCATTAACTACCTCAACCAACTCTTGGGAGAAATCAATGATTGTGTACAAAATTCAACATGGGTAGTTGAGGGTTTGATGGGTTCTCTCATTGACACTTGACTTGACTTGATTGGCTCAAGGGTTTGAATGTTTTCCCTCCCAATTCCTTGTAAAATCATGCCCCCATCTCATGTTGCATTGCATAGCTAGTTGTGGGTATTTTATTAAAATGTATATTTACATGATGTTTGAAATTCCAATGTGCTTGGCTAGCACGCAAACCATATGCATCAATAAATCAATGACGGGGACTTGGCCTTGAGCTCCTCACCATGATTTTATAACCATATTACATCAATTACGTTTTTAATGCCATGGGGTCAAATTGGGGACATCACAACAAATAACTAGAATTATGGTTCAAATTTTTTTAGGGCATACAAATTAATAAAGTTATGGTTAAAATTTATTTTAGGGCATACAAATTGGTGAAAATAGATTGTTTAGAAGGATGTATTTTTATGTAAATATATCATATGGATGAGACTGATACTGTAACATCCCCTCCCATCATAGCAGCATGGGAGAGAACATCACTCTAATTCCGGACATCTAGTCCCATACTTAGTAAACAAAGGTTCATATGAGATGAAGCTTGACATATGGAAATGGATAAATATTTGAAAACAAAGCAGAATTAAATTCTATTACACACCCATCATGCATTCAAGGTATTCATGTCATTCATCAATTAAAACAATACAAAATTAGCACATGAGAGTACTTATCTTGAAACAAAGTAGTCCCTAAGCAACCAGCTATGCATCTACAACGTTCCACCTACCCATAGGCCAATTATGCTTATCAATCTCTTGATACAACTGCCACCCCTGAGCTGGGCCTAATTTCTACAAGGAAGAATGGAACAACAGACTCACACATAGCCAAAATACACCAAAATCAGCCAAGCCAATCAGCAGTTGGGTTTATCAAGCTACTAGGAGATGGAAAAGGAAGAATTGCTAAGCTAGTGAGCTCAAACACAGAGCCATGGATACCTCTACAAGATCTATCTAACTTGGCACCCACAATACCTACACACCCAACACAAGGAAGTATTCTCTTCACTGCTACGCAGTCCCTCAAGACATACCTTCCTTTCAAGTGCTCTCTAGGTGTGCATAGAAAAGTAGCCAAATCCCTCTTGATCTTCTTGAGAGGTTATTTTCCCCACTAGGTTTATCAAGCCAATTCTGTCCACTACCACTCCAAACTTCTTGCTCACAGGTTCAAACCAAAACAGGGATGCACATAACAGCAAAAGTATAAGTGTTGGGCATGAAGAAACGTTTTTACAGTGAGATGCCCAAAGATGGGGTTTTCATTAGCTTCAGAAAAACGTGGGGAACCCAAAATGAAAATGGAAGATGGGGAACAACCCTGGGATGCGAAATCCGTTTTCAAAAAAAACGTCCATGGACATTCTGGGGCAAAAACGACCTCCATAACAGTCCCAAATCGTGGTCCTCCTCTCCCAGCCATTGTGCAAAACAAAAGCGAGTTCCCATGCATGAAAAATGCAGGAAAAATGGTGAAAAACGTGATGGGGAAAGCCCAGCTAGCTCAGACTGCGTGAGAGGTAAAATGCCATGGGTGAAAGATGGCTTTGGGCACCATTTCGTGGGTGTTTTCTTGCCCAAGAAGAAAAAATACGATTTTCCAGATTGATGGCTTGCCCATACACGAAATTGACTGCCATGCCTCTCCATTCCCAAGGCATTAATTGCCTTAACTAACTCTTGGAAGAATTAAATGATTGGGTGCATAACCCAAAATGGGTAGTTGGTGGTTTATGGGTTCTCATTGACACATGGATTAACACCATTAGCTCAAGGTTTTGAATAATTTCCCTCCCTATTCCTTGTGAAATCATGCCCCCATCTCTTTGTTGCATTGCATAGCTAGTTGTGGGTATTTCATTAAAATTTGTATTTACATGATGTATTAATTTACATTGTGCATGTCTAGCACAAGAACCATAGGCATCTATTTTTAATTGCCGATACATACAAAGCTAAATCGATGGTGAGGCCTTAGCCTTGGGCTCCTCACCATGATTAGATAACAATATCTACATCATTTACGATTTAATGCAATGGTGGTCAAATTGGGGATGTTACATTCCCCTCCCCTTACATTATCACTGTCCTCAGTGCTCATCAAAATTGAACAAAAATGGATATGCCACTCTCATGGCATCCTCCAGCTCCCATGTAGCCTCCTTGGGACCATAGTGCTTCCATTTCACCTTTACTTGTCCAATGTCTTGGTTCCGGAGCAATGTTACCCTCTTGTCTAGGATGTGCAATGGATTGGTTTGGAACTCTCCCTCGGGTTCCACCTAGATCACATCCCAATTAATCACATGGTTAGGCTCATGTACATATTTCTTAAGAAAACAGACATGAAAAACATTATGAGCTCTAGTGCTAGCAGGCAATGCAAGTCTATATGCAACTGGCCCTATTCTTTCAAGCACTTCAAATGGCCCACAATATCTAGGTGATAGCTTGGCACAACTCCCAAGCTTCAAGGAACTCTTCCTTGGCTTCACTCTAAGATACACATGATCCCCAACACTGAATTCCCTAAGTACCCTATGCTTATCTACATAGCTTTTCTGCCTATCCTGGTCTGTTTTTAAATTCTGCCTGATCTTTGCAACCTCTTGTTCCATTTCCTTAAGCAATTCTAGCCCAAGTACAATTATGTTCACTGGATTGTCCCAAGTCACTGGTGTCCTACACCTTCTGCCATATAGAACCTCATATGGACTCATTCCTAATGATTCTTGCTGCCCATTGTTATATGCAAACTCTACCAAGTGTAGATAATCCTCCCACTTTGATGGTTTGTCCATAACATATATGCGAAGCATGTCTTCAAGCACCTGATTTACTCTTTCTATTTTCCCATCTGTTTGAGGATGGTATGCGGTACTAAAGCTCAACTGTGTACCCAAATCTGCAAAAAGACCTTTCCAAAAATTGGAAGTGAACTTGGTATCCCTGTCATAAATTATTTCCTTAGGGAATCCATGTAATCTGAAAATTTCCTTCATGAAAATGTTTGCAATGGCATTGGCTTTATGTGTGGACTTAACCGATATAAAATGTGTTGCCTTTGTTAACTTGTCCACCACCACCATGATGGAATCATGTTGTCTCGCTGTCATTGGAAATCCTGTAATAAAATCCATGGATATTACTTCCCATTTCCATTCTGGGATTGGCAATGGATGCAATAAACCTGCTGGGTGTTGGTGTTCAACCTTCACCTGTTGACATTTCATGCACCTAGAAATGTATTCAGCGATGTCCTTCTTCATTCCTGGCCAGAAATTATATTTTCTTATTGTAGCAATTGTTTTTTGATATCCTGGGTGACCAGAGTATGGAGCTTTATGGTTTTGATCCATAACAATCCTCCTCAAATCCACCACATTTGGAATATAGACTCTATTCTTATAAGTAAGAAATCAATCTTCTTCCAAATGGTATCCTTCAAACTTCTTTTCAAGGTCTTGCTGCTGCAATTTGTCCTTTATCTGCACACACACTTCGTCCTCAACAATATGGTTAACAATCTACTGCCTCAAATCTAGTTGGCAAGTGCACTGCCACATGCATTTCATGTATTTTCCTGCTGAGTACATTTGCTACCTTATTTTCTTTCTCTTTTATGTGTTTGATCTCAAAATCAAATTCACACAAAAATTCCAACCATCTAGCCTGCCTAGCATTTAAATTTGGCTGATCAAATAAGTATTTCAGACCACAATGGTCTGTCCTTAACTCAAATTTCCTGCCCATTAAATAATGCCTCCACATCTTTAAAGCATGTACTATGGCTGTAAGTTCTAAATCATGAGTAGCATAGTTTTTCTCGTGTTCCTTCAACTTTCTCGACTCATAGAATACCATGTGGTTGTCTTGCATAAGAAATCCTCCAAGTCCTTGGTTGCATGCATCGGTACACACCACAAAGTCTTTTTCTGGGTCTGCAATTTTCAAAATTGGTGCACTCGTAAGAAGATTCTTCAACCATTGGAAATTTTCCTCACATCTTGGTGACCATTCAAACTTTATCCCCTTCTTTTTCAAAGAAGTGATCGGGTTTGCAACCTTGGAGAATCCTTCAATAAACCTCTTGTAATAACTAGCAAGACCCATAAAAGATCTCACATCTGTCACATTCCTTGGAGTTGACCAATTCATAATGGCTTCAATCTTCTTAGGGTCCACAGATATTCCTTCGTCTGAGATAATGTGACCCAAATAATGAATTTTACCTTTATAAAAGTCGCATTTTCTTAACTTTGCATACAGCTTATGCTCCCTTAACAATTGCAATGTCATTCTCAAATGTTCTTCATGCTCTTCTTCATTCTTAGAATAGATGAGAATGTCGTCTTGAAAAACAAGAACAAACTTGTCCAAATACTTGCTAAAAACACTATTCATGAGACACATGAATGTAGCTGGTGCATTTGTGAGACCAAATGGTACCACTACAAACTCATAGTGTCCATACCTTGTTTTAAAGGCTGTCTTATGAATATATTCCTCTTTGATTCTTACCTGATGGTAACCAGACCTCAAGCCGATCTTTGAAAATACCTTTGCTCCTCTCATTTGATAAAAAAGGTCATCAATTCGGGGCAATGGGTATTTGTTCTTCACAATAACTTTGTTCAACTTCCTGTAGTCAATACATAACCTAAGTGTTCCATCTTTCTTTTTCACATATAGAACAGGTGCTCCCCATGGGGACACACTTGGCCTAATATATTTCTTTTCCAACAACTCTTGTAATTGCATTTTCAATTCTAGCAATTCCGGCGTACTCATCCTGTAGGGTGTCTTAGACACTGGTGCAACTCCTGGCACAAGTTCAATTGTAAAATCAATGTCTCTCTTTAGAGGAAGTCCCGAAATCTCATCAAGAAAAACATCCCTAAATTCCTGCAATACATGATATTCCTCTAAAATAGGAGTTTCATTCTCCGTTGCCTCCAAAACATGGGATGCATACAATTGACAACCTTTCCTACAGAACTTCTTCAACTGCATGGTTGAAACCTGCCTAACAGAAGTCACCTTTGGAATGCCTTTTACAACCCTTAGGTTTCCTTCTTCGTCTATGCATTCAAAAGTTTTATTGTAGCAGTCAAGTTTAACCCTGTGTGCTTCTAACCAATCCATTCCAATGAGGATATCATAGGAACCAAGTGGCAAAACATTCATATTTGCATAAGTGAATAGCCCGTCCATCTCTAAGGGACATTTCTCTACAATTTCACTAACTTTTCTCTTGGTTCCAGTGGCTAATTGAACTAACCATGATTTACTATGCTTTGACTTCTTAAAAGTACAAATATCAACAATTTTAGGAGTGATATAACTGTGAGTAGATCCAGGATCAATCAAAATAGAAATAGATTGCTTAGCAATCTTACCTTCAACTTCAACAACAGTTGATTGATGATCTGCCTGGTAGTCGTCTAGTGCTGCATAGATTCTAGGAATTTTCCTCGCCACTTGACCCACAATTTCAGCTCCTTGGATGTTGTGAACTTGATTTGCATTCCCATTCCGATGTGGGCAGTTCCTAAGCATGTGGTCTCTTCCACAACCCCAACATTGAAGTGGTTCTATTGGCTCCTTTGGATCTCTTGGCTTGTCTCCCATCATCCTAGTTGGTTTAGTCACCACTTGTGATGGCTGCCTTTGCTGATTTCTGATATGAGGAGGTTTGAAACCTTTCTTACTTTGGTCAAACTTATCATTCCTCTTGTCCTTCCATGCCTTATGAAAATCAGGTTTGCTTTTGTTTTGATCATAGCAATACTTGGCCTTCCTTATTGCCTCCTCTAGAGTTTGAGGCTCATCAAACTCAATCCTATCTTTATATGACTGAGGCAGCCCACTTAGAAAACGCTGAATTTTCACCTTATCATCTCAAATATACCTGACATACCTCAGCAACTCCAAGAACTTGTTTCCATACTCTTCCATGGTCAATTGTCTCAATCTCAGCTCATGGAACTCTTTGATCTTGTCATCATAGTACCTATCAGAGAGGTACTTCTGCTTGAAGTATTTCTTGAACTGCTTCCACCCAATCTTTCTTTCATTGATCTTCTTCACTTGCCTGATATGATCCCACCATATAGATTCTCTTCCATTCAAGTTGAAGATGGCAATGTCTTCATATTTACAGATTAGTCTTGGACTTGGAAATACTTCCTCATCCCAAGAAGCCAAGCTTCAACTTCTTGACCAGACTTTACCTCTCCATCAAATGTAGGAGGCTTTGCATTCTTAAATTCTCCATGTGAATTGTTCTTGTGATGTCTCTTCCTCTTGCTCCTGTGAGATGAAGAGCTTGAACCTTCAATGGATCCTTCAGAGTCAGATGATCCACTAGAAGAGATTTCTGGAGTATAGGTTCTGTCTCTAGAAACTCTTCTTGAGATATTGGACCTCTTGCGGGAATTTCTCCTTGAACTACTCTGACTCCCTTCTGGATTTTTCGATTGATGTCCATGATTAATTTGCCTCTGGATATCTGTCAAACTCTGTAGCATGGCTGCATTTAACTGATTATGCTCTTCCTAATCTTTAATCATCCTTTCATTATCTTCTCTACAGCTCTACAAATCCATCCTTAGGATCCTCATGGTGGGTGCAATATCTAGGGGAGTCTCTCGATTTCTTCTCCCATTGGATTTTGTTTCAACATTCTCAACATGTATATTTTCCCCCATGGCATCTGTCTCAGGCTCATAGTGATCCTGTGCATCATCCATGATGTTGATATTCTTGGCTCAACCGAGACAAAAACTTTCCAACTATACTTATCTGGAATGTTGCTTTGATGTGACTATAATTCTGCAAAATGTGTTTACACACACAACTGTTAGCTACATTATAATACCATAATTTATTTGCATGTATGTGGAAAAATCCTATATTGACAATTTTATTCAATCATAGACTTTCTCACACTCAACGACAGTCTCAGGGGGACGATGGGGGTCAAGGGGGCTTGCCCCCTGAAGGGCGGGTCGAGGGCAGCGCCCTCGTTTTTTTTTTGTAATTCCTTTGATTTCGCGCAATCTGGCACATAACTTTCATGGTGATTTTCCATTTTCGGCACCTAAAAATATCAGTGAAAAGTTGTTGTATTTTCCCCATTTGGCGCAATTTTTAAGGTTAAAATGGCTGCCTCTGGTGCAATTACTAACAACATGCTGGGCGCTTTGGCGCAGGATTTATCTTTAAAATTGCAGCGGGTCCTATCGCCAAGTTTGCCGCAGCGCACCGCGCATGGCACAAACTTTACCCTTAAATTTTTCGCGGGTCCTATCACCAAGTTTGCCGCTACGCACCGCGCATGGTGCAAACTTTACCCTTAAATTTGTCGAGGGTCCTATCACCAAGTTTGTCGTTGCGCACCGCGCATGGCGCAGATTTTATCTTTAACTTTGCCGCTGACCGTGTCGCAAAAATTAGCGTTAATTCTGCCTCCGTGCGCGCAGAACTTAACGCTAAAATCGCCGAAAAAGCCTTTTGCAGAACTCATAATTACTTTAAAAAATTGCAAATTTTCACAGACAGTTAGAAATTTTTCTGGAATGTGCCCTTCGTTTCTTTACAGAGGTGAGTTACTATAGATCAAACTTGCATAAAAACAGTAAAATAATGCCAAGAACTTGCATCTCTGAAAAGGGATTTTCTTTTCATTTCAAATTCAACAATCCAACCAATGGATTCACAATCAATCTTCAAACACCCAACAAGCATGGGCAAGGAAACTCATGAGCATAAGGGCATAATTCACAATCTTTCCTCACTTCTGAAAACCATCAACTGGCCACATAAATGTTGGTTCATTGTAATTAACAAACATCATTAAGGTATGGGGCTGTAACAACCAACTGTTCAGGCTTTCAATCATGAAATTAACACACAAAAACTCATACCAGCCATGCCCAACATTCAATTTCATGCATTCAAAGCATCATGGACATCCAAGGGACAAGGATTCATAATTCATCAAGGCCTCAAGCACATGATGCGTTATCTCATATGTACAGCAATTAGCAACCAACACACAACAACATACCCAATGCACAACACACACAAAATCATATTTTCCTAATCTGTTGTGTGGATGCCGGCCCAACAGCATCAGTGTTGTAATCCTTGGGCTTTGATACCATTCTGTAACATCCCCACCCATCATACCAACATGGGAGAGAACATCACTCTAATTCCGGACATATAGTCCCATACTTAGTAAACAAAGGTTCATATGAGATGAAGGTTCACATATCGAAATGCATAAATATTTGAAAACACAGCAGAATTAAATTCTATTACACATCCATCATACATTCAAGGTATTCATGTCATTCATCAATTAAAACAATACAGAATTAGCACATGAGAGTACTTATCTTGAAACAAAGTAGTCCCTAAGCAACCAGCTATGCAACTGCAACGTTCCACCCAACCATAGGCCAATTATGCTTATCAATCTCTTGATACAACTGTCACCCACGAGCTAGGCATGATTTCTACAAGAAAGAAGAGAACATTAGACTCACACATAGCCAAAATACACCAAAATCAGCCAATCCATCAGTAGTTGGGTTTATCATGCTGCTAGGAGATGGGAAAGGAAGAATTTCTAAGCTAGTGAGCTCAAGCACAGAGCCATGGATACCTCTACAAGATCTATCTAACTTGGCACCCACAATACCTACACACCCAACACAAGGAAGTATTCTCTTCACTGCTACACAATCCCTCAAGCCATACCTTCCTTTCAAGTGCTCTCAGGGTGTGCATAGAAAAGTAGCCAAATCCCTCTTGATCTTCTTGAGAGGTTATTTTCCCCACTAGCTTTATCAAGCCAATTCTGTCCACTACCACTCCAAACTTCTTGCTCACAGATTCAAACCAAAACAGGGATGCACATAACAGAAAAAGTATAATTGTTGGGCATGAAGAAACGTTTTTACAGTGAGATGCCCAAAGATGGGGTTTTCATTAGCTTCAGAAAAATGTGGGAAACCCAAAAACGAAAATGGAAGATGGGGAAAAACCCTGGGATGCCAAATCCGTTTTCAGAAAAAAAATCCATGGACATTCTAGGGCAAAAATGACCTCCATAACAGTCCCAAATCGTGGTCCTCCTCTCCCAGCCATTGTGCAAAACAAAAGCGAGTTCCCAGGCATGGAAAATGCAGGAAAAATGGTGAAAAACGTGATAGGGAAAGACCAACTAGCTTAGACTACGTGAGAGGGAAAATGCCATGGGTGAAAGATGGCTTTGGGCACCATTTCGTGGTGTTTTCTTGCCCAAGAAGCAAAAATATGATTTTCCAGATTGATGGCTTGCCCATACATGAAATTGACTGCCATGCCTCTCCATTCCCAAGGCATTAACTGCCTCAACCAACTCTTGGAAGAATTAAATGATTGGGTGCATAACCCAAAATGGGTAGTTGGTGGTTTATGGGTTTTCTCATTGACACATGGATTAACACCATTGGCTCAAGGGTTTGAATAATTTCCCTCCCTATTCCTTGTGAAATCATGCCCCCATCTCTTTGTTGCATTGCATAGCTAGTTGTGGGTATTTCATTAAAATTTGAATTTACATGATGTATTAATTTACATTGTGCATGTCCAGCACAAGAACCATAGGCATCTACTTTTAATTGCCGATACATACAAAGCTAAATCGATGGCGGGGCCTTAGCCTTGGGCTCCTCACCATGATTGAATAACAATATTTACATCATTTACGATTTAATGCAATGGTGGTCAAAATGGGGACGTTACAGATACCCAAGGTGGAATATGGATTCCCTTGTCACACAAAACGTGTTCACCAATATGCTCTTTGGTTTCCCGCAATTGGTGTCTATCGTTGTTGTGGAGAAAATCACAGACACATGTCATTTTGGGGCATAAAACATGTTTTACAAAATGAGTATGTGTTTTAGAAATACATAACACATAAGAATTTTAGAACTACATAATGCGTACGCGTTTTTTTAACTTTCCTACTTTGCAGGCTTGGGACTAGGTTTGGTAGGATTGGGATTTCTAGGGATCAATTCTCTTTTATAGAACTTGAATGAGTTTCTTGAATCTACCATTGCATCTAAAAGGTCCGTCAACTTTGTGCACTCACCCTATAGAAATTTATATCCATGGAAAATAGTATAGAAATTTATATATATTTGTCATAATACTCCATTTATTAATAGTCCATTATGTTCTATATTTATAATATAGGTAAACAAACCATTATTTAAATAAAACAAAGAAACAAAAATGAAATCGAAAATAATCAACAGGTTCAAAATTCTATAATTTGGACAATTTAGACTACCATTTGGATAATGAGAAAACAATCAAATCTAGTTTTTTTAACCACTTGGCCAATGAGAAAACAATTAACTCTAGTTTTACGATTCATTTAATGGATTATCATATCACATAGAATTTGTATCTTTGTTTTTTGTTATTTTTAACAAAGTTAACATTTTACTTTACATTGTTTCCACATCCTTTGGAAGACATTCATTAGTGGTTAAAGCATGCTCATTAGTGCCATTGGACATAATAAGAAGGAAATAAGATGCTAAAATTGCCATTGGACAATCTTCATATTTACATGGATCTTTGACCCATGCAAGAGACTCCATGGCTGATAGAGTAAGAGAATTTGACAAGGACATATTTTTCCATTTACATTGACTCTCCACCCCCGGCTCAACATGAGAGTTTGAAACTAACTTTAGGAATCATGGAAAATTGACTTAGATGTGGTTAGAGTTCTCAGTTCTCACCTTGGCATTGCTTGTTAGTTTTGTGCTATTTTAAATTACAATGCACCCTAGCCATTTTGAGAGCTCTGTGATCGTTTATACAAGTAGGGCTTTTCATTTGTATTGGAAACATGATTAGCATATCATTCCGAACATAAATCATTCAGTAGGTAATGCATTGCTATGTAATCTTGTTAAAAATGGTGGAAAATATCTATATCAACCATTTGTCTTAGTTGAAAGCTAAAGTAATGAAAAAAAATTAATAAAATTATAAATAAATTCCAATGTGGGTGTCATTCGTGGAGGAAGAACTAGTTGATGAATGTTTAAAGGCACCACTTATGATCCCTTAAGCACTCACATGTGCACCCTCTATTTTAGCGTAATGAGGATGAGGTTGTGTACTCCTTAGTATCGACTCATTATGATTCCACACTGCGACAAGATGACGTGGAATCCGGGAGAGAGAAGGATGGTTAAGATATAGCTGGTGTAGAAATTCGAATTATGATGGTTGTGTCTGAAGCCCTCTCAAAAGGATTCTAAATAACAAACAAAGAGATAAAGCTAGGATTTATGGGAGTTTTGATTAGGCTATTTAGGAAAATTTCCTAGTTGTAGTAGGTCGTTAAACCTATCCTAGATATTTTGGGATTGATTTTATGGTTTGACTTGAGGAGTAGGAGAAGAGCATGGAAATAACAAGAAGAAATAGGCTCAAACTAGCCAGTGACACCTTTGTTGGATTGTGAGCATGTGGAAAATTCCATGAGGATGGTTTGTGTTTCAACAAAGCAATACAGTCAACCACGCTTGGAGCTCCACCAACCAAGGGGAAAAAATTGGAAAGGGGTTCAACCATTACCCAAATATTATGCAAGAGGTGTAGGCATTGACCTTGTGCTATAGGTGACAAATCCCTCATTGCATCCAATAGGAGATTAAGCATGTGGAAGAATGGGTGCGGAAAGAGAGAAAAGTTGTTGATGAGGATAGTATGAGACATGATATTTAGAACTCACTTCCAGATGTGGGGACCTCCAAGGCTCGAGATACCGAGTATCTTCAAACTATTGGCTCTATTGGAATTTGAAAAATATGCTAGGAAAGACCTTATTGAATCACAAGGAGAAGCGCAAGGAAATTCTACCTCAAATGGACGAGATGGAGGACCAAATGAGAAGATTCAGTTTTCGACTAAGATGATATTTTAAAGAACATTCAAAATGTGAGATTCAACTACACATCATAGTGTCTTACCTGCACACCGTCCTTTCCTGTTCATGACTTTCATGTCCCAAATGCAATGTGCACCATTCAACTACTTCTACATATGATTTGAGTCGGGTTGCGCCATGACTCATCTAGTACTTTCTAAGTGTTCATTTCACACAAGCACTTGCACCATCATGCTCTCTCTTTTTGTACCATGTTTCAAAAAAATCCAAGTATGTCAAACTCATGTATCTTAATGAATCTGACTCAACTAATAAAAAGAGCGTCCTAATTTGAATTGCACCACACAACCATTTAACCAAATCCAATGTTATGTAAATGACACCCCATTATTTATGAATGAGTCGTAAATCAAAGCAAAGCAGTGTTGAATGAACAATGTTTCATGGTCACGATCACCACTCACATAAAAATGGTACTCTTTAATCACATTGTGTGACTGAAAAGTGTTATCGCTGCCATCAATGCTCACCTGAGCATGTATGTACAAAACATGTATGAATATTGACACCTGGTCAGAGTGATAGTACTCACTATGTATCTCAATCTGGAAAGAAAATGTGTAGTTCGTGGCAAAGTCTACCATTGATAGTATTGTGCCCATCTCAAATACCTCGTGAGAATGATTGAATTCGGTAGCTTTCCACCTAGACCTGTGAGAGTGTTTGATGTACTTATAAATATGATTTTGGAACTTCTCCATGAACTCTAGAATAGGAATTTTGTCCTGAAGAAAGTCGATCCATTTAAATGGTGTAGCTGAAGAAGATGATGCATCCACGGTAACATACCCATACCTCTTCCACGTAACTATGATATATGACAATCCATAGTGTGATGGATTGAACATGAAATGTCTATGGAACAATGTCAAATTACCACATTCAGGGCACCTTCTTCCAACTACGCATCTTTTGTTGAAAAAAGAATCCTCAAGATTCCTTTTGCACAGTATAGTAGAAACAAAATCTCGCATCGTGGGAGGATCTAGTTTTCTCTGCCAATGCCTTTTGAAAATGTTTATAAATGTGTCATAATAAATTTGAAATTCAACATTTTATCAATAACAAAAAGTGTCATGAATGGTGTTCATCCTAATATCCCATGGTTTTAGCTTTTCAAACATGCTTATTGAGATCTCAACATTGGGATTGGCCTTTTGAAATTTCTCAAACAATGAAACTCCTATCATCTCCATAACATGCTTACAATTCAACATGAATTCCTCTGGATAAACATTGTCGTAGGGCATGCTTTCGATCCGGTATAGCACAATAATGGTTGTCCCAAAACTCTACCACCTTCTCTCTAACACCTTTAGAAATCATGTATCGATAAGGTTTCCTGCAAGTAAGATCCCAACAAGAAGCTTCATTGTTTTCATCTATTTGGACCCTGAATTTAGTATCTTTAAGCAATGTTTTTCTTAAAACATGGATCAATTTTGACATTGTTGCCACCATTTGATTTCTTGAGTTTGTCGGTGCCGCAAAAACAGTTGTAATTTATCTATGAGTAGGTCGGATATCATTTTTTTCTTGTTTTCCGAACGAATATAACACTTTTGTGATGTTTTATGCCACAGTGTAATGTGCCTTTTTAGCTTGAGTATATTTAAAACCCAACAAGTTTGTGGCATCTTTCAGTCTTTTATGTCTTAGAAATCCATGTAGGATTTGAGCTTGTGTGATAACTAACTGTTGTTCAAAATGCAACTTGATAATATTGCTAACATACTCTCTAACTATCCGAACATGGCTTGGTTTCCCAAACTCTTCTCCTATGGAAACATCCATAAGGTCTTCTAAACAATCTCCACCTTTTACAAACCCACTGCAGCTCCCAATTACTCTTGAAGCTGTGTGAGAGGAACGAGATCTTGCAATGGCTGATCGAGATCTATCCTTGCATCTAGTACAATTAAATTTTTGAAAGTTCAACTCTAACCAAATAAGGGACTTTTGTTCGAATTAAGAAAAAAAATATATAATCGAAGTAAGAAGCATTCAAAGACTATGGTCTCACCCATGACTATTTCAAATGCATTCAAACGTCACAAGAAAATGTATGAAAATTTAGGGTATTTGAATATGGTTGAAGGGGTTCTTACGACTACATGTATTCCATCAACATCTTTCATGTTACCTAATCAACTGGGTAACATTGTTTTCTTTAGCTATCCTCAAGGCCAATTTGACTATGCAACAATATTTTACTAAATTTGAGTTTCATGTGCATGTATATTGCTCACATAGTCTTGTTTCTCCACTTACCTTGAGAAATTCTATCCAAGCCCAAATATGTCGTTCGTAATTCTAATTCATATAGTAATAATATCAGTGTTCTCTTATATTGTTTCCTTCTCTTAGTCAATCTTTCCCCAAAAGTAACTTTACATGGACTTCTTAGAACTCTCAATGCTGTAATGAAATCCATTCCAACTCCACTTGGGGTCATGTTTCAAATTGTATTCTCTTTTGATATCCATGCCATTTGAATTCAATTACACTTTTCATAGTCTTGTGTTCAATCTCTTCATAGTTCAATTTTAGAGATCATTATATAACATCTTATGTCCTTTGATTTTTTTTCCATATCTCTTTCCATGTCGGAATGGATTTTTTGTTCATATGTATATACTTCTATTTCAAAAATTTATCATGTAATGCATCCACAAAATAAAATGTAAATAAGTCTCTATGACCTAGCTTCTGTCCACTCAAATTGTAATTGGGACATCTAAAAGCTCTTGTGCCAACGATTGTCAACCCATCGAAGACGTAGGCTCGTGAAGGTAACAAATGATCGATTATAATGATGGGCACTGGGAGTGGTACCAACAACCAACAAACTCCAATTCAGGTACTATCAGCATCCCATGATAGTAACCTATAGGGATATATCCTATGTTTGGCCACTAAAATCCTTTGTCAAGTGGGGGAAAGAAGTTATCCCTTGAACTGTATTGTGTCGCCTCTTTTATATAGGTGGTGGGTACCCCCCTGAGAGAATAGAAACATGTTACCTCGGGTTTTACCTCCTCTTTCATGTGGCCTCTTTTCCTGGGAATTATTTTCCAGTTGATGATGAATTTTTTTTAAAGGTTCCTCATAGACAACAACTATGTTTCATATGAGAAATGATTTATGGGCATTATTTGGATGCCTAGCCCAACAATCCTACCTTATACTAAGAAATTATTTTGTTCCCTCCCGTGGAGAAATTATATTGGTTGGATTAAGGTGTTGTAGTTGATTTTTTATTGGCTTTCTTCAATTAGTGGAGTGATAAGAAGTGATCATTACTAAAAAATAATCCATCCAATTTAAATTATATCTATTATATACATGTGCCTGTTAAATAATAACTAAATATGATATAGACTTGTTTAAAACAAATTTCCAAAGAGTGACTAAGAATATTTATTTAGTAATTGCACACTTTCAATTTAAGATCATGCGATGACATTTAAGGGGGCTATTAATCTAATAATTTATGAACATACATGAAAACACAATTTCCTACTTTCTAAATTGTAAAATAATAAAATTTAGTAGTCTACATATTAAATGAACTTCTTGATCATGTTTTTTTTTTGTAAATAAAAAGACTTCATATTAATTGTAGAGAACGGAGATACATAGTTGCTTAAAGAAGAGATGAGTTTCAGATCGTAATCCCCAAAAAACCAAAGTCTGTAACAGCAGTACATTACCGGTTAAAACAAAGACTATCCCCATAACCAAAGTTTAGACATAAGAGATACATATTACAGCCTGCACCCCAAGGCCAAACCATCCATCTAGATTTCAAAATTACAAGCACATGACAAAAAACTGAACTAACTTCTATCACTAATAAACCTTTTGCTGACTAAAAGCTGGACTACCAAAAAAACAAGAAACGAGAACCTTTAAACAAGCTTCCCAGTCCCAGGTCCACCAGAAGCCCTGGCCGAGGAACCACTCACATCTTTCTTCTGGGCTTGAGTGACCACCTCCGACAGCTGAGGAGAAGTAGTAGCAGTGAACGCAAAAACCGTTGGCTAATGCTCCTCCTTCCTGGGGGTCTTGCTAGAAGGAATCCAATTTTTGTTGGCATCCAAACCGGGATAGTGAAACAAAAGACCAAGCTTTTTTGCAATTGCGTCAATATTACAATGGATAAGCCTATTATCTGCATTGTGGGCCTTCCAAGCCTTGATCGGCTCTTCATCCCCTTTCCTCTTCAGGTTCCCCTCCATTAGCACATTAGACAAGAGGTTCTTATTAACCCAGTATGTCATCACCATCATGTCATATGCCGAAGTGCGGCCCATCGTAGAACCTGGATCAGTTACCCAATATTCCACTATGCTTCAAACTTCCGCTATAGGCATAGCCTTAACGTCTTTCCAAATCCTTTCCTCCATAACCTCAATATATTCCTTAACGGAATCAGGAATGCGCTCTCGGAAGAAAACAATGTCAGTTTGTGCCCGCAATTGGGCTCTAGTGACCCTCCCCCCCCTCCTCGTGTTCCTGAGACATTCTCCTTTCCTTTCAGAGCCATACCAGCCGGAGCCAACTTAGAAGGAGCTCCAGACTCACGTTTTTGGGCCATGACGAAACTCAAGACGAGAAGCAGAAAAAACTCAGGAGGCCTTAATTGGGTGAAACCACACTAAGATAGGAAACACAGAGCAGAATTCACGAAAACACAGTTGTTACCATAAACTACCTTGGAGTGGAGATAAATTTGACACAGGAGGGAGCTCAAAAAGGGGCATCTTCTAATGATGAGGCCCTTCATACCATAAATGGCAGAGCATTCTGAATAACTTGCCCAGCGCAAATACATACTATCACCATAAACCCAACTGATTTCCACCATCGTGTGAGCATACAGAGATCGCATCAAATCTTCCTTCTTGATAACAAAACACCTTAAGACGTACCACCCTCACAGTCTCATAATGAAACACCTGTGGGTAATGCCCTTCTCCGAGGTGAACCACCCCATCATCCAAGCATCATGTATGAAACCTCTGAATTACCTCTGTACTATCCTCGGGCGGCGGTCTGTCCTTCGTTCTCCATCTGTCCTCCTCTCATATCCTCCTCTACCAGCTGTAGACATCTTGGAGCCCAGGCTTCATTACATGAACCATCCATGCATCTCACCACGTGGCCACATCTCCTATCCACCCCAAGGTTGGCCATGAAATCAGCAACTTTATTGGCTTCCCACCTGACATGGAGAAAGGATCGTTGATTATGAGATTGAAGAAGGTGGCACAGAATCTCCAGACGGTGAGAGCCTCCAGCTGGACGTAACATGCTTCGTCGATTTTCCAAGCGCAAGGCCTTTGGCCATTTGTATGATGATATGTGAGTCTCCCTCGATAATGGCAGGAAAGAGCCTTTCTTGGATAACTATCTTCAAACCAAAAATAAGCCCATCCATCTCTGCCGAGTTGTTCGTATCATGGCCAAGATGTCCAAAAAATGCACACAGAACCTCACCCTTCTCATTTCTGCAGACCCCTCCATAACCTGCAGGCCCCAGATTGCCACGCAAAGCCCCATCGAAATTTATTTTAAAGAAAGCAGGCGCAGGAGGGGACCAGGACTGAGGACTAGATGATTTGCAAAGTTTTTCTTTTCTGCGAAGCCCAAGTAAATCCTCCTTTCCAAGATCCTAGCCATTAGCAATGAGCATTTCTCCCTCCATAAGATTTTTATCCTCGTCGGTCCACTGGCAGCTTCTAACAGTTTCCTGGATGTTGCGTACTAGCGTAGTCCACACCACCTCCTTATTCCTGCTTTTATCTTAGAAAATCCTTTCATTTCTTTCCTTCCATAAGTTCCAATAGAGCATGCTAGAGAACATTTTCCAGATGAAAACAATAATGGGGTTATTAAATGCTTTAACATCCCAGTTTTTTAGAGAAATCCCTGGTTGACCATGATCCCGGTCACTTCTTCGAAAAATCAAGGCACCTCTGTCCCATAGGAATGAGGAAAACTCATATTCATCCAGGAGATGACCCAGAGTTTCTTCACTGTTTCTGCATAGCGAGCAACAGGATGGTCCTTGAATTCCTCTTTTCTTGATATTTTCCCCTATGAGGACTCTTTTCCATATGACCAACCAGCAAAAGATTGTTGTTTTTGGCCAAGGGTTCATTTTCTAGATCTTAGCCCAGTAACTATCACCACCCTCAGCTCGATTCGTGTGGAGTTTGTAGGCTTCCTTGATGCTAAAAACACCTTTTTGCCTGTAACCCCAACAAAGCTTATCAGGGCCAGTCCTAAATTGGATATATCGTTCTTGAAGAATTTCACCAAAAGATTGTCCATCCCTGATGTTAGTAAGATCATTCCACCATTCTTGGTCCCTCCAATTCCTACTAAAATGCCCAGGTATATTAGACCAATAATGACAGACCTTCAATCTTCCTTCCATCAAGCCTCTATTTCTGAGATCATGCCACTATTGATCATTCCCCAATTTTGGGAATTGATTCCATGAATCATCCCAGAAGTTGGCAATCTCTCCGTCCCCAATTTCCCAGAAGCTGTGATCCTACACCATTTTCCTTCCTGTCAGAGCTTTCCTCCATATATGGGAGCCTCCAATATCTATATTGAGATGAATTAATTCATTGGGGGGCTGGGTCCTAGCATACTTGATTTGCCACAGCTTTTCCCAGGGTTTGTTACTATGATTGCACAAGCGCCACCACAACTTTGCACCATGGATGTCACTGACAATTTCTGGATTGCGAAGTCCCAATCCTCCCTTATCCTTTGGTTCGCATAGGGTATCCCAACGAATCAGGGAAAACTTAGATTTGGATGCCCGGCCTCCCCATAAGAAGTTGCACTGGATGCCTCTGATTTCTCGAAGGATAGACTTAGGAGCTGGTAGCCGAGAGAAAAGATAGATAGGCATAGCCTAAAGAACCGATTTAACCAAAATGAGTCTGCTGGGAAGGTTAAGCGGTCTATTGATCCAATTCTGCAGTCTGTTCTTTATCTGATTTATAATATCTTTCCAAGAAATCCCTCTAATGGAGCCATCAGAGAGAGGTACACCCAAAAATTTAGTGGGAAGAGTGCCTTTAGAAAAGTTGAGAATGCGAAGGATATTATGTTGAGTAACACTGGGAGTGTTAAAAAAGAACACTTGAGACTTATCTGGATTGACTTCAAGCCCCGATGCTTTAGCAAAAAGATTAAGACTTTTTTTTAAAAGCATGGGCTTCTTGGACTGAAGGGTGCCCCATTAGCAATGTGTCATCAACAAATTGTTGGTGGGTCTATTTTGTCAGACCCTCATGAAGATTTAGACCCCGGATTTCCCCCAACCCAACTTTATCCTTAACTAGTCGACCCAATCCTTCCGCCATTAAGATGTAAAGGAAAGGGGAAAGGGGATCGCCTTTCCTTATGCCACGAGAGGATTGGATAAGCCTGGTGGGGGAGCCATTGAGCAGAATGGAAAAGAAGGGGGTAGTGACAAGATTCAAAATCCAGTTCACCCAATTGGCATCAAAGCCATAAGCTTCCAATATTCCACGCATATATTGCCAATTTAGTTTGTCATATGCTTTGGCAATGTCCAATTTGATTAACATTCCAGGTTTTTTGGTGGTTTTCAGAGAATGAATTATCTCATGGGCTAGAATAATACCATCCATAATCTATTGGCCTTCCACAAAACCCGACTGTTCTGGGCTTATCAAGAGAGGGAGAAGGGGTTTTAGCCGATTAGCAATTACCTTAGTAATGATTTTATAGATAACATTGCATAGGGAAATTGGTTGAAACTTGTTAGGCACCTCAGCCCCGTCCTCCTTGGGGATTAGGGCTAGAAAGGTGGCATTGAAATCCTTCAATACCCCCCCACATTGGCGAGATTCTTCCACAATGTCAGCAACTTCCTGTTTAATAAGATCCCAAAAGTAATGAAAAAATTTGGTGGTAAGCCCATCAGGGCCAGGGGCTTTTCCAAGAGCCATTTGTTGCATATCTTTCTCAACCTCCTGCAAGGAAACAGATTTGTTTAGGAGCTCGTTGTGCTCATCTGAGACCAGTCTAGGTATGTTCCTAGCTATTCTGGCAATAGCAGAGCTGTGATCCACCCTATCCTCATTGAGAGTATCCAAAAAATGGAGAACTAGTTCATCCTCAATCTCCTGTCTAGATTCTGCGTGGGTCCCATCAGCTTTTCTCAGCTTATAGATCTTTGATTTGTGGCGATTATGAACTACAGAATTATGAAAGAATTTTGTGTTCTGCTCTCCTTCCTGAAGCCATTGGATTCTATATTTCTGCTTCCAAAAAATCTCTTCTTGTTTTTCTCGAGCTTCAAGTTGTGTCAACAGGTGGAACTCCTATTCTTTTAGCTCCTCAGTCCATCCTATCTCCATACCCTGACGTTGTATCCTCTCCAAGTCATCCACCACCCTTGCCTTGTCCTGGAATATATTCCCAAAGTCTAACTTATTCTAGTGTTTGATTTTGACTTTTAAGGCTTTTAACTTTTGCTGAAATTGGAACATTCCTGTTCCTCTGGGAGGGAAAATCTCCTGCCACCACTGTCCCACTAACTCCTTAAATTCTTTATGCTCGAGCCATAATTGTTCAAACCTGAAAGGTTTGAAACGGCCGGAATTGGAGCAATCCCATTGGAGACAGATGGGCCAATGATCTGATCCAGCCGCCGGCAGGACAACTACATGGGCTTCCCCACCATTTTTTATCAAATCGTCAGTGACCATAAATCTGTCGATGCATGAGGCCACTAGGAAGGGCCTCCCACTATGCTTTGAATTTTAATTGAAAAATATCAAATTTAATTGATATAAATAAAACAAATTTAATAAATTGTAACATATATCACTCCAAATCTATATAATATATAAAAACTATACACAGTTTCTATTTGTTAATCTAATATATATAAAAACCAAACATTTTATCTATTCTTTATTAAATTAAATAGAGATTAAGGTTAAAGTTTTAAGGGAAAATGAAATTACCAAATTTATCAAACATGGGTTTCTTCTATCTTAAGAGGTCCTAATTTACTACCCATGGTACCTTTTTTTTTAAAGTGCATGTCATTATATATTTTACAATTTTTACAATATCTAGTGTGCATGGAGTATCACAGTTAAAATTCAAGTGAACTTTGTCGAGGTTCTATAAAATGGAAAGTGAATATATATTCAAGGTTTACAAATGGGTCCACAATCCTATGTACTAAGTTTTGCAATCATTTTATGTGTGAAATTGCACACACATTACCTCTAGTTTAAGGGTAAATCATATACATAAATAAACATTACCTCTAGTTTAAGGATTTTATTTTCACATGTATAATATTTGAATTTAAGGTGTTCCGGAGTGCTCATTGCTATGAATGTTGGACTATCAATTCCACTAGATGATATTTGAAGTCCTATTCCACTAGATGATATTTGAAGTCCTATCAAAACCAACCATGAGAAATAAAATTTAACAATACATAGAAATTTTGAGAACACGCAATTTTTTGCCATATCTAGATTGATACTAGGTACACTAGCATGCAATAATATTCTCTAATAACACTCAATGCATGTAATGCATGTATAAAAATTTCACTACATTATTTAGTATATAAAAATTAATTGTGACCAATAACAAATCAAGTAAATTAAATTAAATTGTGACCAATAAAAATTGTATAAATCTTGAAAATCAGATGACTACTAATCAATCAACATGATAAATTTGTAACTAATTCCAATATGATAATTGCAATTAATTCTTAAACATGATAATTGCAAGAATGAGGTAAGAAGTAAGAATTAAGAAACTTGTTTTAAATAATTATCATTTGAAGAATGAAGTAAGAAAAATACCGATATCATCCTAAATTGGAATTGGATCCACCAAAGGTTGATCTCCATCATCTTCTTGTTTTTCTCTCAATGTTGCTTGTCGTCGCCTCATTCTTTATTTGGTTTGTTCTCGTATTTCTTCTTCATTAATTTGATCATGATTATGTTTCCTAATTTAACGTTTCTTCTTTCGCATGTTTATTGGTGAATAAGAAATGAAAATGTCCAATTTCCTTTGAAATCCTTAGAAAAATGTACACTATGAGAGACTCAAGAGGCTAAAAATGGAGTTAAATTGATAAATTTGAATTTATATGTGTGTTTTATAGATTCAATTAGTTCATTAAATGCAAAATGTGTGTAGGTAATTCGTGAGTATTGTTAGATGGAAGGAAGAGAGGAAAAATCAATTGAAAAGTTGGTGAATAGTAGCTCAATCGAGCTATTAAGATCGTTCCAACATTTTTAGGATGCTTGATCCAACTAATATCTTGATCGAGCTACTAACTTGATCGAGCTACTAGCTTGATCAAGCTTTTATTTAACCTCACATTAACCCTCAATCGAGTTATTTTCAAAATGTGCACAAACTGTCGATCAAGGTTTTTAAAATCCTTGATTCAGCTAATAGCTCAATCGAGGGATTTAAAACATGCTTTTAGCTCCCTTTTCTTAAAATTTACTTTTACTGCTCTTTTTGCTAGACCTAAACACTATCCTGGCATGCACCTTAGATGGTGGGCTTCATACCAACATATTCGTCAATGAATCGTCTATCGCTTGGCATATAATTTATGAGTTTCTGAGTTCATATGATAATTTTTTTATTTTCTTTTGAAACTTACACTTGCACAACCATTTCCACAACTTCGAATCAACGCAAAGAAAAATTAACAACATGAAAAGTACACAACAACAAAAAATTTAAGAAATATATATGCCCTAGACCAATGCGTGCTCTTCAAAAGGGTATTTTTTATTTTTCGATTTTTATAACTAGTAAAAAAAAGTTTACGTGCACACACATGTATGCAAAATGCAATTAAAATTTTCAACAATTGGTTTTGAAATTAAAAAATATATATAATTTTCCATCATAAATTTAAAAAATAATGTGCACCCTAGGGCCTTTTATGTAGATTATTTTCATTTTTTTTTCAAAAATTATGCATTTATCACTAAATTATTTTACATGCACACAAGCCACTTGTAAAATTTTACTGAAATTTACAAGAACAAACCTATCATTAAATGCAATTTTGGCATATTAAATATTATTATTATTATTAAATATAGGTGGAAAGACAACATAATTCCCTACAACTTTTTTTTTGTTCCATGTCAAAATTCACAAGGCTTATATGAGTTTTGAGGGCTTCAATTTATAGAATGAGTAAAAAATTGAATTTTCACCATCACTTTTGGCCAAAAATTGTTACCCGTTTTCATGGATTCACTCAAGTGTCTTAGAAAAAAACGTAAAAGCGTTGGTATCACTATAACATAGCTATCCTTATGAAAGTAAATACCTACTAATCCTAAACTGTACATTAGATAACTAGAAAACAAAAGGCTAAAACCCAAACAACAAAATTCATTTGTATTTTCATCATCATAAATAGAGATGTAAGGCACCTCCTTTCCATGAGAGGAATCCGGGACCATAGTTGGATCAGAAGAAGGAATTGAGGAAGAACCAAGAGTTTCCAAATCCATACTAATTGTATCTTTGTATATCTTATTGTGCCTATCCATAACCTGCCTGAGTTTGGCTTGGATTTCATTCATTTGTAGCAACATTTCATTCCTTTCCTCCTGATTTTCAAGCAGAACTTTTCTTAATAGTGATTTGATTTTCCTGTAGAGTGTAAGGTCCTTGGACCTAATGTGGCTTATATATTTATCCCATAGCTTCATTTCTTTTGTAGGATGTTCAACATTGATCCCTTCCTTCTCAGACTTCACCCATATTTATGTTTTGGAAAGCTTGTCTCTAACTCCTTTAGGGACCTTCTCCAAATAGACATTTCACACCTCCCCCACATCCTACTGAACACATGTTTGAGTAGCCTCCCTCAACCCACTTCAAGGTTGGCGTCCACTTCCTTGGGTTTCCATATCCACTAAGTATATCCCCATCACAAGTGCCTTCGCTGAGTTGGGGCTTCAACCCAAAACCTAATCCATAGAACATCCAATCTTGCAAAATAGGAGTCCTCTATGTCCAGTGACAATTCGACTAGGGATAAATATGACCCACTCTTCCAAAATTCACTTAAACTTGCAACAAATCTAAGGATGAGATGATAGGTTCCTTCCCTAACATAATTTTGAAGAGCTTCAACAGAATGCAAAATCAACCTCGACTTGGCAATTTCCATTTTACCACACACAGTAATAAACTAAGTGTAACATACTTAGCAGAGGTATTGTGGGATTACCATAAGGTTTAGATAATGCCAGTATGTCAACCTCTCCCAATGAGAATGCCATCCTAGACTGTCGTTTACCATCTTGGCCAATTTTTGAATCCACATTCAGCCATAAAAATCCACATCTTATGCCATAATAAGGTTAACAAAGATGAATTTCAATACCTCTCGACGTCCCAACGGTGGCCCTCCCATCCCACTGCTCACCCCCATTCACATGCACCCATAACTAGTCATTATTTCCCACAGGGGAGAGGAGTACCTCCTCCTCTATATCCCGTGGTTGTGGGAATTCCAACTAACTGGAATACACACCGCTATGTCGCGCCCCTACCACCCCATTAAGGATAATAGATGAATATTATTGCTATAATATTATTAATAATATTATCAAAATAATAATAAATCAATTTGAGTATTTTTAATAATAAATAATATTAATTAATTAATATTTTTTTTAAATATAACAATAAATTATGGTTTGCTATAGTTGATGTTAGTTGAATTCAAATGATATTGAGAATATATGACTATGGTTGACTATGTTTGACGATTGTTGATTTAGTGACCATGGTTGACTACGATTAACAATTGTTGATTATGATTTATTATGGTTAACCATGGTTTACGATAGTTTAAATTCAGTACTTGAGCATGACTAAGCATGTTTGAATGTGGTTTACCATGCTTGACTATGGTTGGCCATGGTTAGTATGATGCAATATGGTTGAGAATACTTGACCATGTTTGATTATAGTTCACTATGTTTGACCACAGTTGACTATGATTAACCATGGTTAATTGTCAATGACCTTCATTGACCATGTTTGACTATGGTTAACCATGTTTAACTATGGTTAACTATTATTAACTATGTTTAAACATGTTTGACTATGGTTGAATTTAGTTGACCATGGGTGCTTTTTTTTTCCATGTCTAACCATGGTTGACTAGGCATGTCCATGGTTAACTAAGGTTTACCATGTTTGGTTATGGTTGTCCATGGTTAACCATGGGTGACAATGTTTGATGATGGTTGACTATGGATGATGATGGTTAACCATGTGAATGACTAGGGATGAATATAGTTAAACATGTGAATGAATATGGATGACTCTCATGGTTAACCATGGTTTACTATGGTTGACTTTGATTGAATTTGGTTGGCAGTGGTTCACTATGGTTGACTTTGGTAAACTATGGTTGACCATAGTTGAACTTGTTTAATGGTTGACCATGGTTGACTATGATAGACTTTGGTTAGTAATTTTTCCCCGTGATTGTAGACTATTATTATGTTGCATTATGATGTTCATATTGATTTACTTATGTGGAATTACTACATTCCTCAATGGTTTTGGGGCATTACAATGTCCATTAAAGGTTATGTCGATTTGCAACATTTCTAAAGGTTGTGTTGGATTGTGGCATTCTATAATGGATTTTTCACATTACGGTGTTCATCTTCATTGTCTTATGTGGTTTCCTATCTTTCTCAATGGTTATATCACATTAGGACATTCAAGGTTATGTCACCTTACGGAATTCCTCTTAAGGGTTATGTTTCATTGCAGTGGTTTTCATTGTTTATGATGTATTTTATATTCATATTGGTCGACTTATGCAGAATTACTACTTTCCTCAATGGTTATTTCATATTGCGACATTCAACTTGCTGGACTTATGTCAAATTGTAGTGTCATTTAAAACTATGTTCAATTTAATGGTTGAACAGTAAAGTTAACTTTTTGCCATGAACATGTTTGACATTGGTTGATTATAGTTGATTAACTATTGTTCACTCAGATTACTAAGGGATACTTTCCTTGATTTTCATTGGCTTTAGTTTCCTTTGGGTCACTTAAGGATATATGTATTCTAGTTTAGCCATGGGTGACTTTGTTTCTTGCTATTGATTATGGTTGATTATAATTTATTGTGGTTGACATTAATGTCTATAATTACCCTTGGTTGATTGTAATTGAATTTGATTCCCATGATTCCTCTTGGTTGACTATAATTGACTTTGATAACTATAATTCATCAATGATTATATCGGATTGAGACATTCGTAAAGGGTTATGATGGATTGTGATGCTCCTCATTGGTTTATGATATTCTTAAATATCAACCACATAATTAAAGTGGTTATGCTAACATAATTAAAGGGATATAAACCATGGTTTATATGTTACTTCAATTATGGTTTTGTACAAGCAATCTATATTGGTTGTGCGCCATTAACTTTGGTTGACTATGGTTTTGACACATTACGATGTCCATCAAAGGTTTTGTTGAATTATGAAATTCATCAAGGAAAATGTAGGATTGTGACGTTCCCCAATTGTTTTCTCACAATGTGACATTCATCTTTGTTTAGTTATGTAATTACTTATGTTACTCAATGTTTATGTAGCATTTTGACTTTCATCAAGGTTTATGTCACCTTGTAGTGTTCTTGATTGGTTATGATGTACTGTATACTCAACTTGGTTGACTTAAGTGGAATTGTTGCAGAGACCGTGAACGAATATGGTCCCCAAAACCATTGCAACAAGACCATGCTAGCAGCAAAAAAACAATAGTGCGTGCACATTCTTGGAAGCACGCACGTGCTTCTAGATCGACATTGCCAAGCCTCCATGTTTGCAAACACACCAGGAGCACATTTGTGTTACTAGTGCATGCACATTAGGAATGTGCACGCTTACCTGATAAACATAAAAAAATAGGGTCGTGGAGTTTTGCATTGTTAAACAACCCCACAACTGACAAGGAGATAAAAATTCCATTACAGAACGTGTGTGTGCAGGAGGGGGGGGAACCCAACCATCCATCATAGGATGGGGGATAATTCAACCATCCAGTCCATGTAAGTAACTTTCTTTTATGTTATTTTTTATTGTTTATTCATTTTTTAATAATTTCAAAATTGTAATTTACAATGAAATTTTTTTAATTTGCAGACCATATATAATCTACCTGCAATGGAATCCAATGAGAACCAACAAGCACAAGAAAATGTTAATCCAGAACCGAATCAAAACCCACAACAAGAACTCAAACAAGACTTAGATCAATTACGGAGTTTGATTAGGGAATTAAGAAGCACAGGGGAACCATCCCGGTTGTCCATTTCCACCTCATTAGACAACATCGTTGATTCCTTTCACCATGCCCATTCTCAGTTAACTAATATAACCAAATATAGGGCTAGAATGAGAGAGTTTTATTCCATTGACCTGAGTAAAAAGCAAATCAAATATTTAATATTACCAAAGCTGATATTTATAGTATGTTCATTGATCCCAGAACAAACCAATGACTCGATTTTAGGAAGAGACTTGTGTGCATGTACTAGTGCCATTTCCATCCATGGAAAGATAATTGGATGAAAAGGTGGTTCATAGTGTTTGATAAAAATCCCTGCAATAATAGGGAGGCTCTACTATATTTCTTTAGATAACTATGGGTTGAGTGTGTGCTTGATTTACATGTCCACTACTTCGACGTTACTAAGTTCCAGGTTTTTGGTCTTGGCTCTTCCCAATATCAACCTATTGCTAGACAAAATCCATTGAGAGGGACACCCGATCCTAGGCATGATCCTAACCCCCCTCCCCATCCACCTCAGTTATCTTATAGACTTTACGAGATTGATGAGGTGATGAGACGCATTGCACGTGGTATGCTTAGACACACCACATTTGTGGCAATATCTTGAGTAGACAGACAGGATGACCATGAGAGAGACACAGGTGTAGGGTGTTCGGGGTAGGATGAGGAGATACCAGTGACTGGTTGTAGCCATTTTGGTATATTTACTTTGATAAGAACATTGCCACATCAATGTTCTCATTATCGGCATACTTTCCATGGCTCGACACATGAGCCTTTCCATGGAAGCTATATGGAGCAAGTTAGCAATTTTTTTAATTTATGTTCAATCATTGAGTATATATTTACTTACCTATGCAATAAATAATATTTCAATATAGTAATTCTAAAGTATTTTTTCTAACTTTTTTTATTTGAATGTACAATTTTTTATAGTTGAAATGTCATATTTGACATGGGAGGACATAGGTTCTCCCAATTTGAATCGAGATATGATAGCGGCGAAGGAAATTGCAATGCTTGACACATGGGTATTTTGATTACTTTGAACAATTTAAATGCACTCATAAGTAAACAATGACAAGAACAATACACACACACACACACACACATGCACACATGCACATGTTAACATTATTTAGGAAATAACATACATATTAACTTTCATGAATTGTTTAATTTATTTGAAATATCAAATTACTATAGTAAATAACCTATTCAAATAAATAAGTGTACTTCCTATCCTTTCATTGCTTCCTTTGGAAAATTCCCCTCTAGGACTGTAGATGAAGCTATTTTTTTTACTAACATTTTTTTCTTATACTCAAAAATTCTTCTAAGGTTTATGTACTCTTCCAATAAATGACCTATTCCATTGTATGCACTAAATCTGTGTAGAATCCTCCAAAAGTTCAAATTTAGAGTAAGAAACCCATTCCCTCAAGATATCTAATTATCCATTGCAATACCTTCTCTAATATCCAACTCTACCAATATTATGATAACCCTCATATCATTTCTAATCATATATCTATTCAAGGAAATGAACCTTCCAAGAGTGTTCCCCACCTTCCAATATCTTAGGATTCCAAGGCTCCAATGTAAGCCTAGGATATAGGACCCACTCCTATTTCACATAAATAGAATCCCTTCATGGATCAAACCCATGTTTCCATTTTTTCATGATGATACATGATGTTTTCAACAACCAATCCTACTTGAGGAGAAAATTTATATCCTTTGAATTTTTCAACAAGAAGCACAACCACAACAAAACTAAAACATGGAAAATATGTCTATACCCTAAGACTAGATGTCATACCTCCATGGGTCATTAATGAAGAGATACACCTTTCATAAAATTACCCATAAAAATCCTAACCAACATCTTATCCATAAAACCATTGACCTATGCCAATCCCACATCCAACCCCACCACCATTTGTACCATTTCGAAGCTTTATTTTGATGCATTTATGACTTCTTTTCTTGTGAGATATCTTCAAATATTCCTAATTTTTTTGTCCTCGTGGCTCAAAATCCTTAGCTTCTAAATTCCATTCATTCCCTTCACTCTTCCTCATCTTCCTCATGAATCTTACAAAATGACTCTATTGAGCCCAACAACTTCCCCAATTCTTAGAACTTGAAGACCCTTTCTTAATTTTGAAATCATGTTTGTTTCATGGAGATAAATCATTTGTTCTGTAGTTAAGAGGGAATGGTGATTATATTGACTCCTATTACTTGGGGATATTTTTTATGTTCATATACATATATTGCAACATGCTCTTTGAAAACCTTTGATGCTTTAAACATTGTTCCTAAGTTGATATTATCCTAGAAATTTGATATTGCACATTCATCCAATAACTGAATATTATTTACATGCAGCTAACATGGGTCCATGAGCACATATGTTTGATCCTACCCAAAAAAGGAAATATCAAGAATGCAATTGATATGATCCATCATATACCAACACCACCATCCCCTGTTGTTGTGAAAATGTCCAAAGGGAATAGTATGGGGTCCATTCCTCCACTTTTGACTTGTGGAATCAAATTTGAAGAAGAACCATTAGATAATTCGAAGAAACTTCTTGACTTGTGGGTTACTCTATTTGTTGATATTTTAGAAGATGGAGGTTTGACCAAGAACTTGTAAAACACCCTTCAAATGCTCTCTAAAGCTATAGAAGAGGAGGAATTGATTTCTACTAATATACTAGAGTGAAAATCTAATATAGTTAGGAGAATAAAGAAAATAATTGTAAAAGGGTTCTGGATATATGCCCAAATAAATGGGTGCAATATTAAGGATTTGATGTTAGATCTTAGATATAATGTTAAGATCCTTCCTAAGAAGTCTTGGAAATCTATGGGGAGAAATGAGAAGGTTTAATCTTTGATACAATTGTGTATGTCCAATAAGTTTAGGATATGCCCCATAGGAATAATGGGGAATGTGGAAGTTGATTTAGAAGGTGTCAAAACATTTGTTGAATTTCAGGTGATAGAGACAATGGATAAAACAAACCCTTATATAGCTCTGTTGGGAATCAATTGATCTTTTGAGAACTATGCTATAATTTATTTGAAGAGAGAAACAAGGACATTTGAAGTTGATGGTGTGAAAGTCACTCATCCATTGGATCCTTATGAAGGACCTGGATATACAAATCATGTCGTAAATGCAAAGGAAATGGATGTTCTATATTAGATTTATAGCTTAACTTTTGGAAAGAGGAAAGGTTATGTTAGTCCCACAATGGATGGATCAATTAGTTGGAGGATTATCTACTCTTTTGATAGTGATTATGAGGAATCCCTAAACGAATGGAAAAATAGGATACATAATATTTCCTCTAGGTGTTGTGCAACTATCAAATCAGTTCAGTGGATCATGATACAAGTCCAAGACCCTCCTACATATGATGGGATGCCAGGCTTAGAAGAATTTTTGGAAAATATGACTATTAGAGTTGGAGAAGAATAATGAATACTTGTATTGGATATTGCACTATGGGGTACTCCTGGTAGATAGTAGGCTACACATAAAGTTGATCTCCCTATATGGTCCTCTTTTTAGATAGCTATCATTCACATTTCTGTTCCTTTTCCAAATTTAACTATTTGAATATATGTCATACAAAAGGAAAAGAATCCATGGGGATATACAGTGGAGATATAGACACTTTTTTTTATGTAGATCAATGTACTAAGAAGTGAGAAAGGGAAGGACTACAACCTAACGTATGGATCCATAATCGTAATCACAGTTTGGAACCTATTCAAAAATGTTGGCACTTAGATCAAGAAACCCAAAGATAGACATGGAGTTGGGATACATTCAAACCCAATTCAGTGAATACTTTTCTTTTGTGGGGAAATTAGATGAAGTCACATCTGCATTGAAATTGATTAAGAATGGCATGTTCACTAATAGGTTTTGGAACTTAAGTAACTCTCCTATATGTCCTAATCATTAAGAATTGGTCATATTAAAGATACCAATTAACACGATGGAATCTTCTCTATATTGCGAGAAAACTGATTAGGATGAAGAGGATGCAAATGACTTAGAAAATCTAAGGCACTTATTATTTAAAAAAATGGAAGGGTCTTCGACTATGTAAGAGAAGAAGTAGGAAGGTGCCAATGCATCCTATATGGAACCTCTAAAGTTTCAAAAAGTTAATATTGGGATAGAGTAGAAACCTAAGCTCCCATCTATAGGATATTACTAGGATGAATAGATGATGTTTGAGATTGTCAATCTACTTAAGGAGTATGAAGATTTGTTTCCACAAATATTTACAGAATTACAGTGTATCAATGGTGATTTGGGGGAGATGAAGATTAAGTTGCGAACTTATGAGAAACTAGTAAGACATTGACCATATAGGATTAATCCTAAAGTAAAGGAGAAGGTCAAAAGGGAAATAAATCATATGTTGGTTGCAGTATTGATTTTTCTCGTGGATGAATCCAAGTGGACCAGTCCCACTATAAGTCAAAGCAAGAATAATACCAATGATATCTAAATATGTCTTGACTTCCATAGCATAAGTTCATTCTATGTTCATGATCATTTTCGTATCTTGTCATCAATGAATTCTTTGATTAGGTTGTGAAAAAAGAATCGTATTCCTTCACTCGTAGATTCTCATGGTAACACCAAGTAAGTATTGTTGAAGAGGACAAGAATAATACTACATTTACCATAGAGTGGGGCTCTTCTTCACACAATGTGATTCCTTTTGGACTTAAGAATGCCCCTACAATATTTTCTAGAATTTTGGTTGCTTATTTTCGAGACTTTATAATTCATAAGTTCTTGTAGGTCTACATGGATGACTTGAATATTTAGTCTACTAAGGGAACATGCTGGTTTCTTGAGTTTGATGTTTGATCATTGTCATCAACTTCATATCTCTTTAAATCCCAAGAAGTGCATTGTATATGTTCCCTTTGGTAATATGTTGAGACACATTGTTTTTCATGAATTAGTCCTAGTCGATCCTACTAAGGTTTTTATTATTGTGAATATGTTAGCTCCCACCATTTTCAGACAGTTGTGTTTTGCGCTATTGGGTCACACAGGATACTATTAAAGGTCCATATGCAACTATGATGTTCTCATAAGACTAATGGAGCAACTTATGAAGATAACAAAAGCATTTGTTTGGACATCAAATTGTTAAAAAACATTTTCACTGCTCAAGGAAAATATGTTGAATGCTTCGATATTTATTTTTCTTGACTGGAATATATAATTCCATGTGCATGTGGATGACTCAGGTATTGTGCTAGGATTTTTTCTTGTGCAACCAGGTGAAGGTAATCACAAGCTAAATTAAACTATACCACCATGGAGCAAGAAGGGATAACTATGTTATATGCCTTACAAAAGTTCCACCACTAGTTGTTGGGTGGCCATTTCAAGTTTTTCATGGATAATTTTGCATTAAAAAAAATATTCAATAAGCTTGTGTTTGAAGGAAACATTTATAGATGGTTATTTTTGTTTCATGAATTCCCCTTTGATGTCATGTCCAATTCTAGGAAGCATAAAGTGGGACTTGGTCATATTTCATGACTGGAATCAAAAGAATTTGTAGGTGTTATTGACGATCAATTTCCAGATGTAGATTTATTTAAAATTGAATTTGTTCTAGATTGTATTCCTATAATTGCCTTGTTTTTATCCATTAGGTCATCCCTAGAAGCCTATTATACAAGTAAAAAATGTCACCTTGCCATTCGAGCTGTAGAATACTAGTTAATTGCAGGTCAATTATACAAGTTGGGTATTGATGGAGTTTTAAGTAGGTGTGTAAAGGACCATGACGCCAAGATATAGTGTGGGAATGGCATGTAGGAGTTGCAAGAGGGCATATTGAAGGTAAATCTATATCTCAAAAAATCGTGCAAGTTAGACCATGCAGGTGTCCTATAATTTTATAAGATTCCTAGTAATATGCAAGATCCTTTGATGTATGCCAACAAGTGGGAAGACTTTCTAGAAGAAATGAGATTCCATTAAATATTGTTCGAGATTTTCAACCCTTTGAGAAGTGAGTTGCAGACTTTGTAGGACCTATTAACCACCATGACCAACATTCCAAAGCAAAGTACATTATTAGTGCAACTAATTGTCTTACTAGGTGGGATGAATTTGAACCCATGAAAGATTTTTCTGCAAAAATTATAGCACACATAATATTTAAAAATATAATAACTAGGTTTGTATTTCCAAGGATCCTCACAAATTATCAATATATGCATTTCATGAGCACCATTATCACTACTTTCACTAGGGAGTTCCTTATTCAACACCATAAGAGAAGTTCATATCATTTGCAATATTCACTAGTACAAAATGGGTGATAAGTGACCAAAAAAATGACTAAAAATTGGTGATAAATGACTAAATTTGGTCACGTGACCATTGGTCATAAATTAGCAGTCACTTATATCACCCAACCAAATTGGTCATTTATCACTTAGTCATAAATTGCTTGAATTGCTTCATGAGTTGGTCATATATTTAGTCATTTATTTGGTCATTAATTGCTGCTATTTGGTCGTTTATTTGGTCATTAATTGCTGCTATTTGGTCATTTATTTGGTCATTAATTGTCCTTCTTTGGTAATTTATTTGGTCATTAATTACCATTTTTTGGTAGTATATTTAGTTATTTATTTATTCATTGATTTATGTTAACTATTCATTTATTTAGTCATTGCTTGTTGTTATCTGGTTATTTATTTAGTCATTGATTGTTGCTAATTGGTCATTTATTTAGTCATTGATTGTTGCTAATTGGTCATTTATTTAGTCATTGATTGTTGTTAACTAGTCATTTAATTAGCCATTGATTTATGTAGATAAGGTACGGAAGAATCAAACCACCAACCTCTTTCCTATAAGGCAAGTGCTCTCTCATTGGGCTAGCACCCTTAAATAGAATCAAAGTTCACACTAAAAATATATCACAAATTCTTACAAACATTAACACACTACTATTCCAACTATAACATAAAACATATCACAAAATCTTAAAAACCTTAACACATTATTGCAAAGGGCATCTATATGATATATATGTGTGGTCTCTAGAAGTCAAGCGTTTTGATATTTTATTTTGTCATACTTTAGAAACTTGGTTGATTTGAATTTGAAAACATTGCATGCTTTCCAAATTTAAAATCAAAGTTTTCCCGAGTGTTTTCAAGGATAAAATGTTAAGGTTCTAGAGATCCAAGTGTCAAACAAGTGCCATCACGTGTGATTACTTGACGGAGTTTTCCCTATTGGAAATTAGTGCAGGCTAGAGAAATATTCTTCTCCACATACAACAATGGAACAATTTTTAGTTAACTATATGTGAACCTGCTTTAACTTTGATCAAATTCCAAACTCTTAAAATCATGAACACACTTTGTACATCAAGCCAAAAAAATTGACGCTACACATTAAAAAAAAGGCCAGTTAAAAATAATTTACTATTGCAATCTATTACCAACAAAAATTTCCCATCCTAATGGATTCCAGCCAAAAGGATGCATTTTTTTCTAATCTACAATTATTTGACACTATTGTATGAACCCCTTGATTAGTTGGTTTCTTCTCGTTCCAAAAATTATGAATTGCATTTTATTTTCTAGTTATAGCAAAGTAGTGAAAATATACACACATTCTCTAGTTGGAAATCCCAAGCCTTCAATACTTGCTGGAAGTCTAGTTTCTCTAGAGACCTTGTTCATCTATACAATAGAAGCAACTCATGAGAAAATTTGAGAACTAATATAGAGAGATGCTTACAAATACAATTCACCTATTTTATGGCATAACAGTGACAAAACAATATCAAATTTCAACTCAAAATATTTCTCTTGAAGAATGCAAATTGTATGTCAACAAAATAAAAGGGATATTGCAAGATACACTAATTATGAAATAATTTACAATTAGACACTAAAGCTAAAGGTTACTGAGATTCTTATGATCAAATTTCACAAGCTTACAAATTACAAATGGAAGTCACTACACCAAAGAATCATAGAGGTTTTGCATTTGTTTATGAAAATTTGTAATCAAATTTGTCTTTGTTTTTTCTGTTAAACTGCAACATTCTATTAATCGGAAAGAGTCATAAATACATATGTAGATACAGTATATGGTGGCCTAAGAGAGTTAATCCACCACCCAAGGAACTCAAAAGGATCATAAAGATTCTAATCAAAATTACAAAAACCCTGCCATGGGTAAGGAGACGAGGGTAAACCAATAGCAAAGCTCTATCTATATAATCCTATTAACCAGTAATCTGGCGAACTATGAAGCAAACTAAAAAGCAAATTAAGATAGAAAAGTTGGAAAACACATGGAGTAACCAGAACCTCCTTAACAGGGTGTTGTAGGTGTGTTTGCATCAGAGGGAGTTTCTTCCAAGATTGGGAAGCCATAATACTCCTCTTCCTCTGAGTCCTTCACTGAGAGCTTGAAAGGTAGTGGCACGATCTTCCGGCAAGTAGGAGCAACTTTATCATGTTCATTGCAGACTCGTTTAGACAGAACAGGGCCAATAGTGGTGGGAATTGGGAAGGTGACCTTCATCATCTCCTTGCCTTTCTGTTTGACAGTGTTCCCAACAGGCTCGCTTGCTGCTGCAGCAATGGGGATGACTTTGTGCGTGCTGCCTCCCATTCTAATATCCCATTGAAGGTGTCTGTTGGGAGCATAGGACTTCCAACAGAAGGTGTTCTCCAGGATTCCAAGCGTGGATTCCATGTTAGGCAGAGTGTCCTTCAGGGTATGGGTAGCATGCTTAGAGGTGACCCAATTGGTGAGGATATCCTCCATTAGCTCCCCTAGCATGTTCTTTACAATCCAGTATGGGTCAATTTGCTGGCCATGGCATCCAGGGGAAAGACGGTCGACCATTAAGCGAGAAACCTCCTCTCCATATCCCTTCTATGTAGGCTCTGCATATCGTGGGGCATCATTCTGTTAGTTTTTCATCATTTAATTCAATAGATCTAGGATCTTAACTGAAAGAACAACATGTACAGCATATCAAGCATAAGAGACAAGAGACAAGAGACACAAAACATTTTACCGGGGAAAACCAAGAAGGTGAAAAACCCCACAACTTCCTTAGAGATAGAATAAGCATCAATACAAGGATCACCATGATCATACCCAAGAGATATATATCTTCAGCAGCATGCTCCTCCTCCACTTGTACGTACCCTCCTCTTCTCTCACTAATGCGAAGTGAGTGAATAATAGAATGTGTAAATGAGAGAGAGACACTCTTTATTTATACACTAACTTTCACTTGACCTTTACTCAACTAGATCAGCCTCAACTTAACCACTTAACATAATGTTGACTGGGCCGACCCCTACTAGGGTGGTCTAATAACCCTTTGACCCACATGACTCATACAGGGCCGACCCCATCAAGGTGGTCTAATAACCCATCAAGTATAAGTTACGACACTTACAATATAACTTGCAACACTTGCAAGTACAACTGATGACACATCCAATCAGAGGAATAAGACATCTCTATTGGATATACAATAAAGTACAAATGTAATATACAAGTGAATATCTTCCGAAGTTACAAATACATCAACACTCCCTCTTAACTAGGAAGGTATTCTGAACACAGGTCATCAATACATATTGGCGCAAGTCTTCAATTCTGGAGCTGGATCATCATCATTGGATCATGGAGCATCATCATCATCACTACTATTGTACTCGACATCTCGATCACTGGGCTATCTCATAATTCTTCTCATCATAGGAAGTTCTACAGAGCCAGCTCTTTTTCATGTTGGATGTAGGCCCACCACCTGTAGGTCTTCATCAACTGTGGAATCCTCAAGACTTATTACGTGCGTCACAATGCCTTGAAAGAGTATCCCAAGATCCTTTATGTGCCGAAGCACGACCGAAAATATCTCCCAAGTCAACTTACATGTGACTCCCACCACAATGCCTCGAAAGAGTATCCCGGGATCCTTTATGTGTCAAAGCACGAACGGCAAGATCTCCCAATTCTACTTACATGTGGTCACCATAAAGCCTTGAAAGAGAATCCCAAGACTGATTACGAGCATACTGCTCAACCTATCAGATCTCCCAACTCTAGTTACATGTGGTCATGGAAAAACCTCGAAAGAGCATCCCAGGACTGATTACAAGCGTACTGCTCAACCTATCGGATCTCCCAGGGTGCTATTATATGCCATAGGACAAATCCTTGAAAGAGTAACCCAGGATCCTTTATGTGCCGCAACACGACCGACAAGATCTCCCAGGTCTAGTTACATGTCCTCCCAGAGCAATGCCTCGAAAGAGTATCTTAGGATCCTTTATGTGCCGCAGCACGACTGACAAGATCTCCCAGGTCAACTTACATGCTCATTTGCACAACCTGTCCACAGCCACAGAGTATCAACCTGATACTCACCATACATCATCCTGATGTACATGATCATCCTGATCATCATCATAGCATCGTCCTGATGCATATCATCCAGAGTATCATCCTGATACTCATCACACGTGATCATCCTGATCATTGTCACTGCATTGTCCTGATGCATGTCATCCAAATCATCGTCCTGATACTCATCACACATGATCTGCATCCTAATCATCGTCATTGCATCATCCTGATGCATGTCATCATACATGATCCAACTGATCATACAAACCATCCACTTGATGCATATACATATACATATACATGATCCAACTGATCATACAAACCATCCAATTGATGCATATCCAGAGCAGTAACAAGAGCATCGTCTTGATGCTCATCACACAACGCTTACATCCATAGCCATGGGAAAAATACTCCTACCACCATGCTTGGAATGGCTCCTACAAATGTGTCCCATCACTTCTTCCTCGAAGTATATTCTATCTGAAGAACACCAAGCCTCTCTCCGAAGTACTCAAACTTCACTCCGGCTACGGCTAGTGGTTTCGTCAACACATCTGCAACCTGCTCATCCGTTGCAACATATAGGAGCTTTATTGCTCCTCTCTACAACATATCCCTGATATAGTGATATTTGATCTCGATGTGCTTCAACTTGTCATGGAACACTGGGTTCTCTGACAACTTCACACAACTCTGGTTGTCACAAAAGATACCAGTAGCATCCAACGGGAGATCAAATAATTCAGACAGTAGCTTCCTAAGCCATACTTCCTCACAACTAGCCGAACACGCTGCGACATAATCTTCTTCAGCTTTACTCAGTGATACGCAGGACTACTTCCTACTAAACCAAGAGATCACACCTGATCCCATACTGAAGCAGCACCCAGAAGTGCTCTTCCTATCTGCATCACTACTTGCCCAATCTAAATCAACATAACCCTCCAGGTGAAACTTTTGATTTGCATCATACTTGAACCCATAATCAATTGTACACTTCAAGTACCTCAGAATATGCTTTACATCAACTAGGTGAACACCTCTAGGATCCATCAGGAGCTGGCTCAATGTGTTCACCGCAAAGCAAATATCTGGTCTTGTGTTCGTCAGGTACATCAAGGACCCAATCATCTGACGATGCACTATGACATCAACCGGATCAGATGAAGAATCACACAGAAGCTTTAGGTTCGATGCCATAGGTGTGGCCATGGCCTTGCAATCCATCATCCCAAACCGCTTCAGGATCTCTACTGCATACTTCCCTTGTCCAAGGAAGATTCCATCTTCACTCTGCCACACCTCCATGCCTAGAAAGTAGTGCATCAGCCCCAATTCCTTTATCTCGAACTCGACAGTAAGCTTCCTCTTCGTGTCGACAATCAATCTATCCTCACCTGTAACAAACAAGTCATCCACATACAACAGTAGTATCACTGGATTGCCTTCCTCAACCTTGTAGTAGAGGTTGGAATCCGCCTTACTCTTGGTAAAGCCCAAACTGGATAGAAAGTTGTCTATCCTACCATACCAAGTCCTAGGAGCTTGCTTCAAGCCATACAAGGCTTTCTTCAACCTGCACACATATGACTCCCTGTCATGTGTCTCAAAATCAAGTGGCTACTCCACATACACTTCCTCTTTGACTACACCATTCAAGAAAGTTGTCTTGACATCCATCTGGTGTATCTTCCACTTCATCACTGCAGCCAGGGCAAGTACTAATCTGATGGAAGTGTATCTGGGTACAGGTGCAAAATTCTCTTCATAATCTATCCCTCTTTCTGGGAGAAGCCACGAACCATAAACCTTGCTTTGTATTTCTCTATGCTACCATATGCAACATGCTTGATCTTATAGATCCACTTGGAAGTCACAACATACTTACCTTCTCTTCTTGGGACCACATCCCAAACATCATTCTTCATGATCAACTAGTATTCCTTGATCATGGCATTCTTCCATTGCAGCATCCTGAATCCTGGGAACTTCAGATTCTTCAATATCTTCAATAGATAGCTTCGTTGCTGGAACAAATGTAGTAGTCCTTTTTTTTTAGGTGATTGTACACGATCTTTCCTACAAGTCAAATTGAATTGCATGATTATAAACTTCTCATAGTTGTTCAAAAACACATTCTAATGCATAAAGACATATGTCATACAGTCATGCAATTATCTTAGCCAATGCTTCAATACAAGATTTATCCATATCCCGTAATCACACATTAACTTTCTAGATGCCTTCCATCTCTACCAGAACATTTGTTAAGAGTGTGCACAACTCCCAACATGTCAGCAAAGAGGTTTCATTCTAGATAAGTAGTAATGGAATGTTGTACGGTACCATAGGCCACTTACCCATTACTTGCATATTAATAGTATCTTGTTCATTAATGTAACTTTTCTAATATGCATCTAGGAACATAAGTATGTACATGACTAGACAACATCATTTAAGTAATCATATAATAAATGACAATTCAAATACTTATCTTTGTTTAGTTTTAGGGTGGACTCCCTCTCAACCTTTGCTTCCTTGCAGGAACTACTGGAGTGTGCTCCCTCTTGATCTTTGCGTCTTGGATTATCTGTCCTTGAACTTATATCCATCCTGGACCACTATGCATGCTTAAATGTGCACTAGTGTCATCATTGTGTTATCCTCAAGATCTCATACATAACCATACATACATTAGTATAATCTCAATACTATCAAAGCATTATGATCCTAAATAATCTTAACATGTATGGTCATGATCATTTCATACATAGGTAATAAGCGTTAGTATTCAAGGTTTCAGGAAAAACTTATTTTACTCATGCATATTCTTATTTGACCATAGGACTCTTTTGGTTAGTGATATCATCAATCAAAGTAAGAAACATAATATGCATAAACCCTTGATTACTTAAACTTCTAACTTCAAGAATAATCATTATCATTCATACAAAAGTATAAGATCCTAACATAAGGCAAGATTCTAATTTGATCTAGGAAAAACATTCCTGCAATATCATGTTAGCTAGTTATGTCTAACATACCCAAACAATGTCTTCTTGTTCTCTTCAATGACTTGTGCTTAGTAACCTACATAACTCATAAGTTAACCATTGTAGAACCAAAATATACATACCTCATAAGTAGAGCTTCTATGTGATCCATGGCTATGGATGAGTCTTTGTCTTCATGTCACATGGTCTTATGTTCTTGATCTAGAACTTGATTTGTCTTTCTTGATGTACCCTTCATGTTAGTGGACAAAATCATCCTCATACAACACCACAATGCATTAGTACGATCATAAGTGTCATAACCCTAATCAATGAATGTATTCTATCATTCACTTGCATTCATACTTTTACTAGGGTTATAAGACAAGTCTTACATTAATCAAGATTGTACTAACCTAAATAATATGAAGGCAAACATATCATAACCTTAATCATGAACATATTTCAAAAACATACCTTTATCTCTTCAAGTCATACCTGTCGGGATTGCTTGTAGCCTTCTTATGTAGGCCTTAGCCTCATCTCCCTCTGAAACTAGAACTTCTTCACTTATGCAGCTGTCCAATTCATTCTCTTATAGGATTAACCCAATCCACTTTGATTTGATGAAACTGGATCTGGAGTTGGATTAGGGTTTGTCAGAGAAACCCTAAAAATTCAAACTTTGAATTGCAAACTTCTGATTGGATGAAAATATGCGCCTTGCTGAGCTGATCAAGCTGGTATACTTCAATTTTGAAATCTCCAAAATTTGACCCCTCAAATTTGCCTTTGAAACTTCCCGATCTTCTAGATAGGATCCTGAACTAGGGTTTGATAAATCCCAGCATTCTACCCATCCAAAAGGTTCTATATTGTGTTCTAAACTTTGATTTTTCTGAGGAGATTCCAGCCGTGGTCACAGATTTCAAAAATTCCAACTTTTGCAAAATCCCTAATTTTCCACCTTTTCGATCAAAATCCCGAACTAGGGTTTGATCAAGCTTGACCTTCTACCCAACCAAAAAAATTGATCTCGGTATATAAATATCGATTTTTATAAGGGGCGTTCAGCCGTGGTCTCTAATTCCAAAAATTCCAACTTTCTCTGAAGCCCTAAATTCCCGCAGCAATGACAAGCCAAGAATGAAGGTGCTCAGAATCCAATTATGTTTTGACATAAATATGCACCTTATTGTTTCTGGTGCATCTCTTAAATTTCAGATCCACAAGGTCTGAAACTTCGGCCTGTGGTATCTTGACCTGTCATATTTCCAACCCCATAGATCTAACCTTAATTGGATCCTCTGAGAGAGAGTTATTCCAAGTGTCGCAACGTGACCTGTTTGTGGGATAAAACAGGAGAGCGAACTTGTATGGAGTGCCACGTGTCATAGGTTCAATTTCGGGCTCTGAAAAAATTAACTGAGAAACTACAGTCCGTGCTATTACTGTCACTTTTTACAGAATTTCATTTGGAGCTTCCTAGCCCAAGTTGTGACCTTTTTTCCTAGGTCACCTGTTTATGACTGAGATCTGGAAGAGGAAGAAACCCTAGATTGTACAAGTCATAAAACAGAAAGTACAACGAATTAGATGCTTTTCTTCGGATACATGGTACATGGGGATGTCACCATCGGCCTGTAAAAGTTTCAGAACCTGAACCTTTGCCAAAATGGATTTATAGCGAAAGTTCCACGATGACTGGTTTTTGCTATATCAAGCCCTAGCTTGCAATTTGTCGCAAGTGCAACAAGACGTGTCATAAATGCCATATCATGCCTTCCTTTCGGATAGCTCTGATACCATGTTATTTTTTCATCATTTAATTCAATATATCTAGTATCTTAACTGAAAGAACAACATGTACAACATATCAAGCATAAGAGACAAGAGACAAGAGACATAAAACATTTCACCGGGGAAAACCAAGAAGGTGAAAAACCCCACAACTTCCTCAGAGATAGAATAAGCATCAATAGAAGGATCACCATGATCAAACCCAAGAGATAGATATCTTCAGCAGCATTCTCCTCCTCCAATTGTGCGCACCCTCCTCTTCTCTCACTAATGCAAAGTGAGTGAATAATAGAATGTGTAAAATGAGAGAGACACACTATCTATTTATACACTAACTTTCACTTGACCTTTACTCAACTAGGTCGTACTCAACTTAACCACTTAACATAATGCTGACTAGGCCGACCCCTACTAGGGTGGTCTAATAACCTTTTGAACCACATGACTCATACAGGGCCAACCCCATCAAGGTGGTCTAATAACCCATCAAATATAAGTTACGACACTTACAATATAACTTGCGACACTTGCAAGTACAACTGACGACACTTCCAATCAGAGGAATAAGACATCTCTGTTGGATATAGAATAAAGTAAAAATGTAATATACAAGTGAATATCTTCCGAAGTTACAAATACATCAACACATTCTTCCTGCTTTTCCCACGCAAGCTTTTTGGGAGACCCATTGCAGCAGACCAGAAGACTGGGCGAGCGTGAGGAGCGAGTTGGTGAATTTCGATGAACCGCAGAAGCCATTGGACAACAGAAGCGGGAGGATCCCAAGTCACTTCCCAGCATAGAGTTTTTATCATCGCAATACCTCACCAGGGTCGAGATGTCATTCCCTTATACAGGCTAGAGTAACAATCAACTGTGATCCTTAATGCCGCATGCAATAGATACATGGAGGTGGAGCACAGAGACCAAATCCATCCTGGACAAGATGGCATCTCCAGCGTTGGGCTTAATGAGCTGGTCTTTGAGGCGACGTGTCCCTTATAACCTCATATGCAGCATTGCCACAGAGTCGTCTCTCAGGCCCAGGTGTCACAGGAACCGGTACGAAGGTGTCCCTACCACCTTTGTCACCCGCATCCGAGGAATCAAATTTGTTTTCTTATTCTCTACAATTATATGTGAATACAAATAAAAATAACTCCAAGGATGGGTGAAAGGACCAACCACTACGCGGCCAAGGTTTTGGTTGTTGTCTAAGAGGCTAAGTTTTGAATCACAAATTCGAAACCTCCTTTAAAAAAATGTGTAGAAATTCATGTCAATGATAGCCCTAAAGATTGTCATAAAAAGAGACAAATGATTCTCCACATAGGAAATAGTGCACCGATCTAAGAACAAAGGCCTCAACCTGGAGGTAAACAAAACTCAGTTCGGAAACAACAGCTGCGATCTAAACAGTTCTGAAGTCTTAAATCAAAAGCGTCTTGATATTGGTCCACGTACTACCAAAATACAAGAAAGCTCTGCCACTTCCCACCGGCTCCCAGTCCCACTCTGATCTCCAATCTATTAACAAATCCTGAGAACCAAAGCCACAAAAGGTTGATGGGAAAGGTATCAAAACAATTGATCTCCAATGCAAGTGAGAGAAAAATTGTTTTGAACGCGTCCACATATAAAACAATAAAATAGCCCTTCCCACTCTGGTATCACGTAGAAAATCAAGATCAACTGAAATGAAAGATGAGCCTGAACATAACTAATATGTCATTAATAAGAAAATGATATTCCTGATGTAATGGTTGTTATACAAGAATGAACAGTGAATTTATGTTTACAAAATGGGTTTAGTAGAGAGTGTTAGCCTTATGTCAACTGTGAATTTTTAATCAAGCCCCATATTTTCATATTGTATAACAATTTATATATAAAAAGCTATGAAATTTCAAAATGGACAATGCTATTCGGAGTAGCTATATAACTATATGTTAGCAAATTACAACAAAGTTAGCGAAAAGTTGAGAAATTGATTTTGGGATTTTTAAGAGTTCAAGTTTTCAGTGTATTATGTTACATAAAAGGAAACAATAATGCAATGAGATCACAACTCTCTGCAATATTTCATAGACAGTTCAATTTTTATGCAATCTGACAATCATATCATTCTACAATTCAGTTGATGCATAGATAATGTGCAATTTGTGGATGGATAAAGTTTATGGTAGACAACTTGTTTAACTAGAAGAAGGCCAGTGATAACAGTAGCTACAACATAGTCAACAAGTGATTACGATTATGCATGGAGAACAATTAAGAGATAACTTGTTTGTGGCACTTAGCGTGTGGCTATGCTAATAGAAATAATAATAATAATAATAAATTTGTACCATTAATTAAATTAATTAACCGCAATTCTCTCTTCATTTATATTTGAAAACCCTTCCACTCTACATAATTTAATTGTAATAAAGCTAAATGACCTTTTTTTTCATTGGCAAACTTCATTTCTATGATTAATACTTGACTTTTGGTCTTCCAAATATTTAACTATTCAAATTCTAAATAAAAGCTTCATATTTCACTATATTAAATGTATTTAAATAAAAACAAAAAACAAAAAACTACAAAATTAAGAATAAGTGTAAGAAAATTTGTAAAATAACTACTAAATCATGGATGCTCTTGAGCATCCATTAAATAAGAACCAATGAAAATAAATCTACTATATAAGGAGGTATATGGGTTTATTCCACTTTGATGCATATGTAATTGTAACTTCATGTTTTGAGTGTATTGAATGTGATTATCCAACCTTTGCTTCAGCTTCGAGATGCATGTCAAGCCTAAGGTTAAGTGTGTATTTACTACAATAAGTAAGCTTTCCTAGCAACCCCATTAGAACCCTCGAGCCTTGCACCTACACCGAGATTTGTTTTTCATTTTCTTTTACCATCCAGCTTTGTTGTAACACCTATTACGACCTACAACACTTTTTGCACAGGTTACGTGGGGGGGCTAATTGATGGTAGTTTCCTCTAAGTCAAGCATAGGCTACCAAACTTGTCTTGTTGGATAAGATGTGGCATGCTTTTATTCCAAGGTGTCATGTAGCTGATGTTGTGGGGGGGTTGAGAGTGGATGGAGTATTGAAGTGTGGATATATATTCCAAAGTTTAAACTTAGTATGTAAACTTACATTTTAAAGGTCGCTCTAAAACAAAACAATGTCGTATTTGCAACATCCTTTTTTATGGTATACTTGTTCTTGATTAACTTAACTTATATTCTACTTAAGCATGACATTTCCCACTTATGCATTTTGTGGGAGGTTGAATCCATTTAGCACTTGTTATGGTCCTACATAAAACAAATGTATCTTGAGATTGGATCTTTGGTTTATGTCATCAATTTTCACTGTGCACCCTTAGAAAGTGTACATATATAACAATTGTTAAATCATAATGAAGATAAGAATCACCACATATACTTAATATGTTTATAAATACATTGAAGTAACACTTGTATCAATTATATCTCTAATTCATCCATTTTATATAAGAAACCTTTAAAATAAGATTGGGAATGGATAATTTATTTGTAAGTTTCTCATGTATCTTTGCAATTTGTTACTTCGAACCTATACCGTTTTTAGGTTTCAAAAATCAAAGAAAAGTGTTTGGAAGTTGCTTCCAGATCTTAAGAGCTGCAAAGAAGAACAAGAGTTACCCTGAATTGGTAACATTCTCGCTCGGCCAACTTGTTTCAAGTAAAATAGTGGTGGTTGGCAATACCAATAATTTTATATATTTCAAAAGAAAAGAATATTTGGATGCAGATTCCTTTACTTTACCATTGAATGCAAGAAATATATGCAAATGGATAACTTCTTGCAGCTTGCCGACAATTTCACAGATCAATAGATAATGAATCTATTTTTCATAAAAAATGAAGGGATGCAGATTCCTTTATTTTCAAACAATTTCACAGATCACTGACAATTTCAGACAATAAAGGAATCTGCAGATAATTTCACAGATCATAAAGGAATTTGAAAAATAATACACTTTTCACAGACCAATAGATAATGAATATATTTGCCACCGTTAACAGATATGCAAATTCCTTTATTTAACTAGTGAATTCAAGGTCATTATTCACACAATAAAATTGTGGGCGATCTACATTTTTTAGGATTTCAAAATTTTAAAAAGAAAACATTTTTCACATATAAATAGATAATGATTCTATTTGCCACCATTAACAGATAACAGATATGCCTCTGTTTGAATCTGCGAAAACGAAAGACGCCAATAAAAAGGAGCTTCAAAAGAGCGAAAATGGCATACCTAGAAAATTGAAGGCATCACGGTCCCGAACGGTGTGAAGAGACAAGGATCCAACAAAGGTGGCATTAGCACCACGAACCAATAGAGACGCCCTGAAAAAATTGCTTCTGGAATTTCATTTTGTTGGGTTTCTTGTTCGAATCCTGTGACTACACCTATGATCTGAAATTTTGGATACTTGAATGATATGTCATCTGTTATTTCTTCACAGAAAAAAAAATATAATTCTGCAATCTTGGACTCACCCTTGCACCACAAGTGTCAAATCCGGTTTTCAATTTCCTCCTGTGACATGAACGTGACATGAACGAGAGAACACTTTATTCATTCGGATTCATGAAAATTTAATTGATAGATTGAGATAATTTGATTCAATTAAGTAAAGATCTAATTGATCAATTAAAATAATTCGATTCAATTGATATAATTTGATTAAATAATATTCAACTTGTTGCAGGCCATTTGATATAGCAACAGCAAATCTATTGACAGTTAACTGAATATTGTTGTTCACCTTATTCCCTAGTCACTTTATTAATTTTGATGTCTTTCGATCGTAACTTTATTATTAAAGCCGAAGGTACGACCATCTATTCAAGTCCAATGTATAACCATTTGCACGATTTGCAGATTGCAAGGGGGATAAATAATATGATTCTGAGACCAATTGAAACATGAATAGCAATTTTGACAGTTATATATTCATTACTCAGAAGGGGAAAGGGTTATACACTATAGAATAGGTTTTTTTTATTATTATTATGTTTTGAAGTAGTAGAAAACATGCGTTATTCTTAAAAGAAAGGGATTTATCGCTTTCCCGCATCGGGGAAGGGTACCCCTATAGATTGGTGCCCCTACTATTATAATCAAGGCCCAACCTTAATATTGAGGCATTGATTCCCATCCCTCCCAGCCTTATTATAATAGTAGTGGGGCTAACTCTCTTTTATATAGCTAGATGTAGAAGAGTCTTGTAGGAGTGGTTTGGTAACGGGGGTTACAAACTCAAGATGTAGAAGAGTCTTGTAGGAGTGGTTTGGTAACGGGGTTACAAACTCAACCTTGGGGCTATAAACTCAACCTTTTTAGCTCTCATTCCAAAGACATTTCAAACGAAGGATTTTAGTGATTTTGGGCGAATTTAGCTATGTAATCTAAACTATAAAGTTATATAAAAAATCATAGCGATTAGAATCAAACCAGGTCTATCAAAATATATTCATTAGTTTCTTTGATATTATGGGTCCAGACATAAGAGCGGTTGTTGAAGAGTCCCATAGGAGTGGTTTGGTAACGGGGGCCATAAACTAAACCTTTTTAGCTCTCATTCCAAAGACATCTCATCCAGAGGATTTCAGTGATTTCAGGCCAATTTCGCTATGTAATCTAATCTATAAAGTTATATAAAAAATCATAGTGATTAGAATCAAGCTGGGTCTATCAAACTATAAAATGGTAAAATGACAAAGTCTGAAAAATGCCTAGGCAAAATTATGTGAAAGTGTGGAAAAATGGAAATGCATTAGCAAAAAACTAGGAAAAACAGCCCACCGAGGAGATAGAAGACAAATAAGACCAAGTGATGAACAAACTATGTGATCACCAATTGAAAGTGGTGGCACGCATCACGAGCATACATAATCAATACAGGTTCTCCTCAACAAGGATCAATCATGGATAGGCTTGCACAAAAAGGAGACATATAGTATACCACTGAAGCAACCTCCACCAATGATGAAAATAACATCACTCAAATATGATGCACTGATGATAGTGACAGGCATGCATAGAGTGGTAATGCCAAGTCATCCTCAAAGAACCATGCTCACTCTGGTTGGCCCAGGTCAAATAACCACGAATATAATCAAAATAACACGAGACAATAAGTGCCCATGAACTGCAAATGCTACAAAGGGAAACCATGGTGTCTTCCTAAAAAAAATTCCATGGCGATATCCTTGATTTCCTCACATGAACATGATGTAACAAATGCCCATATCATACCTAGGCATGGGTTGGGATACTCACAAGATGTAAAATAAAAAAAGAAACACAAAAATAGGTCCAAAGTTGATACCCTTTCTGTGAATTCATAGTGGCAATCATCTAGGTGCATAACACCTCGAACGAAAACTAAAACTTTGATCAGTAGTATAGAAAAATCCTCATGTCAAAATGAGGGGAACACTACTCAAGCTAAAAGATTTGAAAGCATTGAGTACATTGTTAGTTCAAGGACCTAAAATTTGACATTCATATAAGCACTGCAAAATGAATGCAGAAGGAAACTGATAAACATTAATAATTTGTCAATTATGTCATGTGGATATGTTGGACGTGGCTATTCATTATAATGAATATTGTTGATGTAGCATTTAGGGAGATTCATTGTGTGGCATTGACAAAGTACTAACAAACCATGTTCTTTGCTTTAATGTGTGAGGGTAGGTTGAGCTTATTTTTTATTTTAAAAATATGGGCTCTCTTTTTTTTAAACAAGAATAGGTCAAGGTGTATTGGAATTGGAAGTTGAGTTTGAAAGAGGGGGAAGAGAAGAACGCTCTTTAATGTACTGAGTCAATAAAATTGTAATTTTTCATTGCCAAATGATACAGGGGGTATCTAAATCCATCTACAGTGATACAATTTGCTAAATTTTGACATTGCAGATGGATTCATAGACCCCTTAGAAAGGGAGTCTCTGAATCCATCTACAGTGTTAAAATTTACCAAACTATGAAAATTCATTGTCAAAATTCGACAATGGATATAAATGAATTTTTGACAATAAATTTTTACAATTCTGTAAATTTTAACAATGGGCATCTTATATAATTATTAACTTAGACTCTCTTGTCATATTTTTTTATCCCATGACTAAATTAGTCATTTTTTTTCACGTGACTAAATTAGTCATTTTTAGTTGCAATCACTTAAAATTGTTCAAATTTGGTCATATTTCACTTAAAAACACTATGGTACTAATCAACGTTATTGGTGGTTTAGTCATTTATTTCACTTGGTGTTCAAATATCCATGTCCAAGTTTGTTGGAGGATAGGCCATTCAGACCTCTTATCAAAGCTTAACGTAGGTGTTTTTTTGTAGGTTCGAGTCCCTCTACAGTTCGAGTTCATCTCATATGTCTTCGTCCACTATCTCTTATCTCTTTCACTTCTCAATGTCTATGTTCTAGTGTTAATGGCGCACTCGTGGCTACATAGAATTTGATGAAAGTGTCTTTGTGACTCCATGGATGTAATATCATATGTATGGCACTATATTGAGCTTCTTGTATGAACCATAGCTTGAAATCCCATGTATTTCATATAAAGTTCCAAGCAAACTACTTATTCGAGCTAGTTTCCCCTATACTTTCTTGTGGACCTTTTGGAGTAGTTACACATATGTTTTGTATCATACTTTCTATGAATTTTTGCAGATTTTTTAGCAGCCTATGATGTAATTTAGATGACCAAATTACTTTGAAATTCTATGTCACAATAGATCTAAAGAGCCAAGGATACCTCACAAAGAAAGAATGAGCAGAAAATTTGAATAAGAGTGAAAACTGCAGTAAAAAAGAGCAGGAGAATAATAATGCAGGAGAACTCAAATAGAAGCATAATAATATCACATGCTCCAATTATCAGTATAATAAAAAATGATGTTACAATGGAGAGAATTTGAATCATGCAGGAGAAATCGAACCTCGGTTGGTCTAGCATAGGGATTATCTCCACTGGAGTGCTCCGGAAGACTCAAAGTCAACTGAATTGAACCTAAAATCAGTTAACTGAAGTCACAAATAGTTAACTAACTATGGAGGGCGCAATAGTGAGTCTTTCATGCATGCCAATCAGAAAAGGGTGCATGAGGCCACAATCAGTGGCATCCGGAGCTCTAACCCCCCACAAGAGTCAGATAACTCAGGTGGACTGCACTGGAACACTCAGTAGGTTCCTATAAAATATGGAATTGACTGAAGTGGTCCTAAAATGATGCATGCATGGCTCAAAAGGTGGTAGATGGATCATGGATGACATCTGCACACCACCAGGGGGGAAATGACATCATCAACAACTAGGAAAAATAAATAATGCTAGGTAGGACAAGGTTGGAGTATAGAAATATCCTAACACCCCCCTTAATCCATACTTTGCATCCTGGGCCCTGGTTACTAATACCAAAGGTAACCCATACAATCAAATAAATGATAAAAAATGAACCATGAACCAAGGAAATGGGGAAAAACCTCATGGGGAAAAACCTCATGGGAAAAATACCCCCCCTAAAAAATAACAGCAGTAGGGAACTCAAAGAACCTTCATGCTAAGCAGAGAAGGAAAAAAAATTTCTTGGTGAAACCTTTGCAAAAATATTGGCAATATGCTCCTCTGTAGGATAGCAATCCAGGTGCTAGATCTAGATATGTTCCTCTAATGTGCCTCCCACTGTGTAGAAGTTGTATTTGCCAAAACAAGTCTTTCAGGAACCCTTCTTTCTACTAGAGAGAATGGCTCATTGTGGTCCAAATCATGAACCTTTGAGTACCTTTTTTCAGAAAACCGAGATTGTTTCCTGGTTGTATATCCCCCATGGCAAGTCTCTCCAAGATATTGTGGATAAAATCCCACCATCATGCAGAACCTCTCTGAGAGAAGTGGATATGCATGACATAGTGCAAGTTTTGCATGATACTGAGATCTGATGTTTCTATGGTCAGATGGATCCCCAACTGTGTTCCCAGCAGCTACAAAGACTTTGTGAGCCCATATTGGCCTTGGCCATGGATTGGGAGCATCTGTTGGATCTGGATCTGAATCTGAATCTCCTTGAACTTTATTCTCAACATCAAGATCTTGATCCTCATCTTCATTAGAAGAGGTATCACTCTGATCTTCATCATATTCTGATGGGGTAGGCAAAGAGTATGGAAAAAAATGTGAGAATTCATATGCCTTGGAGGCATGCTTTGCAAACCCTTTCTCTATAATATTCCTAGTAGAGATCTCTGCAATCTCAACTGTGTCAGGACCAAAGACCACTTTCTTCGGTGAACCTATGTGAGTCATCTGATATATAGACAACAAATTTTCTGACAAATAAGGCACAAATAGAACATTTTTGAACTTACCATGCTCCATATGTATTGTTCCCTTTCCTCCAGCAGAGATCTGAGAGTTGTCTCCCATGTGAATAATCGAACCATCTTTGAGATCTAAAGAAGAAAATGATTCTCTGGAGGAAACCATTTGGTTGGAGGCTCCTGAATCTATGAGGAGGGATTGTGATTTTGAAAATCCATCCTTTAGTGCATGGCATCTCTCATGACCATCAAACTCACTTCTAGAATCAGTCTCTCTTGCACCTTTTGGGAGGGCAATGTTGTGTTGTTCAAGAAGCTTGGTCAATTGATCTATCTTCTTCTGCATGCAAGATCTCTCTGGGTGGTTTCCTTTCTTCCAATAGGAACACTTGGATTTCTCAAATCCCTTATGTTTGTCCTTATTAGAGCTGGAGGCTCCTTCTGATGGAATGGAATTGCCATTCAGCTTGGGTTTAGATGGCCTCATATCCTTTCCCTTCTGCTTCCCCTTCCCATTCTCACTTTTTTATTCTCCATCCATAAGAGCTTGATCTTTGGATGCCTTCAAGGCACCCATCTGGATCAACTTATCTTTTTCTTGGATGAGAGATTCAGTGAAAAAATCCGAGGAGGGCATCTTCCAACCAGGGATTGGAATTCACCCAGAATGGAAGGTAGAGACAAAGATGGAGAAATCGGGACCTAGCTTGCTCAGAATGGATAGCACCAGCTGCTCATTCTTCTTCTCAATGCTACACTGCTTGCATTGCATAACCAGACATTTGAATTTTGAAAAGAATTTTTGAATGGTCTCAAAACTGCTCGGTTGTAGAGAAATCAACTCATTTTCCAAAATATGGCCTCTTAGCTCATCTTGTTTGTCAAATAGGGTCTCCAACTTCAACCATAACTCTCTTGGAGTCTTCAATCCTTCCATGTGGAAGAGTATATCTTGGAAATATGAATACACATGAAACCAAATGCTTCATCCAATCTATTTAGACACTTGGTTTTCTCCATAGCTGAATGTGGTTTGGGATCCTTTCCCATTGTCACCCTGTACAGTGATTTGTTGCGCAATTCCATTTGTATATCATCCCTCCAATCAAGATAATTGAATGGTATCAAGATCATGGGAGAGAGAGGAGAGTTTGAATTGTCCATTACAAATACTGGAGTGAATACAAGGTGAAATTGTTGCTACTGCAAAAAAGATTTGTTGCAACTGCAGAAAACTGTTGCAACTGCTGCAACTGTAGAAAAATGATGTAACTACTAAAACTGTTGTTGCACTCAAAAACTCAAATAACCTGCAAAAAACTCTCGATAATGGAGGTATAATACTACTGACCACTTCTTTAGGACAGTAGACACTTTTATCAGGATCCTTCACACCTGGCTAGACCTCATTGGATTTCTCCAATGAATTCAATGCAATGGCACTAGGATTTGGTGTGAAAATCCAAAGGCTTCTGGTGCACTACAGAAAGCAGCTGCTCAAACTATTCACTCAATGGCTCTGATACCATGTGAAATTCTATGTCACAACAGATCTAAGTAGATGAGGATACCTCACAAAGAAAGAATGAGCAAAAAATTTCAAGAAGAGTGAAAACTGCAATAAAAAAGAGCAGAAGAATAATAATGCAGCAAAAATCAGATAGGAGCATAATAATATCACGTGTTCCAATTATCAGTATAATAAACAATGATGTTACAATGGAGAGAATTTGAATTATGCAGGAGAATTCGAACCTCAGTTGGTCTAGCATAGGGATTATCACCACTGGAATGCTCTGAAAGACTCAAAGTCAACTAAATTGAACCTAAAATCAGCTAACTGAAGTCACAATCAGTTAACTAACTAAGGAGGGTGCAATAGTGACTTTGTCATGCATGCCAGTTAGAAAATGGCGCATGAGGCCACAATCAGTGGCATCTGGAGCTCTAACCCCCCACAAGAGTCAGATAACTCAGGTGGACTGCACTAGAACACTCAGTAGGTTCCTATAAAATAGGGAACTGACTGAAGCGGTCCTAAAATGATGCATGCAAGGCTCAAAAGGTGGTAGATGGATCCTGGATGACATCTTCACACCAATAGGGGGGGAAATGACATCATCAACAACTAGGAAAAATAAATAATGTTAGGTAGGACAAGGATGGAGTATTGAAATATCCTAACAATTACTATGTGTAGGCCTCTTGGGAATTTGATTAAAGTTTATGCAACAATTTCCATGTCCATTGTCTACATTTTCCAAGCAATGTCTATGTGTTACAACTCTCTATTTGATGGGTGCAATAACTAGTTGCAGATCATGATAAATGTTGCATTTTGGTGGTCAATGAATTCCTTTATCCATTCCAAGCCTCTGTTCAGAAATTAGGGAAGGTCATACAATGTTTGGGAAGCCAAAAATTCAATGCCTAGTGGGAGGTTTCAACATCAAATTCACTAGTATTTCTCCCTTTCATTCCTCCTTGATTAATGCAAGTTATAAATTCCTTTAGCAAGTGTCTGGGTGTCTAGTATATGCATTAGGATTTCCTAAGACCCCTCAAGCCCTTCCATACATAATTCGAAAGGATTTGGGACAGTTTGGGTTTCATTAGTCCAAATTTCAAAAATTGGCCAAAATTGAACAATTTTTCATAGTAGGGATATTACAGTGGTATCAGAGCATGGTCCTTGTACCTGTGCATTGGATCATCCATTGGAGAATAAAATTGCAGCCATGTCCTACTTTCATGATGAATTCTATGATTTGTATGAGGATGATGAGCAATATGATGATGACTATGATGAGCAATATGAAAAGTACCGCAGACAGTATGAGGACGAAAATGTCCAGGAGGTACCTTCTACAAGTATCTTCCATCAGATCACATTTGGAAGAATAAATGATGGTTATTCTTATAGCCATATGTCTGGAGAAGACACATGTTCCACAGTCAAAGATCAACCTTTGAAGTAAATAGCATGGTGGAGGGAAACTTGCAAAACCCTACCCAAACAATATCAAGCCTATAGTGTTATATCCCCAGAAGTTTCTTTCGAATTTTTTGTGGATGATTTGTTTGGATATAGGCCCAATAATTAATATGTGGAGTTAGTGAAGAAAGGTCTATGCCCTTCTTTCAAAATACCTTGGAGAACAAATCATATATGTTAGAGTGAAAAGGAGGAGCGGAATGAGCAGACTCACCACCAGTGTTGGGAAAGATAAGACCACAATCCTTACTTCCAAGGGTTGTCAGCATAATTAATACATAACCTATTCTACTAAGGATCATCTAGAGGCATCTCTCACAAAGAACATGGATCGAAGAGTATCTATTGATGGTTTCTCAAGTTTAGTAGAAGCATATACTAAAGGATGTTATGATGTGGTGCCTACTGATGGGTACCAAGATTATATGGAGACATCTACTAATGGATTTCCATCCCTCTATATTGGTGACATAGATATCATCCTTGATGAGGTTGTTTCAAGTCCCAAATACATTGAGCATGAAGAAGAAGACCTTGTAGCAGCAAAATATGAACCAAGATCAGCTTCCCAGTCACCACTTGAGCTTCCATGTGAAGTTGATCCCAAGTTATAAAAAGAGGAGGTTTGCTATCATGAACCATCCTTCATTGAAGGGTCTTTGAAGATGAGTAAAAGGAATATATATGAGGCCCTTAACATACTTGATGACACTCAATCATTGGTGTCAAATTCTTGTTGGAGAGTTTATTCATTGGAGGAGCCATCCTTCCTTGAAGACATGGAGAAGATTCAAAGAGCAATGTGCAACATCGAAGGTAATTTCGTGTCTTTTCTTTTTGATAGAAACAATTTGGTTGAGCTTAATGAATTTCTACATAAGGCATACTTGCAGAATAATGAGGATATTCATAAGCTCAAAATTCAAAATGAGCAACTTCTTGAGAGGTTACAAGATACTTGTTCTTCCTCTTATGTTTCAAATTGTCATATGGTAGATTGTTTGGAGGATTCTCATGACATGATGGATCATGAGAAACATGGTGATTTGCATGTGCTTGATGTGTTTGAAGAAGAGCTTGATGAGAGCCAAGCACTTGTTGTGGTGGAAGAGGAACTTGATTTTCCTCTTGATGATGGTTACACACTTTTTGAAGAAATGCATGATTCCGCTACTTTGGAACCAACCTATGAGGAAATTTTCACACTTTTGAGGGAGGTGCATGATCCTATCCATATGAAGCCTTCACATGATGAAACTTATGCACTTTCTGATCATTTGGGTGAGTCGGTTCATTCTCCTACATCCTACACTTCCACATTTTGTAGCATTCATCCTAATGAAGTATGGGTGAAAGGTTTCCATTAGAGGAAATTTGAGGTCTAAAATGGGCCTCCTAAGGAAAATAATAAAATAATATTTACTAATTTTGAAGGAAGAAAGAAACAAACTACTTTTTTGTTTGTATTTTCAAAATATCCCCTTTTTTTACTCAAATTTCGAGTGGGAGCACTCCTTGGATGCATAATTTAATTATGCATCCAACGAGTGCTCCCACTCGAAATTTGAGTAAAAACACAAGGAGATATGTTGAAAATGCGAACAAAAAAAGTAGTTTTTTTATGACAAATATCTCAAGTCCACCATTATGATTAACTCATTTTATTGAAATTCTATTGGTTCTTGATTTCCAACTCATCAAGAAATTATGGTTGGCTCGTTTTCGTATATGATGGCTCGTTTTCTTATAAGGCCCATTTTAGACCCCAAATTTCCTCTAATGTTTCCTCATATCTCTCCTTTAAACCTTTTGATGTTGGCATTACTAGAGAACCTTCTTCTTTGCATTTGCAGTAACATGCATCACACTCATTTGATAACTCTCACATACATGGATGCACCTATGATGTTCACTTGAGTCACTTGAAGACTCATGATTTTCCTTTCTCCTTGCTTAGTTCATTTGATGTTGGAGGAACTTCATCCAATACTTGGGTGAAGAGATATATGATTGGAGCACATTCTTATTGGAAGCAACATCCTTTTTTATTTCTTGATGATACACATATTCATGGGTGCATACATGATACTCATTATTCTTCTTGCTCACTATGTAATTCACTTGATGGGAGAGTTTCTTCATCCAACGTTTGGGTGAAAGCACACATGTAAACACTCTAGGACACCTCCCACACTTTCCTGGAGTAGCATTCTTGGACATGAGACCCTCACCTATGTCATTGGAGCAGATTTGATTGGTCACTTGATGCTTGTGTGCACTTGTAAAATGGTGATCTACTTGCTTGGATGGACAAGCACTTTCATGATTCTTTGATGAGGCACCTCCTTGATGTATATTTGTATGATGTTTTTATGTACTTTGATGATCTCTCTTTTGTACTGATGATGTTTGGGATGATGCTCATTAGAGAGTGGGATCATGGCATTCCACACTTGGTTGAAATAATTTGGAGGATATTGTACACCTCCTACCTTGATGTATTGTTTTGGGAGACCTTGTGCATGATAGAAATGCACAAGAAATGGGACAACGACATCCCACATTCTGATTTGTTTGTATTCACACTATGTATTGATGGGGTGCGCAAGTGTTGGGACCCTGGCATCTCATACTTTATAGGTTGGTCTATGATGAAATTGTGCACTAGGAGAGTGCGCAAGTAGTGCAATCCAGGAATTGTTGATCATTGGTAGCTCCTTGGGAGCACATTTTGGTTGGTTGGCTTGAGGAAGCAAGCCTCTTCTTTTACCCATGGGTTCATATTTGCAATAGATGGTGATGACTTCCTCCATGGGAAACATCTTTTTGGATGCACTTATGTTTTAATTGCAGGGTGTTATGATGACTTCCATGCGGCTCTTATGCATTGCATAAGAGAATATATATTTCACCTTGTATTCTTGAGGATCAATTGGGATCCAATGATCATTTTTGGATTCAACTATTTATGTTTTGGAGTTCATGAAGCAACTTGCAGAAGTTGGTGGAAAACTACAAAAATGTTTCATCATACATATCTTCACTTGCATGAGGTGAGAAACCATTAGTTGGGTTCAAAATTCTGTGGAGATGGTCCATATTGCTTGAGGACAAGAAATATTGGGAGGGGAGGATTTTTCATGTCCCCAAATTTTGCATTGGATCACAATGGACTAAACCACTTGGCCATGTTCATGATAGTTTGTCAAATTGGTGCTAAGGGTCAAATAATTGCTAAGCATGATGTCCAAGTTAGTAATAATGCAAAATTAGAACCAAATGGACAAGGTGGGTCACATGACGAGCAAATTCCCAATTCCAAGTTTGTAATGTCCCCATCCAAATAAATTATCATGGAGGAAAAAATCCACTAACCTACTAATTCCCTGGGTTGGGGTGGAAGCATCAAAATTTGGAATAAGGGAGCTACACAACCCAAAATGACCTTAGAATTACAAATTCACATTAAATGGGCCAAATAAACAATAATATAGAGGAAAATGAGGTGGAATTAGATCATGAGGGCGCATAAGAGGTTGTGGGACCCACATGTGGAAAGATTCTCCACTACACTTGGCATCATTCTCACACAAATTTGAGCTCAAGGTGAAGGGTAATGTACTTGGGGAGGATGAAGACACAATACTCATGGAAAGAATCATGGAGGCTCAACTTGGAGTGGAAGAGTAACTCCCAATGAAGATGAAGAAGCATAATAGACAAATTGTGACACTTGTGACAAGATTCCATGACATCTATGACAACAATGATGAAGGAATCCATGAAAAATATGAAAAATTCATATCTCATGGAAAACCTATGAAAAATATGACATATTAGGGATAAAAATAGCCACCAAGAGGGCACATATAGGGAGTTATGGTAAACCAATATTCCCAATTCGAATTGGGGAAATAGGAGTGCAAGAATGAGGAGGACAATTGTCTCATGAAGGAATCAATCACTAACTCGAGTTGGGTGAGTGTTTTGGAGGGAAATTTGACCTCATGATTCCACATGAAGTTGATAAAAGAGGGGTATGAGGAAGGAGAGAAAATTTTGGATCATTTTTGGTTTGCACTCTTGGAGAGCTTAGCTTGTCCTTGCACAGTGAGTGTTTACCTTCCCTTCCATTGAACCAATTTCGAAGGTGAAATATCCCTGTCCAAGTTGGTTGGAGGAGAGGTCATTCATAACTCTTATTAGAGCTTAAATCCAACGTTTTTTTCCAGTTTCTTGTCTCTCTACAGTTCGAGTTCATCTCATATGTCTTATTCCACTATATGTTCTCTCTTTCTCTACTCAATGTCTATGTTCTAGTGTTAATGGTGTGCTCATGGCTGCATAGAATTTGATGAGAGTGTCTTTGTGACTCCATGGATGTAATATCATATGTATGGAACTGTATGGATCTTCCTGTATGAACCATAGCTCGAAATATCATGTATTTCATGTAAGCATTCCAAGTAAACTACTTATTCAAGCTAGTTTCCCCTATACTTTCTTGTGGGCCTTTTGGAGTAGTTACACGTATTATGTTTTGTATCAGAATTTATCTGATTTTTTGCAGCTTTTCTAGAATCCTATGACGTAATGTAGATTCCCAAATTACTATGTGTAGGCCCCTTGGGAACTTGATTAAATTTTATGCAACAATTTCCATGTCCATTGTCTACATTTTCCAAGCAATGTCTATGTGTTACAACTCTCTGTCTGATGGGTGCAATAACCCATTGTGGATCATGATAAATGATGTGTTTGGGTGTTTAGTGAATTCCTTTATCCATTCCAAGTCTCTGTTCATAAATTAGGGAAGGTTGTACAATGTTTGGGAAGCCAAAAAGTCAATGACTAGTGGGGGGTTCCAACATCGAATTCACTAGTATTTTTCCCTTTCATTCCCCCTTGATTAATGCAAGTTATAAATTTCTTTAGAAAGTGTCTGAGTTTCTATTAGATGAATTAGGATGTACTAAGAACCCTCAATCCCTTCCAGACATAATTCAAAATCATTTTGGAGCATTTGGGACAGTTTGGGTTTCATTAGTCCAAAGTTCGAAAATTGACCAAAATTGAACAAGTTTTCATAGTATGGATATTACATCATTCGGGATAGAGACCAAAAATATGCTAATAAATAGAAATTTGGCTCACTCCAAATCCTTTCTTGGAACTGCATGGGATTTACATAGATCAAAGGCCTCAAGTTAAGCTGGATCCTGAGTGAAATTGATATTATATTGCTTGTTGAAACTTAGGAGCATGAAGAACCTAAGATCCCTACAATAGATGTTTTTGTCCTATCATTGATTTGGAACAAGCGATCCCATCATAGAGGCGTTGGAGGTATAACTTGCTACATTAGGAAAATATATGCCCCCGTTTCAGACTTTATAAGAAATACCATTTCAACCAATATATTTGGCTAGAGATCATGGATATTAATGCTAAAAACACCTACATAGCCATATGTTATTTTTCCCCTATTAATTCTAACTTCTACGAGAATTGCAATTTAGATAAAATTGTCTCGATAGTGGGTTAGCGCATGATATTTCTAGTATGAGGTACTTTAATGCTCGAAATTCAAGTACCCAAGCTATTATTTTAAGCATTTTCCCAACCCTGATCCTCTTTGGTTAGAAGAGGACCTTTACTCAACTAGCAGGTATCAAAGAAGGTCTGAATATCTAGGTGAAAACTTGTTCACTTATGAGCTAGTCAAGTTTTGTAGTGCTCAAGATCTCATAATTTGCAATGGTATAATGAAATGGCCAAATTTTAGTCGTATGACTTGTATTCATGGTCTTGGTAATAGTGCGGTAGACCAGGGATGATTTTAAGAACTCCCCCCAAATTTATATGGTAAAAAAATTGGCGAATCTCCCCGATATATAGGAAAATTTGAAAGCGATTTTATCAATAATATAATATGTATATATAATTTTTTGGCGAATCTTTCATTTTATTATATGATATTGTAAAATCTTGGCGAATCTTTCACTAAATTATAAGATATTGTAAAATCTTGGCGAATATTTTACTGAATTATAAAATATTGTAAAAAGTTGGCGAATATTTCACTGAATTATAAAATATTGTAAAAATTTGGCGAATCTTTCATTGATCTATAAAACACATTGAATGACAGTCTGCTTGTTAATTATGAGTTCAAGGCTTCTTCAAATGTTGAGTTCAATTGCTCTATTTCAAGTTTTGGTCTCAATACCAAATGGTGGTGGCCTTAATGAAGCCTTGATATCCAAGCAAAGCCGAGTAGATCTTGGAGACATGTATTCTAAATGTGGGTGTTTGGAGGATGCACATAAAGTGTTTGGCCAAGTGCCAAAGCGAAATACAGCCTCATTGAATGCAATGCTTTCAAGATGTGCTCAACATGGACATGGCAGGGAGGAACATTATCAGAGGGGTTCTTCGGGTGGAGATTGTCATTCATAGCTCTGATGACGTTAGCATTGCATCTTATTCTTACTTACAATTTTTTCCTCTACTACTTGAGTTTCTAGAATCTATTTGTAGTCCTCCCTGCAATTATTATAGATTTCTTCTTTTTCTTCTTTAATAGTCTTGGGAGATGACTTTTTTGAATTGCTTAAATCAACAAAGGAATTGCACCCACAGACTATCCTTCAATAGATTGTGTGGCTACCCTAGACTGTTTTTGATACTTCAAGGCAAGTTTGTACATAGGTTTTAAGCTAGGCATGTTCCTTAAGTATTTTTCTTGGCACATACTTTGAATAACATTATAGTGATTTTTTTGGCATCCTATAGTGTCGACTATTGGGGGCTATCTTATTGTTGTGTCATACTTTTGGACAATGTAACTTTTTTCCATCTAAATTCCTCAACACTAGTACCATATCTAAATGTTATACCATTTGTTGATACCATATCTAAATGTGTCTAGTAGTTGATTTTGATTGTAGATGTTGTATTTTTTGTTGATATTGGTGTGTAGATGTTATTATAACCCATGTTAGAGCTTTTATTACAAATTGTTTTTTTCTATTGATTAGAGTTTCCATGACATGTGGGGACTTGGACCTTGACAAACCGATAAACTAATAGAATCAGACATTATGCATCATTTTGGCCTTCACTAGCCAATTATGCCCATGGAGGCTAGGAAAATTTTGAGCCAATTGGACTAGAGGAATGTTGGTCTCGTGCCAATAGGTCTCCTATGATCAATGCATAGGAACCTAGTGCATAGACCATTTTTCTCTTCGCTTAGCTATGTAGAGCTCATTTATTTTTCTGAATAACGATAAGTATTTACAAAGAAAATATACAATCAGCATAAACAAATCGAAAAAGTGAAGACAATTAATTCATGCAAATAAAAGGTAATAAAAACTTATTTTCTCGAACCCTAAATCAATGGAAATCAACTAAATCTAATATTGATTCAAGCTACAACAAAGGGTTAAATCAAGCATCAAATGAGAACTAGAAGCATTCAAGGGTCTAACACAATAATTAACCAAAATACATGCAAACTCCACAAATCGACAAAATGTTTCAAATAAAAGCAATAAACAAACCATAAAAATTTGCACAAAATATTTGAGATAAACACCAACATGGTTTCATGTACTTGAATGAGCTCATTCTTGCTTAGCGAAAGTGTAGTCAAATTAGTTATTTATCCTTCAATGTCAGGACACTATCTATGTGAAGAGATAGCTCCTAGGCCTAGCTTTGTCAAATTCCAGTGTCATTTCCTATCACATAAAAAAAAGACAATGTAAAAGATAAATATAAAAACATCAAAATTTAAAATAAACTGCATCAAGGAAATGTATGTCATATCATCAATGTTATAACAAAAAAGTACAATGTAGAATCTATTTTTAATTAAAATGCTAGCTCAAATTTACATATAATGATCACCCGCAAGGGTCCATGGAACACCTATACCAAAATAAGACTCAAGAGTCTCTCATGTGTATTGGATCATATACAATCTTAGGTGAAATCCATTTCCCAATTCACATTCTGGGACTGGTCCTCATTTTCGGCACTCTGAACATGACCTTCTTCGAATGAGCCGTCATTATGATCCTCAACAACATTATGTTCCATATCAAATTCATTAGATAAATTTGCCATATTGTTTTCTCCCCTTCTTTCACAATTTGATCGCCAGAGAGCTACTGCTCTTTCATATGGAAAATTGTCAACCTCATACTTTGTTACATATAATCTTAAGCATGTATCCACATTTTTATCAAGCTTATTCCTCAACTTTGACTTCAAAAATGTTAATGCACTAAACATTCTCTCATCCTCCACTGATCCCAAAATCATGGTTTGACATAAATCTACTAATTTGAAATACTCTGACATATGTTGCAGTAGATATTCACTACCACTGAGTGTAGTCCACAATTTTGTAATTGCACCATATTCTAGAGCATTATCCAACTTAGAAAATTGCTCCCACATTGTATCAGCAAAGCATTTGGCTTGATCTTTCAATTTTTGTCCATCTAAAATACCTTGAATATGTTCTCCTTGTATCTCGGTCTCTCGACAAAAATGGCTTTGCAAAATCTTGATTTTAGCTATAAAGTCAACCTTTATAGTTTTTGAACATTGATGATGGTTCCAATATTGAGGGTATACCACAGACATGGCCTCCAACAATTCAACTCGAGGAAATCGTTCTCTTATCTCTGATGATAGTGATTTTGCAATTTCTATCAAGCTGCGCCTCACTGAAATCACAACATTGTCAAATTGTTCTCTTGACACAGGGCACTCTTTGGTGGTTCTTCCTATTTTGTCATTATAATAAAAAGGAACCATATACCCACGCACTGCCATACATAGAAACCCTTTTTCATCAAACTTCAATAAATTTTCATCATTTTCAATATTGATTATCTTAGCCCAATTTGTAAATGCTAGACCTGTAAAAGAATCTGCTCTCATATACAAATTATCTAATGCAAGGCATGCTAGTTTTCTAGCATTTGTGTATTCAGCAATATACATCGTGCGACTCTGAGACATCTTCACGAGGCTATTCATTTCATGAAGCAGAGGAAGAACTCCAGCCAATGTTAAATATGTCTCTATATCAGTTAATAGAAAGAGAAGAGTTTGAGCTTTTTCTACACTTAGGCGATGTTCATACATCACCCCTACCAAGGATGCATATTCATCGAATAGTCTTTGAGCTGGTCCCTTCAGTGAGATCCATCTTGTATCAACATCTTTTAATAGTTTGTTTCCATTTGTAACACCGTCAGCAAATTTTTTAAACTCTGAAAACCGTTTGGGACTCCGACAAAAGTATGCATGAACCTCACGTACAAGATATTCAACTTTTGAAACCAATGGAAAGTTGCTCACTATTTTAAATGCAAGATTCATTCTATGAGCCATACAATGAATACCAATCATATACGGTGAAGCTGAGAGTTGTAGTCTAGCACAAAGGCCGTTCCTTTGTCCCTGCATTACTGATGCCCCATCTGATCCAACGCATACCAACTTTTTTGCGATCATTGAATGATCCATACCACCAGTTTCTTTCAAAGTATTAATAACAAGTTCATAAATGTTTTCTGCTGTAGAACTTTTGCTCATTTTATGAATTCCAAGTAGATAGGAATTCCTGATATGGTAATTGAACGTATAAATGCTCATGCAAATCCATGCAGTATTATCAACAGCTGTAACTTCATCCAAGGACAGTGACAAAAATGTTGCATTCACAATCTTCTCTTTCATATCATCCTTTTCTACTTGAGCTAGATATTTTCCCCATTCCCAACCACTCGTTAAAGACCAATGAGAAGATGGAAAATTTGGCACTTGAATAAAAGATAGATATTTCATCATTTTTGGATAATCTGTCATAGGACGACCATTGGATAGGATGTGAAATACAGTGCTTAATTGTATCGACTTCGATAACAAATTTTTTTCCATCATCTTTCCGAATTGAGAAGTGATGGTTCCTCCACTTTCATCTAGTTTTCTCTTATTTATTAAGTATTTATTGTATTCCTCTTCACATTGGAGATGTCGGCTATCAGATTTCCATCTAACAGTAGATTTCTTCTCATCATTTCCAGTTTTGTTATCATACACCTTCCCAACATGCTTCTCTATTGTGTCCAGCTTCATTTGCAATTTCACTAGCTTGCCCTGTTTCCAACTACATGAAATGCATTTAACTTCTCGTGAGGTCTCATTCTTATTTGTTGGAGGTATCGGTTCAATAAATGGGAATCTTGATACCCAATCAGATTGGAATTGTCTCCCGAAGTCCCATCGGCCTTTTTTCCTCTTCAGTGAATGGTCTATGTCACCTTGCAAGGAAAAATCTTCAACATTTGAGCTACCAATTTCTGATGAAAATGCATTTGCCTCACTTTGATCACTAGAGGAATGTATTCTACCATCCATTGTATGTTTTGCAGAGGCATCCTCCAAAGTGTTGACATCTCTCTCACCGATACCTTGCTCAAGAGAGCTTGAACCATGAATATGATGTGGATGATTGGATTGATGTTTTTGAAAATATGACATTACATCCTTTTGTCTTAATGTTTTATTTTTCTCTCCATGATCCATGTTTGACATCTTGTTTCTTACTTAATGTTCCACAATTGATATTCCAAATCAATATAGAAACCAGAAGGAGGCCTGCATGAGAAAAATGATATAAAATTAGTACAACTGCTTAATTTGATTCTTAGACCATTTCTTCTCAGAAGGCTGAAGGAAAAGGTTGAAGAGTCCCTGCCTATTAAAAAGGAGATAATTTTGTATGCAGATATGAAAGAACATCAGAAACATATCCAAGATCATTTAGTCAATAAAACACTTGAGGTTTATTTGCAAAATAAAGGAGAAAATGGTGACTTAACTTGCAATTTGATTCACATCTCCAAGCACGGTACTGTAGCATTTAAGCAATAGATTTTATTTGTGTAGAGTTAAGCAAATTGCTCTATGGTCTGGAAAGCGGTGGTGCAGCATTTTCCTTTGGTCGGCTCTGGATTAGTGTGGAGGATAGGAAATGGGCGACTCACTCGTATTGGACTGGACCCTTGGGTTGGCTGTAGGGGAGGTCATGTCATGCCTGTGGACTTGAGGAACTTCTTGGCAGCTAGAGGTTGCCATTTTCTGGATGATGTAGAGGATCCGAGATCATCTACTCTTTGGCATCAGGGGTGGATCTCTGCACAGCGTCTTGAGATTCCTGAAGATATGCAAGGAGTTTGGGAGGATTTTCTCCGGATACTAAGACTTTCGTATATACGACTGACCAATAGGAATGATGAACTTATCTGGGATCACCATCCCTCTAGAATTTACACCCCAAGGAATGGATATATCCAGCTGAATGTGGAAGCACATAACAGGGAATTGGTGTGGTGGTGGAAATATCCATGGAAGTTAAAGTGTCCGAGTAAAGCAAAATTACTCTTCTGGGCTATTCTGGAAAATAAGGCTCCAACCTGGGACATTCTGCAAAAACGCTTCCTCCAGGGACCGGGGTTCTGTCCACTTTGTAAAGATGTGGAAGAGACCATTAATCATCTATTTGTTTATTGTCGGTTTACTCAGGCAGTTTGGGCTGATATATGCAAATATCTGGATTTAAATGTGAGATGGTGGGGAGCGAGTGTCCATGAAGCATTCCAATTGTGGTGGACTTTACAAAAATCCTCTCCCATCCGGGCTTCCCCTTGTATTTTCGCATGGGGCATATGGATTACTAGAAATAAGATCATATTTCAAGATTGCAGGATTCTGAAGGAGACTGTAGTGGCACAAGCTGTGGCTGTTATCCAACACTACAAGACACCTGTCAAAGAGATTAGAACTCGACCTGTGAGTGAGGAAATGATCGATAAAACCATGCCATGGGCATATTTTGATGGTGCTTCTCTTGACCATCGATCGGAGTGTGGTGGGGGTGGAGTCCTTTTCAAAACCGAGTCTCATTTCTTTCATATCGTGGCTGGTTTGGGGAGGGGATCTAACAACTATGCTGAACTTATGTCTCTTAGGCTGCTGCTGTTATTTGCACTTGAACAAGGATGTCTATCTCTTCAGATATTTGGCGACTCCAGGATAGTTATTGACTGGGCAAAGGAGATTACTCATTGTCATGTGATGGTACTCATACCTATACTGGAGGAGGTAATACGGTTAAAATAGTCATTTAATCATATTACATTTACACTTTTCTACAGGGAGAGGAATGGGATGGCCGATCAGCTTTCCAAAGAAGCGACGCAGCAACATTTAGCACTTGGAACTTGGAGGATTACTATTCACTCTATTGGGGGCACCTACAGTTATTACCACAGACCATTTCATGAAGCTATAGAGGCACGGAATTGAGCAATAGCTCAGATTTTGATGACCAGGGATGGACGCCTATTTTAATTTCTGTAACAGTTTTTGTTTAGTTGTATGGATATATGCCGGCTGTAGATAGCAGCTATGTGATGGTCTGATACAGTAGTCTATCTGTAATCGGATAAATGCGGACTGTATGAACAGCCAGACTCATTGTTTTGAAGTAGTATGGAACTTTGGACTTGATATTAATATGGGACAGTAAATATGTGTCAATGTAGGGATCACAGTGATCCTAATACATGTGCAGAATCTAATTTTGTTCATCTTTTTGAAATAAAATTACCACTTTTTCCAAGGAAAAAAAGGTCACAGCAACTATTAGGTCACAACAACTATTTGTGTAGAGTTAAGCCATACTCATGAAAGTTTTCATTTAAACAGAAAGATAACAATGTTCTCATTTTATGGTAGCCTTCATCCAATCCTAGGAACTTGGCACTTGGAGGATTACTATTCACTCTATTGGGGGCACCTACAGTTATTACCACAGACCATTTCATGAAGCTATAGAGGCACGGAATTGAGCAATAGCTCAGATTTTGATGACCAGGGATGGACGCCTATTTTAATTTCTGTAACAGTTTTTGTTTAGTTGTATGGATATATGCCGGCTGTAGATAGCAGCTATGTGATGGTCTGATACAGTAGTCTATCTGTAATCGGATAAATGCGGACTGTAATCTGTAATCCGTCTGTTTCCTAATCTGCTATATCTATGAAACTTAACTGGAATTGCTACATATCTTAAATCCAAGCTAAACATTGGACACTAATTTTCACACTTTGTCATTGATATTTATCAAGGGTCTATTTATTTGCTTGGGAAAAAATTACTTGGAGATAACTTTTATAATTATTGTTCATATCAAAGCCTATTCCTAGTACCTCATCTCACTCTTCTACCAATTTTTTGAGTCCTCCAATTTTTTTACCCAATGCCACCACCCCAGATCCTACACTATCATTCATGTACAACAAATCCTTCCAGCATCAACTAGGTTTCCTATTTGTTCATAATTATCAAATTAAATCTAAAATCACCACCCTAATTATGGATAATGGTAGCCAAATAAATATATTTTCCCATGATATTTAGTCTCCTATCTGCAACTCCCCACTACAGACCATCAAACTCCATATCAGGTTTGGTTACAAAATATGCTCCTCATCTAAATGTCACTGAGCATTATGTTATCACCATTTCCATTGGGGCATTTCAATATACTTTGGAATGTGATGTGTCTCCTCTCAATTGTGTATATTTACTACTGGGTTCCCTTACCAAATTATTCGTCATTCCCTATATGATGCTCACCACAACACTTATAAATTTTTTAAAGATGGAAAGGCTTGTGATCTCACATCTTCTATAACCCATTCACCTTCCTTGTTGTCCAACAATGTTGATGTGTTCCATGTCAATCTTCACAAATTCATGTCACTATGTGTGGTTAAATGGGTTAAGATTGATAATGACTCCCATCCTTCCACACCCTATATGAATCCCTTGTTAGATGATTTTGTGTATGTATTTACACCTCCTGTTGGCCTTCCCCCCATTCATTTCATCTAGCACACTATTGATCTTGTCTCAGCATCTTCTCTTCCAATTGCTCCAATATACCATTTAGCCCCTCACGAATTTCTTGATATTAAGTGACATCTTCAATATGTCTTAAACTCTAGACATATAGAACCTAACTCCTCTCCTTATGGTTCCTCTACTTTCTTCATTTCTGTAAAGGAATCTGGTGCATGGCATCTTGTTACTTATTATCATGATCTCAATGAAGTGACTATAAAAAATTGTACCCATTTTCTCACATTAATGATTTGCTTATCCATCTCAAGGGTGCCCAATTCTCATACTCACAAGTAACATCTGTAAGGCTCTCTACAAGTATTATAGTATATAACTAGCATATATTATTATGTTAGTATTAGGTATGTGATTCAATTCTAGTCTATAAACATAGTTGGAATATAGCAGTAATCATCCCAACTAGGAGGTATCCAATGCCATGATATGGACTCTAGCATATGATCTAAATGCACTTGAACCCCTCAACTAGATATTCATGCCCATGAAACTGGGTGAAATCCCAGACTGAGTGATATTCTCCGTGATTATAAATATAAAATAACAGACTAGAACCTGGTGGCCACTACAACTAGGGGGCAAACAACACGCCAACTAAAAAGTCCTAAGTATACAAACCAGGCAAACAAAGATGCCTTCCGGAGAAGAGTCTGGGATGATGAGGGCCCAGAACAGATCAACGAAGGAAGAAAGACAGTTACCCGGGGTCCACAATACAATGACTAAGGGTGCAAGCGCTGGAATCACCCAACCGCCCTCCCAAAGACCCGCAAGGGATTTCCTCCCACGTCTGTCTTAGGTACAGCAGTTATACCCTCTGCTGTCACCTGTGTATGAACCTAGAGTCAGATACTAAGGCTACCACAACACCGAAAACTCCTGGGGGAACAGTCACCGGTCGAATCAGAAAGCGTGGGCAGGGTAGCTAAGCCCGAAACTCGAAAGAGTCCCCAATACGCAATCCAATCCTGGCGTATGCTCGAACAGAAAGTAGGAGGAGTATTCCCAACAATCTGATCTCGCAATGACCTACTGCATAGATCCCAGGCAAGTTTTGAGTGAAATGGGTTTACCTGTGATAGTCTCACTACGATTTTTGCGTAATGTGTGATCTTGAGTGGTTTAAGGTGATTTAAACTCAAGATCCTAACCAAAACTAATTGGTGTAGTGTACCCTAAAAAAGAAAAATGTTTCTATTTCATTTTATTAAAAAGTTTTTAGGGCTGTTATTACTCAAAAAGGGTAGTGCTTTTGTGTGGCGTGGTTGCAACAAGGAAACAAAAGTGCCATAAAATCAAAACTTTCTACAACAAAGCTCTTTTTCATTTTTTCATTTACTGGAAAGAATAAAAGAACAATCAACTAAATTATGATTCAATAAACTGACCACAAACAATGTTTAAATACAAGAATCAATCACTAAACAAAGTGCTGGAAAATATTGAAGTGTCTGGCCATATTCCCAAAATAATGAGGTTATTCCCAAAATAATCCTTCTTAGACTCATTTTCCATTAAAAACATCTAAAATCCATAAAGCATTGCATCTCATGGCCATATTTCAACTATGAATAGTTTACCAAAGGACATTATAATGTTTTTAGTAACAATGATGGGTGTATGCATCTTGATAATGGTTAGGACAGTATAAAAAGATCCTTGGTCATTTAACAAATATTCTTTGGCTAAAGTGTGGACTAATAATTTAACCCATGAATTGAATATATGGGAATCTTGATACCCAATAATTTAACAATGGTGCTGAAGCAAGTGAATAATTTAACAATGGTGAGGTCTCATTCTTATTTGTTGGAGGTATAGGGCTTTTTGACAATATATGTTGAAAAGGTTATGACAGCTACTGTAAAAGCAAATGTTCATGATGAAATTGGTAGATTACATGTGCCTACAAATCAGAAATCAGATTCCTTGGACTTGCAATTCAATACTGATGTTGTTGATTCCTCAAATAAGAAAGATCATCAATATTCCAATGCATCTCGGTTGCCAGGGATGGTCCTTACCTGTGAAGACCTCGAACAGTCCATTATTGCTGAAGCCAGTGAAAGTGTTTCCAAATTGCAAATTCATTCTGATGAGAGTACGGATTCAGATGGGAATATATTGGCCAATGGGCAGAAGTTACAGAAGGACGACCAGGCATCTCAGCATCTCCTGTCGTTGTTGCAGAAAGGAGATCAGAAGTCATCTATGAATCAATATCTCAGGGAAAAGTATGTTGCTCCTAAAGGTGGAGATCAACACGAGGATACTGGTAATGCTGAGAAAGTTGGATATCCAGAGAAAATTGGGGAAGCTCAGACACTGGAATTGCTATTTGGAAAAGCATTCATGAAGGAGTTGCGTTCTGCAGATGCCCCTGTTTCAGTAAAACCACCTGTTTCAGGAAAATCATTTTCCAACGATGTATCTCTAGGAGGTAATGGACTAGAACCATTGTTTACAGTGTCTCTGAATCCACAAAAGTCACTTCCAAATGCAGAATTTGAGACAGGTATTGACAAACTTGATGTCAGTTCATCATCTATGAAAATGAACATGAAGGATGGTAAAAGAGTAGTTTTACAATCACAACAGTTGTCATTAGATGGAAATGCATATGGACCTGATCAGGATCTGTGGCCCAACTCATCGAATCTAAACATTGAGATTAAGGGCAGCATTGGTAATTCCCAGTTTGAAAATGCAAAGGGAAATTTTGCTCTATTAGGGACGGTGGCTAAAGCTAAGTCAAATGCCATGGATGAAGGAGAATATTCTGGTAGTTTGATTTCTGATTTTGGAAGTAACTTGGAAAAGGAGGGCAATTCAAGTATTAGAGGTGTTTTTTATTCTGGAAGCAAGAAACCTATGTTAGGACAGTATAAAAAGATCCTTGGTCATTTAACAAATATTCTTTGGCTAAAGTGTGGACTAATAATTTAACCCATGAATTGAATATATGGGAATCTTGATACCCAATAATTTAACAATGGTGCTGAAGCAAGTGAATAATTTAACAATGGTGAGGTCTCATTCTTATTTGTTGGAGGTATAGGGCTTTTTGACAATATATGTTGAAAATGTTATGACAGCTACTGTAAAAGCAAATGTTCATGATGAAATTGGTAGATTACATGTGCCTAGAAATCAGAAATCAGATTCCTTGGACTTGCAATTCAATACTGATGTTGTTGATTCCTCAAATAAGAAAGATCATCAATATTCCAATGCATCTCGGTTGCCAGGGATGGTCCTTACCTGTGAAGACCTCGAACAGTCCATTATTGCTGAAGCCAGTGAAAGTGTTTCCAAATTGCAAATTCATTCTGATGAGAGTACGGATTCAGATGGGAATATATTGGCCAATGGGCAGAAGTTACAGAAGGACGACCAGGCATCTCAGCATCTCCTGTCGTTGTTGCAGAAAGGAGATCAGAAGTCATCTATGAATCAAGATCTCAGGGAAAAGTATGTTGCTCCTAAAGGTGGAGATCAACACGAGGATACTGGTAATGCTGAGAAAGTTGGATATCCAGAGAAAATTGGGGAAGCTCAGACACTGGAATTGCTATTTGGAAAAGCATTCATGAAGGAGTTGCGTTCTGCAGATGCCCCTGTTTCAGTAAAACCACCTGTTTCAGGAAAATCATTTTCCAACGATGTATCTCTAGGAGGTAATGGACTAGAACCATTGTTTACAGTGTCTCTGAATCCACAAAAGTCACTTCCAAATGCAGAATTTGAGACAGGTATTGACAAACTTGATGTCAGTTCATCATCTATGAAAATGAACATGTGATTGTTGTGCCAAATTACTTCAAATGTGGCACTTCACCTGTGTTGCAAGGAATCTATGAAGCATGGAAAAGAGTTGTTGAATGTAACAATTGGATGCCTATAGAATCAGATGTGAAGTTGATTCAACACCCTACAGATCTCAGACACTAGGTGGTTACATTAACATATGTTGCAAAACTAAAAATACAGTAGATATTTACAAACCCAGTCAGCAATCAGTTCAATCATTTCCATACTTCACGATGATAGTAACAAGACCAAATATGAACATTTACAGTGGTTTTGATTAGTGTCAAATGCCCAAGGGAAAACTCGGAAGAGATGTATGCCATAATCTGCAAGTGAAAGTTTTCATAAGAAATAGATTGGGATATTTAGGGCATACTATTCTAAGAAATAATATGCTTAAGAGTCCTACCACAAACATTTATGGTACATATAAGCAAGAGTTGTGAAATAGAAGCCTACTCTGTTAAGTGCAACACTACAGTTTAATACTAGTAATATGGATCAAGTTTGTGCATCGTTTACTTGCAGTGAAAACAAGTACATGGAATGGAAAAAATAATATGGAATGGAAAGCCCAACTTTTAGATTTCTAATCTCACTAGGAGTAACTCCCATTCAACTAAATCTAAATTCTATACCTCCATGTAGTTTGATCAACTCAATCCACCACATGTTTTAAAGGCATTAGTTTCCGTGACTATGAGTATGTTTTGGCACTATTATATTCAGCAGTCCCATTGACATACATTTCTGTTCATTTGTTGGAAATTAATAAAATTATATTCATTTTATCCTAACTTTATTTAATGGATTCTTTCCCTCGTACAGAGCCACAAAATATTAAGGTTATTTAGGATAGGATTTAGGTAGAATACATAGAATTCTCAGAACCTGCAATAATTTCCCTACTGCAACAAAACATTATAGTAAGGAACATGAGCATATGGAAACCCAATGATAAATGTTCTTTGTGTTACCCCCCTATTTGCATGGGGTTTTCCAGTAGTGATTTCGATCACAAATCTTCAACTGGGTGTAACTTATGGAGGAGATTGAGGGGTACCAGTCTGAGGAAAGAAACTAATCTCATGAAAATACACAACTTCCACAATTACAAATATAATAAATAATAAGATTGATACCTCATCTTCCTATCAGACTCACTCCAAAGGCCAAATAACACTAAAAAAAATACTAGGAAAACACCTCTGGCTTTTCAAAGTACAGAAACTACCTCAAAAGATTGAAACGTTAAATTTTTATATGATACAAAATATTGACAATCAATGCCAATATAAAAATACAAAATTTATATTTTAAATTCAGACTGGCCAGGTCTTTCAGATATGGAAGAGAAGAAAGTTGGATTGCTTGCTGTTTTTTATGGGAACAATGGTGCTGAAGCAAGTGAATTGATAGCTAAACTTATTCCTGAGTACTTTCTCCTTCACATGCACTTCCTTCTTAAGGGCCTTCATCCTGGTGATTCTTCTATTGGATTAAAGAAAATTTCTGAAGGGTTTCCAAAAGCAAGGCAAGTGTCTTGAATGGGCCAAAGAAGTATGATGTTGATTGGATATAAGCATTGTTTTAAGGATGCATCTATTACTGAAAATGATGTTAGAGGAGGAGAACATTATGGCCTACATTGTTTGGAAGTTAGCAGGAAGGAAGGAGAAGACCACTTTTCCTTTGGAGCATCCTTGAAGGATGGACTCATGAAGACACTTGAGCTTCACAGGTCAAGGTGTGTCTCATTAGGAATTTCTGAAGATTCAATGTACAGGACGATATTAAAGGAAGCATTACTAAGAGCAATATTTGATATAGATATTTCATTTACAAATGAAGCTCTCAGAAGTGATTTGCAATCTGGATCAACAACAAGTATTGTTATCAAAGATGATGAGTATGTTTTGGTTGCCAATATCAGACTGCATGAAAAATATGATTATGTTGTAGTCCCTTCACTATACCTTCCATTCCTAGGAATACAATTTCAATGTGTTTATCCTTGTTACTTCTTCTTGAATTTGATTTTTAGGTTCCTCGGCAAACTGCTTTAATGAAGGCAATGGCACAATATGCTACAAGATCCTCCTACAAAATATCCTTTCTGATCTGCAAACAAGCAACTGCTACTAGTAGGAGTCAACCTTGAGACATCCCTCCAGAGGGTTGTTAGAGACAAGCTCAGATACGAGAACAGTTCACTTTCCTTCATTGAGGTCTGGATCTAACTCAAAATGTCACCATAGGTTACTCAAAAGTACCTAGAATTGTTTCCTCGGGTGATATTTTGCATTATATCATGTAGATGGGATTTGTGGGGCAAAATTGTTAAACTCTCAGACTTCGTAGTTGTGGTTGGTTCAGACCATATGGAGTTTGCATTTATCCAAAAGTGAAGTAATAAGAGGCATGTCAAGTTGCTTAAACCTCTCTCAAAACAACAATAAGTGATTGCTTCTCAAGTATAGGATTGGGGCTCAATGGTTAGACAAACTCTGCAGTTCTTGTTCTATAGGAATTAAAGAATATGAGTTAACGATTTAGAAGATGGTTTGGTGCTTTAAAAGAAAAAAAAGTGAAAGTCACCTACTTGAAATCAAGAATGACACCCAGAAACTTTAGGACCATTGGCAGACATTTATTGGGCATTCAATCTTAGTCAATTTATTGGATTGACATCCATGCAATGGTAAACTGCTCTATTCCTGTGATGACAATAATGAAATCCATTATCCGAGTGTTACCATGGTGCTTGCAAAAAATGTTTCCAAGGGTAGCAATGGACCTAGAGGAGGAATATTTTAAAGGACGTGACAGAATCTAGTCCTGGTCCCCTAAACGTGATATGACTTAGAAGAGTGATAAAAGGGAGAGCTCTTGATTTTGATGACTGAAATGCATTTTTAATCATGATTAAATAAATTTAGCACAAGCTCTCGAAGCTTGTCTTTGAACCTAAAATCAAATAGAATCATAGTCAAGATGCTTCGCTGCAGGGATTAATTCATTGATGCAATGACTTTGGATGTAGTTTTGGATCCATTTCCCTTTGTAGGGCACTCTTGACAACATGTTCTACACATACTTCATTTTGTGCATCAAAAAGATGACTGGATTGGAAGCAATTTATCATGCTATGGAAGAAACCTATAATTGTTATGTTTGACATTTGAGAAAATGATACCATGCTTCTGCATAAATGCTCAGAGCAGTGTCATTCAAGTGATGTTATTCAATCTGTCACAGGTCAAAGCATTAGATCATGTGTGATGTTAATGACTAGAGACTTTGAAGACTCAGCAATTGCCATGGGAAACAGGGTGTCAAATTAGTGTATTACAATTAACAAATTGTTAACATATTTTTCAAAGGCAATAATGCCCAAGATAACATGACATGAAATTTTATTTGTTAACTTGAGATACGAAATTCAGTCTCTGTCAATTCCTATTTTCTACATTCTTATATCCACAGAGGAGAGAGATTAGATGGGTGAAAAAGCATAGACCTCACTCGGATGGATTAAATGGATAAAGAGTTTGATTCTTGTTCTCTATGACATGATCTTTTAGAGGATTCTTACCTGCCACCTTAAAAATCCCTTACAGTTACCTCCTATGAATGGAATAATATGCATTGTAACTAGTTCTACAAGTGGAATTGGCCTAGAAATTGCAAAATAGTTGGCAAAAGCAGGGGCACATGTTATTGCATGTAGGAAAACAAGGGTTGCTAATTATTTGATACATAAATGGAAAAAGGAATGCTCTAAAGCGGTTGACCTTCTTGATATACAAGTATGCACCATTTCTTTCTAACTTGGAAGCTTAATTTTAGCATTAATATTTTTCCTCTTCATCTTTTGGAGTGGGCAGTGGAGTTGCAAATGACAATGGATTTCGGCCTGAGGTGGTGCCCATTGAGGGATCCTCTGTTGGCTCCCAATTTTTTTGATTCTATATAAGCATTCAAATGATGAGATGGTTTGTTACCACTGGGGACTTGGCAAGTTGGTCAAGCAGAGGTGAAGATATTCCCCTCACCAAGGTCCAATCCCCCTAGTAGTGTGGCATGTTTTGTCTTATGAAATAGCGGTGTTTTCATGGTTGTTAAGTCATTCCGGGCATAGCGTTTGTCACAGCATGGCATCCCACCTATTGATAGGTTATGCATTTTCAAATCTTAATTATAAGGAATCATATTCAAGAGTTTCTTTTAACATGATAGTTTTTTTCAAGTATGCCAATCAGACATAATTTGGGACCTTTCATGTGCAGGAGTGTTGGACATTTTAGTAGGGTAGTTTGCATATTTTTGTATTTTTTGTGCAACGACCTTCCAGAACTGTAACAAGCTGCATTTCTGGTTATTTTCTAGCAACGGCCTTGATTTTTATTGGGATGTCACCAAACTTCCAATATTCTTCCCCAACAGAACCATTGAAACTGTAGAAAACGGATGACAAAACCTCACCAATAGACAACTACCCTTGCAGCCATTTGACTCTGTTACTAGACTTGATGTTGGAAAATTCCATGATGCAAAAGCAAAGAAGATCAATGACGCTCAAAAGGCAAAGAGGACGAGCATCACTGATCTTCTTTGCTTATTAATCTTGGAATCTTCCCACATCAGGTCGGTCATAGTGACCATGACTCCATCAAGCTATGTTAGCCTCTCTAACTTGTCGAAGATGAATTAAGTGCTTGTCACTTCTTAATGGTGAGCATATCCTTGGGAAAAGCTGTGTGTGGAAAATATAAAACAGGACAATTTTGAGCTGATAGGGACCCTTAAAAATGTACAATAAGTGGATACAGCTAGCAGATCGATGGAAGCAGGTTTGACTGATAAAGAAGTGAACTTTCCACCTCACTATATGGACATCAAAATAAAAACAAGTAAAATCGGTTTTTTAAAAGATAACACGCCAAAGATGATAACCACTGCTGATTACTGTACAAAGGCTTAACTGGCAGAGATCACACAGTTTCTGAATAAGTATTCAATTTCAGGAAAGTGACAGCATCTTACTAGGATTAGTTACAGTTCTAAATCCAAAAGATAAGTCGGATACAATTTTAAGAAGACATCGCCCAGAAACTGCCAAAATCATTATCAAGCAGCTAATAGTTTAGTAAAAAACTGTGATCTGCCCAACTTCTACACATTGAAAAGAAATGAAAGAGGCAAAGCATAGAACTAAAGAAGTTGAGCAGTACCAGAGGGAAAGGCAAGCACAGATCAACAACCTTCAAAGATTTGGAACATGTAACAAAGAAGATTATTTCTACTCAAGATGTAATATTTAGAGAGTTTAAAAATTCTCCCAAACTAGAATACCAACCAAGAGAATAAAAGCAACATAAATGTAGTTTGATTTAATTTAGGATGAATAATTTGACTCAATAGAAGAAGATGAACAATCAGAGGAAGATCCTCAGGCTATAGTCTCGACAAGATTATCTTGGGAAACAAGAAAAATATAAAGATACACTCCACCTAATTTTCATTCTTCATTTATGTAATCTGCTATTGATTACGCTCCTAGAACTGTTAGGGATATAATTGTTTTAGACGAAAGTAAAATCTAGAATAAGTATATAGTTGAAGAAACGAAGGCCTTGGACAAAATCAAGGCATGGGATTTGGTCAAGTTTCATGCTGGAATAAAATCTATTGGTATAAAATGGGTATGTTTAAGAAAAAATTCAATGCAAAAGGTAAATAAGAGAAGTAATAATAATAAAAGATGTTGAAGTTCCAGACATAATTGTAATTGCCTATAGGACAAGCCCTCCAAACCCAAAATGATTTGAATTGGCATTCCAATTGTTTGTCAATGCCACCTTGTTGCGTTATCCCCAATATCTTGACAAGAATTCAAACCACTGATAGAGAGTTCGTGGACCATAGATATTCCCTTGCTTGTAATCGCTAGATGTTCTTGACATGTTGATACCAAAGCTTAGCCCTAAGAAACATGGTGTGAGTCAGGAAGAGTAAAGAAAGTTTTTAGAATGTGCAGATCAGAGATCACTTGGGAAAAGAAGAATGAAATTGCCCCGGAATATTCATCTACAATATTAAGAGAGAATTAATTACATTAGGTTATTTATGTTTATTAGACATTTTTTTCTCTAATACAATTTTGCGAACAATCCTCATTTAGGGATTAAATTTTGCAATACATGGTTGGCATAAAGAAGTGAAATTTGGGCTTCAATTTCTTATGTTTCCTAGAACTCTCGATAATGCCGAAGAAATTTCAAACCTTTTCAGGATGTAATGTCGTGAATTACTGAAGAAAATGATTAGCATGCTTTGATACTGTATTAACTGATGATCTTACTGCCTAGACAATTTCCTGTTAACAGCTTTTGACAGCATTAACATTACTTATTAAGATGGCAACAAAAATTGAATTGCAGATATTTCACATTGTCACATACCTCTTAATGCTCGAAACCCTTCTGAGAATCTGAAATGCACAGCTAAAGCAGTTTGCAAACCTCCAGGAGTCCAGATACACGCTACAAACTGGTAATCTTTGAAACAAACAGTAATTGAGCCTCGTATGAGTGAAAATCAAGAATTTTACCTCGTATGGGCGATGCTAGGGGTTGTATTGGCACTCTAGCAGCCAAATCGCGGGTGAATCGGACTCCAAAACCGCAATTTCTTCAAATCGAGGGCGAACCATAGCTCCAAAAAAACCCATGCCAGAATCGAGGGCGAATAACAACTCCAGAAAACCGCCATGCCAGAAATCACGGGCGAATGAGTTTCCAGGAAACACCATCCCTAAAAATCGGGGGCGACTGGTGCATCCAAGGAAAAATCACGGAAAATAATCTGGCGAAAATCGATTTTTCCCTATTTCTTCCACAAAAATCGCGGGCGACTGGTTTCTCCTATAAATTCTTCCTAAATACGATTTTGGCTATATACTTGTTTAATATTTACAAAATAATAAATAGTGGGCTATTAAAATTAATTCTCAAAAACCTCTCTTACTTAAAAATTCGCCCTAAAAAAAATTAGAAACCTTCTAAATTCGCCATTGGGCTAAATTTCGCCCCTAAAATCATCCCTGCGGTAGACTATGTTATATCCGATATACCTTTATACAACACTAAACAATAAATGTTGACATCTTAAACAACCACGAGCCTGACTCAGATCATAGACCTTTAATTGTATCTCCTAGTTTAGATATACATAGAAATATGATAGAAGAAAATTCTCAAATCCAGAAGCACTTGATCTTCGATAGAAATAAAAAAGGATCTTTTTTTAAATGATTTACAAAATGATTTGTTTCATCTAACTAGTAAGGATAACATAGAGGACCTCTATCATAATTTTTCTATGGACATCTCATCTTCCATTAACAAGTTCTCTATTGAATTTTTGAGTAAAAATGGAAATAGAAGAACCAACCCTTGGTATGATAAAGAATGTAAGATTGTGCGAACATAAATTAAGGAAGCTATTGATGAGTCCATAAAAAGCAACAAGATAAATAGGTATAAATCCCTTATTATAATAAAATATAAATTCTATATAACAAAAGACAAGAAATATTTAACACTTATCTATAACGACCCCTAAGAAATTCTGGAGGCAAAATCTAACTTGCAAAACTAAAGAAAATAATACTATATCTTTGACATATTGTAACTCCTATCTTAAAAATATTTACGAGTCCCATGATTTCATAGAAACATTCAAGCCCTCCTTACAAAGGAGCAAGTTTTTCATTAGAAGATGTAGAGTTTGGGGTTAAATTCCTAGCAAATGGGAAATCTAAAGGCATTGAAGGATACCCAACTGAAATCTTAAAATTTGGAGAATCAATCCTCATCCCTTACATCGACAAGCTCTTCAATCTAGCAGTGAATCAAGGTTTCCCGAAGCCTTGGACTCAAATCCTCATTGTTCCCAATTTTAAAAGCTGACAAAAATAGCCCCTCTAATTATTGAACCATTATGATTAGCCCTCTCTTAGCTAAGTTATACGGTATTATTTTGGAAAGGAAGATTGAAACATATGGCTAGAAAGTGAGGGGCAGCGAGCTAAAGTCCAGGCAACTTTTAGAAGGCATCACTCAACCACGGACCACCTCATAACACTCAAGGTCATTGCGGAGGAATGCCTCTTTTGTTTCTTTGTGGAATTTAGAAAATATTTCGATACGATGCCTAGAAATAACATGTGGAATATATTAGAAGAGATAAATGTTCCTTTTGAGTTGAGAGTTGTTACAATAAGACTACATGAGAATGTCATTTCCAAACTTATTCAAGAACATTGGCGGGTGGTCAAAAGATATTAATTGTAATATTGGATTTAACCAAGGTTTCCCCCTCTCCCCTACCCTCTTCAGCATTTACATTGATAAGCTAGAGAGATGCTTAGAGGAAGCAAGTTGCACATGCACGACCTTATCTAGAATAGTCCCCATCCTTCTTCTCTATGCCGATGATATTTTTCTATTGGCAATTTGTCCCTCGGATCTTTATAAGAAATTAAGAATTCTCAAGGATTTATGTTCTAATATGGGCATGACGGTTAACACCGACAAAACAAAAATTATGATTATCGTGTCCAAGAAGGTCTCTAATGTTGATTTTGTGTATGGCAGTTGAAACTTGGAGGAAGTGACTTCCTATAAATATCTTGAAATTGATATTCATCACAAGCTCAATTAGAACTATAGCATTGAGAAAAGGATTAATGGAGTGTGGAAAGTTTACTTTGGTCTTGAAAACAATTGTAAATTGACAAACCTTGTGAGTTGGGATAAAAAGAAGTTCATCTTTGAAACTTTCATCACCCTCATTATCTTATACAACTAAGAAGTTTGGGGTTGCTGCATATCAATAGAATCTTGGAGAAAAATTGAGCAAATCCAAAAGTGTTTTATAGCTTATAACCTTAAAACTAAAAGCAATACACCCTATCCTATTCTCCTCATATATGTGGGTCTCTCCCCCATTGAGAGCATGGATGACCTAGAAGTTCAAAGTTATCTCTCGATTTTAACTAACTTTCAAAGAAGAAAATTAATATTTCCAATATAAGAACAAAATCTCATGAGCTCCATAGTGAAATTGGCGTACAACTCCTAAAACCCCATGGGTTGAAATAATTTGTCATCTTTGCGAGACTATAAGAGTTGAGGATGAAAACCACTTTCTCTTAGAATGTCTTCCCTACACCCACATCAGGTCTCAGTTTCAAAATATCTATTACAACACTAACCTTTCTAATATTCTAACTTCTCAAAAATATGGTAAGTTAGGAAGGCTTATTTTTAAGTTTTTTTATCATAAGAATAAAATTTTAAAGCAAACCATATAATTACTTTCTTTTTTTTCTCTTAAGGTCCGATAGACCAAATTTGATCTCAGTGGATGTTAACCTTCTCATCATCATCATAAATTATCTTGATAATCAAAATATATGACAATATTAATTAAGTGCACTTGCTAATAAGAATAATCCAAGCCTATCAATTCTCTATATGAATAATATTCATTCATTCCTAGATGATGAAGAGCGTAGGGCAATCTGCAACAATATTTCTAAGGTGATTAATTTATGACATATATTTTTTGGCTTTCAAAGTGCAAATTATTTTTTGTAAAATCCATATTACAACAGGTGGCGAACAAATGTGTTAATGGTTTTCCTAATTAATTTTTTTTATAATATATTCTTCTTGAAAAAATAAATGCACCTTTATTTTTCATCCTTGCATTTAGTTTTTCTATGTATTGGTAAGAGTTTAAAACAATGATAAATACAAGTAAATAATATTTCATTTTGAGTTATTTGACATTGGGGTTATTTGAAATGGGCATTTAAGAAATATTGAAATCACATGATGTTTACTTGAATGTGTCTCTTGTTTATGGTTAAGAATGTTGCAAAACGACCATTTTTTGAAGTTGTAGGTAGCGAATCCTAATACCAACTTAATGTATATTTTAATGAAAAAATGAAAAATGAAAAAAACCAACACCAATATTATTTGTTGGATAAGACTATTTCAATATTATCCATGTGTTATCCTATGTATATACATCAATGAAGACTGACACTAAGATGGAATGGACCTACTAATATACCTGAAATACCTACTGTAATGTGATGAAAAGTTATTCCTCCGAGAACAAAAGGATCAAAAACCTTCATCTCCCCATGTTCAATCCACTAACTATATTTTTCTAGTTAGTCCATACAGATCAGACACCCATATCCAAATGCATGAATATCGAGTTTATTAAGAATCTCAAATATATGTAAATACTTTTATTAAAGTTAGTCTTTAGCCATATAGAGTATGGGTTTGTATGTATAAAATAAAATTTAAAAATTTTGGATGTTTCAAAATAATGATTATAATGAAGTTTAAATTAATTGGTTTAATTTTTTTTCCCCATTGAGGTATAAAGTTGAAATATGATTTGAAATTAACATATCATGGTTTTTTCTTTGAGAAAATGGAAATTTGGAATGTTTCAAAATAACTTTAGTGAAGTTTCAATTAATTAATGGTAGTCATTGTAAATAAACTATAACAATATTTTTTTCATTTATTATAATGTTGGTGTGATTTTTAATTTCATATATATATATAAAATAAATGTTTTATAAAAATGTCATAAATTAATATTTTTTATTATTGTTTAAAAAAATCAAATTATTTTATATTCGATTTTATATAAAAAAATTATTTAATAATATGATTTAATTGTTTTAATTAATTTTATAGAATTCATAATAATCAATTTAAATTATTATATTACAAAAGAAAATACTCTTTACATTATTACTATAAAATATACAAAATAATATAATTTTATATTACATTTACAATAATAATTAATAATTTTATTGTAATTGATTTACTTACATAATAATATTATTATATGTCAGAGAACAAACAATGTAAAATTGGTTTATTGTAATGGTTATTATATTTTTTAGAAAAATAAATAAATGTATTAAAAAGGTATTATAGTTATTTTAAGAAGAATAATAAATATTTTTAAAAATGATTATTAGTTAGGTGAAAAATGATAAGGTATATTACTAATTACACATAAATATTTAAAATACATGTGAAAGATATGAAGTTTGGAATATTGAAAAATAATCACAACAAAAATATTATTTATATAATTAAATAATAATTCACATATAAAATATCAATTATAAATTAATGTATTTCAAATTTTTTCATGAATAAATAGTTTTAAAGTTTTAAAATTTTAGATCAATGTTTTCCATATTTCAATTAATGTTTCACTGAAAATTAGAGTATAAGCTAATAAACTATCTAATTTAATTTAAATATTTGAAAATGTTTATTTCAAGATTTTGAATTAATGGAAATAATCTATAAAGCTTATTAAGTCATTAGAAAGAAAATTAAATTACAAGACGTGAAAACATGAAATTGGATAATACTTTTGATTGTTTTTTTAGAACAAACTGCAAAATTTTATCTCCCTTAGGAATTTCACCTTGAAGTAAACACAAATATTTTAGAGAAATGAATTAGTTTTGCACTCTTTTAATTTATTATGGACATATCGTGGGACAAACTTGGAGGCCACCAACAACATATACTTGAAAATTTTGGGTATGGATAATGAGTGACCTGTGTGGCCTTTGATTTTTTGAGAGATGGTTATTCATTTTAGAGAAAACAATGTATGCTCCTAACCTACACACACTGCACTTGTGTGTGGACTATATTTTGAGGTTTTTTAGACTTGAGACAAATTTTTTATTATATATCGAAATCGCATATGTTCAGAAAATGGTGCCTTATCAACATATGTAGGTGATCTTCAATTTCCTTTTTAGTGTGACTCTTATTGAAAAAACTAAAAGTACCCTTTTGAAGAGGAGAGGGAAAGGAATAGCTCTATGAAGATTTCAATTTTTTGGTGTTGTCTTTGTTATGATATCGAATTTTCAATTCAGGTGATTTTCATAACAATAAAAATCCTAAAGGATAATGTTTAAAAAAAAATTATTAATAAATAGAAATTCAAAATGAAATGAAACAATTATTATATAATTGGAAACTAGATTTATATATGAATCCATTGGTACCATGTCCAACAAATAATCTTTAAAATTGTAGGGGTTTGGCCTTCCTGAAGTTGCAAGTTCTGGAAAGATGCGAGAGATTTTTGCAAGTTTTGTTGACTGCGAACTCTCGGTCAAGAAAATATCTTCCAAGAAAATTGCATACTTTGTAGAAAAGATGGTGAAATTATTTCTCTCTTATTAAACGCAGTTATGTAAGATAAATCTAGATAGAAGTTGAGCATTTGACTAAAGGATGGTTTGGTAGGGGGCTCTATAGAGGAATGCTTAAAATCTTGGATGAACAAAAAAGAATTAAAGAATACAAGGCCTTGCCATGCATAATTATCTTTATGTTAACTTAATAGATGGCATGCATGGGATAAATCCAATGCTTGAATGAATATTATTAATGTAAGCCTCATATGAACACAAGAGATGTGACCTTTGGTTTCATCTTCCAAGAGGTTGATTCCTATTCTCCTATGAATCTTCATATTTCCTAATTTAATAATATAATGATATTTACAATATATCCATAATTTCTACAATAAGGTTTTTAACATTCACCCCCTTAATCCGAAGTGGTGTTAGTGAGTCCAAGTATATTTTTGAACGTTTTAATCTTTTATATTCCAAGTTCTTTAATGAATGTGTCTTCAATCTGCTAATTTGTGGAACAATGTATCAAATGAATGGAGTTGACCTCTACATGATGCCAAATCAGATGGTACTCTATGTTGGTGTGCTTTGTTCAATCATGAAATCTAAAATTATTTGCCAAGTTGATTACAAAAGTGTTTTGAATCAAAAGTAGACACCTATTTCTTATGCAAGTCCTCTAGTATCTTCCTAAGTCTCACATTCTCTTTTGTTGCATCTATAGCAACCGCATATTCTACCTTTGTAGTGGAATTTTCTAGAGCATATTGTTTGCATGATCTCTAAGAGATAGTTGTTGATCCAAGATTCATGAGGTATACTAAAGTATACACTCTATTCTCCTTATCCCCATTAAAGTTTGAATTGAATATCCAATCAATTTTAAGTCCTCCACCTTAGAGTATTTGAGTCTAGAGTCTTGAGTTCCCTTCAAGTGATATGACCCAAGGGGGGGCATATATGAGGTTAACTATAGATGACATGACCCCAAGGGGGGCATATACATGGTAAATGTATATGTAAATAAATAAATGTACATGTAATAGTGGTCGGCCTAATGAAGGGGCCTCATGTACAATCAGTGAATAGGTATGTATAGAGGTATTGTAGTCATTATTGAGCAAATATGTGAAGGAGATGTATGAATGTCTTGGGATATTTGGAGGAGGTTCTCTTATTAAAGGATTATTGTCTAACTCATCTATCTTATATATTTTAGAGTTATGCTCCACATTTTCATTGATGTACATGGTGTTTACTCTTGTCTCTTATGACAATTTAAGGATTTGGCTCATATGATTTGGTATCAGAGCATATGGTCCTTGGCTTAAATGCTTCCAAAATCTGTCATCTTGGAATTTTCTCTATAAATTCTTTTGGGGGATGTTTCAAAAAGTCAAATTTGAAGGAACCTCAAAGTTCTTAGAAAAGTATATATAGTACAAATTTGAGGTCTTGGTTCACTATACTTTTGGAGATACAATCCGTGGAAGTTAGGGTTTTTAACTAGTCTAAAAAAGATGTTATGGGTAAAATTGTTATATCTGAACTTTAAGAAATATAAATTAAGGGATACCTATTGCATCAAAAGGAATACAAACCATATTGTTTGTGGTACAAATTTTAGAATCAGATATAAAAAATTGGACACGTAACACGTCGTACAAGTTCGCTCTCTAAAAAGGTACAAAATCAACAAGTTTTGGTAAAGTTACCATAACCCTCTCTTGGCAAATCAGAATTGGGTGAAACCTATAGCATCGAAGAGAAAACATATTAGGCTATTACAAGAAAAAATTCCAGACTCAAAGGGACCAAAATTGTAGAGTTACCTCAATTGGAAGTTTGACCAACAAGATAGTCTCATATTAGAGTTTTAAAAAGTATGTTATTTTGAAATTAGCATAACTTTTGACTGGAAGATCTGATTTAGGTTATTCAAAATCCATTGGAAAGATAAAATATATGATACTGTGTTGGAAATATTATATTATAGATTTTTTTCAATATATTGAGGTTATAAGTTGTGTATTTTGACTAGACCTCAGTTAAAAAAAATGAAAAAGTTGGCAATACTTAGGTTTAGTGGAAATGAAGATAAAGATGAAATCAATCCTATGAAATGGTTGAGGAGGGTAAAAGAAAATGGTAATACTCTTTGGTGTGCAAGTATTCTATTTGATGATGGAGTTTGGGAGTGGTGAATTAGAATTGATAGAAATACTAGACTAGATTCTACATTGTTAGTATTCGACGAACTTTTCTCCAAAAGATGGATCAACGACTCAAAAATGGAAGAGATGAAAATATTCAAGATGAATTGAAAAAAACAAAAGAGTAACTCAAGAAGAAAGGTGAGGGTTTGTCTGAGATACATGCCCTTAATGAATCATTTAGTAAAGAGTTCATAAGTTGAAAAATGAAAAGAATGGGAAAAGGATGAGTCGAGGGAAGAATTGAAAAAGAAGGATGATGAAATGTGTAGATTACGAAAGCATGATAAAAAAACTATTAGATGAGGTCAAGAGACTAAAAGAATGAAAGAAGCATGGTCAAAATCAAGAAAAAACAAGGATCTTGGATGAAGACACTACCAAAGGCATGAAGAGGTAATTTGCAAGAAAGTTGAAAAATATCTAAATGTAGATGTTGCAAAAGCATAAATGCATTCTAGAATTAAAGAAGGACATAAGAAATTGATAGATGGAATCACATTGAAGCTTCAAAAGGAGGAGGAGGAGATTTTAGAAGGACACCAATAAATACTTAAAGTTGAGCTCCAGCTTGAAGATGAATTATCTCAAAGGTGAGAATAATCAAAGACCAAGCACAAAGGATAGACAATGTCATTATCTCTGAAAACAAGATTGATGATATCAGTGTGAAGAAGGAAGAGAAACCATCAGATGTGAAACCATATCAACATCATAATTACCAATAAATCCAAGAAGATATATAGTGAATCTATCAAGGAAGAAAATGGAATACTCAACAATATTCATAGAAAAGGGTTGATCACAAAACTATTATTCAACAAGATATTATTAGAGACTAGAAACTACAACAACTTGGAGAACTCACAATCACAACACATGGAATCAAAATTATGAAATAACTGTTCGGGTACACAGGGTAATACCAAAGGACCGAACACCAAGAGCAACCACTTCACACAAACACATCACAGATCAACACACCGATGTTTTGATGTGGTTTAAACCCTCTTGAGGGAAACACTCCATGGCCCCGGCCAAATAGCTTCTACAGGACAATTTATTATCCAAAGAAAGAAAGTTACAAATGAGCTTCTCATAATCGATCAACTAAACAATGACCCTCCATGCTCTTTAAATAGAGATCATGGACCAATAGGGTGTTAAGCCACGGATCAAGGTTAGGTTTGATCTAAGAGAAGTTGAGCCGTCGGATCACTCTATGTCGGAAACATATCGTGACCGTCGGATTAAGTATTTACAAATGCATACTAATGCATACTAAAGAAACACACTATCCCTAACGGATATATTACACAAGTTGATCTTAACTAACTCCTAAGTGTCTAAATATCCTAACATCCCCCCTTAAGAACAACTTGGGATAGGATTGAAGGATTTACAAAAGTGACACTATTAGGAGAAGGAAGGAGGCATTAGAGCCTATCCCCCCTTAATGACAAGTTCCTGAACTCCTAACATAGATCGAAGTTTAGAAAACTTCGCTTCTGTAAGAGACTTGGTGAAGATGTTTGCAACTTGATCATCTGTAGGGAAAAATAGCACTTCAAGAACACGATCATGAACAAGATTTCTGATGAAGTGCATATGTAGCTCAATGTGTTTGCTGCGTTGATGTAGAACTGGATCTTTGGCAAGCTTGATGGCACTTTGATTGTCGCACCAAAGTGGAGTAGGCTGCTGCTGCTCGAATCCAAACTCTGAAAGGATCTGTCGAAGCCATAAAGCTTCCTGACTAGCATTAACTGCTGCTCGATATTCTACCTCTGCTGAAGAAAGAGCAAGAGCTTGTTGTTTCTTACAAGCCCAAGTAATAGGTCCAAATCCCAGACTGAAAACATAACCTGTAGTAGACTTTCGATCATCAAGATCGCCGGCCCAATCTGAATAAGTGAAACCAACCAACAAAGGTTTCCCCCCTGTACTGTAATGAATCCCAAACTGAACTGTACCTCGAATATATCGAAGTATTCTTTTAGCTGCTTTCCAGTGACATTCATGAGGTGTCTGCATATAACGGGCAACTCGACCAACGGCAAAGGAAAGGTCATGACGGGAATGAGTCAAGTATAAGAGACTACCAACAAGCTGATAATACAAGGTGGCATCTACTTCAGGTGAAGTACAAGTGGCAGAAAGTTTGACTCCAGACTGGAAGGGAGAAGGGGCTGGTGTACAATCTTCCATGTGAAAGCGTCGAAGAAGGTCACAAGCATACTTAGACTGAGAAAGAAAGATTCCTTCTTTGGTTTGCAGGACTTGGAGACCAAGAAAATAATGCAAATGTCCTAAGTCTGACATTTCAAAATTTTGTTTAAGACTGGATTTCACATGGGTTATAAGTTTAGGGTCACTACCAGTAAGAATAAGGTCATCAACATATAGAACAAGTATGATGAGATGGTTTCCTACTTTCTTGGTATAGACATTGGGGTCAGAATGGAATCTAGAAAAACCAGTGTCAAGGAGAAAGTTATCCATTTTGGCATACCAAGCTCTAGGAGCTTGCTTAAGGCCATATAAGGATTTCTTAAGGCGACAGACAAGGCTAGAGTTATTCTGAACATAGCCAGGAGCTTGTTCCATGTAAATTTCCTCCTGTAAATCACCATGTAAGAAGGCAAACTTGACATCCATTTGATGGACTTCCCAGTTGTGTAAGGCTGCAAGGGAAAGAACAAGGCAGATGGAGTTCATTTTTGCGACAAGAGCAAAGGTTTCATTGTAGTCAATCCCTTCAACTTGGGAAAAACCTTTGGCAACTAACCTTGCCTTAAGTCTTTCAACACTTCCATCTGATGCATACTTAGTTCTGTAGACCCATTTACATCTGACAAGTTTTCTTCCTTTTGGAAGAGGTACAAGATCCCAAGTATCGTTCGCCATTAAGGAACGATATTCTTCATCCATGGCTGCATCCCAATCTGGATTCCCTGAAGCTTCTGCAAAAGTTTCTGGATCATGATTCTCGGAAACTTGAGCCAAAAGAGAAGAGGCTCGCTGAAACTAAGAACATGTTCGACGTTGATCTCTAGGATCTCTAGAAACTTGAGCCTAAATATCCTAACAATAACCATCTATCAAGGATTACGACCGAAAAGAATTGAATTTGGATGTATGGATCATCACTGATGGCAGCAAGAAAACCAGAATATCAGGAAATCTTATTACTTTGTTTCAAAACATGTAAAGTCATTAACTGCAAAGCTTTGAGCACAAATATTTTCAAATGACGATACTATGATATGACCTGGGAGGTGGGAGGGGGGGTGGATTATATGGAATTAAATGTATATGATATGACCCCAAGGGAGGCAAATATGGGGCTAAATGCATATGTAATAGTGGTCGGACTATTGAAGGGACCTCATATGCAATGAGTGAATAAGTATATATAAAGGTAATGTAGTCATTATTGAGGGAACATGTGAAGGATATGTATGAATGTCTTGGGGTTTTTAGAGGAGGTTATCCTATTCTTTGAGGTTTTATGTAACTCATCTGTCTTATCTATATTGGAGTTGTGCTCCATACTTACATCGTCGTACTGCATGATGTGTATTCTTGTCTCTTATAATAATTTAAGGATTTGGTTTCAAACATCAAATATCTTTGAACTCTCTTTGTCGCACACCAATATCCTTCAAAATGATTTTGCATTAACCTGGAAAGGGTTCCAATTACAAATGAAATATCAAGTCTAGTAGTGTTAAGGTATATAAGACTCTCCACAATTTGTATGTATTTAGTTGCAACCTCGAATTCATTTCCTTATTTTGATGTTATCTTCAAATTGGAGTAGAAAGGGTATTACACTCATCCATGCCAAACTTATATAGTATTTCTCCAATGTGCTTCTTTTGGGAGATGAATATATGCTTTGGATTTTGAGTCACTTCAATACCCAAGTATTAGTGAAGATGTCCAAGATCAGTCATTTCAAAACATTTCTCCAATTTTAAATTTATGGTTGCAATATAGTTTTCATTATTCCTTGTCATCAATAGATCATCTACATATAATACATGATATACTACAGTTTTTCCAACATTCTTGGAAAACGGAGTTGCATCATCAAGATTAAAGTGCTTGAAATTCAATTTCAAAAGATACTCATTTAGCATTTCATATTAGGTGCAAGGTGTTTGTTTAAGGTTGTATAATGACATGATGAGCTCACATAGCTTATGTTCTTGTCTCTTCACAACAAAACCTTATGATTGAGACATGAAGACATTCTCTTTCATGTCTCCATTCAAGAAAGCAATCTTCACATCCATTTGATTCCACCCAATCTGTGAAGCCAAAGTCAATAGAGTATGAATGGTAGCCCATTTTTTTGTGTGTGTTGGGGGGAGTCTCCTCATAGTCTATGCCTTATTTTTGTGCAAATTATTTTTCCACAAGCCTCCCCTTATGCTTGTGAGTCATCTAATTGTAGTTGTTCTTGTAGACACTCTTGCAACCAATTGGTTTGGTACAATGGAGGGTCCACCAACTTCCATGTCCCATTTTTTATGAAAGCAGTATATTCATTTTGCATAGCTTCTTTCCACGCATCATGAAAAGAAATTATTCAAACAAATTCGATTAATAGCTAAAAGATAAATTCATTTCTCCATCATATGAAACATCCATATCATTTACATCACATGAATTTAAATCATCTACATCACCTCCATCTACTTGTCTTGTTGAACTTCTAGTTCCTATCTTTCCAACCTCATCAAGATGAACACTTTCAACTGTCTTCATGACCCACTTTGGAAATTTGTGAGGGTCCAAGATGCTCAATTCATTGAGATAATGTTTCATTCTCATAAAGATTGAATATTCCAATCATATCAATCACATCATCCAATTGAACCTCTTGATCTAATGAAATGGTTGGAACTTCTTCACGAAGGAGATGGTCTTGCAGAAGGAGATTCCAAATATTGATCCAACATAGGGATCCCCCTACAAGATGTGGAATATCATTATCAAATTCATGATATACCTTTACATGGATAAATCTATCAAATCATCAAGTTGTCTCTCAACAATCCTGTCATTTTTATTCATTTAAAAAAAATCACATCTGCGGAAATAATCTTTTTTATTTACTTCTTTGTAAAGACGATATGCCTTGGTGGCATTTGAATACTCCAAGGAGATACACTTTCGACTACTTGCACCAAATTTGTTTCTTTGTTCCTTAGAAAGTAAGGCAGAACATATGGAACCAAAAACCCTGAGATGCCTCCCCCAAGAAATGTGGCTATACCACATTTCATACGAAGTCTTGTTTCCCCAAGCATGAGATGGACTTATGTTTCTCGAATATACTACACACGGATTTGCATCACCCCAAAACATCAATTTCACATTCTTGAAAATAGCATAGAATGTACCATATTCAAGAATGTCCTACTCATTATTTACGCTACACCATTTTGTTGAATATGGAAGAATGTTTTGATGCATAATCCCATGTTGACGAAGATAGTTTTCAAATTCATTAGAAGTATAGTCCCTTCCATTGTCACGATGAAGAGTGTCAATACGAGATTGTAATTGATTTTCAATACATAAATGAAAATTTTAAATGTTTCAAATGTTTTAGATTTATGCTTCAATAAATAAACCTACCACAAACTGGTGTAATTATCAATAAAAGACATGATATATTTATTACCATTAATAGAAGCAACATGCATGGGGACACACAAATCATAGTGTATCAACTCTAGCTTTCTACATGCTCTAAAAGTGGAATCATGAAAAATGTTGTTTATTATGATTATCAAGTATGCATGCATCACATTGCTGCAAAGTCCTTGGAATTGTGGGCAAACTAGAAACACCATTCTTCTTCAACAAACGAAGACTATCATAGTTGATATTCCCATATCTAGCATGCCACAAGAAACTAGATGATATTGTACCTTCATTTAATAGAACATTTGCACCAATATTGCAATGTGCAATAATGACATGAGCAGCTTCAAGAGCTTTCCCTAATTCAGGAGCTTTACATTTTTCTTCTTTCTTTTCCCATGGAATTTTGCATGCCTTTGCCTCATGTTTGTTCTTGCCACAACAAACATAGTGAAGATCAGAGTTATCACCATGGTTATGTCTACCCCCTTTGCTTCTAAAATTATTTCTTCCATGTCCTCTCTTACTACTATCTCCTCTGGAAGAATGATGTGATTGATTCTTCTCTTCCTGAGTAAGCCACATAGTCTCTCTAGTAGGTTGAACCATCTTTTTTCCAAATGCTTTCTCACATTCTACAATTTTCTCCACCAAAGTCAAATGTAAGGATCTTCAATTGGCCACTTGCTTAAAGAGATTCAAGATAGTGGGAATATGTGGGGGTAGAGACCCTTTATGAAGGTTGTGAAAGCAATTTCTACATTCGCACTAGAGGCATCATCTTCATGTATAATGGCTTTAATTTCTAAAACTAAAGCCATGGGTTCTGTTATCACATATATAGTAGCCGGGCTACCATACATTATTTTTCTGATACCAGTACACTATTCAGCCAGTTCCCTTACATTTGAGATGCTAAGATGAGCATCCATATTGGATCACTATCAGATTGTGGACAGCAGTATATATTCCCCATGCCATGACTGAGTCTCAGGACACTCAGAGAGATGACCGATGTAGCCATTATACCATTGGTACAGAGCAGTCAATAGTTCCCAGAGTTACGGAAATAGTTTCAGAGGATAGATGATGATACAGGTTGATGAGCAGTCAGGTATATGACTCAGCAGGTATATCATTGTGTTATGGTTATATTGCTTTTATATTTATTCTTATAGCATGTCTTAGCACTTAGTGTCATGATCTGGCGATCATATAGATATATGGACCTGGTTGATCTTATTATATATTATATTTGTCCCTACTCAGATTTAGAAGTTCACTATTCATACTCATTGGTTTTACCCTCCTTAGGGAGAATAGAGGTGATCATTCCACCATACCTTGGCTTGCTAGTGTTGGCTCCATTATTCATTGTCTTCATCCATCCATTGCCTACCTTTTATTTTATCACCCTGACTTACTACTTGACTAGTGGCATGGAGGACTTTTCCCCGCTGTAGCCTCTGTATTGGATGAGATTCCCTGTTTATTGTGTCTCGGCTCTGAGTTGGTGACAAAAGTTACCTATGGTGAGTTGGAGTTCCTTGGAATTCCCCCTAGTCACTAAAGTTGTATTGGCTAAACTTGAAACTTTTAGTGCTGCCATGAATACAAAATCTGGAAAATGAAATGCTTTATTTTGTATGAAAAGCCCATTCATGTAACATGTTTCTAAACACACATGAATGAAAGGCATGCTAAATGAAAATGGCCATGAAAATAAAATGTTATATCTTTTGGAAAAATAAATACCTAGGTAAACAAGCTATCCATGACACACCTAGAAGTGCTCAGGTAAACAAGTGCCTTAAAAACACACCTGCAGCAAAAAGCCTAAAATAAATGTAAATCTATGCAATGTGTTTATAAACACACATAGATCAAGGCTATGGAAACTTCAGGCCCAAAAAGCAATGGAACTTAAATGCTATATCTAAACAATTGCTAGCCTTATTTGTATTATGGATTGTGCGCATCTGTTAAAGGTGAATAAACCTTCTTTGAACAACTCATCCATTTGTGAGACACCGCCATTCCCTGTGTTGTTGCTCATTCAGTATATACTATGGTGTGTATTCCCTTTCTCTTTGCCAAAGTGTCACAAAGTTAATTCAGTCAAGTCATCCCTTAGCCTAGCCAGTTATTTCAGCCTTCACCCTTCACTAGCAAATTGATCACAACTATGAAGTGAGTATGATCTTGAAAGTCTGGTCTGAGTAATAATAATAAGTAATGACACTATATATTTGGATTTAGATTGCCAGTAATGATTACTTTGTGTTATAATTTTTATTTGAATAAGTTGTAGAGCATGCATTAACCTTTGGCACTTTGCAGCAGCTTCTGATGATGATCTGAGTTATATTTGGTCATGTTGACTTGGTTAGGCCTAGTCTGACCAAGGTCAACCATAGGACATGAGATGGTTGGACCTTATGATGATATGGATAGATGATATATGGTCTATGTATACATACATGATGATTCTATGCAGCAGCTACAAGGTTATAATGATGATTCTTGGTTTACAACAGTATTTGATCATTTACATATTATTATTATTAGCCCTGTTCTGGTATATTGGATATATATTTTGATCATGCAGAGACTCATATAGTGTATGAGTACACATCTTGGATGGATTTGGACCTTCTGAGTCCAATGAGATAGTTTTTTTTTCAATTCCGGGCACTTACAGTGATGATTGAGCCTTAGTAGGCTATCCCAGTGCAGTTTTGGTCTGTCAGAGGCCCTGTCAGAGCAGATGTGATTTTTATCCGGTTGACCTAGGACGCTGATGATGGAGGGGGTGATCCAGCCACTTGTTTTTACCATATTACCCCCCTCCCGGACACACTGGTTCCCTCACCTTGACAGCGCAAGCACTCCAGGAGGCAGTTTGGGGCAGTTTCACGCTTCTCGAGGCATTTCAGAATTGGTAGAAATGGCTATTGAGGAAATCGATTTGGGATAATGAGGCAATGTTATGGCATGGGATGATCAGTGATGATAGATCGGGGTCTTCCACACCTCCTCCAGCAGTTTCAGCTTCATCGGGACCCGCATCCATCACTTATGGCACTTTCTGATGATTTCTGAGGTCTTTTTGAGGCCTACGATTTGACCATGGAGGCACGATTTGGTATATTGATGATTATTTTATGATTATTGTGCTATGGGGATTGACCAAGGAGGGATAAAATTACCCCTTGGACCCACCATAAGCCCGCTATTATATTTTGTCATCATGATTTGGTGGGATTCCCCTCTTCTAGGGCGATTTTGTCCACTCATATAATATTTTATTAGTGATCCATGTATTTTATTGTTGAGCTCATCTCAACCATTGATTAGACATTTGTATCTTTTAATCTTAGCCACTCATTCAAAAAGTGGTTAGGATTTTGATGCCTCTCCTTCCTATTTAAAGGAGAGAGATTCTCATTGTGAGGGGTCTTTGGCTCTTGGATTATTGGTATAGAAAAACTATCTTGTGGAAATTATTGTGGTCTCCTTTGCATCCGGTGTTCTTAGATGGTGATTGGAAAGTCTATTGCAACCTAGCATTTGGAATTTGTGGTAAGATCTATCTTTTTTGGAAATCATTGTCTTGTCTACAGGAGGGCGACTTCAACAAGGGCGATTTTGCAAGGCTTCTTCGAATCGACTTTCTTGGCATTCGCTTGTATCAGGGGGTTATCATTAGCATCATTGTGATTTATGCTTTATTTCTGTTACATCTCTTGTGGCATTAGTCTTATCTCTTGATTGCATCAAATCTGATATTGTTGACGTTTGTTGTGCAGGAGAGAGGGCGCATTGGCTTCTTGGACTAAATCGATTGCATAGAAAACTACCTCAAAGCTTCTCAAATTGATCGGGTTTGCATAGATCATCATCATCAAGGCATCTACAAGGTTACCCAGGTAAGATCCACAGGTTTGTTTCTCTTACCTTGATCCAATCCATTGACATAGCTCTTAAATTGATAAAACCCTAATTACTTCAAAACCCCCATTTTACATTTTCTCAGATCTACTTAGATCTAGTGGGTTGTTGGGCATAATATTGAAAACCCACCTCTATAGCATCCACGGCATCCCGGATCTATAGTTTGGTGAGGATTGGCTTCCGTTTGACCCTCTTCCCATGCCAAACTAGCTTTCCCAAGCAAGGGTGCACTTCTTGGTGAGGGTGAGTTGACCTAGATCTAGGTGGTTGGTAGTTGAGATCCCGCTTGATTCATAATCTACACATCAAATAACCTACCCCCAGATTGTCACTTTTCTGATTTATACCTTGTGGGCCCTATTCCACATTTTAAGGGATTTAATCCCCATTTTGGACCACTTGGTATATTTAAACTCAGATCTAGTAAGATCTAGCCGTCGGATTGCCGTGAAATTATAGGTCCACACTCCTATTTGACTAACCTACCCAGATTTAAAGTTTGGATGTCATCGGACTTGTCTTGACCCCACTTACCCCACTTTTAGGCCTCCTTGGGTAAAGTCGCACCACCTTGGAGAAGTGAGTTGACTCACTTCTAGGACGTGGGTACTTGAGATTTCAGTGGATTTGGAACGGGAATAATTTAAAACCTAGGTCTAGTGTGTCACCTTGTCAAATATTGCCTTGGGGATAGCATTCCTTATTTTAAGGGATTGTGGTCCACTTTGGTCAAACCTAGATCTAGACCTATTCATCCATCAAGACCTTAATCGCCCACGTGTCTCATGCCATAGGAGTCTTTAACCACAAGTCAACCCTACTTTGACTCCATTATCCCAATTCCCAAGGCACTAGTTTCTCTCCAAGTCAATTCGACTTTCCTAGATTGTTGGATTAACTTGTGGTTTGACCTTGTGTGGTGAACTAAACCCTTGATGCCATCATGTATCATGGTCAAGCTTGTCACTTGTACTAGTTAGCCCCAATTTAACCCTTAAACTAACCTGCATTGGACACGGTTCCCAAGGCAGTGGATTTTCTAACATTGAACTAGTACCCTGATCCTAGATCCCTTTTCAGATATTATAAGTCACTCTCACATCAACAATGAACCAAAGCTATACTCTTTGAATCCCCCACTTGTCTTGTGACTTCACCCTAAGGTCTAGGATAAACCGTACACCTTACTTCACTTAGAATTAACCTGATTTGGTGTCTTGGTTTTGATCTCTCCTGTCGGGAGTAGATCGGGTCTCCCTCTTTGTTGTCTGGGCTAGACAACATAAAGTGAAGGTTGCCTCGACTGGCGTGACAACCAATCCATTGGAGGTTGAGGTGATCGTGGTTGCACCTTTGAGTTTCCCTTCCCTATTGCCATCCATGAGTGGATACATCCATAGGGGTAACTACAGCTTAGGTGATAACAGGTTCATTATCCTTCAACTATAGGAGAAAGAACTTCAACAACAACTATTGAATGAGCTCCAATTTTGAGTGTGAGTCACACAAATCCTTTAATTTATTCAAAGCACCATAAGAATCTGTAATAGATATGATATGACGACCAACCTCTTCCCTAACTATAGCAACAATCAATGCATACGCTTTCTTGTCTGTGTTCTTTCATATTGCAAGCTCCTTGTCTATTGTAGGTTATGTAGGTTAAATACCATTCTCTATGATCCGGTGATGATAAAACATGTAGTGTCTCTATTGTTGATTAAGTTGTCATCGATGCCAACAATGCCTAGTCATTGATGCCAACAATTGAGTCTTGGTTCCCCTTGTGCCTTGTGGAGCCCCTGAGGGTTAGTATTTGGTTTTTGGTTGTCTATGTCAAAGGAGACCTTTTGAATTCGTCCAATCCCAAGCTTGAATCCCTTGGAGGCCTTGAGACAATGCTAAAAGCCTTGGTTAACCCTTGACTTGGTTTAGTACCCCTAAGTTGTATCTTGGTCCCATTAAATCCATTGTTGTATCCTTGCTTCTGGTTGTCTTTGGATTGAAGGTCTCTGTGTTGCTTGTACTTGTAGTGGTCTTCTTGTTTGTTGGATGGTGTAGTAGCATAATCCTTGGAGCCCATACACACTTGACTAATGCCCTTATACTTGGTAGCTTGATCCTTGGGTGAGCCCACACTTGATGGAATTTTATGTTATGTCGTGATGTCCTAGGTGAAGTCCTTGTTCTTGACAGGTAGAAATGACCCATCTTGTGGTCATTTAAAATGATATACGTGAAGAATCCATATGGTTAAGAAACCCTTGTGCATGACCTAAAAGCACTAATGATGTCTTACTATTATTGATAAGAAGTGTAATCTCTTGCACTTGGTATTGATGATTGGTCCTTAAGCCCACATGACATATTGATGAAAATCATCTTGTTGAAAATGATCTTAACATAATGGAACTATTGCTTGTTGGTCCTTAAACCCACATACCTAGGTCTTAGAGCCCTTTATTCTATACAATGATAATCTTTAAGAAGTTATCTTTTTGAAGAAGACATTGAATGGTGTTGAAGCCCCAAGACTTGGATGTTATGGAGACCTTGACATATGAGGACTTTGAAGCCCTAAAAATCATATTATGATTAAGGAAGAAGGATTTAAGCTCTTGAAATCTAGAAATGTAATGAGGTGGCAGCCCTCCTCAAATATATGTATTAAAATCCTTGAAGCACGTGACAAACCTTTGAAGAAGATGAATACAAGTTGGTCAACCTCTAAAAGATTTTTTTAAATTAAAATTAAAATGTTTAAACCACCAAACAAGTCGCCTCAGCAATAAAAGAAATATTTTGGAATAAAAACAAAACCTTGCTAGGTCGGCCCAAAAATTTTTTTGGGGGGAAAATGTGTATAAATATAAGCTTAACCTCATTTGAAAGCTAAAAATTTGGGGGTATATGAGCTCTGAAATTCAGATTTTTACTGAGGCAATTTTCAGTGGTTAGGCAAAAAAAAATTACTGTTTCTCATGTCAAATTTGGGTTGACTCAGTAACATTTTTTTTTCGACTATTTCTCATGTCAAATTTGGGTTGCACATCTTCTATCTCTGGTTTTCGGACTATTTATCATCAGGCTGCTTCAGTATAAAATTTGGGCTGTTACACAGGAGGTACACACAGTTAAGATATAACACATAAATTTACACAGTGACATGCACATATCAGTGATATGTCAGTAATGTTTACAATATGATGTGCTAGTTTACACAGTGATATGCATGTGATATTTACACAATGGCATGATCAACTAAATACATACATACATACATACATACATACATATGTCAGTAATGTTTACAATATGATGTGCTAGTTTACACAGTGATATGCATGTGATATTTACACAATGGCATGATCAACTAAATACATACATACATACATACATACATACATATGTATGTATGTATGTATTTAGTTGATCATGCCATTGTGTAAATATCACATGCATATCACTGTGTAAACTAGCACATCATATTGTAAACATTACTGACATATCACTGTGTTATCATATCACTGTGTAAATTTATGTGTTATATCTTAACATGTCACTGTGTAAATTTATGTGTAATATCTTAACATGCACATGCACATATCAGTGATATGATAACACAGTGATATGTCAGTAATGTTTACAATATGATGTGCTAGTTTACACAGTGATATGCATGTGATATTTACACAATGGCATGATCAACTAAATACATGCATACATATCTATATATAGATATAGATATGTATGTATGTATTTAGTTGATCACTGTATATATATATATATATATATATATATATATATATACAGTGATGTATGCATAAGATAGTTACTAAGTGATATGGTAGTAAGGTTTTCACAGTGATCCAGAGATGATTACATAGTGATGCTTAGTGATGATATTGTGATATGCTCAGCATTCTTTACGCAGTGATACATTTACTTATAGATGCATGATATATATAAACTCAGTGATGACTAAGTGATGATAGTACACATATATACTCAGTGAACCAGTAGCACACACATAGAAATGGTCAATGATACACATATATGATATGTTACACAGTGAAGTACATGATGTAACCAACATTACATAGTATAGTGACATGCTTAATATCCTTTACATAGTTACATCTACTCAGTTATGCACAAAGATGCATATGTTCTCAGTGATGTTTGATGATGCCTACACCTATGCTCAGTGATTACACAGTGATATGATATGATAATTCCTATACCTATGCTCAGATGTGCTAGTTATGTTTGATGATGCTTACATGCCTATATATTCAATGATGATATGCATAGTGAAGACAGTCATGATATATATGCCAGAGAAGACAGTAATGAAATGTACAGTACACAATGATGCATACATACCATTGATTATATATGAGATGTATGCAGTGACGAGTACAGTCAAGTAGGTTTCATGTGCAGATTCCTTAATTCATACTGGCTGAGTTGTAGGAGTAGTTGGTTTGACTCAGGTGGACTAAGTCTTGTGTATAGTTGGTTAAAATCATATTGGCTGAGTCGGATGGGTGGTACAACTTGATTGGTACAACATGATTGGTACATCCTGATTGGACAGATCGATTGTACAAGTTGATGAGCAGTGTGGAACGGTTATACGAACAATAGTGATAGTTGATGAGCAGTGGTCAATAGTGACAGTTGGTGTGCAGTGTTGAGCAGTGTGGTGCACGCATTGGTCAGTAGATCCATGGGATCAATGCGGTTGGTGTTCATTAGTTCCTTCTTCATATCAGGGTGGTAGGACGGGGCAAGGAAATCTATGGAGCCAGGGCTTCATTCAGGTTGTAGCTTGTAAACCAAGGGGTTGTAGCCTCCTTCCGGTTGTAGCTGGAGAATTGAAGTCATTGTAACAAGGGGGTTGTTGCTTCCTTCCACTTGTTGCTGGAAACTATTATTATAAAGGCTTCTATGGTTTTTTCCCCAGGACCTGGGTTTCCACATAAAAATCTTGTGTATTGTGTTTTTGATGATGTGATGATGAGCTATAATTGTTGATATAATGATAATAATGTACTCTATATAATATTGAATAAGTTGTTGATAATTATTAAAGTTGAAAAAGTAATAAAATCCATACACACTGTTCACCTTCCCCTCTCAGTGTGCTCGGTGTCTCCAACAATTGGTATCGGAGTGAGTCCTTCACAAAAATCCTTATCAGATTGAAGGAGATTTGTCACACACCATGGGGTTCTCAATGAATGGAGTACCATTGTTTTTTGGTATAGATTACTTGATATGGAAAATAAGAATGTAGGCTTATCTTGAAGCAGAAGGTATTGGTATATGGCAATCAATGCTTATAGGTTACAATCATCCGAAGAAAGTGAAAACAACAGCTCCAAAGGAAGTAAATGAAAATAATTCAATGGCTATGGAAGCCATTCTAGAATGCTTTCCAGATCCTGTGAAAAAGAATATAGGGAAGTGCAACACAGCTAAGGAATTATGGTTCAAATTAGAACAACTTTACTCCACTAAAGAACAAGAAGCCTAGGTTATCGAATTGATGCTTGAAGACCTAACATATCTCCAAAAGGAGTAAATAGGTAAGTGTAATTCAGTTGAAGAACGGTTGTCGTTCAAAATAAATCGACTATACTCGGATGAAGAACAAGAAGCAGAAGACAGCTCCATCAAAAGGTCAGTACAAGATCCAGGTAAGTATGAAGGTAAGTCTCCTAAACACTCTATTTGTAATTTTTTTAAAGAGATATCCTTATCAGGCATGGAAGATAAAAGCTATTCTGAATGTAATACTTCAAAATGTGATCAATCCCATTGCTCCTTGATCAATGAAAGAAATGAGTGTTTAGATAATGATATTACTAATGCGTTGCAAGAAGTCGAGAAGCTTTGTGAATAGAATCAGGTATTGCAAGATCAATTGGACAAATCTGAGAAGAGGAATCAAGAAGAATATGAGGAAGGCCACATATACTATAATTGATCTAAATCTCCAAGTCGAAGAAGCTATCAGAATCAAAGAAGCCATATCCAACTCTCTGAAAGATAAACTTGAGAAGTCTACTGCTGAAAATAAAAGACAATCAGAAGAAACTGACAAGCTCAAAAGACAGCTAAAAGATAAGGAGAAAGAATTGACTCATAGACTTCATGACAAAGATAGTGAGATCAGTACCTTGAAAAATTATAGTAGGAAAGTACCGCTAGTCAGAAAGAAGATTCAAGTGACAAAAGGGGAATTCATTTCAGTCATCAGATTGAAGAGAAACTAAGAAGAAAACAAGAATTTGAAATCAAGTCCTTGAAGATAGAATTACGAAAGGTATGTCTGACGAATTTTGAATTTAAAAAGCAACTCTCAGAGATCAGAAAAGAAAATCAAGTACTAAAAGGACAACTGCAAAAATCTCATGAGGAAGATCAATACTCAAAAGGATGGATGGAAGACAGTACTATTAATTTGAAAAGAATGGTAGAAGAAGTCAAGAAAATTGAAGAAGACCTAACAAGACAACTCCAAGAAAAGATAGAAATTTGTCAAAAGCAAGAATTGAAGATCCTCTCTGAAGGAAGATTTGGACAGAACAACTGCTCAGTTGAAGACAGACTCAAAGATCGAGAAGAACACCGAAGAAAGTGAAATCTCCATGGAAAAATAAGAAAAGGCTAACAGTTATACAGAATCAAGAGGAGCTACATCACAAAAATCCTTTGCTCAGAGATATCCTATAATGTTCCATGGTCACTGCTACAAGTGTAACATCTGTGGTCACAAATCCATCCATTGCAGAGCTCATGATAGAATCACTCCAGATAGAAATCAAGGTACATTTTATGTTCAATGTTATAATTGCCATCATTATGGTCATTTTGCAAAACATTGCAGGATGCAGGGAGAAGTTAAAGTTTGGAGAAGAAAGCAAGTTCAATCGAATGTCATGAACAACAATCAGTCTAACAAAGTATGGAGAAGAAATTCAGTAGATTGCCCCATTGAGCAAGACAAAAATGATGAAGCTTTTGAGAAGAACATAATACCATTTTTGAAGACTATCGATCAGTGATCGGAAGTACAAAGAATGTGTAAAAGGAGCGATGTATCTGATTATCAGATTTAAGATCAGTAGTATCCTTGTGACATAACACAAATCCATCAAAGTACCAACAGTGCCCAATGATAGGGGGAGCAATATTTCCAAAGGAAGTTTTGATGTCATTATTGTAAAAAGGAAGAGAAATTGATGATAGGGGGAGCATACCCTGAGGGGGAGCTGTATTGTTAAAGGATGTTCCCTTTTCCATTGATGCCAAACGGGGAGAGAAACTGTGACAGGGAGAGATTGTTCTGAAGAGGAGCTTGAGAGTTGTCATCAATGACAAAGGGGGAGATTGTTGATTAAGTTTTCATTAATGCCAACAGTTCCTCGCCATTGATACCAACAATTGAGTCTTGGTTCCCCTTGTGGAGCCCCTGAGGGTTAGTATTTGTTTTGTGGTTGTTTGTGTCAGATGAGACCTTTTGACTTTGTCCAAGCCCAATCTTGAAGACCTTGGAGGCCTTGGGACAATGCCAAAAGCCTTGGTTAACCCTTGACTTGGTTGAGTACCCCTAAGTTGTATCTTGGTCCCATTAAATCCATTGTTGCATCCTTGCTCCAGGTTGTCTTTTGATTGAAGGTCTTTGTGTTGTTTGTACTTGTAGTGCTCTTCTTGTCTGTTGGATGATGTAGTAGCATAATCCTTGGAGCCCATACATAGTTGACTAATGCCCTTGTACCCGGTAGCTTGATCCTTAGGTGAGCCCACACTTGATGGAATTTGATGTTATAGCGTGATGTCCTAGGTGAAGTCCTTGTTCTTGACAGGTAGAAATGACCCATCGTGTGGTCATTTAAAATGATATACATGATGAAGCCATATGGTTAAGAAACCCTTGTGCATGACCTAAAAGCACTAATGATGCCTTTGTATTATTGAAGAGGCTTTTGTTCCATAATGATGTCCTTGATCTTGATAAGAAGTTTAAGCTCTTGCACTTGGTATTGATGATTGGTCCTTAAGCCACATGACATATTGATGAAAACCATCTTGTTGAAAATGATCTTAACATAATGGAACTATTGCTTGTTGATCCTTAAACCCACATACCTAGGTCTTAGAGCCCCTTATTGTGTACAATGATCATCTTAAAGAAGTTATCTTGTTGAACAAGGCATTGAATGGGGTTGAAGCCCCAAGACTTGCATGTTATGGAGACCTTGACATATGAGGACTTTGAAGCCCTAAAAATCATATTATGATTAAGGAAGAAGGATTTAAGCTCTTGAAATTTGGAAATGTAATGAGGTGGCAGCCCTCCTCAAATATATGTATTAAAATCCTTGAAGCACTTGACAAACCTTTGAAGAAGATGATTACAAGTCGGTTAGCCTCTAAAAGATTTTTTTTAATTAAAATTAAAATGTTTAAGCCACCAAACAAGTTGACCCAACAATAAAAGAAATATTTTTGAATAAAAAATAATAAAAACAAAACCTTGCTAGGTCAGCCCAGAAAAATTATTTTTTTGGAAAATGTGTATAAATATAAGCTTAACCTCATTTGAAAGCTAAAACTTTGGGGGTATATGAGCTCTGAAATTCGGATTTTTACTGAGGCAATTTTCGGTGGTTAGACAATTTTTTTTACTATTTCTCATGTCAAGTTTGGGTTGCCTCAGTAATATTTTAGTTTTTTTGGATTGTTTCTCATGTCAAATTTGGGCTGCACATCTTCTATCTCTGGTTTTCGGACTATTTCTCATCAGGTTGCTTCAGTATAAAATATGGGTTGTTACACAAGAGGTACACACAGTTAAGATATTACACATAAATTTACACAATGACATGCACATATTAGTAATATGATAACACAGTGATATGTCAGTAATGTTTACAATATGATGTGCTAGTTTACACAGTGATATGCATGTGATATTTACACAATGGCATGATCAACTATATATATATATACAGTGATGTATGCATAAGATAGTTACTAATATACAGTGATGTATGCATGAGATAGTTACTAAGTGATATGCTAGTAAGGTTTTCACAGTGATCCAGAGATGATTACATAGTGATGATGTGATATGCTAGTAAGGTTTTCACAGTGATCCAGAGATGATTACATAGTGATGTTGTGATATGCTCTGTATTCTTTACGCAGTGATACATTTACTTATAGATGCATGATATATATAAACTCAGTGATGACTAAGTGATGATAGTACACACATATACTTATTGAACCAATAGTACACACATAGAAATGGTCAGTGATACACATATATGATATGTTACACAGTGAAGTGTATGATGTAACCAGCATTACATAGTATATTGACATGCTTAATATCCTTTACATAGTTACATATACTCAGTTATGCACAAAGATGCACGTTCTCAGTGATGTTTGATGATGCCTACACCTATGCTTAGTGATTACACAGTGATATGATGTGCTAGTGATGTTTGATGATGCCTACACCTATGCTCAATGATTACAGTGATATGATGTGATAATGCCTACACCTATGCTCAGATGTGCTAGTTACGTTTGATGATGCTTACATGCCTATATATTCAGTGATGATATGCATAGTGAAGACAGTCATGATATATATATACGCCAGAGAAGACAGTGATGAAATGTACAGTACAGATTGATGATATATGAGAATATACAGTGATTAGTGTTTATATAAGATGGTATTTATATAGTGATGATGATATTTGTGATAAGTATACAATGATGATCTTAAGACATGTATGCTCAGTTTACATGTGATATGCTCAGCACTATCTACACAATGAAATGTGATGATGTTCAGAGAAGATTAGACAGTGATATGATGTGTTAGTAATGTAGTGATGCTCAGTTATGTATGATGATACACAATGTTATATGCTCAGTGATGTACACTGGATTTTATATACACACACACACACTCTCTCTCTGTTATGTATGCAATAACGATTACAGTCAAGCCGATTTCTTGTGCAGATTTCTTAACTCAGATTGGTTGACTTGTATGAGTAGTTGGTTTGACTCAGGTGGATTGAGTCTTGTGTACAACATGATTGGTACAGCCTAATTGGACGAATCGATTGTAAAGGTTGATGAGCAATGTGGCACAGTTATACGAGCAGTAGTGACACTTGATGAGCAGTTGTCAATAGTGACAATTGGTGTGTAGTGTGATGCAAGCGTTGGTCAGCGGGTCTACAAGATCAGTGCGGTTGGTCTTCAGTAGTTCCTTCTTCATATCAGGGTGGTAGGATGGGGCAAGGAAATCTAGGGAGCTAGGGCTTCCTTCAGGTTGTAGCCTGTAAACCAGGGGGTTGTAGCCTCCTTCCAGTTATAGCTGGAGAATTGAAGTCATTGTAACAAGGGGGTTGTTGCCTCCTAATTGTTGCTGGAAAACTATTAGTATAAAGGCTTCTGTGGTTTTTTCCCCAAGACTTGGGTTTCCACGTAAAAATCTTGTGTACTGTGTTTTTTATGATGTGATGATATGTGATGATGAGCTATAATTGTTGATATAATGATAATAATGTACTCTATATAATATTGAATAAGCTATTGATGATTATTAAAGTTAAAAAAGTAATCAAAGCCATGCACATTGTTCACCCCCCCTCTCAGTGTGCTTGGTGTGTCCAACATCTACAATGTAGTGATAACCCACACCCTCAAATGGTCTTCACTCATTTGCAATGGCTCCCAAACAGTGAAGTTGCCTAGAAAAGATTATTTCGTTTACAAAATGATATTGTTGAAGTTTAGGGAAGCAAAAGAGATGGAGTGACATTGTACGCTGCTCATAAACAATGACAATGATCTAGAGACAAGTTGGTTGCTAGATTCAAGGGATTAAAATTTGCAATCAAGTAATAAGAGGTAACAACTCGGTAACCATAGTTGTCCAATGACTTCCAAGCAAAGGAAGCTAATCTAATGGAGAGCTTAACAAAATAATAGGTTAAGATATGCAAATGTAACACTAGATGTAATGTGTAGAGGTAAGACACACATGTAGTACACAGAGGTAAGAGGATATCACAAAGAGGTAAGAAGACAAATGCATATTAGTGTTTATGAATGTCTAAACGCCCAAGAGCAACTGAGTGGGAGTAAACAGAGATAATGCTTGAGAGGTAATATGTAAGTTTGTGGCAAAATATCCAAGTACACATGTCTAGAATTACAGTAGACGGATCTAGAATGTCTTAAATGAAGCAAATGGTTGGAGAAACCTCATAGGTAATTATGGATTTAGAAAAATACCAAGGATTTGATACCACTAACAAGCCTTGAATAACTCCAATGCTTGAATCAACATTGTTAATGTGAGGCTCATATAAATACATGAGATGGGAGCTTTGACTTCATCTTACAATAATTTGGTTCATATTCTCCTATGACTCTTCATATTTCTTAATTTAATATTAATGATAATTACAATGTAACCATAATCACTAGGAGTAGGTTTCTAACAATAGACCATCAATAATTTTGCCACAATTCACAACAATCTAGATTGGGTGTTGAGCTAAATCTGTAAGTGAATCTTGTAGCAATTGCAATCAAGTGCCAAATGCAATTGGTGTTGAGGTCAATATCCTTTGCACCTTGACAATTACTCGGTCAAAACCAAACTCTATCAGCATAGCATTCATCCATGTTAAGTAATCGTGGCTTATGTGTCCCCTTCGTATTAAATTGATGACACAATCATCTTTGTATAACTCTACCTCCAATGATTTATCTAAGTTGGCAGGCAATGTTGTTATAGGCGAGGAAGCATATATAGGTTTTTGTGGAGATTGTGATATGATATAATTCTATTCATCAGTTTTAATAAGTCACAACTTTTATTTAAACTTTCTTTTTGAATATATTTTTAATAATTTAAGTTGCAAATTCTAGAATTTTTTATTTATAAAAGTTTTTTAAAACAAGCCACAACTTGAAGTGAATATGCATTTCAATGATTTTAAGCATAGATTTCATCCATCATGAGGTATAGGATTGTTTTTGAAGTTACAAAGTTACATGACTTTTTTTTACTATTCATGGAATTTTTCAAGGTGTAACTAGAAGTAATATACGAATCAAGATACTTTGGGTTTATGTAAAATTTACAAAAGAAAAGGTTTGCATATGAAAAGCACAAGTGATGCATTTAAATGTTGTTGTCTCAATGTCTAACTTTACCAACAAAAATAGGTCAATTAGACCAAACATAAATATAATCCTAATGCGGGGGCTAGCTGCTTGGCACCTATCTGTGTTTCCCTTGTTTTGTTAAAGATAGATACCATGATAAAACATAACATATTAGCTTATTATTGCTGCTAACAATTCACTATATGACAGAGTAAAAGCCACAACACAACATCCAAATGATAACTAGCTTGAACATCAAATGCTCAAATGTACTTTTGAAGATTTTAAAGCTATGTACGATCACAACTTAAAATATTATGTTTGTTAAACATAAAACTCATATTTGATGATATGAGCTTCAATGAACATGGTCATGTCGACAGTGACAATTGGATATGATTCAAAAAGTGGCCAAGCTTATTAATTTTAAAAAATTAGTCTATTAGTGTCTATATTTATTACTTCCCACATCGAGTATAATATTTTGATATATTGCCCTAATTTCTTAATAATAGTTTCATCCAACATAAGAGGGACCATTTTGAGAGTTTATTTTCTTATAATAATTTACAAATGAACAAAACTTTCTTATAATAGTGTACAAATAAACAAAACATTATGTTTGAAGTTTCCATTTTTAGAACCTAACATAATTGTACATAAAAACAGAAGAATATATTATATAGATACCGACTTTACATTAATTTGTTGCTTTGCCTTCATACAGCATAACATATCGTTAAACTGAAAGTATAAAATAAAATACTTTTGTGCTTAAACAGTGTCAAAATCCATGCAATCCTCACATCAGTTTCTAATACAGTGCACTACTCCCTTCAAAGAAATTCTTGGCAAACAAGATCAGGGGCAATACAAAAAAACAAAAACAAAGAATGTTCAACATGATACCGATAGATTTATAAATCTCCAGTAACTCCTCATATCTCGTGCACAGCTATTTTTATCATAAAGATCACATTTTGAAACTACAAGCTTCAAATAGTGCTTATTGAAGACAAACAAAAATCAATTATTAAACATTCATCAAATTAAGCCACAAGGGACAGGAGCACTGATCTCTTCTGATCTGCAGTGAAATGAACCTGGTAAAGAATATACAAACTCACAAAAACGAATAAAACAAAACATGGTCCAAGTTAAGATGAACTTCAAATTCTTCGCAGGGAGACTCGAACTGCTTAAAATGTAAATAGCAGGCACTAAACCAAATACTTTACAGCAAATGGTTCCTTTCAAAAATACAGAGGCCTTGGAATAAAATCTTGCCAACACTTTACCAACATGAGCTGGAGCAGAGAAAACCTCCCATACCTTGTAATAAGGGAGCGAAAGGGGCTACAAAGATATTTTGCATCAGAGAATACTTGATGCCACTTCAGAAACTTCCATGAAAATAACTCTTTGCAGAAATACAATGAACAAATATTACAATAATAAGTACCAACAATACTCTGAATCTAACCATGTACACTAGATTACATTGAACAAGCACATTCTGAGTCATCAAGCAGAATGAAAGAATGGGCAGCTCACTATGGACCAGTTTGCTAGAACTTCCCATATGAGCCTCATTTTATGAACTTTTGTTGAACCAAACTGAACCAATGGTATTTTCTTCACAATTCCAGAAAATTGGAAGCAATGCTGGGAAACTAATCATACAAGGAGAAAGTGCATATAGTGTTGCATTTCACCCAATTTCACGAGCAATATCCTCTCTTCTGATTCTTTCCTCCTCTTCCTTGTTGAAGACAGCATTCAGTTTCCGTTCTAACTGTAGAAACAAGGTAGTGTTAACTATCAATTTTTATTCTTTAATCTACTAAGCTAAATAGTTCATCACTGAATTTATGTGTAAAAAACATATCCTTATTTCTCAGTATTTACCTGGATGTTTCTCAGCTTTGATTTTTCTAATTCATCAACAAGATTTGTCACACTGAAAAGGACAAATGCAATTTTGTCAATAAATTTACCACCTAGTACCAGACCTCAAAACTTAAAAGTTAGTTTCCTTCAAGGTTTGCTAACTGCTAGAAGTAATTTCATCTACCTGCTTTGCAACTCTGTAATCTGAAGCAAAAGTTCCCGCTCTCTATTTGAAGATGCATCAAACTGTAATCCAAAAATGAGTCGATGTAAGATTTAATTTATTTAGTTTTAAGAGCCTCTAAATTAAGAGAAAGAGGCCAAGCAAATCAAGTTTTATTGCAGTTTTTAAATGCTATGATTAATGGCTGTCTTATATGGTCCTAGAAGCTTTAAATAATGAAATAAGGAATATCTCTATAAATGACTGCCAAAATTTGAACAGATGCATGAAGTCAGTGAACCAAATATTGCCAAGCTACACACAGAAAACAAGCTTTCAAGCTTCTCGCCCACTCAGCTGAGGAGCTGAGCACTGTAAAGATGGAAGCTAGGGTTTCACTCTAGCCGCAAAGTTCCTACCTCCAGTCCTATGTGGACCCTTGCATTCTCCTGTAACCCATCCCTGTCTACGGCCAAGGTTCAATTTTGCAGAGTTACAGCATGGAATAGCTGACTTTCAGTTTACAACCTCTGCCCTGTGCTTTTGAGGACTTCACAGGAGCTTTGTCAGCAGCAGTTTCAGGGTTTTTTTGCCTCAGTCGAGGGTTTCGATTGCTGGCGACGGGATCCGCATCCTGGTTGTGGGTTTCTTTTCCCTGAGCCCTTGCTGTCTTGTTACGTACATCCACAAAGGATATTTTTTTTCTAGAGCTTGTTGTCTTGATAAAGTAGGGTTTCTTTCAAGATTGGAAGCAGCTCCACTTGCAGTAGATAGAGCACTGGTATCAGCAGAGATAAATGGGCTTGGAGGAGGGAGGGGCACACCAACAGGGACATTACTCCCTTTCCTTTGACCTCTACAAGCTTCCTTTGATGAATGAGCCATGAAAACTGTGGAATAAGCGAAGAAAATTGCAACCTGAAAATTATGTTCGCTAATCCACTTGCAAATCATTCAAATGAACCTGTAAATTGTTCACCAGCACTAAGAAACCCTCTCCCTTAGATAAAAAATAAAAAATGAAAGTGAAATTGCCTTTAAAAGGAACCCCGCAGGTCTATCTTTACCGCACACGTGGGGCTCGATTTGGGCACATGTTTGGCATGTGTCCTGTGCCAAACACATGCAGGACACATGTCCCCATGTATTCTTGTTCGACATGTGGGATATGGACACTTGGCCCCTAGGGAGTGTGTCCTGTTACTTAGCTTACCAGTACTCAATTGGTTTTGAGCACACTACCTATAGTGTATTCCTTCTAATATACACATTATCTCTAAGTTTATTGATGCACTCTGTTCCACATATGAAACCGTCAAATTTCAAACAACCTTCCAACTCTATTAATTATAATCCTAAGAAGAAAATGTAAAGCTTTTACAAGCATATAGAGGTCAATAAGTGTTACACTTATCGGCGATATATCATGAGCAATTTCTCGAGATGATAATATTGGCACTAATTATTGCAATAATTTCATGTTTTGAAATTATCGCGATAAACTCAATTTATCATGACAATTTCAATGATTATCACAATAATTTCAGTAATTATTGCAATAATTTGGAAATTATTGCCTTGCCCATGTCAATTTCTCCTTATAACCAGATTCTTGGTCTTTTAACCCTTATTTTGCAAAAGTGAGTTAAGGGATTGAGCTCTAAAGATACTATGACAATTTTCTATCAAGCAAACAATGGGAAATCCGTTGTTTTCATTAGCCAAGCAAATGTGGAGTGAGGATTTAATCAAATCTACCATATCCTGTCAATAATTGTGACTCGGGGCCTAAGTAGCATGGGTACCTGTACCCATGCACCGGATACATCGTACCCTGCAGTACCCGAAATTTGGCTAAAGTACCTGAGATGTTTGTCACAAAATCAAGGGACATTGATTGCAGAGAGGACGGGGTATCCTTGTTTGGGGGACACCTGGGAACAACCAGGGGCTAGTTTTGTACGGGGTACCCTATTTTGGGGACGCCTGGGGACGCCCAGGGGCTAGTTTTGTATGGGGTACCCTATTTTGGGTACGCCTAGGGACCTGTTTGGTATGAGCCCAACCAGTTCTGTACAAGTGACATTAAAGCCAGTAATATTAAATGGTAATATTAAATTCTTAAAGTAAAAGTGGCATTCTCCTTATCTTTCATTTTCTATCATTTTACTTAAATGTTTAGCATTACCGTTAATTGTTTCAGGATGTTTGGGAATGGTTCCAACCTCATTGGACTTCATATGAAAAAAGTAGAATTTTAGATCATATTCAGAATTCAACAAACTTAATAGTTTTCAGGATTTTAGGATTTCAACGTTTCCACTGGATTCTATCATGTATGAGAGTATGGGATTGGCATTTAATCAACCACATCAACCTCTGTATGTACCTTGATGTTGGTGGTGCTTATTGTTGAACTCCTCTATCATGACCTTAACAAAAATGTACCCTTCACTCAAGCAAAATCACTTATTAAGCATGGGAAGCTTTTTCTACCTTATTTTAGCACTTGGATTAAGAAGTTTCATTAAAATTGTAGGGTGTTGACAAATGTCCTTGTAGGACCAACTTCGAGATTCAAGGTAGAGGCAAGGGCTAGAGCCTGGAGTAGGGGGCACAGGGTGCTATTGATGAATAGGATGCCAATAAAGGCAAGGATTTTGATATGTAATTATTTGTTGTAGCATGAATTTTTTTTGGACTCTATGGGCCATTTAGCATCTTTGTTTATGTGTTTTTGGTCAGATATGGATTTCTCTTGATGTTTTTTTAGTTGTATGCACCCTTGCTATATACATGAGAAATTTTGCATATTTGTGTATAACGGTTTGGATTCATATGGATGCACATGAATATATATGTAAAGTGAAAATGATTTAAGTTTCATACGTATTATAATTTATAAATTTATATATATTTATATATATAGTACCCCTAACATATCTAAGTCCTTCTTTCAAAAAGTGGCATGCCCACCCCACCTATCCTCATCCCCATCCATCTACCCAAGTTTCCTGGCAACTTAGCTCAGGACAGATACAATATTTTAGTATTGATGTTTGGTGCATAGTTTTAAAAACCAATCAACCCAAAACTGGAACTAGCCAAGTTGATCGGTTTAATCTTCAGCAGCATTGAACCGTAAGAAAACTCGGCTCGGAGGCCAGTTCGATATTGAATCAGCCTAAACTGCCTGAGTCCGTCAAAAACCGATCGGTTTGGTCTCTATACAATCTCCACCGCAGTGACATTAGAGTGAGTAACATTAAATGGTAATGTTAAATTCTTAAAGTAAAAGGATAGAAAATGAAAATAAGGATGTTTGAGAGTGGTTCCAAACTCAACGGACTTCATATACAAAAAAGTAGAATTTTAGATCCCATTCAGAATTCAACAAACTTAATTGTTTTCAGGATTGCAACGTTTCCACTGTATTCTATCATGTATGAGGGTAAGGGATTGGAATTTAATCAATCACAACAACCTCTGTATGTACCTTCATGTTGGTGGTGCTGATGTCTGATTGTTGAAGTTGATTGAACTCCTTTGTCATGACCTTAATAAAAATGTACCCTTCAGTCAAGCAAAATCACTTATTAATCATGGGAAGATTTTTCTACCTTATTTTAATGCCTGGATTAGGAAATTTCATCAAAATTATAGGGTGTTTACTAATGTCCTTGGAGGATCAACTTCGAGACTCAAGGTAGAGGCAAGGGCTAGAGCATAGAAGAGGGGGGAACAGGGTGCTATTGATGAATAGGATCCAAATTGATGAATTGGTGCCATTTTGATATGTCTTGACGCTCGAGTCCTTGACCCATCTATATATATATATATGAGTAGACTTTGCATATTTTGTCTATAATGGTTTGGAATCATAGCTTGGAATCTTTAATATAATTTTTTTACTAAAATTGTAAAAATTTATGTGTTTTTTAGTAATTTGCATCATTGAAATCAAACCACTCCGAATCATTGCCAGTTCCGAGTACAAGTCGAGTTGACCCTTGGCCGGTTTAGGGTTTGGTTCCAAGTTTTAAAGCATTGGTTTGATGTACCACATGATGTCTTATACATTTTATCTATGTTGCACGGGGACCCGTCCCCCCCAAAATTCCTTCCGTTCCCTGCGTTTCCGAGTTCCGGGGACTTTGGAACTCCTCGGAAACGTCCCCAATTCATCGGGGACTCCATTGGGGACTCGGGGACTTATCGGCCGTTCCCTAACCGTACCCGGAAATTTTGGGAACTTTTTAGTGAAGTCCCTCGACCAATCGGGGACTCCTGGACGTCCCTCGACCTGCACACAAAAAATTAAACATTTAATTAGTAATTACTAAAATTTTATTTAAAACTAAAACTAAAACCAAAAATTGAATACCTAAAAACTAAAACTACGTTACCCTATCCTCTAACCCGCGGGCTTTCACTCTGCGAGCTCCCTGTTTGCACAACGCTGTACAACAAACAGCGGCAGGGGTCGTGGCTCTCCTATTCCCCTGTGGTCGCAGCACGCAGCAGGTCGTGTCCCTGTGGTCGCGGCTCCCCTCTCGAGTCTCAGCTCGTGGCTCTTTGCAGAGCTCATTTCACAGCCAACTCCTAAGTATTCCATTGTTGCACAGCTCGTGGCTCTTTGGTCCGAACTGCTACAGCTACAGGGTACGTAAATAAAAAAATTATTTTGATTGTGTTTTACTGTTTTTAAAATTTTTAAATTTCCTTATTAAGTATGATTTTTTTTGTGCAAAACTCAGAAACTGTCACTGAATATCAGACAGATATTGAATTTAAAAAATTAAATTTCAGAGACTATGATGATCGTTTAAGTTTTAACTTTTTTTTGTTAAAAAAATTAAATTTTAAAACATAATTTACTCATGGATGATAGTCCAAATGGGAAAATGCCCAAAAACATAATTTTTGGGCATTTTGTAGTTTTTGGGCTTATGTTTCATGAATGATTCATATGCTCTAGAGTCTAGACTTTTAAATTTAAATTTAAATCTTTAAGTTTACTATTTTTCTGATATAGTTTGCATGGAAGTTGTTTTAATCTTGTTATGTTATGTACACTACAATGATTGTTAATTTGTTATGATAATTGTTATTATTGAGATAATAATTGAGATTGCATGTAGATCATTCATGGATAATTGATAAATATAATGATTATGGATACATTTTATTTTTTAATATAATCTGAAGCACTATTATTAATTATATAATAATAATTTTTTAATTTATATTTTTTAATTTTTATATTATATAATTGCCGTCCCCAACCTGCCGTCCCCTGAAAAATTGGGGGTGCGCTCTAGCCGTTCCGGAAACTCGTCCCCACGTCCCCCGCGTTCCCCCGTCCCCCAGGCCAGTGCAACATAGCATTTTATATATCAGTTTTATAATTTTATTTTCATATTTATCTAGCAATGTGTTTGTGTGATGATGTTATTGCTTTAGATGTTTAAAAAAGTGGAAAAAAAATATTATTTTTGTATTTTTTAAGTATCCTCATATTTTCTAATATTTTTCCCAATATTGCTGATAAGTTATATTCCGGACTCTTGGTGACAAATTTGCCAACAAGATAAATGTAACACTTATTAACATAGTAACAACATAATATGCCTTTTAGAAAATCAAACTAAATTATTTAGTGAAGCAAAGTGTTTATTTTGCCTGAATGCAGAAGAAATGGTTTCTGCTCCTTCCAATGCTGTACTAGAAAATTTATTTCAGATTTGAAATGAATTGAGTGTAGCAAACACATTGAAGGAAAAAAATCAAGAACAAAAGTAAACAGCAAGATGAACAGTAGAGATGTTCCTATAATCCATGTCATGTCCAAAAAATGATGAATCACACAGTATGGACATGCTACGAAACATGTTATCTGAATGGCACTAACCATATAATTTTCTGCGCCACAATGAGAGGAATGGTTTGAAGCAAGGTTACTCGAGCTATAGGCTGCCACAGGGGACAATACAAGATTTTAACCACCATATCATATGTTCACAAACATCACATTGCATTATGAACCCTTAAGGATATAATGTTAAAAATCAATACCTGGAGGAGCTTCACCCTGACTTATATACTTCATCACAGTAGCAATTTGATCCTTCCAATGACAAAAGCAAGGACACGATTAGAATCACTGAAGTCATATCCAAATACTGTAAATCAGATCCTATAAAGAACATTATGCAGACACATTAATCAAGTTACCCTTTGCATGGTATTCTGTTGCAAAATAGATTGCAACTGCGGAAGGATAGCGGAAACAGCTACACTTGAAGTCTTGCCTGAGGGTATAAGAGATAGTTGATGCATGGAAGTTGCCTGAGATGGTGTCTGCTTACAGAAGCGATATAAAATATATAATTATCAAAAGCTGCACAGACTTCAAATTCAACACATATCAACTTTCATAAAAAAAAGAAACAAGAAGAAACACTAAAATAGAAAGTCTATGTGGGATATCTTAAGCTACGTATATCTTTATAAATATGGATTAATTTCAATAGTATTCCTCTTGTAATTTAACTGCCTGCACAGAATAGTGTCAAAGATGCAACAATCAAGTCACTTTCCATATCTTGTCTACGACCTATTGATACCACCATTGCAGAAAAAAATATGAAGGCCTTAAATAAAGGAGTCAATTTTTTTAAAGATGGTCTGACGAGGGATATATTTGTTTGTAGGAACCTTATAAAATTAACCAGGTATATTTGAAGGCTGCACTTGTCCTTCAATATAGAACAGCTTTGTGTTGAAAATAGTGCAACTTCAGAAGTTATTCTTATTGTATTTTATTATATTGTTGTTGTACCTCCTACGGGAGAAAATATTAATGTAAACCCTTGAAAGAATCAATGTAAACCTTGGGGTAAAGATACACAAGAAAATATTTATTAAATATTAAATTTATCTTTCCCCAAGACAAGTCGGCCCTGTCAGTTAGACAAGTCAGCCCAGTTAGGGAAAAAGTCAGTTTTGCAAGTGTATAAATAGAGAGGTCATGTGCTTCATTTGGTCACTCATCCAACAAGAGCTAGTTCGCACTAGTAAGAGAGAAGTTCGCATCTGCAGCAAAGAGAAGTGATTTTGGGGTTTTTAACTTGGAGAAATTTTCTATTTTCTCTCTTATCTTTGTACTCTATTCTCGAGATTGATCATCACTATACAAAGGTTGCTGGGTTTTCTCCCTGTTGGGTTTCCCAGGATAAAATTCTTGCGTTCATTATTTATGTGCTTGGTTATTCTTCTAGTGATCCTATTGTTTATTTGCAATTAAATTATACTGCTATAATTGTATGAAAATCTAACATGGTGTCAGAGTAATACTGGAAGAAGCCATTGCCGGAAGCTAGGGTTGGGTTTCACTTTTCAAGGCCTTCCCTCATCAATTTGGCTGGAAAAGAGCATTGAAAATCTTGCCCTAGGGCGCATCTTCTGGTGAAGGAAAAATTCAATTCTGGGAAGTTTCATTTTTTGACCTAATTCTGCAGCTGCAGTTACTGCAGAAATTAGGGTTTCAAGTTTTTTGTTGTTCAGTTCACAGAATTGGTTAGAGCTTACCTTCTCTCAACTCGCCTTGATAAGGCGAATCTATCTGTGGAGTTAGTTTCTCAAGAGTCCAAACTTCATTTTTGACCTAGCTCCTGCTAGGGTTTCTGGTCTAGATCTGCAGTCAAGATGATTGGAATGAAGGTTGAAGATCGACTGGATAGGGCTTCCAATTTCATCTCTTGGAAGTCTAGGGTTCTTCTCATACTTGAAGAAAATGAGCTCTTGAAGTTTTTCAATGAGAAGGTTCCAAAACCAGAAGCTAAAGAAGACAAGTCTCAATGGAGGAAGAATGATGCCAAAGCAAGAAGAATCTTGGTGGACCCACTCAAGGATCATTTGGTTCCTCAAATATCTCAAAAGAAGACAGTTAGGAAGATGTTCAAAACTCTAAAGAAGTTATTTGAACATAGTAGCATCAATGTGACTCACATTGAGGAATCAACTATCGAATCTGAAGATGTCCAAGTCAGAATCGATTGCTTCATACTTCATGAGAATCACAAAACTAAGGGGCAAGCTAAGTTCTAGTGGAGAACCCATTGATGATAAGGAGTTTGTCATTACTACACTAAATGGTCTTCCACCATCTTGGGAGTCATTCATTCAAAGCATAAGTGGTCGAACCAAGTTGCCAAATTTGACAGGTTATGGGCAGATTACACTCAGGAAGAGACGAGGATTGCAGCAAGACAGAAACTTCATGGCACTCCACTTGAGGAGAATCAAGCATTTATGTCTCATGCCAAGAAAGGCAAGGGAAAGGGAAGAAAGTTTCACTATCATAAGAACCAAGGTAGGAGATCAAGCCCTCCTCCAGATCAGAAGAAAAAGAAGGATCTTTCACATATACAATGTGCTTCAGGTGCAAGACTTATGGTCATTATGCCAACAATTGTCCAAGCTCAAACAAAAGGAAACATGAAGCCTCAACTGCTAGCGTAGAAGAAGACTCTCATCATAAGAAGCAAAGGAATGAAGATCGTACAAAATTCTTCTTCATATCAACTTTATCAGGTATCATTCCCACCACTAGTGATCCATGGCTTATAGGTAGTGGTGATTCTAGGAATATGACTGGTTACAAAGAAAATTTATCAGAAATTGTTGAGAAAGAATCCCATCTACGTGTTGTACTTGGGGATGATGCCAATTACACTGTGAAGGGATCTGGGGCTACCTCCCTTTAGTTAGAATCTAGTGACACATTACCTGGTATGAAAAGAAATCTTGTCTCCATATCTGCTTTGGAGGACAAAGGATATAAAGTTGCATTTTCTGATGGGAAATTTCTTGCTTAGCACAAGAACTCAAACATGAACACAACAAAAGTAATTGGTGTAAGAGAGGAGAGCTTGTACCGATTGAGCACACCACCAACTCAAGCACTAGATCATGATTCTATCAGCATGGGTGAGATATGGCACAGAAGACTAGCTCATCTAAACTACAAAGCTCTTCTAGCATTAAGGAATATAGTGACAGGTCTACCAGTGCTTCATGTAGACAGTGATGGAATATATAGAGGATGTGTCCTTGGCAAGAATGTCAAGGGATCCTTCCCGAATAGTGAGAGCAGATCTAAAGGAATCTTGGATCTTGTACACCCTGACTTGTGCGGACCCATGATTGTTGCTTCACTGGGTGGCTATAATTATTATATAACATTTATTGATGACTACTCACGGAAGACTTGGATATACTTTCTCAAGACCAAGGAATCCGAAGAAGTACTCAGCAAATTCAAAGAATTCAAAGCACAAGTCGAGAATCTATCGGGAAAGAGAATAAAGATCTTGAGATTAGATAATGGTGGAGAATATACCTCTACAGATTTCAATAATTTCTGCAAGGAAGCAAGAATTAAGAGGGAGCTCACAATTCCCTAAAACCCTCAACAAAATGGGGTTGTGGAAAGAAAGAATAGAACAATTGTGGAGGCATCCAAAGCCATGATACATGACTAGAGTCTACCAATGTTCTTGTGGGCAGAAGCATCTAGAACAATTGTATATGTACAAAACAAATGCCCTCGTAAAATCTTCAAGAACATGACTCTGGAAGAAGCTTTCACAGGAGTGAAACCATAAGTGGGCCACCTTCGTATCTTTGGATGCCCAGTCTACATTCATGTGCCCAAGGAGAAGAGGACAAAGTTAGAACCTTCAGGAAAGAAGGGAACTTTCGTGGGATATAGTGAGTCTTCAAAGGCTTACAGAAATTACATCCCAGGATCGAGGCAGATCGAAGTCAGCAGGGATGTGTCCTTTGAAGAAGAGATGGCTATCAGAAAAGGTAGAGGATCTGATATGGAGATTGATGATGAGGAAATGCTAGAACCAACAGAGATGAGATCATCTCCCCCTCCAATAGTTCAGAGGGAGTAAGTAGAGAAAGATGAACCGATCGACCCCATTGATCTAGTTGAGTCGTACGCTGGAAGAGACCAAGATGGGCACAACAGAGATTGCAGGATGCAGAGGAGCATGAAGCTCCACATGGTACTTTCCAAGAAACCAAGAGACCTCAGAGGTTTTCGAGTTATGTAGCACTGATGGGTCACATCATTGACTCAGAACCTACATTGTTGGGAGTGCGGAGCAAGAGCGGGAGCGAAAAGCGAAATTTTCAAAAGCTTCCATTTTGGGAGCGTTTTGGTGGTGTTTTTTATATAATATATATTTTCATATATTTTGTTGCATATATATTAAAAATAACATGTATTATGCCAAATTAACTATAGAAAACATGAAAACATAGATATTAATATAACCATTTAGTACACATATTCATATAACATCAATCATCTAGGAACTATAACTTATAACATTGTCATTAAATGATGAATCATCAATCATCAACAACATCAACCTTCAAATTTCAACATATAATATTTGCCATCAAGACACTCTAACAGATAACATCAACCATGAAATGAAACAAAGCATCATAATATCATATTCAATACCAAAGAGTTGTAGGATGCAGTAAAAAATTTAAAGTTTAAACTTCAAAGGTTGGTTCAACCGTTCAAGATTCAAAGGTCAAAGACTAAAGTTCAAAGTAGGCCATAATGTTTACAAAATAGGTCATAATAAACATGAAATACAAAGTACTATGATACAATCTAGTATCTACTAAGCTTTCCGCTTGCCACGAGAAACTTCCAATTTCTTTTCTCGTGGTCTAGGTGGAATAGGAGCTGCTGGAAGTGATCGTGGAACATAAGAAGAAGATGAATGGCCCCCACAGATTGTTGAACGTTGTGAAGCTAAAGGAAAAACTCATGCATTTGGAAACCCGCAGTTGGTTGGGGGTGGCATCTCTATAGTATGAATTGGATCACCATCATGATCACCCAATAGTTCATCCTTCAAGCGCTCTAATGTTATGGCTCCATCCTCCCCATTAACCTCCTTTGGATTGTTGTCCCAAGTCAAAAATGTTCTATCATTCTTGGCCGCCTCACAATAATGGTACAACAACCTCAAGTTGCAGTGCACATAAACCAAGCTTTCTGCGCGTTCTACATTCAAATTGTTTCTCTTGACATTGTGGATCTTCTGTAGGTGCTCCAACACCTCTCTGCAGAATAACTATTAACAACCTGTGAAAGCACCCTCACCGCCAATTTATGCAAATATGAGGCTCCAAAGCCATACATGTTCCACCAACGGATAAGATCCAATCTATCTCGATCTTTGGTTGCATGCATGGTACCAAAGACTCCATGCTCACTGATGTATTCGCTCAATTCACTCCGTACCTGAGCACACTCCTCCTCATCAGGGACCAACTTGTCTAATGCAAGCATATACCCATTTTGCACCTCTAGATCTGTGTGTGGTTTTTTCCTAACTCCACCCCCAAGTGCAGGTTGGGCCAACCAAATTGGAGAATAATATTTTTGGGTAAGGACATATGCAAGGGCATGCAGTGGAACATTTAGATTATCCCACCTTTTGACCACATGTTTATGAATATGGTCATACAAGATTGCATCTCTTTGCTCAACAATGTCTTTGATTTGACCAAGTATACTATCCATCTGCTCATATACCTCCCCAATCACCGGCTGATTTGTATCTGCAAAATGAATCATATTATAAATTGGCTTGGTGAATTGCAGAACATACCTAACCTGTGACCAGAATTAACCATCAAGAACGGTGTCCTCCACCTCCTGAAAATCATGTCTATCAGCTGCGCTTGCAGCTCTATCTTTTAATTCTTCCATGGATCACTTGAGACCATACTAGCCAATGCCTCTCTTACCTTCAAAAGCCTCCTGAAGGTGAGGTAGTAGCTAGCAAATCTAGTCTTTGCAATCTTCAATAGCTCCAACCTAGAGTGATTGCGAAAAAATGTGGTGGGCCATGCTATGATTGGTAATAAATATGATCGTTTTCTTACCTCTCCTGTACAAGGCACCAATCCATCAATAATTAGGATCCTTCAATTTAACAATATCATGCATCAAAAGGTTCAATGTGTGAACCAAACACCTTGACCAAAATATGTTGGGATACTTATCATCCTCAACGATTGCTCCTGCTGCCTTACAATTAGCTATTAGTTTTTACTTGTTTAGCATATAACATTAAACAATCTATCACTGAAAGAAATACAAGCACAACAAGAACACAATGAACACAATATTTCTCTCAGGAGAACCACAAGGGAGAAAACCCCGACAAAATCCTCCTCAATATAGAAATCACAAAGTACAAAAGTAAACCCCAAGACAAAATCAGCTACTCCTCCACTTGTGCGAACTTCTCTCTCTCTCATATGCGAACTTGTGAGAGTGAGTTGAGTGAAAACAAATGAGAGACTCCTCCTCTATTTATATTCTTCTATTGAGGTGACTTTTCCCCAACTGGGTCGACTTCACCTAAATGACTGGGTCGACCTCTCTATTACAGAATATAATAATCTTTTTGGGTTCTTCTACGCCGACAGAAGACCTAGGGTTTACATTGACTCTTTCAATGACTCTTATATTATTAATTACATCAATGACATCTCCCGAAGGAGGAATACAATAATACAATAGACAAGTACAAGTGGAATATCTTCCGCAGTTACATTTCTTTAACATTAGCAGCATTATCCGTGATGACTTGAATGACATTGTATTGCCCAATCTCTTGAATGGTTTTAAGTAAAGGTTGTGCAATATTAATACCGTTCTTGTAGCGATCCCAATAGTCATGGGCTGAAAAGAAGACCGCACCGCTAGCAGACACACCAAGAATATTTATCAATGGCTTGCCTTTAACATTTGTCCACCCATCAGATACAATGGATACCCCATAGTTGGACCAATCATTTGTAAACTTTCCAAGAGCACTATTGATTTTGGCTCTTTCCCTGTCAAGTCCCACAGTTCTGGCTTTGTCATATCCAGGGCTCCTATATCATTTAGGGGTACCATTGATGGCTTGCACCATTTCATGCCAATAAGGTAAGTAAAGAACATTGAATGGCACACCACATGCATAGAGAAACCTATAAACTTTTGAATCCACATCATCTCTACAACCAAGGTCAAGGAAATTTGATAATGTTCTTCGCATAGTCGAGAATCCAAGAGAGGATCCCAATGGAGTCGATGATGATCCACTACCAAACATTCTATTTCAATGAGAAGATTTAAATTCAACCCTTGATCTCTTGGAAGTGTTTTGAGCGGCCTCTTCTTCCATCTTGTATTTGTTTCTCTCTTTAGTTGGCACTTTGTCACAGGTTTTGACTCCAACAGCCTTACCTTGATCACATGGCATAATCCCACACAAATGCTTTCTCACTCGAGTATATGAACCAGTGTAAGTTTTAGTGCAATGGGGGCATATAAACTTTGTGGTTCCACCCCCTCTCCCTCCCCCAAGCCTCGTCACATACTTCCACAAAGGTGTTGTGTCTTTTTGTTTTTGCCCCTCATCACTCTCAAGCTCATCATTATTATCACCCTCTTCCCCTTCCTCCTCTTCTCCATAGTATGTGTCACTCTCTACCTCTTCCCCCTCATCACTACCACCACCATATCTACTTCCCAACACCATCATAATGAGAAGAAGTGGAACCAAAAGCCAAAACCACATACCCATCATGTTTCTTGACTCAAGATGAGAATCACTTGTTGCCTGCAATAGAATAATGGAGATGAAGAAATTGGAAAGAGTAGGAAAAGAGAACATTGCAAGGTTTAAAATTTTTAACATAGTGAAATATTTTTTCAAAAACAAACAAAGAGTGGGGTTTGGATCTTACCTCTTTAGCTCTCCAATGGTGGTTGAATGTCTCTATGGAAGCCTTCAATCTCCCTTCCAAGCTCTCACAAATAGTAGCCTTCAATCTCCCCTTCAATCTCCCTTCCAAGCTCCCACAAATTTGCTCTCAAACAACTAGCAAACCCACTCAAGAACCCTAGCAAAGAGAAGTGAAATACATGGAATGAGAAATAGAATGAGAGGAAATGAGTGAAAGAGTGTTTATATACCCCAAATTAACCTTAAGCCAGGCAAAAAACCCAAGTGGAACCATGCATTGGTTATACAAGCAAAAAAAAAAAATTTGGTGCGCCCTTGCTCGCCGAAGAGCTGAGGAAGCGTTTTCGGGAGCGTTTTTTTGCTCTCAGGAGCGATGAGGAATCGCTTGGAAAGCAAAGCTTCCTCATCACTCCCTAAGCGCTCCCAAAAAACCAGGGAGCTTTAGGGAAGCGTGATTCCAAAAAACGCTCCCAAGAGGAATCAATGAGGAATCACGCTTTCGAGGCCGATTCCTCTGGGAGCGCGAATTGGGAGCGATGCAGGAAGGGAGGGCGCTTCCTCGCAGCCTAGCTCAGAACCCACCTCCTATGAAGAGGCCTCCAAACACCAAGTTTGGAAGGATGCCATGATGGAAGAATACCAATCCATCATGAAGAATGATGTATGGGAGGTTGTACCAAGACCTGAGGGGAAGTCAATAGTGACTTCCAAGTGGCTTTGCAAAATCGAGCATGGAGTAGATGGTAATGTTGAAAAACACAAGGCTCGATTTGTTGCCAAAGGATTCTCTCAGAAAGAGGGAGTTGATGATGATGAGACATTTGCTCCTGTGGCTCGATATACTTCCATCGGGATGATCATTGCTATTGCTTCAACTATGGGATGGAAGTTGCATCAGATGGATTTCAAGACCGCCTTCCTCAATGGTGTTATCGAGGAAGAAGTGTATATTGAACAACCAAAAGGGTTTGTTGTCCATGGAAAGGAGTCCCACGTATGCACGCTGAAAAGGCCCTATATGGACTCAAGCAAGCACCACGTGCTTGGTATGAACAAATAGACAAATACTTGGTGAGCTTGGGATTCACCAAGAGTGATGCAGACCCCAACCTTTACTTCAAAGTTGTTGATGATGAGCCACTGATTTTGGTACTCTATGTTGATGATCTGTTTTTCATTGGGAATGAGAAACTTATTGTATGGTGTAAGAAGAAGCTTGCCTCTGAGTTTGAAAAGAAAGATCTCGGATTGATGCATTACTTCTTGGGATTAGAAGTATGGCAAAAGCAGAAGGAGATTTTCCCGAGTCAAGGAAAATAAACCATTGATATTCTGAAGAGATTCGGAATGTTGGACTGCAAGTCCATGGCCACTCCGATGGATGCAAATCTGAAGAAGATGAGGGACTCTGTTTCAGATCCAGATTTGATTGATCCCACTATGTATCACCAACTAATTGGATCTTTAATGTATCTGACAAACACCAAACCAGACATATGTTTTGCTATGAATGCTCTCAACCAGTTCATGTGCGAGCCAAGACAGATTCAATGGGTTGTTGCAAAACATGTGCTGAGGTACTTGCGTGGCACTGTGGGATATGGCCTGAGATATGCTTCAAAATGTGACTTGAGATTGTAGGGATTTTCAGACTTAGATTGGGTCGGATGTGCTAAAGATAGGAAGAGCACCTCCGGGTGTTGCTTCAGGTTGGGTTTTGCAGTGATTTCCTGGTGCAACGGGAAGCAGACCTTAGTAGCTCTTAGTACTGCAGAGGCCGAGTACATGGCTTCTAGTACATCAGCTCGGGAAGTTGTGTGGCTTCGGAAACTCCTTGCGGGATTGTTCTTACCAAGTAGATGTTCTTACCGAGTAGATGTTCTTACCAAGCCTCTTCCCAGGATAAAGTTTGAATACTTTCGTGGAAGACTTGGAGTGGAAGAGAACGTGTCCCTCCTTGAGAGGCAAAGATGATACAGAGATAGACATTTACCTTGCTTCTACACAGGTACCTCTGCTCATCCAGGTTCTCAGCTAGGCATGGGAGGATCCCATCGGCAGTAGAGACGGACAGGTAGTAGAAGGTCGTGTGAAGCTTATGGGAAATCTCTCGGACATCCAGGTTGGATGAAGAGGCCACTGCATTCTCCAAATCACTCTGGTATAGAGTGAGGAGATCTCTTAGACATCCAAGTCGGATGGAGAGGCCACTACATTCTCTGGATCACTCTCGGATAGAGTGAGGAGATCTCTTGGACATCCTGATAGGATGGAGAGGCCAGCGCACACTACCAGACACTTAGTAGAGCGGGGAGATCTCTCGGACATCATGGGACATGATGGAGAGATTTAGTGCATTCTCCAGATAACTCTGAAAAGAGTGAGGAGATCTCTCAGACATCTTGAGATGGGATGGAGAGGTTGGTGCACACTGGCGCACATTGGTACTCTTGGACTCACTGAAGGACTGGTTGAGTTGGTGCATGTTCCCCGAAGGACTGAGCTGAGCGGATGCACATTGTGTGGATTCCTGATGGACTGGGATGAGATGATTCTTGTTGGACTCTTCGATGGACTGTGTAGAGTTGTTGTGCTGATGATGGATCCACTGATGGACTGTGTGAAGCAGATGCATGATGACACCTCTCGAAGGACTGACACTATGTTGACAACCTTCAGTATGTATAGAGATGATCGAGACAGGTGTGATATACATATGAGATCCAGATGATCGTGATGTTGAATATGACCATGTCCGAAGAATGCCTTCCTTGTTGAGAGGGAGTGTTGAAAATAGTGCAACTTCGGAAGTTATTCTTATTGTATTTTATTATATTGTTGGCGTACCTCCTACGGGAGAAAATATTAATGTAAACCCTTGAAAGAATCAATGTAAACCTTGGGGTAAAGATACACAAAGAAAAGATTTATTAAATATTAAATTTATCTTTCCCGAAGATAAGTCGGCCCAGTTAAGGAAAAAGTCAGTTTTGCAAGTGTGTACATAGAGAGGTCGTGTGCCTCATTTGGTCACTCATCCAACAAGAGCTAGTTCGCACTAGTAAGAGAGAAGTTCGCATCTGCCGCAAGGAGAAGTGATTTTGGGGTTTTTCACTTGGAGAAATTTTCTATTTTCTCTCTTATCTCTGTACTTTGTTCTCGGGATTGATCATCACTATAAGAAGGTTGCTGGGTTTTCTCCCTGTTGGATTTCTCAGGATAAAATTCTTGTGTTCATTGTTTCTGTGCTTGGTTATTCTTCTAGTGATCCTATTGTTTGTTTGCAATTAAATTATACTGCTATAATTGTATGAAAATCTAACACTTTGCACTATACAAGATAGGTTAATTATAGGTTAATTACAAATATGGAAGATAGGTTAAATCTGTGGTGTAAGAGGTGGCTGTCCAAGGGAGGCAAGCTGGTACTTGTGCTAGCTGTTTTGGAAGAACTGCCAGTCTATTGGATGTCATTGTCAAGGATCCCAAAAGGGGTAATAGAACATATCAGGAGGTTATGTTTCAGATTCATATGGTCTGAGGATAGGCACAAAAAAGGATTGCCCTTAGTAAAGTGGAAGAAATTGGCTACCCGTAAAGCTCAAGGGGTATGACGATTGAAGAACATTTTCTTGTTTTCCAAAGTTTTGGCTTCAAAAGGAGTGTGGTTATCTAGAAACAAGGACTCTGGTATAGGGTGGTCCATAGGAAATTTATACACCCAACCTCGGTGGACGATTGGTTGAGAAGTCCCACCAAAAACTCCCACAATGTATCTACAATTTGGAAGGCTTTGGTCGATGCTTTCCCCTTGGTGGGGAATTGGCTAATCTGGAAAATAGGAAGGGGCTCTAATTTACACATTGGTCTGGACACGTGGATTGGTTGTGGAGGAAACTACAAATTGCCTCTACACATGACATACATCTGCAAGCTAGAGGAATATATGCATTGTCACAGGTGGGCAAGTTTTATGGGGCTACGTGGGGAGCTGTATTTTTTATGTATGACACCTTGCTGCATTTTCTTCTGAGCCAAACAAGGTAGTCTGGTTATTTTAATGCTTTTAAGCATCTTTCGTATGTAATTTTAATCTGAAAAAAACTAAAATTATGATTTTTTCCATGGAATTTCCATGGAAAAAAAGGAATCAAAATCATTTTTAAGTAATCTTTTCATTATGAATAGTGTGTGTTCAAAAGCAATATGTGTGATTTTTAATGAATGGCAGATATAAAATTTAATATGATCCAGGAGGATCCTCATAACTGATCTAGACAAATGGAATAAAATTCTGTTAAAAGTGTCTTCAAGTCGAAGAGCTCATCGAGAGCTTTCCAACACAATTTGAACGGAGTCAAACAGACACCGTATGCGAAAGTTATGGCTGATGGAAGTTGTGGAACGCCAAATACAGTGTTGACATGTGGAACAATCCTATGCTTACACATGGACTAATCCTATGTTGACACATGAACTAATCAGCTTCTGACATGTAGGCCAATCAACAACTGATTCATGGCAAAGTTAAAGTCAATTCCATGGCATGTGGCACCAAGGTGTGGAGGTTAAAAAAAATTAAAGGGTTGAATATATTATAAAGTGATTATGCCAAATTAATGGCATAACCAATGTATCCACCACAATATTATTTTATATATGGTACATGCCCACTTAAAGTAAAAGCACCAACCAAACATGTAACGTGGATTCATGTGCCCATTAAACCGCCACTTTAAATTCAAAAATGCAACTTATATGGCTTGCGTGGGGCGGAATAAAGGGATTTGAATTTTGAACCATGGTTTTCTCCAACAAAACTCAATCGCTTATCCACTAGCCCACATGGGTATTATGTTTTGAAGGCACCTTTGATATAGTGGATATGCATTACTAAATAAATGCAAAAGGGTGGATATGACTCATGAGGGTATTTGAACCCCGACCTCCTTTGCAAAAGAGTAGCGCCTTTGCCACTGTACCAAGCACTCTGCAAACATTATAAAACGCAGAATATTGTATTTGAATGCGGAGAACAGCAGCCCTGTTATGGAGAGAATAGGCAAGGAAGTGCTCTTGTTTGCGGGAGGAAGCCATAGAGGATTGTAAATCCTGTGCTATTGTCCTCTTGGAGCACATCAGACACTCTTTTGCAGATTGAAGACCAATATTTTTGTAAAATTTCACTGTGCTATTCCCCAACCCGGTTTCAAGTTAACTTCTCATTGTTTAATGCCCAACCCAATGAACATAACAGCTGCATATGAATTGTTTTCTCATAAACAATATGAACTTGAAACACAAAGAAAATTTTACAAATTAATGAGCAGAATTAAAAACTCATTCACACCATTAAAAAAAATTCAGACTCAGATTTTAGCCCAATGGCTCGGGAAAAACCTCCTAAGGGGAAAACCTGTGAGAGAGATGTTTTTATTATTTCTTCTTCAGAAAAGGAAATGTACAGCAGTATATAGAAATAAATACAGCTTATCTCAGTCACCAGAAGTCCAATATCAGCCTCAAAATTAATGCTCTATGTAGCCATGGTACCCATGCCGGGGGGTCAGGCACATGTGCCAGTACCGGGTACGGGAACAGGTACCTCTGGCCGTACCTCAAAGTACCGGGCACGTGGGTGAAGTACCAGGCACATGGTTAATGGGAAGAGGGTATGGGTACTCCATAAAGGCCTGAGTACCTCGACTTTGGGTACCTCTCGGGTACTTCCAGTTCGCAATTGGACGCCCGCAGACTTGAAATACGAGTTTTTGGGGGGGTTTTAAGCGAGGAGGGGCTAGGGGAATGGTGGGGCCCTCTCCCACATACCTAAAAACAAGTGCATAAAGCTCAGAGATTAGTCCCTAAATGCTCAAAGCGGGGCAGTGCCTTCTCCCAACCATCCTGTGATGGGACGGGGAGATTAGTCCCTAGTTGCTCACTCATCAACTCATGACTCAGAATGGGGCAGTGACTTCTCCCATCCATCCTGTGATGGGATGGGGAGATTCGTCCCTAGATGCTCATGCAAGCTTATGATCAACCTCTCCGGTGCAAGAAGAATATGTTGATACTTCAGGAAGTATTCATGAGAATGCCTCCCTCATTGAGAAGGAGTGCTGATGATTACAGCATCAATGAGACATTGATGCAACTCTCTCTTGAGAGGGAGAGAGAGGGAGATTGACACTTCTCAACGGACTGAATTGTGATGAAGACCTTTCTTATGATGATGAGATGTACAAGACAAGCCGTGGCAATCAAGATGATGCTCAAATGTGTTCCAGTGTGATGATACCTCTCCAGCGAAGAGGGAGTGTTGTTGTTATAGCTGCGTGAGGTATCCTTACACAGGTTGGCCCAGTAAGGGGGCAGGTCGGCCCAATAAAAGGGGCAGTAAAGGGGCAGGTTGGCCCAGTAAAAGAGGCAAGTCGTCCCAAGTTGGCCTAGTTGGGAAAAATCACTTTGATGTCATGTATAAATAAAAGGTGAGGTCTACCTCATTTGCACAAAAAGCAAGTACACCCAAGCAAAAGGAAGAGTGGTTTCGGGTTGCAGAAGACTTTTGGAGCTATTTCCTTTGGCATCCATTCTTTTTGTGATTTTATCTTTATTGTACTGAATCTCTGAGTAAGAAAGGTTTGTTGGGTTTTTCCCGAGTTTGGGTTTTCCTGGGGTAAACTATTGTGTCTCTTGTGTTTCCGTGATTGATTATGTGTAGTTAAAGTTGAAAGAGATGAAAATTATACTGCTATAATACTAAAATCCAACATTTAGTAAGTACTAACTTCGAAGTAAGAGGAAGTAAGTGAGGTGACAGTGCTTACTTCCTAGTGCTTTTGGACTCCCTTCAGATTTGCATGGTAAGGATTTCACGGTACAACCCGCATACCTCCTTCAACACTTTGTATAGGAAGGGCAGGCATTAGATGTTGGCTTCCTCTAGCTTCCTCTCACAACCGATCCCTCAGGGTACTTTTGCGTAGACTTGCATTAGTGTCTCGTCTACAAACAGATTCTTGAATAGAGGAAGGGACTGGAGATGAAACATAATTTGTATTATCTATTACAGAACCAGTGCTACGACTTAATGCATTATGCATTGCACAAACATCTGGTATGTCGCTCCATTGGGGTAGTGCAACAAAAATGGATTTGCTCCTTTAAACTCTTCAGATGAGTCATCATGGTATTTATTCTCCTTAGGATGATCGTTTGCATGGATGGGGCCTTTGGCAGGACAGATGTTGGCTAAGTATTGTTGTTGTGAACAAAATAGGCATAATGGCCGGTGAAACTAGCATAACAATCCCCCCAGTTTTCCAACGAAAAACCTGGCTCGATATAGGAAGCATGAACACAAAGAAGAACCAACCTCTGCAGTAGCAAAATCATCGCCGTTTTGTTCTGAATGAGATTGCTCTATGGCTTTGTGACAATCGGTTGTGATCAATTCTTTCCATCATTTGCCCGATTTTCTAAGCATCAACATCGTCGACACTGTAGGCGCTGAGATGAACATGTTCGGCATGGGCATGGTAGAGACTTCACATGGATGTACTGGGACAGAAATGCACATGATACCGCCTATGTTCATACACCTCAACTGTATAGATGTTGAGACCAATGTTATTGGAACTGGACCAGTTTTGCAAAAAACGGCCGGTTTGACCGGTTTACACCCCAATCGGTCTAAATCAGCACCTCAAATCAGAAATGGCTGGTTATGTACTGAACCGCACGGTTCCATACGGAACCATACATATTTGCCTAAACCTGCCGGCTCTATACAAGCCCGTGCAAGATGGTGGGACCACGATTTTGCTAATGAAACTTTAAAAAATAGAAAATAAAAAGGTAATATAAAACCAAAAATTGAGCCGTAAACCCCTAGCATCGATATTTAAAGCGCTTCTCACCTTTATATTGTTGGACCTTCAGGCCCAGGGGGATCTAGTCAGAATCTTGGTTCAGAGTTTGCTGATCATGAGGAAGATTTGGGGGATGCAGATTCAGATTATTCTAGCATATGATTAGAATCTTAGATTGTAGACTCTAGGCTCTAGTTATCAGAAATTAGTAATTACATGACTACTATGCTTATGTTTGGACTTTGGACTATAGAAGTAATGTAAAGCCTCTCTTTTGATGTATTTTGTTTCATATATGGATTGCAATAGGTGTTATTTTGGTTATAGGCACACTTACTTGCTATATACATGAGATAACTTTGCATATGTGTGTCTAATGATTTGGATTCACATGGATGTGCATGAATTTTTTCTTTAATTTTAATATTTTATGTAATTTTTGGTTGACTGGTTTTTTTCTGTTTTTTTCCAGTTCTGACCAGTCTCAAATCTTGATAGTCCACCAATTCTGTGACCGGTCCAATTCTGATAACATTGGTTGGGAAATAGTAGCCTTTGGCAGCAGTAGGAGATGAGCCTCGATTTCCAAAGCAATAACATCAGTACCAGTTTGAAACATGTCAAGAAATTACCGATCTTGGATCTTCAAGGATTCCCATATTTCCTACAATGCCTTGTTCTTTTGTGGGATTTCAGTGCTATTTGAATCAGTGTTGCACATATCGACGATATATCGGATATATCGCCGAGATTTCCCTTGTTCGATATATTGGATTGAAAATATCGTGACATTTCCGATATATTGAATGTATCGTGACACAATCCCGAGATTTCTGATATATTCAAAAAAATCACAAGTTAAAGGTATATATCGGACTGCTGAAAATAATTGCAAAAAAATCACCTAGAATTGTGTTTTAAGTTTGCGTGTTGGGTTTTGGGGTTCATTGTTTGATTTCAAAAGTGTGAGAGAGCTAGAGAAGTACCCTCGATGGTGGTTAATAGAGAAAACTACCCACAAATTTGAAGGCAATGATTTGGATTTTTGTTTAATTTAATCTTTGTATACAATGCCTCCTGTGTAATTCAATCAAATGGTGGCTTGATTGGAAACTGTGACTGCTGTAATGGAAAGATGCAGGGAATATTACAACAATGGCATTTTTTTGTAGTGTATGCATCAAAATAGATAACAAAGAATGCTAAATCGATATGCAAAACCATTGAATAAGAGCAACAAACCCTAAGAGTTTTGGCAAGAATCCTTCCATGACTTTTTATGGTCGATAATCCATGTTTAGAATTGTGGCTCTAGACCTACACTCAAACCCTTCTTTATTATATCATAGTTAGTGGTTCCTAGCTTTTGATGATTTTATATGGTGGTGCAATGAATATATGGACTCAGTTAGAGCTTTCACTTCAATCTTGCCCCAAGTACCTCCACAACCACCTACTCCTTCTAGAGGAAGAGAGGTGCCCTTTACCCGTAAAAGGGGTAGAGGGAATCGATGATTCGGATTCCTATGATCTATCATTTTCATTGTATCATGCACTATTTAGTTTCTAGATGCCTCATGATGATTCATCTCATGAGACACATTTATTTTGAGCATTTGATGTGATTTTGTATCATCCTATCATGAACATGTTTCAGAATTTTCAGTTTAGTAACGATATGTGACCATTTGACATCTTGTGTATCTTATTTACTAGTTGTATCATCATGTTAGTTTTATACCTTGGTCGAGTTCCCCTAGTGATTTAGCCTAAGTCACTAAGCATGGGGTGGTGGGACCCTCACATTAATTAATTAATTAATGAGACTATAATGTCACTTTTTGTCCTAAGTCATAAAGTGGGTGAGTAATATTTAATTAAGTGAATTAATTAAGTGTCTTTTACTCACAATCAATCTCAGCCCTTGATTTGTTTTAATCTCCACCATTGGCTGAAGATTCCTTTTAGGGATGGATAAAAGGGAGGGAGGCAAATACCCTAATTCATTATTGAGGTGATTGAATGAGTGAAAAGGAGAGAGGTCGAGAGAGCAGCCAAGGGCACAGGTTCAGACAGGGCACGAGTTTCCAGGGACACCAGCGAACTTGTCTTTTCAATGGCACGAGTTCCAGGCATGGTATTCCAGATGTGGCTCTGAAATCGAGGCTTACATTTGGCAGATGTTATCAGCATTCTATTCCAGATAGCAGGCAGCTACAACAGACACCACGAGGAGACACACCGTACAGGAGGTACATTTCTCAGCACGCAGTTCGAGGTTGAATACTGTTGATTCTGCAGAGAAGGTACAGGGCACGGGCTTCTTAAGTCTCAGCACAGTTTTCTCTAATATTACAGCGCAGAGATCAGGGAACATATCAGCACTGAAATCTAGAATGATTTTGGTCTAGTTCATGCACTGAAATCGCAGTGCATTGGCACAGGAACAAAGGAAAATACAGTGTACCGTTTTTGCATTCTTTCCAGCACAGTTGTGAGGTTTTCCTGGCTCGAATTTCCAAGCTGTGTGCACACCAAACGAGGATCAGTTGGGTGCATTCCTTTCCTGAAAACTACTGCTGAGTGGGTGAAGATAAGTTTATCTTTTCATTGTAATGACTGTGATGAATAATTTGCTGATGAAATAATACCTCTCTCTCTCATCTGGTTTTCCCCGTGGGGGTTTTTCCAGGGCTCGATTTGGCCAAAAAACTACTGTGTCAAATTTGTGTGTGAATGTTTGTAAATTAATTTGCAGCCTGTAAATTGCCTTTTAATTTCGTGTTTACTGTTCAAAGAATTTTGCATTAAGTAGTTCCCAGTCTATGCATAACCGACTGGGAATGAAAACCACCTAAACTTGGCATTAAACCAGCAGACATTTAAAGGCAGAAAATCTTCACATCATATTTATGCAGTAATGTGTCTATTGATGTTGTTGCTTTAGATGTTTAAAAATTTGAAAAAAATTGAGTATTTTTGTTTCTTTTTTAGGTCTTGCGACATTTTCCGAGATTTTCCTATATTTTCCGCCAATGCCACTGAGAAGTTATATTCCGGACCCTCGCTGATACTTTCCCCGAGACGATATATGCAACATTGATTTGAATCTGTCTTCAGAAAATGCTAATGGGTGTTCTTTTGATTTCTGTTGAGGCTCTTCTGCTAGCACTGGATGTGGAGGTTGGGTAAGTAGATCAAACTTTGAATTATGCAGGTGAACTTCAACTTGATTTCACTCGTTATTGCCGACAAGGATTATGTTTATCTATCTTTGAGATCAAAGTTTTGTGCTCATAATTAGTAGCGGAAGACTTTGGATCAAAAAATGCTTTGATATCACTTGAAGTATACCAAACACAAATATATACTTTAATGGATACTCATATCAACCATAATCGATAAGTGGTGATGTACAATGTTGAGTCTCCTTTATTGATACATATTTGTCAAAAAGATGTAATTATTCATAAAGGAGCTAATTATTCATAAATAGTTATTGATTATATTATTTGACCAGTATCTATTGATTACTTAGCTTATGATTTTTAATTTGCCAATATCAACTTCTAGAGTCTAGACTATATGGGCTACACTACATAATTCCCTCGACAACATGACTTATGACTATTGTTTTCTGGATCTCTCTGGTTGTGTGGGCCAGCTGGCCAGACTTAAAGTTTATAATAATTCCTAATGTTTATGTACAGCTATTAAGCCTGAATGACAATTTTCTACTGAGTTAGTGCAGTTTTGATTTCTAGACACCGGCACATTTCATTGTCACTTAGCGATTAGCATATCAAGGCTACCTATGCAGCCCCACGTTTTTGTATAAAATAGTAAAATACCCTGTATGTACATATTCTGATTACCTTTGAAATTAAAGGAAGCATTTTATTCCAAAATAAAAGATACAACAGCCTACGTCATTGCAATGTTGCATTCATGGACATAAGAGAAATTGGTGACAAAGTGTAAAACTTCTCATTACTGAGCAGAGAATGCAGAGTACATGATATCAAAAGGCAGCACATAAGTCGATAACTTAAAGCATAGACTATAGAGTGAGTTTTCTTTCAGGCTATCAGTCATCAACAGTGGTATGCTACTATGTTGGCTCAGTCTGCTGAGAAAAAGTACTCCCAGAAACTTCAGATACAGCACAGCTAGAACACATCCCCCTCTCAAGATCTACATAATCTCAACCAAACCTCACATGGCAAAGGAAACGTGATAGAAAACTTATATGTACTTAAGAATAGACACCTGTAAGCCTTGTGTTCTTTGTGGACTGGAAGATGGGATAACCTGCAAAGGAAGCAACAGAATTGTATAGTTTGGGAACTATGAATTTGAAAATAATGGAAAATATTAACTGAAATTCTTCATAGCTTATTCAAACACACCACCTCTAGATCGACATCTTCAGATGTCACTTTAAAGCGCCCTTTTTGTTGCACAACCAGTCCTTTTGACTTTTCTTCCAAATTATCTGCCGTGATTGCAGTAACAAATTATGCAATACCCAACACAAAATTCACAATAAACTGATAACAAAAACAAATGTGGCTCTCCTGAAAGAAAAAAAATAAACAAAAAGTATTGGAATAGAGAACAGAAGACTTAAAAAGAGCTTTTTATACATGCTGATGATTTTGGAGATCCCGGAAAGCCGTCTGTACTACGGATGTCACTAGCCACATGAGTGATTAATGGCCCACTAAAATTCCTCTCACGCTGAGGTCGAGACTGGGGCTTGTCCCTGCAAACAGCATTGAAAAGGAAAGCAAAATCAAAGAGATGCATAAAAATAAGTATTCAAAATACATGAATACTGCAAGCTATATTTTATACATAAGCTTGTGTACTAAATGTTACTCAAGAATGGTTTGAATAACAAATTCTTGGTAAATTAATTGCACCCCATAATAACATGAACCACGTGCCAAAGAAACTTTTTCCACCAATGCTGCAATGCCCAAAGCGAATACACAAGTGGAATAATCATTTATAAGAAAGTTTTGGGAAAATTTTACGTGATAAAACAATAAATATAATCAATTATATGGAGCAAATAAAAATACAAGATCCCTGTAATAGAAAAACAGGTCTTTCAAGCAGGAAAAATTTTAAAATGTGGGAAAGAAAAAATAGACTAGAAGATAGTGGGAAATGAGAAGCATGAGAAGAACAAAGTTTCTCATTTTTTAACCTTTTTCTATTGGGCAGGCTTCCATTGAAAGAAGGAAATTTGATGAAATTAAGTTTCAGAAGATGTTGAAATGCAGGCATACAAGGGACAAAGAGAGATTTAGATATATCCAAAAAGTCACTATGTTGATGACATGTTGTTTACAGGGAAACATGCCAATCTGACCCAGGTTTTCCTGCAACACAAACTTTGCTCAAGGAGAAGCTTTCTAGTCTGAAATGGATATAACATTGAAGGAAAGGGCATTGAATTGAATTTTACTGAAATATCCACGAGACCAATTGGCCTATGGGATGGAAAGGTTTACATCTAATGCAACATTTCATCATAAAAATGAAAGAAGAGACAAATGCAAGGAAAAGGCAAGATCCATAGTGTGTTGCAAAGAAGTCTTGGACTACTCATCTGGATTTGACCTTCTCTTTACTGAAACAAAGTCTCCTAACCCAGCTGCATCAGCTTTCAGTAACTTGTCTGTGCATCATCCTTGTGGCTTGCTTGGCCGTGTCCTCTACATTGAACCAGAAAAAATATATTGTAAACAAGTACATTACCGCAGCTGTCATTCTGATCTTAATATCATACCTCAAACTGTAGACATGTCATGGGCCAAAGGGGAATGTAAGGCCAAGCTTTAAGTATTTAAACATAATGCAACATCATTGCAAGTTTGCAGTCCGATGCCTGCTTTCACGCATTCGAGTGTGGATCAGTTGTATTTTGTTAGCTTTGGGAGTTATTCCAAAACTGTTTTCACCCAGTGCTAGTCCCATGGGGATGCTTCATGGACATGTGGATGGCTCACTTTGGGTGAATGCTTGACCTTGGTTAGAGTGCTATCATTGTGCCTGCTACCACCTTAGAAATGAAGACTTGAGAGGAGGCTAGTAGACCATGATATCGTATGGTTAGTGATGGACATTGCTGCTTCTACATGTTTTGATGCATATTCTTCCATTGAGGAGTGCCTTTTGAGACATTTCACATTCCCAAGGCAAAGTTACATATTTGGAGGCACTTATCACTACTTGAAGTCATCTCACATTCCACAAGGAAAAATTGCATATTGGGAGGCATAATTCATATATGAACCTTTGGCACACTTACAAGACAAGGGAGAAGCTTCTAGAATGATGGCTTGCATTAGGACAAAGAAGCTTCTAAGAGGAGCACCCTAGCTTAGGAGGTGACAAATGGCATCCATGCATGATTCGAGGAAGGAATCATGGCAAAGCGCTCCACTAAGACAAGGCTCTTATGAATTTTAAGCTATATTTTATGAAGGGTTCTAGATACTTCTAAGAATATTTTAATGGAGGCTTCTAGGACCTTTTTGAAAATAAATTATTGGAAGCAAATATGGAGGAGAAATCTCTTGGGCTTCTACATAATATTTTATTGGAAGTTCTAAAGGAGCACTTTTCTTCAAAGGCTTCTAGAGTTTTCCTTATACCATTGAGGGTTCTAGTCATTTCTAAATATATTTTATTGGGATGAGGTTAGAGTCAGAGCCCTATGAGGGTTCTACTAATTTCCAAATATATTTTATTGGGATGAGGTTAGAGTCAGAGCCCTATAAAAGGAAGAGAGCTAGGCATGGTTGGAATTATGGGAGTTCCTTTCCAAGCTTAGTTGAAGATCTTTTGGGAGGAAGAACTTAAGGGGCATTCTAATGTGAGGTTCTTCATTGTTATTTTCTCTTTCTGAAGTTGGTTTGATTGCTACAAATTACTTGAGATTTGTAGAAGAGTAATCTTGCCCCAAAAGAAGACAGTACGGTTGAGGTGAAATCCTTCCTTCATCTTGATATAATCATTATGTTTATCGAAAGATTTGTTGTTGTAATCTTTGAAATAGGGTTGTCCACTCTGTTGACCACCAAGTCAACTAGTTGGACAACCATGTACCATGTGCCTTGAAGATGAGAAAGAAGTACCTAATGAAGTCTTTCAAGCGAGGCATTTCTTCTTCTTATCTTTTCTCCATGAAATTTCTGCACCCCTACAGGGGATTTTGTAATGATATGTTAGCATGAGGGTCAACTTTTTGTATAGCTTAGTTGCCTAAGAATTTATCATTAGGGAAGTCCTTTCATCGAATGTTTTTTCCCTTGGATAATTAAAATTCATTTTCAGTGATTTTAATTATCTGAGTTTTTCACTCAAAAATACCTCCAAAGTGGTGAAAGGTGTTCTAATGATCGAGTCCATGAGGTGATTGGGGCCTAGGAATGTTCTATATTACCATGCTAAGTGTCCCGTGGGGACATGTCGGACATGGACACGTCCCCAACACGTGTATTATCATTAGGGAAGTCCTTTCATCGAATGTTTTTTCCCTTGGATAATTAAAATTCATTTTCAGTGATTTTAATTATCTGAGTTTTTCACTCAAAAATACCTCCAAAGTGGTGAAAGGTGTTCTAATGATCGAGTCCATGAGGTGATTGGGGCCTAGGAATGTTCTATATTACCATGCTAAGTGTCCCGTGGGGACATGTCAGACATGGACACGGTCCCAACACGTGTCCGACACGTGTTGGGGACGTGTCCATGTCCGATACGGACACGGCCCCAACACGTGTCGGACACGTGTTGGGGTCGTGTCCTGTCTCTACACACCGCGTGTCCCAATTCCAGGACACGTCCACGCGAAAAAGGGAGCCCGCGGGTCACTTACAACTGATTTTTTGTCTTTATTTTTGCCATTTGAGACTTGAAGTGAGATCTAGGGAGAGCTAGGGAGAGCTAAGGTTTGGTTTTTTTGCAAATGAAGGGAGATTTGAAGCATTTGCAAGGGATTCCAGGTTCATTTGAGGGAATATTTGCTTAGAGGATTCAAGCTCACCATCAAGGAAGAAGAAAAATGTCTCAATCAGTTAGGGCAACAACTAAAGGGAAAAGCAAAGGGAGAAATGCCCCATCTAATCCCTCTCCTCCTCTTCCTCCTCCAAGCATATCCTCTTATGCTCCTATTAGTGCTCCAACTGCTTCTAGTGAAGCTAATGCTCGTTTTAACCATGTTTTGGAAACACAACAAGCACAAGAGAGTAAATACCCTTTGTGGAAGTATGTGACAAGGAAAGAAGGCGTTGGATCAATGTAATATCCCAAACTGATATTTTTCTTTTTTTATGTTGTACTATAGATGGCTAGTAGGCTTATGTCTCAATATATTATGAAGGTGTACACTGATCTTTGCATGCATGCAGGTCTATAACCCAGATAAACTGAAATGCTATAAAGTAGGAGGAATTAATGCATGTACATACCCGTATATAGATCGGCTGTTGTAGACCAAGATAACACCAGCATGCAAGAATTGTGTCGGATGAATAGGAAGATAAGCTAGACGCCCTCCAGAGAATAAATGCGCCCTCCTCCAAGCTCAGAATGATGCTCCTTAATAAATAATAGCTCACGGATGAAGGCCCAGATAAAGTGTAGTAGGGTTATAGTGCCCTTCTGGAGATGATGGAAGCAGCATGCAGAATGACTGAAGGCTCAGTAGCCAATAACGTGAGGATCCTCCCTAGGAGAGTCGCCCAAGCATACAAAGACGTCCTCCAATGGTGATGAATGCTGATAACTAGCTTGGAACTCAAGTTGAGAGGCCCTTCTTCCAGGTGAAGGGTAAAGTCACTGCTCTGAAGAGAATGAGAGCTGCATGCAAAAGATAAACCCCTTGTAGACTGTAATTCAAATAGGAGAGTATCTGGACAATGCGCCCATGCAAGGGAGAGCAAGCCCACAGTATAACATAAACGATAACTCTGCAGAATCTGACTGATAAAAATACCTGATGATGAAACAATGCTAAATCTGGATGATCCAACCTGATGGCGACTAGGGCAGATAGATTTCGCTGCCGAAATACACCAGTTAGCTGAGTGCATGCACTCAACCCCAACTTAGCTCACTGACCTCTCCAAATCGAAGCCACAAATCAATAATCATATAAGCAGCTCTTTTCCATTAGCTTTTACCTTTCTTTTATAACTTTCACCTGTCAAACCTAACTTTTGACCTAATTAGGTCACGTTACCTTCTAATTCGCAGTTGACTTGCATGCAGGTGTCTGGAAGCTCAATCAGGTGCATGCATCATGAAATAATGCTCGGATGTCATGCATGAAGGTGGCCTTCGGCTCTGGTGGCCCCTGTCTACCTACTGATGATATAATACCTATGCCAGAGATTGCATAAGGCATCAATCCTCAATTGATTCCCTAAATGTTAGTGCCCGCTAGAACCTATGGGAACCATATAAGTTAGTGGGATGGTTTTCAGTGCTTCAGCAGAAGAGGACATTACAAGCAAAGCTTGGTGGGGGAGACAATGTGTGTTGGACTTGCAATTTCTGCAAGCATGCTTTCAAGAGCACATATTACCGGGTTAAGGGTCATTTGTTGGCCCTCCCTTGTGGGATTTCCTCATGCAAAGCGGTGAGTGTTACCCAAAGGAGGGAGATGGAAAGAGAGGACCATGTTGGGTTAGGAAAGGTGGCAGCAGCAAGCAAGACACAACAAAATGAGGATCCTCTTCCATTCATAAGGAAACCCTCTAGCACTAGGAGTGAGGTTGATGCTTATCCAACAAGAAAGAGGCCAACTTCAAGTGGTCCAATCGATAGGATTTTCCAACAAGAGGCGCAAGAAGAGGTCGGCATTTCCATTGCATTCTATTTCTACCTCAACTTCATTTCATTCAATGTTGCACAGTCACCATTGTTCATTGAGATGTGTCAAACTCTAATGGAATGAGCTCCAACTGGTTATGTGCCTCCTGGTTCAGAGAAGCTTAGAACCACATTGTTGGTTATGGCAAGGAAGGAGGTGGATAAAATTATTGAGCCAATTAGATCAAAATGGCCCACATGTGGTGTTAGTATTGTTTCGAATGGATGGACGGATGCAGCACGCCTTCCACTCATCAATTTCATGGTGTCTTCCCCAAATGGACCGATGTTCTTGAAAGCGGTGGATGCTCATGGAAAATACAAGGATGCACAATATATGGGCGAGTTGTTCATCAAAGTCATTCAAGACGTAGGTGTTGATTCTTGTGTACAAATCATCACAGGCTGCTGGCATGCTTGTGAAAGCTAAATATCTGCATGTATTTTCATTTTGGACACCTTGCATAATTGCATTGTTAATTTGCTCATTTATTTGAAATTTTGAGTTGTTAGTTGTAGTCTTGTAGAGTCTAGAGTCTAGACTCATTTATACTTTCTTTTATTGATCTTACAGGTATTTTGGACACCCTGCATTGTCCATTCTTTGAATTTAGCACTAAAATCTATTGCTTCAAATTTGACATGGATTGGCAAACTTATTGAGGATGCACGCCATATCTGTAACTTTGTAGAAAACCACACCAATGCCCTCACAATCTACGAAGAGTACATACATCTTTCATTGCTGAAGGTTGCAGATACTCGGTTTGCTTCCTCATTCATCATGCTCAAGAGATTGAGAGAAGTCAAAACCACTCTTGGGTCCATGGTGATTTCAAAGTTTTGGTCTTTTTGGAGAAAGACGGATCAGATTGCTTCACAAAAGGTGAAGGACACGGTGTTAGATGATGGTTGGTGGGATAGGGTAGATCTTAGCATTAAGATCATGGAGCCAAGCATTTCTTTGTTGCGGTTTGCAGACACGGACCAGCACATCCTAGATGTTTATGAGGGCTGGGATTCCATGATTGAGTCCATGAGGACCATTGTTATAGAGAATGAGTGTGTCGAGTATGAGACATCGGCAGAGAACTTATGGTCCACCATATAGGACATTCTTATCTCCAGGTGGGATAAGAATTGCACACCTTTGCATTGATTGGCCCACTCATTGAACCCCAAGTTCTACGGTCATGATTGGCTCAATGGTGGGTCGAGGCCCTCATGTAGAGTCCCTCCTAACATGGATGGAGAGATCTCACAAGGGAGGAAGACAGCATTTAGACGGCTACTTCAGGATAGAGACCTACTTGAGGAGGTGGAGGGATTTGTAGAGTTTTCCACTGGCACTGGGAGATTTGGAGGATATCAGGTGCTTAGAGACATGGGGGTTAAGAAACTCATGGGGCAAAATGCCCTCTTCTACAAAAGATAGCCTTGAGGTTCATCTCTCAAGTTACTTCATCCTCTTGTTGTGAGAGGAATTGGAGCACATATGGGAACTTGTACAGTTTGAAGAAGAGCAGGCTTGAGCAGTCCAGGGCAGAGACGATAGTGTATGTGCACTCCAACCTTCGTCTTATTTACAGTAAGAGGGATGAGTGGGAGAAGAGAAAGACAAAGATGTTGGATGTCTTTCCTGATGATATGGGTTTGGACAGCAGTACTGAGTTGGCATTAGCCAACATGAATATTAATGATCCAGTGCTAGAGCTGATCACTTTTGATGATGGTGATCATATGGAGGGGTCATCCTCCACACCAGCAGATGCATATCGTCAGATGGGAAGAGAGGAGGAGGAGGATGAGGATCAGGGCAGTGATGAGTTTGTTGATTCAAGCATGGAGGAGGACTATTGAGTCATTGACATATGAGATTCTTCCATCTTTATCCACCCCTTTTTGTATTTACTATTAGTCTATTTGGCATTTGTCAGTGCCTAGTGGCATTCCGACATCTATGTAATACATTTTGATTTTGATGACTTAATGAGAAATATGGTTCTGACATCTTAAGCTATTCCCAATGCCTATCAAATTTCAATGCATCTATGTGTCTCATTGTGATTTGTGAATGACAAATGTGTAATCAATATCATTAATGATAATGTGCATTGTGTATTGATTCTAATTTCTATTGAATATTTGTAAATGTTCTACTTTCTAGTTTCTAAAAAAAATTGGATCTAGATGTCTATATTTTTAAATTTTAATATATTTTAAATATATATATATATATATATATATATATATATATATATATATATAATGTGTCCTAATTCCGGGGGTCACCGTGTCCGTGTCGGACACCCGTATTTTCATGTCCTCTGTGTCTCGTGTCTTCGTGTCAGGTGACTTAGTTACCATGCTATACATTATCCAGAGTCTTGCAGAATTTCATTAAGTTCTGCTTAAGTTTTTTTAATTTTTGATAATTAAAAAATGTCCCTCAACATAAAATGTTGTAATGTAAAAGAGGGTTAAGTGGCACTTAATGCCTATAAATAGGGGTATGGGTACTCAAAATCAATGGCAAGAGACCCCCTACACCCTTGGACCACGTTTGAAGTCATTCCGATGAGTTTTGATAAAAACAAGTTGATAGATTTTCCTAAGTTAGTCAAGGAAATCAAGAAAATTGGCTATTAATTAGAATGGCAAAATTTTGTAAAGTGACTAAAGTCACTTGGAGAGGGGAAATTAAGTTTCCAAATGTTATATTATGTATCTAAAGTGATATTAGAGGCAAAAATGGGGACCCCATGTAAATCTTCAAGAGTTTGAAGTTGTCTCCCTAAGGGGAAAGCCTCTCACCATGGGAAATGAGAAAATTTGAAATAAGCCAAAAGGGGGGGGTCTCACCTTCATGATTCCTTCCCCTTGGCCTAGCAATGAAATATAAAGCATGGGTGGGGGCTTTTCCCCCCCATTGTTTGTTATTTTTAACCCAAGGAAGTGCACCCCCCTTCATGGGCCCCCTTTATCTCCAAGTGACAAATGTCACTCATGCAAAGGAACTCTCCTCTCTCTCTTTTCCTATTTAAGGAGGCTCCTCCTCCTCATTTGGGTTACAATCACTCATGCTCTTGCTCTCTTGCTTCCATTCTTGACCAAAGAGGAGAGTCATTGTAATTTCCATCTTTTGATGTGAATGAAGAGAAATCTTTGGAAAAAATTCGGTCATTGGCTTTGTGTGTGAGGTAACATTGTTGCATTTTGGTTTCTGTTATCACACCACAATAGCTGGGCTACTATTCTTGCTGAGCAGTTATCTGCACTTTACAGAGCTTTACTTTTACAGAGATCAACTATGATGAGCATATTTATTTGAGATCACTTACAGATCAGAGCAATATATGTATCAGACATTGAGTAGACCTTGTGCCAAGGCTGAGCCTTGAGAGCTTAGATTTGATGACCGATGTGACCTTTTGTTCCATACAGTTTCAGTACAGTGCCCAGTTGTATTATTGCAGCAGTGTTTCAGTGGTTCTTTATGATGATTATTTGTGATATATAGTGATGTGACCATTAGACTTATGATGTTATCATTAGATCATTATCTTGTTGTTTTAGTCATCTTCATAGCATTGACTTGGTATATAACTCATGATGTGGCAGTACTATTTAAATAATGAAATGAAATATCTTGGATGGTGTTATAAATATAAAATTGGATGTATTACTTGCACACTAACGTTTTATGACAATACTCATTGGTTTCATTACCCTCCTATGAGCATAGACATGGTCTTTCCTGACATCTTTGTCTGCTAGCCTAGGCACCACATTCACTTGACTCCATCCATCCATGACCTTCCCTATTTTGGCTCTCACCTTGACTTACCTTCTTGACTTTTTGATATGGAGGACTTCCCCTTTTCTACCTCTGTATTGGACCGCATCCACGTTTGTTTTGTGTCTCAGCTCTGAGTTGGTGACAAAACTTGCCTTTGGTGAGTTAGATTTTATGCCTAGATCATTCTGGTCGGTTATCCCGATGTTTGGCTTTGTGCGGAATTCCCTCTAGTCACTGGAGTTGTTGTTGGCTAAAACTGAAAGCACATGTACTACTTATATTGGAAATCTCTTATAAAGCCTGTGAACTTAAAATTCTAGAATGTGTTTCTTAACACACGATGAATAAAGGCTAAAGCAATGAAATGCTAAAATACCCCACGAAGGGTATAGAAAGGTCCAAAAAGCAATGATTAAACAAATGCTATATCTAAATATTGCTGACCTTGTAAATGTAAATATGCCCTGGATGCAAGCTATGATTAGTTGTGCTTTTTAGCGCATGTGAAATCCCAGAGGGGTCATATGGGCCAAAAAGGCCATGGAAATGAAATGAATGATCCTAATGAACTTGGATCAACTTGATGTAGACATGATGCCTAAGTTGAATAAGCACTCTCTAAACAACTTATCCATTTGTGAGACATTATCCTTCCCTTTGTTATTTTGTCCAGCATAGAGTGTAGCTCCCCCTTTCCCCGTCCAAAGTATCACTTAGTTGAATTGGTCAAGCCATCCCCTTTGCCTAGCCTTGTCCTTGTCACGTCCCCACCTTGACCCTATTGCATTAAAATGTAAATGATGTAATATTGTGATAAAATCATGGTGAGGAGCTCAAGGCCAAGGCCAAGGCCCCGCCATCGATTTATTGATGCATATGGTTTGCGTGCTAGTAATGCACATTGGAAATTCAAACATCATGTAAATATGCATTTTAATAAAATACCCACAACTAGCTATGCAATGCAACAAAGAGATGGGGGCATGATTTCACAAGGAATTGGGAGGGAAAACATTCAACCCTTGAGCCAATCAGTTCAAGCCAAGTGTCAATGAGAGAACCCATCAAACCCTCAACTACCCATGTTGACTTTTGTACCCAACCATTGATTTCTCCCAAGAGTTGGTTGAGGTAGTTAATGCCTTGGGAATGGAGAGGTATGGCTGTCCAAAATTCGGGTATGGGCAAGCCACCCTTCATGGAAAATCGTGTTTGTTTCCTTGGGCAAGAAAGGAGCCACGAAATTGCTCTCTAAGCCATTATGCAACCATCAGTCCTGCTCCCTCACGCAGCTCTAGCTGCCTGGGCGTTTTCCTCCATGGTTTTTCTGGGTTTTCCCTTCATCTTTTACCTGGGAAGGGGCGTTTTTGTGTTGATTACCAGTGGGGAAGAGAACAGCATGTTTTTGGGTCTTCCTGGAGGTCATTTAGGCCATTGGAAAGGATCAGATCCAGTGGGGAGAAATCGGTTTTACTCCCTGGGGTTGAAATCGAATTACTCTTTCCACAATCTGTTTTAGTGAGCCACGATTTGGGAAAAAACCCATGGACCCTGTTTTGTAAAATACCCTTGTTGTAAATGGTATCTATGCCCAATGTTTGTGCTTGCGGTGTGAGAAATGAGAATGTTGGGGTATGGGATTTGGGTATCCATTGCTTTGGTTTGAGCTTGAGAATAAGCATCCATGGTTCAAATGTAGCCTGATAAACCCAGCTGTGGACTAGCTTGGCTGAGATGAAATGAGTAATTGGCAGTGAACGAGCTGGAATGTTCCCTTTCCTTGTGAGAATCATGCCCAGCTCGGGGGTGGCCTTCGAACGGACTCAGTATAAGCTCTCGAAGAGCCTATGGTTGGGTGGAACATTGCAGCGACATAGCTAGTTGCTTGGGGCAGTTGCAAAATGAAGATAAGTGTTTTTATGTCTATGTATTTACTTCTGCAATGTTTAATTAATGATTATTTGATATGCTGGATGAGCATGAAGTGTGTGTGTATTAGTTTTGATTCCGCTGTGCATATTGCCTAATTCGTATCTGCACACCAATGTTTTATTCATACGATGCTAATGACAGGGCTGAATGTCATGAAAAGCCCCACAGATTACCATCATGTTCCCTCCCTTGCCTTGGATGGATGGGTGGGTACGTGACAGTCCTTAGCCTTCATCCTTTGCTAGCAGTTAGGCCATGTCCATTGGGTGAGTATGTCTTTAAAGCTTTTGTGCAAGTAAACTATAAATAACATTGAAATATATATGTATTAACTGCCACTGAATGATGTTTGTACTTTAAGTTAAACTATGAATGTGATTAAAGGAACATGTCTTAGTCTACTATTATAATCTTGTCTTTGGTTGTATTTTGACCTAGTCAAACATATTTTGACCTAGCCAAACATAGTTTGACCATGGCCATTCTTGGGATCCATGATGAGATGGACCACTTATGCTTATGGATGATGATCTATGGTCCCACATACACTTATTGATGATTCCATATGCTTCAGATGATGATTTATGCAATTGGTTAGTTTTATTATTATTTCTAGATCATATTTTACACTGTCCGGGTATGGTGGGCCATGTTGATGACCCCACAAGTTATCATGAGGTGTATGAGTACTCATCTCTAATGGATTTGGGTTTTCTGGATCCATTGAGACACTTATCTTTTAGTTCCTTGCACTTCTTGTGATGATAGTTGCAATTATCCACCTGTTGACTAGTTTGAGCATGCTGATCCAGCCTATCCAACAGAGGCATTGGAGGCCAGTCGTTGCCTAACTCGTTGTAGAGGAAGGGGGTGGTCCAGCCACTTGTTTTTACCATTATACCCCCCTTCCAAACATCCTGGTACACTCAGTTTGACAGCGCAGGCATCCTGGGTGGCAGTTTGGGGCACTTTCAGGGTTTTCAGGAGGATAAAAAAATGGAATAAAAGGGTCACTGAGGAATTCGATTTGGGCAATTGAGGCAAGGTTTTGGCACTTAGTCTTCTGCAGTGAACAAATTTTATTTGTTCCATTGGTATCAAAGTGGTTGATTTGATCTTGTGGCCAAATTATCCACGTTTTCTTGGGGATTCAGGTTTTTAACCTCACGTTAGGCTTTTAGCCATCTTTATTGAAGAAAAAAAAAACAAAATATAAGGTTTTATAAAACCACACATGGTATATAGGGTTTTATAAAACCAACCCTTGGTTTTATAAAATTAACCCTTGGTTTTATAAAACCACACAAGATTTAGAGACTATTGTACTAACAAGGATTTGTGTTATTAGTAAAGTCAAAACAAATTACATTTATATTTGAAAAGTTTATAAGTGGAACTTTTATATGTTTAAGGTTATCCCTAAAATCTTATTACATGATAAAATTAAAAGCGCACAAGCGTTCTCAAGGGTTATGAAAAAACGAGTTATATAAAAAGGAGTACTAAGAGTGTTTTAAAGGTTGAATAAGGCATTAGAATATTAATAAAGGTGATATTATATATTTTATCATTTTATAATATATATATATATTAGTAAGGTGATATCATTAGTCGATATAAAAGTGGGAAATATAAAGTTATTTTCATAACTTTTAATTCAAAGTTAGAAAGTGGTTATTTAAGTTTATTCAAAAGTATTCCAAGGGGATTAAAAGATAAGTGGAGTATTTTAATTATGTACAAATTATTTTGGAAAAAAAAGGTATTGTTATAAATGAAGGATTATTATATTTAAAAAAAAATTGTGGAATTATATAAAGTGTTACACACTTAAAAGCATAAGGGTGATAAAGTTCAATTGAAGGGGTTACTATAAATTAAGTGAAGAAAAAAATTATATATATATATATGAGACTATCAAGAGAAACAAAAGGATACATTAAATTTATCATCGAAGCACATCATCTTTGGTAAATTTTTGCATAAGTGTACCAATTGATTGAAGAAGATATTACCTTTTCATGGAAGCAAAAGAAAATTGAGTCTCATTGTGAAAATCAAGGAAGGTTCCCTCAAACTTTTAGAAAATTTGTAGATGTTGTATTAAAAGTCGATGGGCTTATTCAAGGGAAAAACGTTTGCATTGCTATTTGCCTGACCTCCAACAAAAATCACATAAACGTTGATCTAGCAAACCAATTAATGAGCAAATGTCAAATCAAAATGACTACTTGGCCACATGAGAAAGAAATGTAATGGTTATACCTCACAGAGTCCCAAGAGGGGCATGGATGTGAGATGGAGCAAGGGATAGCTAATTCTAAGTGTCCCCTAGAACCTCACCACATTACAGTCATTTGTGTACTTGACACAAGGGTACTAGAAAAGATCCTCACGGAGCCTGAGGCAGGCTTAGATGTGAGTTGCAGGTTGCATGTTAGAGGCTAGTGGTGGTCTCCCAAGCACTTGATTCCATTTGTGAGATGCCTCCCTCCCATATTGTTCTTTAGTGTGCATATGTCATTGTGGTCCTCTATTTCCCATGCTTATCCAAAGGGTCACATTATCAAATCAAAGTTCCAATCACTCCCCACTAAATTTAAACCTTGTTTTGTCCACCTCACCCATAGCTAACAGTCTGACCAAGTTTATAAGTGTGCATACCTTGGAGGCTTCATGAAAAGGCAATGTGGCCACCCTGACTTAGGATTGTTTTATGTAGTACTTTATGATTGATCACCATAGCTTGTTACTTATTGTTCTAGTAGGTATACTAATATAAATAAGGGAGCATATTTCATCATATGGTGCAAGCAGGGATTCACAGTTTCAGCTTCTGCCATTATTTTGACCAATTTGACTTGGTCAACCCAGTTTGACCAAGCCAAATATAGGGCCCCAGGCAACTTTGGAACTGGATTTGCGATTTTGTTTTTTGGCATCCATTTGGGTCCCATACATGATTCCATGTTTCAATTGGCCATGATATGCTTTGGTTCGAGATATTTTTAATTATTATTGGTTATTAGGGCCATGTTTTAATGGTTTGAGCATGGATTAAGCTATGCAGTGACTATATGATGGATTCCTTTGGTTCTTGAGGTCATTATTAGTGGATTTGAGGTCTTTGATCTCATTGGAACAGTTGGTTCGAAGTTTCGGGCAAGGGAAATGGCCATTTTTAGCAGATTACAGCTTCAGCCATATATACCAGCATAATTAAATAAATTAAAGTGACCATGGACTTAGTAAAATTATCAAAGTGGTTAATGTTGGAGCAGCAAATGACATTTGATGTTGTTTTATTACTACACTATGCTCTTGGACCTTATGTTATGAGGTCATCACTTGAGATGGGGTCCACATGTTGCCCATCACCTAGAGAGGGCGCACTTGGCTCATGGGGGCACACTTCAGGAGATCTTCCGCTATGTTTTGACTTTGGGTTTGTGATGTATGATGTAAAGGGGCGCCTAAGGGAGTCTTAGACCCCTAGGAAACCCACTATCTTATGTAATGATTATATTATGTACCATGTACTTGGCTAGGGAGGGCACATTAGTTGATGGTGACCATCTTATGTTCTTGATGTAAAAGAATGAGACATACTCCACCATTGATCTGATGTACTATGATTTAATCCCATCCATTGATCTCTTTGGCTAGGGATTTTGTATTGGAACTCTTTATTTAAGAGAGAGTTCACTCATTTTGTACTCTCTTGGACAGGTTGGCTCTTGAACTTGCTAATAAAAGAAGAAAATTTGCAACTTTAAAACTTTCGTCTTTGTATGGAATGTTTTCAATGGTGATTGCATGTTGCTCTTCCCTTGCACTAGGAGAAATTTGTGACTATTCATAGCATATTTTTTTGGTGATTTTGGTTGCATGCAGGAGCAGCCGTTTGTGAAGGGTGTACTTGTGGGAAACCCCTCTTTCCCTCTTCTCAAATTGTTGAGAAAATCAAGGAGTAATCTTTGTATCATGATATCAAATATTTTCTCTTTGAAATCTATTGCTTGCTACTGTTTTCTTGTTTGTAAATCAATCTAACTTCTGGTTGTTGGTTTTGTAGGCAAGAGGGCGCACTTGGCCACTTGGTAAAATTGTCAAAGAGCTAGGAATTCACAAAGCACTCCATAGTTGATCTCCATGGGAGCAAATTGTCACCATCTTGACTTTCCATACTTAGTTCAAGTAAGTACTTCATGCGCTTCTCTTGTTTTTATTTTTACTCCATCTGTCCCATAATTTACTTCACTAAAATTTACACCATTTACACTGTCGGCAAGTCTTTCACTAGGAATCTCAACAAATTAGCATTTGGGTTTTTCTTGTTGTATTTTAAAACCTCTGGGACCATATTTTCAAGTGATTTTGACCCCATTTACCCAAGGATTAGGCATAGGTCTGATTTAGAGGTGCACCCCACTTAGCCAACTTGCTAGAGCTTCCTATTTTTGGCTTGTTTCTTGCTTGAAACTTTCCCTAAATTGTTCATCTATTATTCAAGCAACATTTGGTAGTGTTGGAGTGAATCTTACATGCTGACATAGGTTCTTATTTGGGGTATTTCTCATTTTCTAAGCCATTTCCCCCAAGGCAGCACCTAGTCTACTAAATTCTAACACACTAAAGTCACCTACAACGGAATTTAACTTCATAAGTTATTGAGAGGCACAAAATCTGATTTCATTCATTGATATATCTATTATTATCAGTCACAAGTATAAGTCCTATCTCAGTAACTAAATTTATGATCTAGGGTCTAAGTACTAAGATATCTTATTTGCCTCATATCTCTTATTTTCATCAGTTGTCTTGGTCCTTTTTGAGTGGTCTTTCTCTGTTGGAAGACCAAAGGGTGTCCCCCTTAGCCTTCTTTTATAGTTGGCTTGAAGTGACAAATGCCTTGTTCAGAGTGACAACCACTTCAGGAGTGGTGGACTTGGTACTTGAAGTGTCGCATGCCTGGCTGTCCATACCTCTACCGTCCTAATATGGGATACCCTTAGAGGCAGCTAGTGACTGTGTGACAACATTACCTTAAGGTTGTTAGCTTCCAAGTTACTATGAAAACGTTTACATGATGTTTGGGGGTGTTTCATGAGATTTAGGGTACATGGTGTATGCTCAACCCCTAGATGATCTGAGATGGATTGGCACATGGGAGATGGTCCATGATGGAGTTACACATTGGAGATAGCTTGCTCAATTGTTCCTTGACATCAATGGGGTGCTTGCTTGGCATTTTTCCCTAGCACGTTCAAATCATCAAAGGAGGACCCCAGAGAGGGCATTAATGAACTAGAGGGCCAGGAGGGTGTGTAAAGTGATCTAGAGGATAGATAGGTGCCTCAGTGCTGAAACATCTGTTGCTAGAATGATGAATCAAGTTTGGGGTCATGTGACCCAGTGATCCACCCCTGGAAGCCCCAGACACCAACCTCAGGGCTTTAAGCCCTTTCATGAGGTAGTCAGCAATGCCACTACGCCCTAGTACTTCCAAGGGAGAAACCAAAGGGTCAGTCCATAACCCCTACTCAGTAAAGGCTGGCTAAATACCCCTCTTGGCCAGAAAAAATGATCCCCACTCCCTGGGGCACCTCTACAGGTGTGTTGGTACTGGTACCACGTAACATTGGCTCCAACCGTGGGACGAGTACACCTCCTGAGAGCGCTCGAGAATCCATGAATCATCTGGGTACCTGTAGACCTACACACATATCAAATAACCAAGGACATCAAACTACCATGAGAAAGACACTTCTGTCCTGCCTTGCTTAGCATGAAAACATGAAAATAAAATGAATGAACAAGCGACTAACCTATGTAGACATGAAAAACGTCAAATGCAAATGCATGGGTAACAGTATATGCCTAACGCAACTAAACTAAGCCTACCTATGCTAAACATACATATCAGGAAAGGTTAAGTAAAATCATACCACCAATGTAACCATTTAAGTAAGCAATTCATACTTGATCCTTTACCTTTGTCTTTGGAATGAATCCATGACAAAATCTCATTGATTACAAAGCGGATACGTACCAAGGTCTCCATCAGGATAGGAGATGAAGGCTGGGTGGCTTGGAAGCTTTGACATTGCTGCCACAGAGAAAGATTGCTTTTGCAAGCTCCATTTATCCAGGCTTCCACTAGGCTCAGGTATATACCATCTTCATCATATACTGGTATTGAGAAAGAAATTTACTTGAAATTTGTTGCCTAACTATCAATTTGAGAGACCATCCGTGGAGGTGGACCTTGCAAATCTTCGTATGTCAACTACAACTTGTTTAAACATTTCTTCGGAGATACAAGCATATTTTTCATCTTTATAATCATCATGTTAGTACCCACATAATTCACGCCTTCACATTTTAAATGAAAAGATAAACATTAGAAATCTTAACAATGTGAGAAGAATGTCATACCTATCCATATACCTGTATTGGTTTTATTGAAATGCATCGTTGACAACTTACCAATACTGGACAAAAAAAGTTGAACACTTCTTGTAGAATGTTGTTGGTTAGGGCATACGATGGATTGAGAGACAATGGAGAAACTCTGCATATGGCCATCGTCAACAAGCACCACATCTTGTACTATTGCATCGTCGAGCAAAGCAAAAGGGTTGATCCAATCTTCATTGATCGCAGAGTAAGCTTCTTCACCCACACCTGTGCTCGGGAGAGGGTCTACCATGATGCTACAAGGTCTTGGAGAATCATATATCGGTGGGCAAAGGAACTTCCAATAATCATCATGTTCCGTAAATCTGTAATTTTCTTCCAAGAGAGCCAAAAGATCATAAGAAACCGCAACCTGAGGATATGGAGAATTCACCATTTTTGTCTATTCTTCAGTTTCTTCAATTAAGGCGTCTTGCTCTTCATCTTCAGGAGTCACTTCCTCTCCGTTCATAAGGGCCATTACTTCATTTTCTTGGTCCTGAACAATGGTTTCTTCAAGTAAATCTTCCGAGAATTGATCTTCGTCAAGGACTACCTCATGCTCCTCTGAGAGTTGTTCATCAATATCTGTATGATCATCCTTTAATATCATCATCATTCTTCCTTAGCATTGGGGCCCCATCAATCGTTGAATGCCTCAACTAGTTGGAGGAAAGAAGATATCCCCTTAGGAGCGAGTCCTTCATACCAAGCATCCATATCCTGGTCACCTCCTAGTTCAAAGGACATTACGAACAACTGCATAATGGTGTCCTCATCTGTGATATTCCACGCCATCAAAACTTCTTTGAAATTTATGACATGTGTTGTAACGGTATCTTTTCCCTTGTGGAACATTGGGATAGACTTCAGACAACGATGTTTATTAAATCTATTTGGGTACCCCTGAATATTTGAGAAGTCAAACGGATCGAGGCTCCCCATATTTCTTGCCTTTCAGTTTCGTCCTTGTAGAGTACTTCCTTTATTTTTTTCTCCAGTTGGAGTCACCAGAAGAGGCCTGCCAAGTTAGCTCAACAAATCTCACCAAAGTAAATAAACAAGGGTGTACCTGAGATGATGGTGATTGAGTTCTGAATTGCATATTAACCAGTGGAGTCGCCAGATAAAACCTGCGGGGTTAGTCCTTTATTGATATTTCCAAAATATAAAGGACTCACCTTTGAGTTCTTACCAAATGTCGTTTTGCCAAGGGTCTAAATGACTCTGGATAAACCACTACAATCTTTGAAACGTCCCCGGCAATGGTGCCAAAAAATGTTACCGAATGAATTAGCAGGTCAATTCATCGATAAGGAAATGCACTATTGTATCCCAATGTCACCTCGAATACAATGTGCTACTTCTTCGAAAGTCAGGACCTTTAAGGGGAGAGCCCTTAAGATAGAACACCTGAAATGAACTAGATGGCCAAATACAAATATGTCTATGCAAATGATACTAATGAACAGTGCCTCCATGGAGTCAAACGTAGAATGATGGGACAAGATGTTAACTTGATAGACTAGTAATGTTAGATCCAAGCAACCAATTGTGCAATGCAATGTACCAATCAACGTAGATAAAGCCAAATGTAAGAGTTGTTAACTGTCGGTGTTGTGCTAAAGTATTCCAGATCGGGCTTTTACCGGTTACAGTATCAATGGTATATGTCAAAATCATTCGATAAGAGTGTGACAGCAGAGACCTTAAGTACACATAAATATGTTCCAGTGGTTACAACATAAGTCCCACGTTAACAACTTTCAAGGGAGTTAGGATGGAAGGGAGAAAGGGAGAGGAGGAAGAAGGAAGGAAGAGGATGTGGGGAGGACCGTTGGGGTTTTAGGTGTAGCTGTAGCTAGGGTTTAGTTTTAGGCTTTTATTTTAATTTTATGGAAAATTATGTACAAAAAGATAAAATCAAACCTAATTAACAATAAACACAAAGTTAACCCAAAATGATATTTACACATGAAAAATTAAGGCTTGTAGAAATTTTTTGGTAATTTTGGGATTTTGATGGCTCCTAAAATTTCGCCCTATGGTTTTTAGGAACAAGAAAGGCATGCCAAAATTATAGGGAGGAGGGCCGAAATTTTAAGGAGGCCAAAAATTGAAGAAAAATAATTTTTTTTATTTTTTAGGGTTTTTTTGGGGAATTTTTTATTTTTTTTAAGATTTTAGGGCTTCCTAAAATTTTACCCTAGGGTTTTTAGGGATAAAGAAGGCAAGGCGAAAATGTATGAGAGAGGGCCGAAATTTTAGGAAAGCCAAAAAATCAAAAGAAAAAAAAAAAATATTTTCTAGGGTTTTTAAGATAAAATTGCAGACCTAATTATAACCCTAATTCCACCATGAAAATGCAAATTTACACATGAAAATGCAAGTGAAATTTAGTAACAGTTGATAACTTAGGGTTTTAATGGATTAACGTTACCCCAAACCCTAGCCTTAGAGGAAGGTGACCAACCTTCCTCTTGGAGGTAATTCTCCTTGCTACTAGGTTAAGGATTCTTGAAACAACCTCTAGGAATGGTTTCAAGAGGCTAAACAAATTTGGAGATCAAAGGCCAAACTTTGTAAAAACCTCCTTTTGGGAGCGTTTTACTTTTTACTATGCAATGAGGATAGAATAGCAGACAACAGCTCTATTCAAAGAGGATGTAGCCCTAGGGATACCATTCAATCATTCGAGATGCAAAACTGACATACCATTCACCAAGCAAACCTTAAAAATGTAAAAGACTTACTTCAGCATGAGTTATTCCAAACATTCTATCATCCATAAATCATTAGCAAGACAAAGAAAGCATCCAACTTCATCTAAGAACAAGAAGAATCATCCCTCCAAGAGGTGCACATCACTTCATAAGGCCCTTCTAGGGTAAAAGAGTAGCAAAATGAATTTTATCCCATAAGTTGTTATGTTAAAATGAAGTGAGGAAAAGTTTATTTATACCTTTTCACACTCACTTTACAAAAATAAATAACATCCCTTTTTAAAATGTCAATTTGAAATTATAAATGTCAACTTAAAATTAAAACAATAATAATATAATTTAATCAAACTTGTGGGTAATTCGGGGCATTTTTCCCAGAATTTACCCACACATGACTAAAATAGCTAAAAATGAGCATATCGGTATGTTCTGAAGGCCAGACCGCGGAGGGGGGGCGGGGGGTCGTCATGCCCCATCTAACCCCAACAATAGTGAAAATCCCTCAATGCCCCCCCTAATCAAGCATAACAGTCTGGCCTCAAGGATGACTAAGTTTTATGTGTTTATCAGCTTGCTGGTTTTATGTCAAGTTTTCATAGTTTAATGCCCAACTCAGTTTCTCATGAAGGCTGGAAATAACTTATAAAATTTCAGACAATTAAAACACGCTGAAAATCACATTTACAGGCAGAAAAATAAATACAAATGCACGCCATAAAATATTTCAGACTCATAAAATTTAGCCAATGGCCCTGGAAAAACCCCCACGGGGAAAACCAGTCAAAGAGAGAGAATTTCTTATTTCTTCAGTAATTTTCAGTACAACAATTTTCAGTCAAAATGTACTTATCTCAACCAGAAAAATTCACCCAAATGCTGCCTTGAAAACTGTGCATGTTTGCTGCCTCATTTTATGTGCAAGAACACCTTGAAATCTGTGTTGAATACCTCGGAAACTGTGCAGAAAAAAACTGTCTCGATTTCTGTGCCAGAAAGTAGTCTGTACAATTATACGGACCTCGAAATTTGTGCCTCAAATTTATGGGAAAACGTGCCCAGATTTCTATCTAGAAATTCATGCCACTTGCCTTGGGAAATGTGCCCAACAACCTGCCTGGAAAACTGTGCCCAGCCTCGGGATGTGTGCCCAAGTTGTTCTCTCGAAAACTGTGCCCAGAATCCGTATTGTACGGCCACCTCGGGATTCATGTTTTACTAAAAAAATGCTGCCTAGAAATCGTGTTGTGCATTTAATGCTCTCCTAGCTGTCTTGATTTCTGTGCCAGCTGAAACTTGCTCAAATGCTCTCCTCGATTTCTGTGCTCACTCTCTTCTCTTCTCCTCACTCTCATCTCAAAAATGAGTCTCGTTTTGCCTCCCTTGCTCTTTTTGACAAAACCCTAGGTGAGTGAAGGGACACTCAATCCAATGGCTGAGATTGGATGAGATCTATGGATGAGATTAATTGCTCATTAAATTCTCATAAAATAATTTCACTCACTTAAATTTATCAAAAGTGACTTTAGAGTCTAAAGTCACATTAAATGCTTTTCTCAAGTCATTTAATACAAGGGTCACTTTATTTCCCCCTTTAAGTGACTTAGGCAAAAACGTCACTAGGGGAACACTTCCTAGGTACAAAAATCAACAATGACATCATCATCAAAGAACCCCAGAGAGAGGGCGTCGATGAACTGGAGGGCCAGGAGGGTGTGTAAAGTGATCTGGAGGATAGATAGGTGCCTCAATGCTAAAACATCTGCTGCTGGAATGATGAATCAAGGTTGGGGTCATGTGAACCAGTGATCCACCCCTGGAAGCCCCAAACACCAACCTCGGGACTTTAAGCCCTTTCATGAGGTAGTCAGCAATGCCACTAAGCCATAGTACTTCCAAGGGAGAAACCAGAGGGTCGGGCCATAACCCCTACTCAATAAAGGCTGGCTAAATACCCCTCTTGGCCAGAAAAAATGACCCCCTCTCCCTAGGGCACCTCTGCAGGTGTGTTGGTACTGGTAACACATAACACCTCCCATATATAAGGAGAAAGGAGAGAGCCCTTATTCATCATTATCATTGCACTCTTCTCTCTGTATTTGATCTTCATTGAATGATTTGCTAGGGTTCATGAGGAGACCCTGGAAGACGCCATACATGGGACGAGGACCTCTTTGTGAGAGATAGCTCATGTGACTATGGTTTACCCTTGGGAAAAGGAAGACATTGGAGATGATGATCACACACACACACATATATCGATGTGTAAATTGTAGATTTGATTTTCAGCCATCTAGGTTCTTCGTGAATTGTTATTTGCAACTATATATGTCTTCTTGATTTGACATAAGTAAAGGGAAATTTCATTGAGTGATTTGGCATCATAATTTAAGAAGCTAAGGATTATTTTAATACTCTTATTACTGCTGTAAAAATGAGTTTTCAAATCTGGTTTATGCATGATAAGATTGCCCTAGAGGGATGAAACTTACAAAGACACTTACCAAGATTGCCCTAGAGGGATCCATCCAAGGATCCTCTAGTCAAAGAGATAAATTTATGTTTTGCTTTAAAACCTGTTTGTATTACAAAATTTCCACAAAGTTTTAGAGCATTTCAGAAATGTCTACATGGTATCAAAGCTTTTGTGGCTAAGATCATTCTAGATGTAGGAGGGAGCTTGCATTTCAGCTGAAGAATGCCTAGGAGAGGTGCTTGAACTCGTTTGAGGTTGTTGGGTGTGATACCCTAGGTTACTTGAGATGAGCACATGCACATGTGAGAGGTTTTAATGGATTTTTCATGTGATGAGAGATGATTGATCTACTAAATTGATGGTTGTTATGGATGTATCTTCAACAGGTGTGATTCCTAGGAGGACTTGTGATAGGTGGTTGATTTGTTTTGGAAGTTGCCAATGATAGGTGGTAGATCTATGTGATTATTCGGTAGTATGGTTTTACTTTCAACAAGTGAGATGCCCAAAAGTACCTGTAATAGGTGGTTGATTTGTTCTAGTAGATGCCAATGTTTTTCACCTGTGATAGGTGGAGGATATTCTCCATAATGCAGATTTTCACAGATGAATATGGCTTTCGTCTCATGCTTGTCCTCTAACACTATGTCTAGTGTTGGATGGTATGTGGCTAATGGAGCTTTGAGACATATTACAAGTCTTTATTTAGCAGATTTCAAGATCAAGAGTTACCATAAGACTTGCATGAGCATGGAGCTTGGTGATAATGATGTCACTTATACTGTGAGAGGAATTAGCTCTACTTCCTTCCATACACCTTCAAGTGATGTTCTTGAGTTGGATATTATTTTTTTGTTCATCGGCTAAAGAAGAATCTTCTTTCGGTGTCTTGTATGATAGATGTACAAGGGATAGTTGCTTTTGAGAGACAATAGTGCACCATCAATGATTGTAGTCAAGTTGGTCCAAGGACTTTGACAAAAAGGATGTGAGAGAGGGGCCTTTACAGGTTACTTGATCCAATGGCACTTGTACATTCCATTGGGAGGCTAGAGGAACATCCTATCTTTGAGGATACTCTATTGCTTCCCTCATATCGCTCTTTCTACCCCATGAAGGAGCTAAATCATATGAAATTCTCATGTTCGATTCTAAATTAGAAGCACTGAATACTCATTGTCAACTATAACCCCTAGCCTTCCAAGCTATTGATGCAAGTTTGATCCCAACTACTCACTAGAAAATATCTACCTATTGTATCTATATATATACATGGTGAGATGCCATGGAGATAGGTTTTGTTGCCCCTTACTTTACACGAGGATGATTATGATGATTGAAGATGACGATGTACCAAAAGACTCACAGTTCGAAAGGCTTTTTCAAGCATTCATGTTCTTCTTCCTCTTCTTCTGGTCATCTTTTGTATCACATTGCCCATGGTCTTGTAGAAAATTGTAAATGAAATGACATGTATTTTTGTTATGTAAGAGGCTAATCCCAACTATGACTCTTATACTAGGTAAGTGTTCATGAGTGTTCTTTTATTGAGAGAGTTTTAGATCCTTGTGGTCCAAATTTGTCATTTTTTTTCATTCTGCAATACCTCCAAAGACATGAGCATGTTGTAGTACATCCACCCTAGTCTGATTGTCTTAGTCTTGTGTCTACTATATTATCATGCACCTCATTATTTTAAACAATGGACATGTGTTTAAATTCAATTAGGATCCTTTGGGTTGACTATCATGTAATATTATTGTAAAGTATTGATTGAGGGGATGAAAAAAGACATGTGGAATGCCACCCTCCTTAAAAAAGGTAGGTGCACCCCATTTGGACCACTTAAACCCCTCAAATCATGCTAGGCACCCCCTGGAGTCATAATCCCATATTTTTGGAGTTTGGAGACAATTCCCTGATTTATGGAATTTATGTCTGGAAATCCCTGAGTTTGGAATTTTGGGGACATAATCCCTTGATTCAGCAACCCAAAATCCATGTTTTATTGACTTTTGTTAAGGAACTCCTCAGTCTAGTGGGGCGCACCTCTTGGAGAAATTATCCCTCAATTTCGGGGTGTCTACCCCCCACGTGTCATTTCTTGGCTTGGGCACATATCCTCTTGTATCTAGCTCACACATGTGGTGCATTAGCCCTAGCATGAGCCCAACACTTGGCCATCTACTCCTAGAGGTGGTGCCATCTCTCATGCATGAGTTTTGAGCATTCCACATGGATAGGCGCCCCTTGCTCCTAAAGCTATATAAGGAGTGCTTCCTCCCTCATTTAGTTGTTGGTTGTTGATTGTTGCTTTGAGCATTGGTCTTTGTAATCAGTATCACTCTTGTTTGGAGAGCTTCACTGGAATATCAAGTACAAGGCTTTGGAGGTCATCTCGAGATACATATTTTCATGTGTGGCTTGTCTCTTGTTTCATGTTTTTAATGTGGAGGTAACTTATACTATTGCATTGTCATTTCTTTCTCTTATGCTTCACCATCGGAAAAGGCATTATTACCCCATTGGAAAAGAAGTATAGTAGGTGTTATTAGTGTTCTCTTTGTTATTATTTCGGGAAAATAATTATTTGTTGCATATTTACATTAATTTTGATTATGCAATACTAATGCTTTCCTTGTAGAGTGCACCTTTACGAGAAAGGAAGGAGAGATCTAATCTCTCTCCCTTCACTATCTTGTGCAGGTCTCCTCCATCACATCAAGAAGATCAAGGTTGGCCTGGAGCAACCTTTCTTTCTCAGTGATCATTATAAGCAAGGCCCTATTGGTGAGTCCTTATTGACTCCATTGCCCCATCTTCCTTTTGGGCACTAGTCTCTCTCTCTCTCTCTCACAACCATCCAATCCTAAAAGAAAATCAAGTTTTCCTATCTTTTCTAACTGGAATATACAATATCAAAGAAAGCACAAATAGTTTTCAGACCTTAGACCTATTCATTCATTTTCCATCAAATATCATTTAAATAGATTTAGCCAAGTAAATCTAAGGTTCTTCATGCAACTAAGTATCTTGAAAAGTTCAGATTTTTCACAACATAAATATAAATCTGCCTTACAATTCAGCTAATAAACATTTACAATTTGTAGATCTAGGCATAACCTGTTGAAATGTTAACCATAAAAGTTTTTCTTCCGGATGCATGCACAGCAGTTAATTAAAGATGCATGCAAAAGTGAATTTTTGCATGCACTCACATTAGGTTTTTGGTAAAACTAATTGGCTAGTGAGATCTTATAAGAGAGCAAGAGGTCAGCGACAGATACTACTGAACGGACAGATCAGAGTTAGATCTGTCTGAGAGGTGGGCGACTTTCCTGAGAGAGGAGGGCGCACTTTCTGAGGAGGGAAGTTCGTTGTGCATCCGGATTGAGGATTCAGCAGCTGAGACTTTCGGATTAGGCTTTCCTCAGTGATTGAGAAAGAACTGTGACGATCAGAGCTCAAATCTGTTGAGATCTGATTCAATACGAGCTTCCGATAGTTCGAGGAGGGCGCACTTTTCCATGCAGAAAGGGGTGCATTCTTCATATCTAGACAGTTGGCCTTCTTCTTTGGAAAAGCAGATCAAAGCTGTGGAGTGAAAGAATAGTACATACAGAAATTGACTTGCAGAGATCCAGATCCATATTGACAGTTAGGGCACATTTCCCCAGTGCATGCATCAGTCTTTGCATGCAGATCTAGGGTTTTGATACCCGTCAGGTTCAGTTGTTTCCTCTGAAGTATTTGTATGTATTCATCTTCTATTTACTTTGCTCTGGGCTCGAGATAGAAGATAGCTCCACAGATTGTTGGTTTTCCCCGTTTGGGGTTTCCAAGGTACATCTTGAGTTAATGTGTGATTGTTGTGTTTTTCATTGTGGAAGAGTTAAGAGATCTATAGTGTTTGTATCGTAAGTCATTAATGCATTTCTGATTTATAGAGACTCAAACCGCTTGAGATCTCAGGGCATCCAGAGGGAGTAGTGATCTCTGGATAAATTAGCATAACCAGCCTAGCAGGTCCAACATAAATTCTTTTGCAAACTGTCCAACAGTCTTTTAGACTCTAAAAGGCTGATATATACTCTGTTGTTTTACACCTAACAATTGCATAACAGTTTGGTGTTAGTGGTATTCTGCTTGCAGGTTGTACTAGCAGCCTTCAATTGCTGCACTTCCAACTTGATTTTTACCCCTGTTACATGCTTATAAGTTGCATATTACACAGTCCTAAAGCAGCCTCAAGGAAAGCTACTTTCTCAGAAAAGAATGGTTTTCACCACTCAGTTGCTAGTTGTTTTAACTACTCTTATTGGAAGTTCTGATTTACGACTTTGCTGCTGTTATACTGTGTCATTTTTACATCAGCAGATCTCTTCACCAGCCTTTGAGCATATCAAGCCTCATCTCTTCTCTCACACCTTATTTTTCCCTCTTCTTTAGCAGGTTTTAATCAGTTTATCTCTTTGACGAGTCTCAAGTATTTTGATTCTCAGTATTATGTTCCATAGCTTTGCTTAGTTAGTTACTTTTCCTGCTTTTTCTTAGCTAGAGTTGTAGTTAGGGTAACCTACAATCTAAGGTATTTTTCTAACTGCAAATTCCCTAACATCTCTTACTTAGCTAAGAAATCTAAAGTAGTTTCTAACCTCTATTTCATTTTCTTAGCTAGTCTAACTTAAAACCAATAACGGTTTTTAACACTCTTCTCTAACTTAGATAATCTAATATAAAGTAGTTTTCTCAGTCATTTCCTACCTTAGATCAATCAATCAAAAGCTCTATTGCCAGAAATGGAAAGAGAACTTGCATTTTGCTGAGGAAACAGCATAGAAACGAGGACGGGATGAGAAACGTCATTTTCTATGGGTGTTCTTGTTTCCAAAGACAAAAAATGATTTCTGGCGAAACGAGTCATTTTGGGGCTCGTTTCTAAAAACCGTTCCTTTGTTGTTGCTTTTCAACCTATTCAGAGGGCTTGAATGGCAAGAAATTCCCTATGTTTTTTAATATGCATTGGGCAAGGATTTCGAGTACTCGTGATAATGGAAAAGCAAAGGGTGCTTGATGACATAAGAACATGCAAATGTGTTTAGAAATTCTTTGAAAATGGCCAAGAAATTGGATTTCTCCCCCAACTTAAAGTGGATTATGGGTGGGGTAGCATAGGATTTCAGGCAGAAGCTAGGTAACCCGTGATTATTCAGTTACCCCTGTCCTTATGGATCTCGTTATTGCATCTATAAATCTTTTAAGGTAGGATATCACCTCATCCGGGTTTATTCCAAAAGTCTTTTTTGCCACGACCATGATTTGCTCAGAAGACTAGAATCGACGGCCGAGAGGCTTCGCTGGATTTTCAAAATAAAACAAGCCCGATGAAATCTTTCCCGCGACGATCTAAATCTAATCACCTTGACTATGGTTATAAGTCAAGCCATGAATACGAAAGAGATTCTCCCAACTCTCCTATTTATGTATCATTGAGAACAATTCATTAAATCATTTGCTAATTTTTTATTCTTGTCATTTTTGAAAGAAAATCCTCTCTTTGTCTATGTGAGGAATGGAGCTCTCAAATGCAATATGTTGGAATCATTTGTGAATGGTAATGTATATTAATGGCCAATAAATTTTATTTTAAGAAAAAATAATCCCACACGAATATAGTGTACAAAATTCAATGTAAACCATGTCCAATACAAGTATAGAAGAGGTGGTAGAAAAAGGGTTGTTATGATTGAATTGTGAATGCACTCAAGAATCAAAACTACTTATTGAATTGTAACTTTAAAAAGTTATATTTCCAAACGCACTCACCCATAATATAACTCTTTATGGAAATTAAGATTTCTAATGTCTAAACAAAATGATGGCAAATGACTATATGACCAGTCATGACAACAATAAATCTAGATTTCTATTGAATGGTATAATGATTAGAAAAGACAACTTCATTGTTTGTGTGGGTCCTAGGGACTTCTTGAAGTCTTTAAATTTGTTTGTAAGAAATATGTTAACATTCATACATTCATAGTGTATTTGGTGATGTTCTCACTCTTCTTAATCTTCAATTTTGTTGTTTTTTCTCTCTCCTTGTTTCTTTTATGCAAAACCTCTAGACTTCGTTTCTCGTACCGTTCCCGTTTCTCGTTCCATTTCCCGTTTCTCGTTTCTGGTAACATAGATCAAAAGTAGTTTTCATCACTATTCCCTAACTCCTAAAAGGCACTAATCTTTATTTCATATTATTCACTTTGCCTTTTGTCAATGCTTTGTTATTTATGTTCAAGCATTCTTTAAAGCATTATCTTACTTAGATCCAAGTTGTCTACGCTCTGTAATATTTACTGTTTTGGATTTATTTTCAATCAATGTGCTTGTGCTTGGTTTAATATCTCATATTGTCTTTAGCAGAAATTAACTCCCTCGATTAATATTAGTCATTTTCATTTTATTAAGGTAGCCTCCCTTGGCTTTATTTGGGAGTTAGCCTAAATAGAGAGGTTAAGAGTTGAGGTGACAATGGAATCCAACCTGAACTTGCCCCCAAGGATGCACTAGTGAGTTCAGGTTTTCCTCACACAGGTGCAAATTAGGCAGCAATGTTTTTTGGCGCCATTGCCTAGGATAAAAAATTTATCTTCCCAGAAAGTTTGATTTCATTTCTTCTTGTATATTTTAGCTTTGTTTCATGAACATGCACGTTAAAGTGTAGTTCTTTATTGATCATATGGCAACTCCACTCAATTTAAATTCTAAAAAGTACTCTACAAGGAGAAACTCTCAAACTCTTGGCCATCTTATTCCAGAACCTGAAAGAATTTATAGAATTGAACAAGTCTAATTCACATAGAATCCTTGATAATTTAGGTCTTGAATCAATTTTTTATATAAGGTGTTACCGGATGAACTAGCAGGATTAGTATCCGATGAACAAATGCACGGAAAATGTGGCCACTGTCACCTTAGTCACACCTCCAACCACTTTGGAGTGTCGTAACCTCCAAGGGGAGAGCCCTTTGATAGCTCTGCAAGACACTAAGAACAAAAGGATTATGCCTCCTAGAAGACCAAGTTAGTGACCAGTGCCTCCAATCAATGTGATTCTACGAATGAAGAAGACATACTACTTAGAATTAGTGCTTGTAGAGGTTGATGTAAGATGTGTCAGACCAATGTGATATAAGATGTAAGTGATTACCGATAGCAGCATTCAATAACACTTTGGCATACAAGAGAGATCATTCATCAATAGTAAGCCTCGACCATGTTAAAATAGATCATCCAATGTAAGTGTAATGACCAAAAAGTATAACCAACCGAATCACCAATAACAACTGTAAGGACTGATGTTTATAGCAGAATTATGACAGCAGATGACAGTCCTGATAACAGTATGACAGTCTTTTAATAGCAATTAAAGCATCCTTAATGTTATCCACAGAAGTTTAAGTAATGTAAAGTTGCAATAAATAAACCACAATACTTCAACCAATTTTAGCAATCGTATGAATGTAATTTTCCGACTGTATGTATTGTATTTACAGACCTCATAACCAGATCAATTAGGACAGCCAAATATACAGTGAAAGAGTGATCAAATACTAACTCCTTTCTGTAGTTTTGTGTAAGTGGAATGCTGACCTGAGAAGACTGTCAAATGTTGACAGTCTGAAGCTTGTTGCAGACTGTGGCAGCGAGGAGAGAGGGTAGTCCTATGGCTGTTTTAGCCTTGGACAGTCCCTAAAATAGGAGACCGAGCCTCTTTAAGGCAAGGTCGAGGGCATAGGGAGGCCCAAGGAATTAGGCCAAGGCCCTTTTAGGCTGGGCCGGGGGTAGATTAGGAGGATAGGGGAGAAGGAAAAGGGAAAAAGGAAGGAGAGAAAAGGAGGAAGAAGGAAGAGGAGGATGGAAGAAGAAGGAGAAAGAAGAAGGATAGAGGAGGAAGAAAGAGGAAGGAAGGAAGAGGGAGGAAAAGGAGATGAAAGGAAGAAGGAAGAAAGGGAAAGGGAAGAAAGAAGAGAAGGAGAGGTGGAGAAGACGAGGGTGAAGGTGGAAGGAGAGAGAGAAGAGGAGGGAGACCTCTATGGGAGGGAGAGAGAACCCTAGAAGAGAAGGTAGAGGAGGCCGCTAGGGCTTTTTTAAAACAGAAAATAGGTCTAGGGTTTGGCCTTTTAGGGTTTTAATTATGTACAAAACAGAAATAAAACCTAATTACAAAAAGAAAATGCTAAAACAAACCTAAAAACAATATTTACACATGTACAATTAGGGTTTTACGTAAAGAAAAAGGACAAACTTAGGGTTTTAATGGATATTACCCTTACACCCTAGCCTTAGAAGAAGGTGACCAGCCTTCCTCTTGGAGGTATTTCTCCTTGTCTACTAAATTAGGGCTTCTTGAAACAACCTCTATGGTTCGTTTCAAGAGCCTAATCTAAGGCAAAGTTGGAGATCCAAGGCTAAACTTCGTGAAAACCTCCTCTAGAGAGTGTTTTCACTATGCTAAGAGGATAGAAAGTAGATAAATGGCCCTATTCAAAAATAATGCAGCCCTAGGGCCACCATTCAATCATTCAAGAAGCAAAAAATACCTACCATTCATCAAGAAAGGCTAAAAATGGACTAGACTTACTTGAGCATAAGTTCTTCCAACCATTCTAGCATCCACCAAGCATTAGCAAAGCAAAGATAACATCCAACTTCATCCAAAAAGCAAGAAGATTTCTCTCTCAAGCGGTGTGCACCACTTTCACAAGGCTATCTTCGGTAAGAAAGTAACATAATATTTTTATCCCATAAGTTGTGATTTGGAAATGAAGTGAGGAGATCTTATTTCCCTCTCACACTCACTTTTAAAAAATAACCAGGCCGGCATGCCTTTAAAATGTCAATTTGAAAATATGACATGTCAACTTAAAAATATAACATGAAATAATATAAAATAATCATATATGTGGGTAACTCGGGGCATTTTCCCCATAGTTTATTCAAAACTAACTAAAATAGCTAAAAATGATAAAATTACTCCGAATTGAAGGCTGGAGTAAGCAGGGGGGGACATCATGCCCCATCTAACCCCAACAATGTTGATAATCCATCAACGCCCCCACCAAAACAAGCAGTACGGCCTGGGTGAGATGATGACATCATCACTGGAAGTGGCCTAAGGAGAGAGGGCGCTAGGCTGAAAAGAGACTAGGAGGGTGTGTCAGGTGACCTGGATGAGAGGCAAGAGCCTCATAGCTAGAAAAAATGTCGCCAGTGTAGAAACAAGTGGGAGGCGTCATGTGACCCACCCCTAGGAGCCCCAGTCACCAACCTCAAGGATACAAGCCCTATAATGAGGCAGTCAGTAATGCCACTAAGCCATAGTACTCCTAAGAGAAGGACCAAAGGGTCTATCCATGACCACCACTTAGAAAATACTAGATGAAACCCATCATAGTCCTGAAAAAAGCGACCCTCTCTCCCTAGGCTTATATTTGAAGGTGCGTTGGTACTGGTACCACGTAACATGAGGCATCTTTTTTCAAGTAACTCTAATACTCAAGTAGAAATGGCAGATGATCTATATAGTCCTACTAATTTTTTTGCTATTGATGGTTATCGTCATGATGTACCAGAGAAAGTTATTGATAAATTGCCTTCATTTCAAGGGAAATAATTGTTAGAAAGTGACAACAAGGAAGGTCTTACTGCATTGCATGTGTCCTTGCATGCAGAAGACTTAAATAAAGAAGCCAAATTATAGTTAATGTATTTTTCCTAAGTTTTACTTTGGAAAATATATTAAAGTGATCTAATTATTAATTGACTTAATGGAACACTTTTTTTAAAGTGAAAGTGAAAAATATTTAAGTGATGGCTAATTTAATCTTGGCCATTGATCTCACCGGAGGATCTCATCCATTGATCCATAGTGAGATTAGGTTTTTCGCTTAGCCAATGAGTTAAAAGGAGGATCAATTGGTGGAGAGGACACACACACTTTCTGACAGAGAGATTCTTGCTCATAGCTGTCAGCTAGAGAGTGAGAAGGAAGTTTGAGAGAGAGAGTTGAGAGTCAAAGTGATCGACAGAGCATCCAGGCAAGAGGGTCGTACAAGTTCGCAAAGGAGAGAGAGTCGAGGTTGAGCTGCAGAGGCAACCGTACAGTCGACAGTACAGCAGGCTGTACAGATTCCGCACAGCAGGCTGTACGGATTCCGTACAGCAGGCCGTACAGCACAACAGGAGGCCATACTGCTGAACAGGTTTACTCAGTGAGTTTGTGTTGGTTCGATTTTGACAGGCTAGGCAAAAATCGATTTTCTGATATTGTAAAAGCTTCATATTTTCTTAATAAAATATCTTCTCAGACTGCTGCATCAATTTTCCCATTTTGGGTTTTGTCCGGGGATTTATACCCAAAAAGATTTGTGTCTATTGTGTGATTGATATTTCTCTAAGTGTTTTATTTCCACTGCATTTTATTTTGGTGAAGAAATCCATGTGTGGTTAAAAGTAAAAATTTGGGTGCATTAGCTAATCCAACTACTCCAGCCCTAGAGTGGATTTTAAGGAAATTTACATGGTATCAGAGCTCTTATGAGCAGATATGAGAGAAAGCAGCAGGTTGGTTGGATAGATCATTGGCATATCTATCCAAGGGTTACAGGTACTATTCATTATAGCCATACAGTTGAGAGTAGAGGATAGACTCCAGGGGGAATAGAACTTTCCTATGTGGAAAGAGAGGATCACCAAGATCCTGGATGTCAGTGATGCTGATGAGCACATTGATGATCAGAAGGTGGCTCCCAATGATCTGGCAGATTTAGCTAGGTGGAAGAAGATAGATTCCAGAGCTATGTTGATCATCTTGGATGGGGTGAAGGACCATATAGTCCCTCATCTATCTAGGAAGAAGTCTGCATTAGAGATGTGAAAGCTTTGGAGAGTCTCTACCAAAGCAAGAACGAAAACCGAAAGATGGTGCTGTAGGAGAGACTTGTAAATTTTTTTGAGTTTGCAGCTTGCTAGTTTATGTCAATGTTTCAGTGGTTTTCATTCCCAACCGGTTTTGCATAGGCTGGAAACTACTTATGAAAAATTCTCAAACAATTAAACACGCTGTAAAATCATACTAACAGGCAGAAAATAAATTTTAACATGCACACCATTAAAATTATAGACTCAGAATTTTTGACAAATGTGCCCTGGAAAAACCCCCACGGGGAAAACCAGTTAGAGAGAGAGATTTTTATTTCTTCAGCAAAAGTATCATCACAGCACTACAATGAAAATATAACTTATCTTCACCACCCACCAGAATCTTTCTCGAAATTTATGCACCTGTCTGAATCTCGATTTTTGTGCTTGCAACCTCGAAATGTGTGCAAACAGAACCTCGGTTTCTATGTTGGAAAAACACAGTCTGTACCACCTGTACGGTTCTCGGTTTGTGTGCAATAATCCACCTCGAAAACTGTGCAAAAATAAACCAAAAATCCGTATCTCGATTTCTATGTTGGTTCACTCCTCGAAATCCTTGTTTCACCTAGAAAAATGTGCAGACAGTATTGGGAATCGTGCCATGTACTACACCTCGAAAACTGTGCAGCAAACTCAGGTTTTGTGCCTAGTCAACTCCTCGAAAGCTGTGCCAGGAAATCTCGGGTTTTGTGCCCAGAAATTTCACCTAGAAAACCGTGCTGCAACTCGGGATGAGTGCCCAAATATTGTTCCTCGAAAATTGTGCCCTGAATTGTACTGTACGGCACCCTTGGGAAATGTGCCCAGAAATTAAATGCTGAAGATCTTCTCGATTTCGGTGCAAAGTCTCTCCTTGGAAATTGTGCTAGTCTCCTCTCTCTCAAAAACCTTCTCTTCACTTCAATCAACAAAAGTGAAGTAAAATTGCCACCCTCATGCTTTTTGATCAAACCCTAGGGTTTCCTAAATCCAATGGATGAGATAGATTTAGATCAACGGAGGAAATTAAATGATCCATTTATTTCTCATAAATATTAATTTCCTTCACCCACTTAAATTTATCAAAAAGTGACTTTGAGTTTATAAAGTCTCATTAAATGCTTTTACTAAGTCATTTAATGTGCGGGTCACCTTTTTCCCCCTTCTAAGTGACTTTAGGCAAAAGTCACTTGGGGAATACTTCCCTAGGTACAAAAACTAACACTCCCTTTTACCGAGGAAGGTGTTCTGCACTACTCCCAACTTGTCTCTGAAGAAGACAAACTTTCCCCTCCCCAAAGATTTTGTCAGGATATCTGCAACCTGCTCATCAGTGGAAATATACTGCAACTCAACTGCTCCTCTCTGGACGTAGTCACGGATGAAATGGTACCTGATCTCAATGTGCTTTGACCTGTCATGGAACACCAGATTCTCAGAGAGCTAAATGCAACTCTGATTGTCACAATAGATCACTGTAGGTCTAAGCTCCTGATCAAATAAATCTACCAACAACTTGCGAAACCACAGTGCCTCGCAAGTAGCTTGACTGGCTGCCATATACTCAGCCTCGGCAGAACTCAATGCAACGGACTTTTGTTTCCGATTGAACCCCGACACTGCTGCCGAGCCCAAACTGAAACAACAACCGGAAGTGCTCTTCCGATCCCTCACACACCCTGCCCAGTCTGAATCTGTGAAACCAACCAAGCTAACTCCACCCGAACCCCTGTAGTCCAAACCATAGTCCACTGTACCTGCTAGGTATCTCAGCACATGTTTTGCAGCAATCCAATGTACACTCCTAGGCTCCACCATGAACCGGCTAAGAGAGTTCACCGCAAAACACAAGTCTGGCCTGGTGTTGACCAGATACATCAATGATCCAATGAGCTGACGGTAAAGTGTAGGATCCACCAACTTACCCTCAGAAGCATGAAGTTGCTTCCAGTTGGTGATCATAGGTGTAGACATCGACCTGTAGTCCTCCATTCGAAATCTCCTCAGAATATCAACTGCATACTTCCCCTGTCCTAGGAAAATATGTCCAGGATCCTGCCAAACCTCCATCCCCAGATAGTAATGCATCAACCCAATGTCAGTCATCTCGTACTCCGCAGCAAGGTCTCTCTTGCAATGTGCAATGAGACGCTCATCCCCTGTGATAAATAAGTCATCAACATATAACAAAAGAATGAGAGGATCTCCACCAACCACAATGTAGTATAGGTTGGGATCACCCTCACTCTTCTGAAAACGCATCGATGTCAAGTACGTATCGATCCTGGAGTAGCAAGCTCTAGGAGCTTGCTTCAGTCCATACAAGGCTTTCCTCAGCCTGCACACATGAGAATTCCTCCCATGCATCTCGAAACCCTGTGGTTGCTCTAAGTACACCTCCTCCTGCAGAAGAACATTGAGAAATGCGATCTTCACATCCATCTGGTGGATCTTCCAACCCATCTCTGCTGCTATAGATATCACTTCCCTGATGGAAGAATACCGAGCAACTGGTGCAAAAGTCTCATCATAGTCAACTCCCTCAACCTGTGAAAACCCTCGAGCCACAAACCGAGCCTTGTACTTCTCCACACTACCATCTGCAGCATGCTTTATCTTGTAAAGCCACTTGGAAGTCACAACTGACTTCCCCTCTGGTCTCAACACTATCTCCCAAGCATCATTCTTCAAGATGGAATGGTACTCTTCCATCATGGCATCTCTCCATACCTGATGCTAAGAAGCCTCCTCAAATGTGGAAGGCTCAGAGTCATGAAGACTCGCAACAAGAGCCATCCCCAATCTGTCTGGCATCACTACTGTCTTGATCTCCTCCTGGGGTCTACCAAATGCCTCTGCCTCCTCCAAGGTATCCCAAAGCCACTTGGTCTTCCTCTTCCTTGAAGACTCCTCCCATACTGGTCTGTCCTCATCTGAAGAACTCCCAGAAGCAGAAGGTCCAACACCCCGAGGGCCAATAACTGATGAACCAGTCCCTGAAGAACCTGTAACCTGAGAACCAAAACCTGTGCCTGTATTTGTCCCTGAACCTGTCCCGGAAGTACCTGTCACCTGAACCACTGAACCTGTAGAAGCTGTGCCTGTACTCTATGATCCAATCACTCTGGAAACCTATGGACCTGAAACCTGTATCGAAAAAGCCTATGTCAACTGAGGTGTGGGAGCCTGTGGCTCCCTCTGCTCTATCTCTCTGGACTTCCTGAAGGCTCTCTCCTCATCAAACTTCACTTCCCGCCTCACTACAACTCTCTTCTGGCCAGGAAGATAAAGTCGGTAAGCCTTCGAAGTCTCATCATACCCCACAAAAATGCCTCTCTCTGCAGTGGGATCAAACTTTGTCCTCTTCTCAGAAGGGACGTGAGAGTAAGCCAAAGAACCAAATATGTAGAAGTGGCTCACCTCAGGGTTCTTGCCTCTGTACATCTCCTCAGGAGTCTTCCTCCCCAAAGCACAGTGAGGACTCCTGTTCTGCAAAGAAACTGCAGTGTTGCATGCCTCTACCCATAGAAAGAACGGCAACCCCTGATCATGGAGCATCACTCTCGTTGTTCCCACAATCGACCTATTCTTCCTCTCTGCTACTCCATTCTGCTCATGAGTGTAGGGAACTGCCAGCTATCTCTGTATACCCTCCTGTCTGCAAAAAGCATCGAACTCCTTGGAGGTATACTCACCCCCATTGTCTGATCTCAACATCCGAATCTTCTTCCTTGTCTGCTTCTCCACAAGGGCTTTGAACCCTTGGAAGACACTCAATACTAAGGGTGACTTCTTGCTCCTCAAGAAGTAGATCCAGGTCTTCCTGGAGTAGTCATCAATGAAGATGATGTAATACACAAAACCAGTCAAAGAGACTGATGACATAGGACCACACATATCAAAATGGATCAAGTCAAGCACTCCTGTTGCTCTGGTTTCACTGCTTGGAAAAGCAGTCTTGGTGTATTTTCCCAAAGCACACCCCCTGCACACATCACTTTGCTCAGTGTTGAACTTGGGTTATCCTATAACCATGCTCCTCAACAATCTCAGAGCTGGGTGATGTAAGTGGGCCATCCTCCGATGCCATAGCTCACATAGCTCACTGTTGCTGCTATGTGCTAGAGCATGCTGCGGCTGAAACAAGAGCTTGTACAGCTTTCCACATCTAACCCCAATGTCCATGGAGGTAGATACTCCTGTAGTCCTGGGTAATACTTGTACTCTCCCATCTGAGAAACATACCCCAAGACCCCTGTCCTCAATGGTGGAAACTAATACAAGGTTCTTCTTCAGCCCAGGGACATATAACACATCCCTCAGAGTCATGGGACTCATGGACTCCCTCTGAAATGTAATAGTCCCCCGACCAGCTACTCTAACAATGGTGTCATCACCTAGTACAACCTCCACATCTGTACCTATCTGTAATAGCTCGAAAAACATCTCTCGAACTCCTGTTATGTGGCTCGAAGCTCCGCTGTCAATATACCAAGTACCAGTGGTGGATGGACTCGTCTGATGGCCTGCCAACAATGAATGCTCCATCTCCATATCCACATCAGTGCTGGTAACTAAAGAGGCTCTCTTTCTCTCAATCTGTCCAACACACAGGGAAAACTCCCTCTGAAATCTGTCACCAAAGTCATCAACCTCCGTTGAAGCTGCAGTCTGATGTCCCTTCTTCTTCTTCTTGTTTGGACATTGTGAAGCATAGTGCCCAAATGTATGACAACCATAACACTTGATTTTACTCAAGTCCTTCTTCTGCCCACCCTGTTGCTGCTTGGCCCCACCCTTCTTGGGACCCTTCTTCTTCTTCCCCTTTGCTATCAAAGCCACGTTCTCCTCATCTACCCCACCCTGTGATGAACTACCCTGTACGAGACCTCTCCTGGTCTCCTCCTGCACAAAGTCATCCCACAATCTCTCCCAAGAAGGTAGGTTCTCTCTGCCCACTATAGCCTGCACAAATGCACCCCAGGGCTTGGAAGCCCCATTCACTGCTGTACGCACAAGCTCAGTAGCAGTAACTACCCCCCCAATTGCTGCTAGCTCATCTCTAACTGCAGATATCCTGGTAAGGTATGTTGTCACTCCCTCTCCTCCATTCATCTTTATACTCTTGAGTTTCTCCTTGAGAACCATCTTCCGGTTCTCATTGGTACTCTCATACAAGCTGGTCAAAGCAGTCCACATCAAATGTGCCCTAGCCTTGCCTGAAATGTGAGGGATTATATGATCTTTAACTGCATCTAGGATTATTCTTCTAGCCTTACAGTTCTTCTTGTTGAAGGCTGATAATGTTGCTGCATATGTCGCAACGAGAATCTGAACGGGGTTTGCTGTAGTATTCCTAACCACCTCCTCCCATAGTTCATTCTCCTATAATATCAGCAGAATCCTAGCCTTCCATGGCAAAAAGTTACCTGTCCCATCTAGCCTATCCTCCAACCTAAGTCCTGTAGCCATCTTTCAGCGAACCCAACAAAGTGTTGTTCACTAACAGAAGAAAATTTCTGAAATTACTGGGTTCTAGAAATTTCTGTGTCTGCAAAATACTATTGTTTTCTGCCCCCAAGCTCTAATACCATGTAAATTATTCTCTGTTTGCAGCTTGCTGGTTTATGTCAATGTTTCAGTGGTTTTCATTCCCAGCCGGTTTTGCATAGGCTAGAAACTATTTATGAAAAATTCTCAGACAATTAAACACGCTGTAAAATCATACTAACAGGCAGAAAATAAATTTTAACATGCACACCATTAAAATTATAAACTCAAAATTTTCGTCAAATGTTCCCTGGAAAAACGCCCACGGGGAAAACCAGTTAGAGAGAGAGAGAGATTTTTATTTCTTCAGCAAAAGTATCATCACAGCACTACAATGAAAATATAACTTATCTTCACCACCCAGCAGAATCTTTCTCAAAATCTGTGCACTTGTCTAAAACTCGATTTTTGTGCTTACATCCTCGAAATGTGTGCAAACAGAACCTTGGTTTCTGTACTGGGAAAACACAATCCGTACCACCTGTACGGTTCTCAGTTTGTGTGCAATAATCCAACTCGAAAATTGTGCAAAAATAAACCAAAAATCCGTACCTCGATTTCTGTGCTGGTTCATTCCTGGAATTTCGTGTTGTTTCACCTAGAAAAATGTGCAGACAGTATTGGGAATCGTGCCATGTACTACACCTCGAAAACGGTGCAGCAAACTCGGATTTTGTGCCCAGTCAACTCCTCGAAAACTGTGCCAGGAAATCTCGGGTTTTGTGCCCAGAAATTTCACCTAGAAAACCGTGCTGCAACTCGAGATGAGTGCCCAAATATTGTTCCTCGAAAACTGTGCCATGAACCATACTATACGGCAACCTTGGGAAATGTGCCCAAAAATTAAATGTTGAAGATCTTCTCGATTTCTGTGCAAAGTCTCTCCTTGGAAATCGTGCTAGTCTCCTCTCTCTCAAAAACCTTCTCTTCACTTCAATCAGCAAAAGTGAAGTGAAATTGCCTCCCTCATGCTTTTTTATCAAACCCTAGGGTTTCCTAAATCCAATGGATGAGATAGATTTAGATCAACGGAGGAAATTAAATGCTCCATTTATTTCTCATAAATATTAATTTCCTTCACCCACTTAAATTTATCAAAAAGTGACTTTGAGTTTATAAAGTCTCATTAAATGCTTTTACTAAGTCATTTAATGTGAGGGTCACCTTTTTCCCCCTTCTAAGTGACTTTAGGGAAAAGTCACTTGGGGAACACTTCCCTAGGTACAAAAACTAACAAGACTTTGTAGCACCAGGATGACCAAGGGAGAAGGAGTGGTGCCTTATCTTACAAGGCTCACACAAATTAGGGATGAGCTTGGAGCAGTGGGCTCTAAGACTGAGGATGAGGAGCTAGTTCGTATAGCGCTCAATGGCTTCTCTAAGCCATGGGACGTCTTTGTTAAAGGCGTGGTGGCAAGGGAGAAGCTCCCTGACTGGCAGAGATCATGGGATGACTTTGCACGCGAAGAGACCTGCATGGGTCAAGGTTCAGCATCATCTAGCGGTACCACACAGATTGTGGATGAAGAGGCTCTAGAACTAACAAGCAAAGGTAAGGGGAAGGCAAAGAAGAAGAACTTGGACATGTCAAAAGTCAAGTGCTTCATATGCCACAAGCATGGGCACTTTGCTTCCCAGTGCCCAGAGAGAAAGAAGAAGAACAACACACAGATGGCAGGTTCAACCGAGGTGGATGATTTCAGCAAAAGTTTTGATGAAGACTTTTGCTTGATAGCTTGAATGGCAAGTACCGTCGACAGTAGTATCTGGTTTGTGGACAGCGGTGCATCTTGTCACATGACAGGACATAGGTCATTCTTTAAGAGCTTGAAGGAGGGTGGAGTGAATCTCCATTTTGAGTTAGAAGATGATGCACGGTATCAAGCGCAGAGTGTTGGTACTGTTTCGTTTCAGAGGGAGTCTGGCAAACCTATCAGCTTTGCTGATGTGTTATATGTCCCAGGAATGACGAAGAATCTTATATCAGTTTCCACACTAGAAGACAAGGGTTTTCTAGTGACTTTCCAGGACAGGAAAGTATATATGATGCCACATGGATCAGATCAGAGATTGGACAGGATGATTGGGGTTTGGAGTGGGAAGGTTTACAAACTACAGTTTGAGCCTGCAAAGGCTCTGGTTAGCAGCAGCAGTAGTGATGGTGAGTTATGGCATAGGAGGATGGCACAGTTACATCATGGTGCACTGAGGCATCTGAGACAGGTAGTTATCGGAGTTCCTTTAGTACAGGAGGAGAAGCACAACCACTGCAAGGGTTGTGCATTGGGGAAGAACATCAGGAAACCTTTCCCACATAGTGAGCACAAGTCCGAGGGTGCCTTAGACTTGGTGCATCCGGATGTATGAAGAGGCTCTAGTCCTAACAAGCAAAGGTAAGGGGAAGGAAAAGAAGAAGAACTTGGACATGTCAAAAGTCAAGTGCTTCATATGCCACAAGCATGGACACTTTGCTTCCCAGTGCCCAGAGAGAAAGAAGAAGAACCACACACAGATGGCAGGTTCAGCCAAGGTGGATGATTTCAGCAAAAGTTTTGATGAAGACTTTTGCTTGATAGCTTGCATGGCAAGTTCCGTCAACAGCAGTATCTGGTATGTGGACAACGGTGCATCTTGTCACATGACAGGACATAGGTCGTTCTTTAAGAGCTTGAAGGAGGGTGGAGTGAATCTCCATTTTAAATTAGGAGATGATGCACGGTATCAGGCGCAGGGTGTTGGTACTGTTTCATTTCAGAGGGAGTCTGGCAAACCTATCAGCTTTGCTGATGTGTTATATGTCCCAGGAATGACGAAGAATCTCATATCAGTTTCCACACTAGAAGACAAGGGTTTTCTAGTGACTTTCCAGGACAGGAAAGTATATATCATGCCACATGGATCAGATCAGAGATTGGACAGGATGATTGGGGTTTGGAGTGGGAAGGTTTACAAACTACAGTTTGAGCCTGCAAAGGCTCTGGTCAGCAGCAGCAGTAGTGATGGTGAGTTATGGCATAGGAGGATGGCACACTTACATCATGGTGCACTGAGGCATCTGAGACAGGCAGTTATCGGAGTTCCTTTAGTACAGGAGGAGAAGCACAACCACTGCAAGGGTTGTGCATTGGGGAAGAACATCAGGAAACCTTTCCCACATAGTGAGCACAAGTCCGAGGGTGCCTTAGACTTGGTGCATCTGGATGTATGCGGACCGATGAGCGTCCATTCTTTTAGTGGTTACAGTTATTGCGTCACATTCATTGATAACTATTCCAGGAAAACCTGGATCTATTTCGTGAAGGCCAAGTCAGAGGTCTTTGAGCGTTTCCGAGTGTTTAAGACTCTCGTAGAGAACCAGATAGGGAGAAAGATTCAGATATTGAGGACTGACAACGGTGGTGAGTACACCGGCAGAGAGTTCATTTAGTACTGTGCATCAGAGAGGATCAAGAAGGAACATACAGTTCCTCACACTCTATAGCAGAATGGAGTGGCGGAGAGGAAGAACAGGACACTGGTGAGTGCAGCCAAGGCCATGCTATTTGATTAGGGATTACCACTATTCCTATGGGCCGAGGCATTTCGGACTACAATATATGTCCAGAACAGGTGTCCCCACACAGCATTGGGGAGGAAGACACCTGAGGAGGTATTTACAGGTACTAGACCAGATGTGAGTTACTTACGCATATTTGGGAGTATCTGCTATTGTCACATTCATGTTGACACTAGGAAGAAGCTACATCCTTCTGGAGAGAAGAGGCTTCTAGTTGCTTACAGTGAGACTTCCAAGGCTTATAGAGTATATGTCCCAACTCGCAAGAGGATCATTGTGAGAAGGGATGTCCAGTTTGATGAGGACAGAGCCTTGAGAAGATCTATGGACTTACCAGCACATGAGCATCCAGCTGAGGACTCGGGAGTCAAGCTGGAGGAGTCACAGGTACTGACACAGGGAACAGGCTCTGATAGTCAGAGAGAGTCAGGTGGACGGGATCCTCCTATCATTGATGTGGAGGATGAGCAGCAGCAGGAGGAGGATATCCAGCAACCGCAGCAGGTAGACACTAGGCCACAGCCTAGGTGGTATAGGTCCACAGTTCAGGATTCTAGGCAGGTGAGTCTTCCACAGAGCTCCATGAGGCGGAGCAAACCACCAAATAGACTGAGCTATATGGCATTGATGACAGAGTTGATTGACTCTGAACCTTCTAGTTTTGAGGAGGCTGCACAACATGATGTGTGGCAAGAGGCCATGGTTGAGGAGTATGACTCAATCATGAAGAATCAGGTATGGGAGGTTGTGCTAAGGCCAGAAGGTAAAAAGGTGGTGGGATCCAGATGGATCTACAAGGTAAAGCATGCAACAGGCGGAAGTGAGGAGAAGTAAAAGGCACGCTTCGTGGTGAAGGGTATTCGCAGAAGGAAGGTATTGATTATGAGGAAACCTTCGCCCCTGTCGCCAGGTATTCTTCTATTCGGACTATCCTATCATTGGCAACAGAGATGGGTTGGCGCATTCAGCAGATGGACGTGAAGACTACCTTCCTCAATGGGGTTATTGAGGAAGAGGTATATATTGAACAGCCAGAGGGGTTTGAGGCGGAGAGCAGGGAGTCGCACGTATGCAGGTTGTAAAGAGATCTTTATGGGCTCAAGCAGGCTCCTCGAGCATGGTACTCGAGGATTGACATCTATCTACGAGAGATGGGTTTCCAGCAGAGTGAGGCAGACCATAACCTGTACTTCTTGTCAGGTGAGGTACCTCTCATACTGGTACTATATGTGGATGATCTCTTTCTTATAGGAGATGAGAGGTTGATCAAGGACTGCAAGTCCAATCTTGCAATGGAGTTTGAGATGAAAGACCCTGGGTTGATGCATTACTTCCTAGGTCTGGAGGTTTGGCAAAGAGATGGGTGCTTCTTCATTGGACAGGGGAAGTATGCAGTAGAGCTATTGAGGAGATTCAGGATGGAGGACTGTAGATCTATAGCCACACCTCTAATTACCAACTAGAGGAAGATTGATGTATCCGGATCAGAGGAGTTTGATCCTACACTGTATAGGCAACTTACCGGGTCGCTTATGTATCTAGTCAACACTCGACCAGACATCAACTTTGCAGTTAACTCTTTGAGTCAGTTCATGGTGAAACCTCGAAGAGTGCATTGGACAGCTGCGAAGCACATACTTCGCTACATCAGAGGCATAGTGGAGTACGGTTTGGTTTATGAGCGCAGTGGGAGTATGCAGTTGGCAGGTTTCACGAATGTTGACTAGGCAGGATGTGTAGAGGATCGGAAGAGCACTTCAAGTTGTTGCTTCAGCATTGGATCAGGGGTTGTCTCTTGGTTCAGCAGGAAGCAAAAGTCAGTTGCATTGTGCTCAGCAGAGGCTGAGTACATGGCATCCAGCATGGCTACATGTGAGGGGATGTGACTGAGGAGGTTGCTCTCAGGATTGTTCGAGAGTGAGTTGGAGACTACTATAGTTCATTGTGATAATCAAAGCGGTATCAATCTTTCTAAGAATCCACTGTTCCATGATAGGAGTAAACACATTGACATCCGGTATCACTTCCTCAGAGATTGTGTTCAGAGAGGAACCACTCGGTTGGAGTACATTCAGACAGATGAGTAGGTGGCAGACATATTCACCAAGGCACTTTGTAAACTCAAGTTTGTAAAGTTCAAAGACAAGTTGGGGTTGTTACTGAATCCCTTCCTCGTTGAGAGGGAGTGTTAGAAAGTGACAACAAGGAAGGTCTTACTGCATTGCATGTGTCATTTCATGCAGAAGACTTAAATAAAGAAGCCAAATTGTATTTAATGTATTTTTCCTAAGTTTTACTTTGGAAAATATATTAAAGTGATCTAATTATTAATTGACTTAATGGAACACTTTTATAAAATGAAAGTGAAAAATATTTAAGTGATGGCTAATTTAATATTAGCCATTGATCTCACCGGAGGATCTCATCCATTGATCCATAGTGAGATTAGGTTTTTCGCTTAGCCAATGAGTTAAAAGGAGGATCAATTGGTGGAGAGGACACACACATTCCAACAGAGAGATTCTTGCTCATAGCTGTCAGCTGGAGAGTGAGAAGGAAGTTTGAGAGAGAGAGTTTTATAGAGAAGACGGAGAAGCAGAGAGTCAAAGTGATCGACGGATCATCTAGGCAAGAGGGCCATACAAGTTTGCAGAGGAGAGAAAACCGAGGTTGAGCTGCAGAGGCAGCCGTACAGCCGGTCGTACAACAGCCAGCCGTACAGCAGACCGTACAACAGGTCATACAGCAGCAGGCCGTACGGATTCCATACAGCAAGCTGTACAGCATAGCAGAAGGCCATCGATTTTCTGATATTGTAAAAGCTTCATATTTTCTTAATAAAATATCTTCTCAAACTGCTGCACCAGTTTTAACTTTTCCCATCTTGGGTTTTGTCCGGGGGTTTATACCCAAAAAGATTTGTGTCTATTGTGTGATTGATATTTCTCTCAATGTTTTATTTCCACTGCATTTTATTTTGGTGAGGAAATCCATGTGTGGTTATCAGTAAAAATTTGGGTGCATTAACTAATCCAACTACTCCAGCCCTAGAGTGGATTTTAAAGAAATTAACAATAATGGTGTTAAAGAAATTTACATGAAGATGTGCATATGAAATTATTTATTTTATATTCAGAACAAGACACATTAGATTGGTTTACAGAATTGCCTGATAACAGCATTAAGACCCTGAAAGAGCTAAATAGTGCTTTCACAAAAAAATGGGCCAAACGTAAGGACAATTGTCATTTGTTGGCTGCCCTTAGCATGGTTAGGAAGAATGAAATGAGACTATGGAAGAGTTTAACAGGAGGTTTAACGAGCTAGTTCAAACTTTTCCAATCAACATTAAAACTCCATAGGCAGCCATTATCATTCATTATATTGAGGCCTTTAATGGAGAAATATGTAATCGACTAAGAGATAAGGATCTTCAAGACCTTAGAGCAGCCCAGATTTCTGCAGTAAGGATTGATAAAAATATGCAAGCCTCAAGAAGGTCAAATCTACCAAGTTTCACATGGGGCAGTACTTCTAAGGTAGAGCCTAGGACAAAAGCAATTACAGTTAACAGTCTTGATTCTCCTCATAATCCTATTAAGGCCCTAACATAAGCAATCAAGAGTTTGGAAGCTAGCTTTACTCAGCAGAATGGTGCCCTTAAAAATAGGTTGGTACAAGTGGAAGAGCTCAACAGAATAGATTTCATCCGAGGGGAAATAAAAGATGGAAAAAGATTCAAGGCCCTATACAAAATCAAAGACCTCTTAATCCCATAGAGCCCACAAATTTGGTTTAACATGAGGCTCCTCCTTTTTGTAGGGCTTGTAACAAGTTTCTTGGGGAAGCAAATTGTGTTAAGTATAGACAAAGCAATGGTGAAGAATCCATAGACTTCGATGGCAACAATTTTGTTGGATTCTTGGATGGCATCAATATTGTAGGCAAGACTTATTCCCTCTTTAATAAACAAATGGCTCAACTAAAAGGGAAAGGTGTGGGAATTGATAATCTTACTAAGTTGTATAGTGAAAAACCCACACCTTAGCAAGTGTTAGAAATAATGAGATATAAAGGAATGACATATCAAAAGAGTGCAAATGATAAAACAAGTACTAGACAGTATGATTCAACTTCTAGACATCCTCATCAAATAATGATTTCACCAAGTGCACGTGCAGATTTAAATATTGATTTGGGTGGGATGGATGTCCAAAGCTAAGATGCTTTGTTGAGATTATGTCAAACACTTAGCCGACAACTAGATTTCAGTCTCCAATAATTATTCACCATTAATGCATGTTAAACCCTCAAGCATTCAAATGGCATTATGAGCAGAAATACAAATGACTAAGAACTGAAAATTTGCAGCGAAAAACTAATAGTAGACAAACATTGACCATCAAAACCGGAAAATGGTTTTGAGGAAAAAATTGAGAAATACTAAGATGACCAAGACTGACAATGTTACATCATACCTTACCAAGATCTCACAAGTACGTGTGAGTTGGGTGTTGTTGGTGAGAAAGTGGATGATACAAATTTGGTTAGAACTGCCTTGAATGGTTTCTCAAAAACATGGCAAGACTTTGTGCGTGCAGCTGTTGCCAGAGAGAACATGCCTACATGGACTAGACTTTGGGACGACTTCATACAGGAGGAGCTGACAGTTAGCTCCAGCCACACAGACCAACAGCATGGGGATGATGAAGAGAATGTTGCTCTTACAAGGAAGAGCAAGCAGAGGCCCAAGAAAGGCCTAGGTGTTGAGTCTAGCTCGAAAGGTGAATAGAAGGACATGAGCAAACTGCAAAGTGAAATGCTTTGCATGTCACAAGACTGGTTACTATGCGAGTCAATGTGGGTAGGAGAGTTACACGTAGCCATAAATGCAGTGACAGACATCTCCCCCAGCCAGCTGTAGATCAGTAATACAAAATCTATGACTGAACTCACTGGATTAATGAGATAGGAATGTGCAATCAATGAGAGAGAGAAAAGGTGCATTTATCAAAAGAAGTTTCTTGCACTTCTCATGGATATTTGTTGCATTTATTACATAATTTTTGTTACATCTATTATAGGTATTTATTGCATCTAAAGTACTGCAATTCTGGAGAGAAGTGTTCTTTTAATGAAGAGAGAGAAGTGTGTTTGGCACGAAAATTTCACCTCATTTCCTATTTAGTATTTATACAGGTGAACAAGTATGTAATGCTAGTTTGGCCTTTAACAAATGCAGGGCAGCTATTAGGTTCACAAAAGCCTAAGTACATTTGCTCATTTCAATTTCTTATTTAGACATTAGGCCCGCTAAGGTAAAAACCTAAACCGAATCATCTCCTGTTTCATGCTTTAAAAAAATAGAGAAAAATGATAGGATTAAGTAAAGTTTGCCAGGATATATCATATTACATTCAAGCAACTTTATATACTATCACAATCATTTTGAGAAGAAAACCCAACAGCTCATCCAGACAAAAGTGCGTGACTAAGATCAAACAAACATAAAATTGGAGTTCTGAAAGACACAAATGGAACAAGAGGAATAGGCAAAATGCATTAATACTGAGAAAGCATTCACTAATTACCTAAGTTGATCCTTGGCAGATTTGGCATCAGTAATTATACAACACACAATAATCCTTCTTCTCCATGCATGTGACAAATATGACAATAAGGTGAATTGTAGTATTTACTTCATCCACAAAATAAAATAAATAGCACGAATTCTTGTTATGTCGAACTGTTTAAATGTTTAACTACAGGAGATGGGAGCATGGGACAGTAGCCAAAGATTCAAAAACTCAACCAGTTCCCAATGTCCAAAGTTAATTATAAGCACATATGCCAAGTTTCCTCTTACAACAAGAAGCTGCAGAATAGAGAAAACTATAAGACTATCCTGGAAGAAATTCAAGAAAGAAAGAAAAAACAAATATGCAGTATTGATCTGTAGATTTTCCCATGTCTAAAATGTATAAAACACAATGTTCCCATATTTGCCAAAGTTCTCATTTTTTAATAATAGATTCTTGAACATACAATTTTAGAGACTATATTCTTCAGGTAACATGAAATAAAGATTCACCAACCCATTCATCATAATTTACAAGTATTTCCTTGAATATCCCTAGCTAGTGCTCCATAAGAAAGCATTGACTTAGGGGCTTTTTCCCATCAGGCAGTGAGACTAAGGAGCTCTGCCTTACAACAATAGAAGGTTTAAATTCCTATGCCATTTGAATATTTGAAAACACTGTTAACAAAATCACAAGTTATTGTGCAAATGATGTAACACAAAGACAAACTTTTGGTCTTTATATATATTCCTTGACAGTTACTCAAGTACAAAAAGAGATGTTACTCTTTTACAGTTAAAAGTCCTCAGAGAAAAGGTAAGTTATGGAAGCTACCTGATAGCATCTCCAGTTCGCAGTCTGTACAATGGAAGAATGTGTTCAGGTGCAAGTGGCCCACTACAGACCCTGCGACCATGCACGGGGACAGGGTTGCTGTCCTCCTGAAACTTTTGTTTCCGCCCATCATTCCTAAAATTTTCAGCATTGTCCTTATAGATTTGCATCTCCTGGGCTCTACAGAACTCAGATTTCATGCACTCCCTCCACGTTGGGCTTTCACAATGGATATCATCCTCAAAAACATCAAATCGCCCTCTGCAACAATTACAGTGCGATGACTGCTTTATGTGGTAAAAAATAGTTTCAGGTGACCTATATGTCTTCCATAGTTAAAAAACATTCTATAGTTTTGTCTCATTCAGTCATTCAAATGACCTCATTCTACTTTGCCCCAAAAGTTCTGCTAGTGTAGTTTTGAACTATGATGCCTGCAAATCTATTATACAAGGAATATAAATAAAATCTATAAATATATTATTTATAGTGACCACGAACAAATTGCAACCTATATATTATTTAGCCAGAGAAGAACTCCAAAATTCCAAATTTCAATGGCTGACCAAAATTATTAGCAGATTCCGCTAACCCATATTAAGTCTAAAATAGGTTTTAGACTTGACTGAACACCATTACATGATATATGATAATAAAGTCACAACGCATAGCACAGTGTACTTTTCTCAGATGTTAGAAGGGCTTTGAGAATAAATGATAGAAGATAAGCACTACAAAGGACAAGGGTTGGAAACAAGTTGCCTCATGCCGTACTTGAGACCATTTAGACATTGAAGTGGAAAATAGGGCTTTGACCCTGGCTGAACCCGCATCACATGGTCTCCATCCTGTGAACTCTTCAATGTTATAAAAATGTTTCCAAGTTTAAATCACCATTGTTTATAAAATTTTGAAAAAAAAAATCAAAATTTGTAAACATTCAAAAATCCTGTTATTGGTCTTATCAATATGTCTGCTGCAAAAAAAGATTGTTCATAAATTCCTGCTACAGAAGTACTTGCTTTTGGAGTTCTTACAAAAACACCATTACCTTCTCTAAAGTTTCTACTCTGAGAGAGTGAATGTTATTAGGAGACTGGAAATATGATGGTTTATCCTTTGAGTCCTCACTTCCCTTTGTGGGATTTTGAGGTTCCAACTGTTCTTTTGCTGGATGAAGCTCATCATGATCTTTAATCTATCAACAATGCCAAACAAGAGCATTGAAACAATATTGACATGTAAGAGAGAGTGAGAAAAAAATTCAGCACTACTATTATGAACAATTATAGGAGACAAACTTGTGGGAAAACAAAGCCATTGCAATCCCTATGTGAGATTCAGAAAAACTAATATATTCCATACCAAAGCAGCCTGAGCTTTCAAGTCCTCCACGTCAAAGTTCCAGGCACTGATCCCTCGCTTGTACTCATTCTAAATTCATGTCAAAAGCAATAAATTTAACAAGCAGTATCAAGTTAAATGTCTGTAAACTCTATATCTCTTGTTCTACAACCTCATTCTCATTTCCAATGCCTGCAGACTGCTAGTGTCTAAATAAGGAAACATTGTATCCTAATTTCTATAGAACATATATTGCAAAAATCCCATCGACAAAAGTTGGAGAAGAAAACAAAAGATGGGCAATACAGATAATATTTTGAAATTTGATCAGTGATTAGATACAGCACTGTGGCATTGCAACAGGCAACACCAAAAATAATTGGATGTCTTTCCAGTTATGTTGAATCTTACTCACCAATGGCTCCAAACAGCTCGAATGTAGTACATAAGGCTTACTGTTCATGAGAATGTGGTTAAATTTTAATCCAGTTCAGAGGTTGGCTAGAAGCAATGTTGCAAACATCATGACAGGGAATTATTGCTCAGGGCCCAGAAAGAAATCCATCCACAATATCAGGGAAAATATCAGAAAATATCAGCAAACTTTAAAAAAAATACAACAATAATCATTTTTTTTGGAACATCTGAAGCAACCCTCTCCATCTATCCCCTTTATGGGCAAATGTTACAGTGAGTAGCCTCTTTGCTCTCAATACCCTGTTTTCCCTCTTCAAAGTGAGCAAACAAATCCAAAAAATCTAAAGAGCTCTTCCCTCAGCCGATATTTTCCATTTTCTCATGATATTTTGCGATATATTGCAATATATTTAAAACTTGCAAAAATCATGATTTTTTTGAGCAATAATATCACCAAGGTCAGACTCAGAGGATCATGATATATCATGATGTTAGTGATAGGTCGCTAATGTTTGCAACACCAGTTACAAGCAATTTTCTCAAAACATTTCCTATATGTAATTTGCTGAGACCTTGACTAATTAAATTCCCTCAAATTAATAATCAATGATTCCTTACACTTTACTATTCAACCAAAGCAATTACAGGTAATTTAGTTGTTAACTAGGTCTTGTTGGGGATTGATTTTATTATGCTTCCTTGGCATTCATAGTTACTAATATCATAAAATGAAATACTAATCTCGTAAAATGAAATATCAGGAACTCATAATTAGGAAGACACATAAAAGACCCAAATGTTATCTTTGAGTGATGAATTTACCTAATTACTTATTCTTTCCATATGGAAAATGTGTTTCTATGTTCCTCAATGCATTGCAATAGAGAATGGTTGAGTCAATCATGAATTTGAAAGCTTTAAAAGATAATCATAAAACAGAGAAGCATACCACCTAAAATATCCTCACTAGAAACACATTATCTTGCCATGTTTAAATCTGCAACAAAACAGTAAATGTTCCTTTCTGCATATGTCATTATAGAACTTATCCAATAGGGAAACATTTCCTTTCACAGCATTTCTGATTGCATTGATATGTTGAGAATCATACGCAACAGTTGAATATCTTTCTCAATGCATGTCTCAAAATATTATAGGATAAACAAAATGCCAAAAACAAAGGTAAAACAAGGGAAACGGAGAAAAAAGAGCTGAAACAATGCGAAAAATACTGTTAACATCAACTGATTCATTCTAAATACTAACCAACCATACAACCTCTCTCTCCACCACTTCCACCTCTGCATGATTTGACTACATAAGACATTGTTTAGACAGGATTATAATAACAGTAATAGTGAACAAACCTGAGATCTCTCTTCTTTCTCCCCATAAGGCATTTTCTTTTGTGCAAGTCTGTCTGCTTCTTTAAGCTGCAGCCAATGCATCAATTTCCGTAATTAACAAATGAACAAGAAAGAAAATAAAAGTAAATCTATAGAAGAAAGTATGACATTGAAGTCAAAAGCCATTTTCCATGCTTACTAAAATCACAATTTTTTAAGATCTGACCTTTAATGCCCTAAGGCGATCACCTAGTGGAGGTAAGTCATCCAGCAATGTTCGAGCCACATACTCACTGGATCGAGCATGTTTGAAGAAGGAGTGTTTCAAGAGCCTTTCTGCAGATGGTCGCTTTGTTGGATCCTTTACCAAGCACATAGCTATCATTTCCTTGAAAGACTGAAATGAGAAAAAACATAAAAGCTATCATGTACCTAAAGATTGTTAGCTATAATTTGTAAGTCAAATACATAAAAGTATTGATCCAACAGTACTCCTTAGATCATTGGCATACTTTAGAAAATCTTTTATCTCTTTCATAGTCCAGGCCTGGAGGTGCATTCTGCAAGGTCATAAGCAAAACCTGCAGCACACAACAGAGCGGATTTAAACTGAATTTTAATAAAACCACGATGGTGAGTCATAGCGGTAATAACTTTTTGTTACAGTTCACACGGCCAGAGCAGCTTCCACCTTCATTGGAGGGTACTTGGAAAATGGAGCATGACCATGGGCAAGCTCCAACGCTGTTATTCCAAAGGACCATATATCGGCTCTACAGGAAAATCCATTTTCAGGAATGGTGAAGACTTACATACAACCTCAAATAGATACAGTGTCTACCATGAGATACTTGCTGGAAACATACAAATGTAAAAGAAAAGCATGAGCAGCTCACTTGAAATCATAGCCATGAAGCTGCTCCATAACCTCAGGTGCCATCCTGTACAACATATAACCAATAATAAAATGGATATGATAGTTTTGCAGTACAAATAGTCATTAATGTTCATCGGCAATGACATCTCCAAAACAATATGCACCTAACACAACATTCACAAATACATTTTACTGATGAACAGAACAACAAATCCACAAATACAGTTCAGAAGAAAAAGTTAAGAGCTTGAAACATGCACCAGCATGGCGTCCCCACAAAAGTAATCCTGGATCTTTGTCTATCACCAGTATCAAACATGCAAGCAGAGACACCAAAATCTCCTAACTTAATTGCACCGCTTTCATCAACTAAAATATTCCCAGCCTGTAGGAGTATGAATACACAGGTTAAAACTTCGATAATATGAAAAAGAATGTATTTTAAAAAGCACAGAAAATCAAAAACCATATAAGAAGTTAGAACATAGGCTATTCAAAAATTATATCCTATAATAAGTCTGATGCGAGCATGAGCGTGTAACACTTCTAAATTATAATACATTACATGAAGAAAATGCATTTTGCTATACTCTGCCTAATTGGTGATGGTTATTATTTTGTCATATTCAGAATTCAGGAAGATAGGGGACTGGAAATCATGATGTCAGCGCCCACGGAAACATGCTTTCAAAACGTTTCAAAACTCTTAACACAATGTATACTCCAGAAGATTCACTACTACTATGACGAACTGTGAAAATCGGCATTCTCAAATACTTTCATTTGCCAGTGTTTTAGAGAGATTTTGCAGAGGCCATCAGGAGTTCTGATTCTGTGCTGCACTAAGGCTGAGGCCAACTTATGTCTCAAAGGACAATGTTACTCAGAATTACACAGGACAATGTGATCACAGGGGCTAACTATATTACCAGAAATGACAAACAGGAAACAAAACAGAAAACGGGGTCAAACCCAGCAACAAGGAGTCTAAAGTTTTGGGGATAAGAAATTATTTACGCATTTGGCCCTACATATGCATGAATAATTAAATTTTAACTATCATCATGGAAAGTTGGAAACAAATGACAAATCATTAAGTGGAAAGTTGGAAACTAAATATGTATGGACATTGGAAACAGAGATTGAAGTTAATTTTAAAAAACATTGCCCTTCATTCCATTTAGAATTTGTATATAAAGAATGTCAAAGACAAGAAATCCTAGGAGAACCCTGTTGAAGCATTTTCTTCTATTAGTTTAATCAGTGGATTTGTTATTTGTTTGTTCTCTAGATACAACCCCTAGAAAAGTGGCAGGCAGAGACCCAGGATACTTCCTAGATCAATGAGACCACAGACCTCCGCTCGATCTTTGGCTGACAGAGCCGACCTCACAAAGTTTTTGGGGTGTTCCCATTCCCACTCCCCGGACAGGTCTCATCTCAGCTCTACAATTCACCCCCTCTTCAGACTCCCCGGACAGGTCTCATCTCAGCTCTACAATTCACCCCCTCTTCAGACATCTATCTGTCATCACCAAGTTCTTTCTTGAAGCATTGAGTGTTAGGATAGTCTCTGTGATCCATCCCAATTCCTTCTGAAGATTTCAGTCTGAACCTCTCAGCCTTGGACTCTGCCCCAAGGGCAATACCAAACAGTGTAGTAGAAATGTTGCAAACATCGCAATATATTGCAACTCTGTCAGCTTGGCGACATTATCGCCAGAAAAAATTACGATTTTTTCAAATTTTGTAAATATTGTAATATTTTGAAATTATCATGATATATTGGCAAAATATCACTAGAAATTGGAAAATATCGGCTGAGTTAGGATATTTTTGGAGTTTTTTGCTCAGTTTGAAGAGGGAAAGCTAAGTTGCCAGGGTACTCAGGCACTGGGACGGGTATGGGTACGCCACTTTTTGAAATAGGGTACTTGGGTACGTCGGGGTACTGTGTGTGTATATATATATATATACACACACAGTACCCCGACGTACCCAAGTACCCTATATATATATAATTTTCAAGTTTAAATTATAAATTTATAATTTTCAAGTTTTCAACAAGTAACACACATTTGACATTGGTATTGCTGCTTGCACATTAATTCAAATTACATATATGATATTGATATTGATATGAATCTACCAATCCTAGGGCAGACAGTACCATTTGTTGATCATAGGCGTGAGCCTCTATTGAGGAAGAGCAGCAATATTATTTGCTGAGACTAAATACTGTAGGGTCGTGGTCATTTAGCAGCCCTATTCCAGTGCATGAGGGTGCAGCACTCCTGTGGAAGCAACAATCAGAAACTTACACTTATTAAGGGTGTCTTTCTCCTTCACGAGCTGCATACTATCAATCTGGGTGTGACCTCTTACAGCTGGGCATGCCTCCATTGTTCGGGCATTAATCTCATGCAAGTGCTGTCCTAAACTCTGACAATATTTATCTTATTTGCAGCAGCAGTCCCTGCCTCAACAGTCCACCTTCAACAATATTTAAAGTCAGATTTATTCTCTTATAATATATGATTGGCATTGAATATTTAGGAAGCAATTAATATTCTTATCTTGTTTATTATTGGGTTCTTATTGTGGTGTTAAACCATTGGGGTATGCAAACAACCTTAAACAATAATTACTCCCTCCCAAGTCCTAACATTGCGTACAAACCAACAAGTCACCAACCAAATCAAGCAGACGTAAACCAGCAGTGAAGGAATTTGGGGTCGGATTTAAGTTGGGATATTACACCATTGACTCACCAGCAGGAAGTCAAGGTTGGCTGAAAATATCAGACCCTCTATCATTTGATGCAGAGACTGGTTTGTCTACTGAATGAAGTACCCGTGGAGTACCCAAACTCGTGGTACGCGGCCCTTTTTAAGTACCAGTACCCAAATTTCTTTGACCAAGTACCCGGTACTTTCACGGTAATCCCAGAGGTACCCGGTACGGTGGTATGGGTGCCCAATCCCCCGGTATGGGTACCCTGGCAACGGAAAAGCAGGGTATTGAGAAGAAAGGGGTTATTCACTGTTACATTTGGCCAGAAAAGTGCTAGAGAGAGGAAGTTGTTTTAGATGTTCAAAAAATTGAAACATAATTGGATATTTTTATATTTTTTTAGTTTTTTTATATTTTTCGATATTTTCCAATATTTTCCCCAATGTTGCTGATAAGTTTCTTTCCAGACCCTTGGAGATATATTCAATGACATAATTGTTGATTTTTTCTCATATAGCAATAGAGATACAATTTTCAGATCTGATAATTACTTCCTAATGATTTTCAAACATTAATTTCATCCCACTGATATCATTGAATAATTAATACACTGAAAATTTCAACTTAAAATTGCAGTGGAAACAAAAAAATCATAGAAACACAGCCATGCACAGTCGACACAAGAATTTTACCCTGGAAACCCAAACTTGGGAGAAAACCCAGCCAACTTTTCTTAGAAGAAATCAGTCCAATAAGTACATTACCATTCATGAAGAAAACCTAGCAATGTAGTGAACCTCCTTTCATGAGGAAACCCTAGCAAAATGAGCCCTCCTTCATGAGGAAACCCTAGCGAACCTCTCGGGAGAGATAGCGAACCTCTCGGGAGAGATAAGAACCCCAGATATTTACTCCTTGTGCCTTTTCTAGGCCTTCTTGAAAAGTGCGCATAAGTGGAGAAGAGAAGATGTGTTATATTGTTGACAAAATGAAGTGTTAGCTACTTATTTATACACTTCAATTCATTGTAATTTCTCTTATGGGCCAACTTGTCCTTTTGATGGGGCCGATTTGTACTTTTGATCTTCACCTTTCATTTTGTCTTCAAGGCCAACTTGTCTTCTTGTCTTCAATCTTTCTTAGGACTTCTTCAATGCTATTTGAGACTTCTTCAATGGTATGACTTGTCTTCTTGGTTATCTCTTCTTTAGTAGAAAAGTTGTCCATGATGTATTCATCTCCTCACATGCACGTCTATTCACACATAGAATTCTAATGTTGAATAGACCCACTAAGAAGTCCCGGACACTTCTTAGTATATCAATTCAACATTAGACAAGACTTGTATATTCCACAAGGGGATGAAAGCACCTATCAAATAAACAAGTCAAACACTCTAACATAGAATAGATCACTCCATCACGGAGCACTCCCTCACAGAATATGCAATGTGACCTCGAGCCTTATTCACACTTAGCCAAATCACATGACTAAGCAAGGTTGTGCAAGCACCTCGAGCCTTATTCACACCTAGCAAAATCACATGGTCATTTCCCATTAGTGAATGTATCATTCTCCTTTGTCAAATCATATGACCAATCTGGTAGAATGTTTTCCCGATGTTGCACCCTAGAGAAACATCAACACTCCCTCTCAATCTGCATCATGACAAGCTTGATTGGTGAGAATTTCCTCAATCTATAGCTCGAGTCTTTCACTCCTAGCCAAATCAAAAATGGCTATCTGGATAAAGACTGTGCCTAGGCCATTCACCACTAGCCAAATCACAAGGCCATTTCCCATGAGAGAATGTATCATTCTCCCTTGGTCAAATCAGCATGACAAATCCGGGAGAATGTCTACCCAATGCTGCTCATCTATAGAACCATCATGGTGTCTGGGCCATTTAATGTTGCTCATCTATAGAGCCATCACGGTATCTGGGCCATTCACCGCTAGCCATATGACAAGCTCCGAGGGTGAATGTCTGCCCAATGTTACTCTTCTGTGGATATGTACTGGAGCTTCATTACTCCCTTTTGCACCATGTCTCGGATGAAGTGCCATTTGATCCTAATCAAAGAGTCCTGCCAGGAGATTTTGAAGTCACACTGCTTCACGACTTATGACACTGGCCGCAATATACTCCACATATGCTATACTGAACGCTAGAAAAGCCTACCTCCAGCAAATCGAGGATATCATAGTCAATCCCAAGCTGAAGTAGCACCCCGAGGTGATATTTCTATCCACTAAACTCCCTACCCAATCAGAATTTCTATATCCCTACAGCCTCATTTCACCACCTAAGACATATCTCAAACCATATCCAACTATACCACGCAAGTACTTCAACACATGCTTTGCCGCAACCCAATGTACATGCCTCAACTCTGGCTCAAGGTGTTCACTGCAAAGCAAAATATATGGCCTGGTGTTAACCAGGTACATCAAGAATCCAATCAGCTACCTGTATATAGTGGGACCCACCAAATCTGAATCTGAAGCAGAATCACTCAGCTTCTTCAGATTTGTCACCATAAGTGTAGCCATGGTCTAGTAGTTCATCATACCAAATCTGCTCAAGATCTCAACTATGTACTTCCCCTAACTATGGAAGATCTCACTTCATCTCTACCACACATCTAATCCCAAGAAATAATGCATCAGGCCAGGATCCTTCATTTCAAACTCATAGGCTAACTTCCTTTTCGAGAGGGAGGTACTCCTAACTGGGGCACCTCCTCCATCATTAACAAATTGTGTTGCAGCTACTCCCTCTATGCGGGAGCACCCTACTCCCTCTGCACTTGAGTATCATGCTCCCTCTGCATCCGAACACCCTACTACCTCTGCATCTGAGTATCCTGCACTGAAGCAACCTGTTGCCTTCTACATTGTTCATTCCTGTGTATCCATCTGTGTCATCTCCCACCAAGTGGTTCCACTGAGACGAACCTCTTGCTCCCTCAAGAACACTGAATACCATCCATGACTCTCTTTGAGCCTACAAAATGTGCCATCTGTAATGTCCTCTTCTGCTTAAACACCACGAATCATCCTACTAACCTATTTATTTCCCATAGGTTCGAGCGGGTACTGACAATCAGGGAATTGACTGAGGACCGATATCATTCAGAGCAAAGAGAAAATCTTAATTAGTGTTATTAGGTCATCAATAGATAAAGGAAGGCCACGGGAGCAAGGAACAACTTACATGCATTACATGCAGGCCATATTTCATCATGCATGCACATAAAGCACATTAATTAAGTTGCATGCATGCAAGGAGCATTGCATGTAAGCTCAAATGCAAATTAAAAGAGAAAAGCGACCTAGGCATGCAAAAGTTAGGGCATACTGTGTCAAAGTTATAAAAGAAAGAAAAATTGAATTACTAGGTCTGCTAATTTGATTATTGATATTGAGAATTCGATTTGGAGAGCTCAGAGAGCTAAGTTAGGGTTGAGGGCACACTACTCAACCAACAAATTTATTTCGGCAACGAAATCTATCTACCCTAGTCACTTTCAGAGTTGGATCACACAAGTTCAACATTGTTGTTCATTAGTACGCCTTTATTCACCAATCAGCAATAGGATTCAAGTCTATCATAAAGTAAATACAAGAGAGAGGGGCACATCTATTGGAGCATTAAAGGCGCATCTATCTGGACGATTCAGGCTTCATTCTTCTCAGTAATAAGAGGAACCTTGTTGGTGATTTACTCTCTTTTACTCTCTTACTATTAGATCCAGTTCTATACATTCCGAAGACTTAATTCTATACCTTGAATCAAGAAGAGCTCGCCCTTCCTGCATGGGCGAATTGGATCATTGAGAGATCTTCATAACTTGACCTACATCAGCTATCTGGTTCGTATATCTCTCTTATTCTTCTTGGAGAGCCCTTATTAGCCTAATTACTCAATATAAGCTTCTATCTCGACTTCTGGAGAGAGATATCTTCAATTCATATATCTGAGGGGCACCTTTCCTTGAGGAAGCAATTCGCATCAAGCCCTAAACCAACTGCATGGCTTGCATGCAGCTTCTATACTGACCAGAAGGGCATTATAACCCCAGTACCTACTTCCTAGAGCTATCTCACATCATTGGAGTATTTATTATTCAATTCACTGTCTGAAGAAGGCCCCATCATTGCATGGGCGAGTTGTCTGGCAAAGATCATCACATATCTTAACCTATTCTCGACGCATTACTTGCATGTTTATCTCATATTGACCTACATCTCAAGCACAAGTAATTGGTACGTACATGCATTACTTCTAGCTTTATTTTAATGCATATTTGACTACTTGGGCTATTTAGGGTTTATGCGACCCCATGCATTTGCATGCATGATCATCCAATCATAGTACAGCACATGCATTCACATTTTATTTGAGTATTGGGTTACAAGACTTCAAGTAAGCAAGAAACTATGTCAAAAACACTATAAAAAAGCAACAAATATCAGTTGGGATATTACAGTGGTATCAGAGCATGTTCCTCACCAGCTGTGGGAGCATGCAGTTATAAATCAGTAAATGAATTCAGAAGACTTGCACAATATCACGTATATAAGGCATAGGTTCAAGAACAGGGGAAGAAGTGAAGAAGAGGAGGAGTTGGAGGATATAGTACTGGAGGACAATGATACCTATAGAACAGAAACAAAGACTCAGTTTAGAAGAGACAAAGGTAAAGAGACCATGGAAGATGATGATAAATTGGCTTTCACCAGTCTCATTTATGCTTTAAAGGAATTAACTCTGGGACATAAAGAAATGTTGACTGCCATCAACAAATTGGCCAAGAAATCAAGGCCCACACCAAATCATTCCCCAGATTCCCAACAGTGATCGAGTATCCACGCGTAGCAGTGGAAACCATTTACATACTAATATGCAGAGTCACCCTCATCTTTATAACAAGACTCTCAGACCTACCATGCCACAGTTCTTTCTTGGATAGCCAATCAGCAATGTTGATAGTACAGGTAGAGCCAAAAGAACCCATGGGGGCATATTTACGAGAATACAGAGCACTTGGAGATGATTTCCAGTCGGCCATGTCATTTCCCGTCGGCCATGAGATGAGTAAGAATAGGCTGAAAGTCTATAACGGGGCTTTCAATCAGAACTATGAATTACAACGCACAATAGGGAAGCTGACTATTCCTACTTTTGATGGGACCTGGAATGGCCCAACATGGATTTGGAAACAAAAGTTGGACACTTACTTCCAACTTAACCCCATGATGGAGACAAATGCCATTAAGTTGGCTACCTTGCATTTGGACGAGGAAGCCCATGAGTGGTGGTACAACGGGCTAGTGACACTATGTCACAATACAACCACTTCTTATACTGATTTTACACAAAGGCTCGTCGAGCGCTTTGACAGGAAAGACCTCAAGGTACAGTTCAGAGAGCTAGCACAGCTCAAGCAAACAGGTAGTCCCGAAGCTTTCATATCAGAATTTCAAATGGTAGCAGTTATGGTGACAGATATTTTAGAGAGCAGGTTAGTTATGTTGTTTATTGAGGCTCTCACTGAACCCTTACGTGGATGGGTTAAGGCCTATAGACCCACCACTTTGCACGATGCCATCAATCGTACCAGAGACTTACAAGATTCCATTCCAAAAAACAAGTTTATTCCTAAGACAAATTTGTCTATTAAAGATAAGGAATGGAGACCTTTCCAAAAAGAATGGCCCAAAAGAGATTGGATAGATGATGATACCCGCGGGGAACTTAGAAGGAAGAAACTATGCTTTAGTTGTCAAGAGCCATGTTGTTGTAAATGTAACTTCGAAAGATATTCATTTGTATTTTATTATTATTGTACTTTTATTATACCTCCATCGGAGATGTTTTTCCCCCGTTCGGGGATGTCATTATTTTATTTGGTCATACTAGAATATTGAGGTGAAACCTCCATTGTAAGTCGGGGCAATAGTTCCCCAAAGGTCAAATGTAAATTGTATTTTTTAGTCTCCCTAGGAGAGGTGGGGAGTCGCCCTAGGAGAGGTCGGCCCAGTTAAGTAAGTGAGGTCGGCCCCATTGAGGAATTAGGTCACCCACACATAAAGTATAAATAGAGAGTCACTCTCTCATTTGGCGCTCACACTCACTCAAGCAAGTTCGCACCAAGTGAGAGAGAAGACAAGTTCGCTGGAGGAGAAAGAGAGAGAGCTGCAGAAGACAACTTATATTTTGGGTTTTCCATCTTGATTGATATTGTACTAGTGACAAATCTATTTCTGAGTAAGTTGCAGGGTTTTCTCCTTTATGGTTTCCCCGAGGAAAATTCTTGTGTCTTTTGTGTTTTGTTGTGCTTGTCTATCTTTCAGTTTAAAGATCTAACTAAATTGAATTAAAGTGCAAACTCTAACAAGCCATGGGTACCAGGTCACAAGTGTTCAGGGAAAGGGAAAACCCATTACATAGAGGTATACTCCGACGGTGGAGATGATGAGAATTAGGATCAGGTACAGGGGGAGGCACTTCACACAGCAAAGGAGGAGCATTTTTCATAAGATGTAAAGGGAGGTGTCATTGCTACATTATTTGGATTTCCTAGATTCCACACCCTCTTAATAAGATTTGTGATACAGGGTAACAGAGTTGGAGTTCTTATTGATGGTGGGGCATCCCACAACTCTATTGATGTTGCATGGGTAAAGAGGAGAGGTATACATACTGAAAACTTTGATGGGTTTATAGTAGCCATAGCAGGAAACCACAATATGGATTGCACTCATTGGATTGCCTTACCTACTCGCATGTTCCTTCAGAGAAACGGAAAAAACTAGAACCTACAGCCGAGAGGGGAATTCTTGTTGGGTACGATGAGACTTCGAAAGCCTATCACGTTTACATTCCTGCACTCAAGAAAACTGTTGTGAGGCGGGATGTGAAATTTGAGGAAGATCGGTATTTCCAGAAGTCATGTGAGTCAGAGAAGGGAAAACAACAGGTCGCTACTTCTCTGAAAGACACAGGTCAGAGTGTTATTCCTCAGCCAACAGGGTCCCAAGTATCTGGAGTGACAGATTCTCAGATAACAAATTCCGCAGGCACGGAAACAGGAACTGGCACAGGATCTCAAGTTGGTGGTCAACCAGGATCAGGGTCTCAGATTACAGGCTCTCAAGTTACAAGGTCAACGACTACAGGTACCTCTACTGGAGGTATTCATTCTCATACGGTTGATTGGGACGAGGATGAGGAGTTCTCCTCGCAGGATGTTACTTCAGAGAAGCGGAAGCCCAAATGGCTTCAAGATCAAATGGCTTCAAGATACCTTGAAGGCAGCCCAGGCAGTGGGAACTCCCAAGAAGAGTTTAAGAGAGAGGAAGGCACCACAGAGGTTCTACAGTTACTTGGCTATGGTGAGCAGTATCAGTGAGTTAGAGCCATCCTCATATGAGCAAGCAACAGGTGAGGGCTTGGAGAGATGCCATGTTGGAAGAGTATGCTTCCAACATGAAGAATGATGTCTGGGAAGTTGTTCCCAGACCAGAGGGAAAGTCAGTTGTCACCTCCAGATGGCTCTATAAGATTAAACATGTTGCAGATGGCAGCATTAAGAAATACAAAGCCAGATTTGTGGCTAGAGGGTTCTCACAGATAGAGGGAGTTGACTATGATGACACGTTTGCTCCTGTGGCCCGATATACTTCCATTAGGACTATGAACTCTGTAGCAACAAAGCTAGGATGGAAGATTCACCAGATGGATGTAAAGACAGCTTTTCTCAATGGACTTATAGAGGAGGAGGTGTACATTGAGCAACGAGAGGGCTTTGAGATACTTCAGAGAGAGTCTCATGTATGTAGACTAAAGAAAGCACTATACGGCTTGAAACAAGCACTCAAAGCTTGGTATTCTAGGATAGATACTTGCAGCAGTTAGGTTTTCAGAAGAGCAAAGTTGATCTCAATCTCTACTTCATCGTAGTGAATGGAGATTCTCTTATCCTCGTGTTGTATGTAGATGACTTATTTATTACAGGGGCGGAAAAACTTATCAGTGGTTGCAAGAAGGATCTTGCTTCAGAGTTTTAAATGAAAGAAATAGGATTGATAATTTGATGCACTACTTCTTAGGCATGGAGGTCTGGCAGAAGGATGGGCATATCTTCCTTAGTCAGGGAAAGTATGCAATGGACATACTGCAAAGATTTCAGATGCAAGATTGCAAGCCCATGACGACTCCTATGTCAACCAACTGGAAGAAGCAAGTGGCTTCTGAGAGTAAGTTGGTTGATCCCACCAAGTACCGACAACTCATTGGATCCTTGATGTACTTGGTCAACACCAGGCCAGATTTGAGTTTTGTTGTCAATACCTTGAGTTAGTACATGGTAGAGCCTAAAGACGTTCACTAGATGGCAGCAAAGCATGTTCTTAAGTATGTCAATGGAACAGCAGAGTATGGGTCGAATTATGTGAGGAAGGGTGGAGTACAACTAGTTGGTTTTACTGATTCAGATTGGGCAGGCAATGCAGGTGACAGGAAAAGCACCTCCGGGTGTTGTTTCAATTTGGGTTCGGCAATAGTGTCGTGGTTCAGTAGGAAACAGAAGTTTGTAGCACTAAGTTCTATTGAGGCAGAATATATGGCGGCTAGTTTAGCCAGTTGCGAAGCCATTTGGCTTCGTAAAATGTTGGCAAGTCTATTTGATCAGCAGTTGGAGACTACCGTGATTCACTGTGATAATCAGAGTTGCATCAAACTCTCGCAGATTCCAGTATTTCATGATAGGTCCAAACACAGAGATCAAATATCATTTCATTCGAGATCATGTTCAGAGAGGAGCAGTTGAGCTCCAGTACATATCCACAGATGAGCAGGTTGCAGACATTCGCACAAAGTCCTTGATGAGAAACAAGTTTGAGTACTTCAGGGAGAAGATGGGAGTGGTTCACAATACTTTCCTGTTAAGGAGCGTTATAAAGTTAACCAGGGAAGTTGTTCTCTGAAGGGCATGAAAAGTTTTGCATGCTCAGATGCATGCAAAAGTAAGTTTTGCTTGCACTCACTTTAGGTTTTTGGAAAACCTAATTTACCAGTGAGTTGTTATAAGAAGGTAGGAGGTCACTGACAGTAGTTACCAAGCAAACTGATCTAAGATAGATCTAGTTGAGAGGTGGGCGACTTTCCTGAGGAAGGAGGGCGCATTCTTTGAGGAGAGGGAAGCTCGTTCTGCTTACGATTGACCGATTGAGTAGTTGAGACTTTCAGAGTATCCTTGTCTCAGCGATTGAGAAAGGACTGTGACGATCAGAGCTCAAATCTGTTGAGATCTAATTCCGTACGAGCATTTGATATCTTGAGGGAGGGCGCACTTATCCATGCAGAGGAGTGGCGCATTCAGCAGTTGGCCTTCTTCCGCAGCAGAGCAGATCAGAGCAAATTAGTGAGAGAGACAGTACAGATAGAGTTACCTGCAAACAGATTCAGATCCAGTTGACAGCTAGGGCACATTTCCTCTTTTCATGCATCAGTTGCTGCATGTAGATATAGGGTTTTAACCCTGTCAGGTTCGGTTGTTCCTTTTGAGGTAAAATTGTATGTACTCGTATTCTTCTTACTTTGCTCTAGGCTCGAGATAGAAGAAAGCCCCACAGATAGTTGGTTTCCCCTGTTTGGAGTTTCCAGGGTACATCCGATGTTGTGTGATTGTTGTGCTTTCATTTTCAAAGTGTTAAGAGATCTATAGTATTTGTATCTTAAATATTTATTTGTATTATTCATTTATAGAGACTCAAACCGCTTGAGATCTCAGGGCTATCCAAAGGGAGTAGTGATCTCTAGATACATTAACATTTCAAAGTTAGCAGACCTCCGCAGAGAAACTCATGGTATGCAGCACTCATGAGTGACATTCTTGAGTCTGAACCCACCAGTTTTGAAGAGGCTACAAAAGAAACAACTATGGGAAGATGCCATAGTGGAAGCATATGCCTCCATCATGAAGAATGAGGTATGGGAGATAGTACCTCGTCCAGAAGACAAGTCAGTAGTCAACTTAAAATGGATCTATAAGATCAAGCATGCTGCAGACGACAGCATTGAAAAGTACAAGGCCCGATTCGTAGCCCGAGGATTCTCTCAGAAAGAGGGAGTGGACTATGATGAGACCTTTGTCCCAATAGCCGGATATGCATCCATCCGTGCAATTATGTCCATCGCCACTCAAATGCGATGGAAATTTCATCAGATGGATGTCAAAACCGCTTTCCTCAATGGTGTTATTGAGGAAGAGGTGTACATAGAGCAGCCTCAGAGGTTTGAGGTTCATGGGAGAGAAACTCATATCTGCAGACTGAAGAAGGCTTTTTATGGGCTCAAGCAAGCGCCCAAAGCATGGTAACTCCAGGATCGACAGTCATCTCCAGAGCATTAGTTTTGTCAAGAGTGATCCGAATCCCAACCTATATATACTGATGGTTGAGGGTGATCCACCCATTCTTTTTCTTTATGTAGATGACTTATTCTTGACAGGAGCAGAGAAAGTGGGTACAAGATGTAAACGAGATCTCGCTCAGGAGTTCGAGATGAAAGATCTGGGAATAATGCATTACTTTATGGGATTGGAGGTTTGGCAGCAGAAGGGTGAGATTTTCCTTGGGCAAGGAAAATATGCACTAGAAAGCCTCAAGAGTTTTGGCATGGAGGATTGCAAGCCCATGGCTACGCCCATGATCACCAACCTTAAGAAGCTCAATGTGTCGGAGTCAGAGACAGTTGATCCCACCATCTTCAGGCAATTAATCAACAGTCTGATGTATCTGACCAACACAAGACCAGATATATGTTTTGTAGTAAACACTCTCAGTCAGTATATGGTTCATCCCAGGAGGGTGCACTGGATTCCAGCCAAGCATATATTGAGGTACCTAAAGGGTACAATTGAGTATAGGCTCCAGTATGTCCAGGGGGATGGAGTTCAATTAGTAAGCTACTCATACTCAGATTGGGCAGGGAGCACAATGGACAGAAAGAGCACCTCAGGGTGCTGCTTCAGCCTAGGATCAGGAGTGATCTCTTGGTACAATAGGAAATAGAAGTCAATGGCTCTCAGTTCAGCAAAAGCAGAGTATATGAAATCCAACCAAGTAGTGTGTGAGGCCCTTTGGCTTCACAAGATGCTCACAGGATTGTTTAGTGCAGAGTTGGATCCTACAGTAATTTATTGTGACAATCAAAGTTGCATAAAACTCTTTGAGAATCTGGTATTCCATTATAGGTCTAAGCACATTGAGATCAAATATCACTTCATTAGGGACAGGGTACAGAAGGGAGCAGTGAAACTCCAGTACGTCTACACAGAAGAGCAGGTTGCAGATCTCCTCACAAAGGCATTGCCCAGAGGGAAATTCGAGTACTTCCGAGAGAGGATGGGAGTTATGCATAACACATTCCTCACTAAGAGGGAGTGTTAGATTTTTCTGTAGTAACGAAAGGTGATTCTGCGTGTTTAGATATTGAGGAGAAGATCTAGCACATGGTTTTAGTGGCACACGGTTTTGTTCCCACGGTTTTGGTGGCACACGGTTTTGTGCCCACGGTTTTGGTGGCACACAGTTTTGTGCCCACTCGCTATGAGAGGGAGAAGGGTCTATGTGTGGTAGTAAGCTTTAGCAAAGGTGAGCTATAGCAGTGAGTCTTTGTATTTCGGTCCAGTAGTGACCAAGAAGAATAAAAGAACTAGTTAGCTGGTTTTCCCCAGAGGTAGTGGGGTTTCGAGGGTAAATTCTTGTGTTTCATGTGTGGTTGTGTTTCTTTTATTTTCTGTTGTGTATTTTATGAATGTTTCAGTTTATTATTATCCGGCCCTAGTGAAGATTATAATAATAAGTAATCGGTAACCTAAGCTAAGTTTTACAGGTGTTATACATGCATGAGATGCTTTTTCCTAGGATCAATAGAGTTAGGATCTATCTACTCATGTGAGGAACACCACTGGTATTGTCCACATTCATTGTAACTATGATGGTTAGACAATAGAAGTTTTGAGCCAATTGCATTGTAATTCTTTCTTTCAATTAATAACATGAAGAGATTGAGTGCTAGTGATTAAACATGATGTTCAGTTTTCAAAACTGTGTGTTTATAGATTTGGCATTCCTTAATCGTAGGTGATTAATCAATTTTCAATTCCTATCTTAGGGTTTTGTTTTAGAAGAGATCCACTTGCCATGTATTGAAAATATAACACTACTATGAGAGAGAGAGACAATCCAATCACCTTCTCCATGTGTATATATATAATATAATCGTTAATTGGTATCCATGTTTATATATACAATTTAATTAACAAATGGTAAGTTCAATGATGACAATTGTCAACACAACTTCTTGCTCATCAATACGTACCTAGGAACATAAATACATTATAATTGTACATCAAGCGCATGTGTATATCAATCCCCTTTTCATTACAATGACACCGTTTAATGGATAAATACAAGTTTCACCCCTAGTACCCATCACACTTTAATATTATTATTATTTAGAAAGTGTGAATACTAGGGGAAATATAAAAAAATCATCAAGCTATGTCCTTGAAATCCTCAACAAATATTGAGCTCGTACCATTGATTAATACATTCTTATTGAGGCTTATGAGTCATCAAACTAGGCAAGAGTTTGAGGTTTCACTTTTTGCAAACAAAATTAAATAATTCTAATTATTCACCCAAAGATAATAGAGCACCAAATTGTGAAGATGTCGACAACTTGCCCCAATAAATATTGTACATGGCCCTTCATATGAACTAAGCAAACTATTTAGGGATTTCAAACATTGAATTTCCCCAACAAAGATTCTCTACACAAGACTATGACAATTTGAAGACACCAAACATTTCTTGAGAACAAATGAATTATTTGTGTAGTGTCGAATGTTTTTTTGGTTTCATTTGGGTATGCCACTGATTTTTTGGTTCATTGCCTTAATCTTTTTCTGTTAAAAATGTTTTGTAGAAAAGACGATTAGTTCTTAAGTTTATGCGGAAAGATAGCCTCCATAAGAATATCAAAGATAGATGGTTAGAACTTCAAGTATGCGTAAGACATATTGCCTAGAATCAAACAGAGACCTCATTACTCAAGAAGATAAGGCAAAGAGGTTTTGTAGGCTTCCAACCTCAACCAAGGCAATTAAAAGAATTTAGAAAAATGAAGTGTTGGGATTATATGGTTAATCTACACTAAACCTGCATGGAAGTTCCTGTCCAAGCTATAATTTTCAACACTCCCTCTTAGCGAGGAAGGAATTCTGCACCAATCCAAGTTTGACTCTAAATGCTTCAAACTTCCCTTTCGCTAAGGGCTTTGTAAGAATACTACACCCTTCATAATCCTATCTCGAATATTTGATCTCAATGTACTTGGACCTCTCATGAAAAACTGAATTCTCAAAGAGTTTGATACAACTCTAATTATCATAGTAAATCATTGTGGGATCCAACTCCTGATCAAATAATCTTGCAAGTAACTTGCGAAGCCAAATGGCCTCACAACTCCTTATACTAGCATCCATATACTTTGCCTCTATTGAGATAAGTGCCATGAAAGTTTGCTTCAAGTTGAACCAGAATATCATCGTTGATCCCAAGCTAAAGCAACACCCTAAGGTGCTCTTCCTATCTAATGCACTGCCTGCCCAATCTAAGTTTGTATAACCCTACAACTTCACTTCACCATCTCACAGATATCTCAACCCATACTCCATTGTGCCCCTCAAGTATATAAGCAAATGTTTTGTTGCTACCCAATGCTCCTACCTCGACTCCACCATGAACTAACTCAAGGTGTTCACTGCAAAACATATATCTCGCCCAGTGTTGACCAGACACATCAAGTAACCTATCAGTTGCTTGCACAATGTGGGATCCACCATATCTAAATATGAAGTTGTTACCTTCTTCAAATTAGTGATCATAGGCATGGCCATAGGTTTGCAATCCTCCATCAGAAACCTCTTTAGAATCTCGACTACATACTTACCCTGTCCAAGGAAAATCTCCACTAATCTATGCCAAACCTCCAACCCCAAGAAGTAATGCATCATGTCAATGTCCTTCATCTCGAACTCAGCTACCATATCTACTTGCACCCTGCACTGAGCTTCTCTAAACCTGTAAGAAACAAGTCATCTACATACAGCACCAAAACAAGTAGACCCATCTCAACAATTATGAAATATAAGTTGGGATCTACTTCACTTTTGGTGAAGCCCATACTCTACGGATATCCATCGATCTTGGAATACCGTGCTTGTAGTGCCTACTTGAGTCCATACAAGGCCTTTTTTAGCCTACACACATGGGACTCCTTCCCACTGATCTCAAATCCTTGAGGTTACTCCATTTACTCTTCTTCCTCAATTATCCCAAAGAGGAAAGTTGTCTTCACATCCATTTGATATATCCTCCATCCCATAATGGAGACTTAAGAAATCACGGCCCTAATGCAAGTGTACCTAGCGATTGGAGCAAAAGTCTCCTCATAGTCCACTCTGTCTTTCTGGGAGAACCTTCTTGCCACAAACCTTGTTTTGTACTTCTCTATGCTGCCATCTGTCACATGCTTGATCTTGTAGATCCACCTGGAAGTCACTATTGATTTCCCCTCCGATCTAGGCACAGCTTCCCATACATCAGTCTTCATGATGGAGGTGTCCTCCTCAACCATGGCATCCCTCCAAACCTACCAATTTGTTGCCTCTAGAAAATGAAGGCTTGGAATCTATGATGTTGCTCATCAACGCCATGTAGTTTGGAAACTTCTTTATAGGTCTGCTTCCCTAAATGAGCTCCTAGGGGCCTCAACATGCTCCTTAGCATCCCACAATGTCTACATGAGCCATCGAGATCTCACGATAGAATTGGTGTGAGTCGAAGGCTCCTCCTCTACATCAAAAGGCTGCTACCCGAGTTGGAAGTCATTGGTGAGCCTGGCTAAACCTTTGGAGCTTCCTACTCCTCATCCTCTGTCACTGGAATAGGCTCATAAGACTTCCTGGATACAAAGTCTTCCTCAAACATTGCGTCCCTACTTACAATTGCCTTTTTCTCCCCTAGAATATAGATATTGTAGGCCTTTGAATTCTCATTGTAAACCAACAAATAAACCCTTCTTACAAGAGGGCTCCAACTAGGTCCGCTTCTCAACAGGGATATGGATAAAACTAAACAACCAAAGATGCAAAAAATGACACGTCTCTAACTTCACGCTAGTGAATGCCACCTCATGTGTCTTGTCCTCCAAAATCCTGTGAGAACACCTATCCTGAATGTAGATTTTTGCATTACATAATTTTGCAAACATCGGCAAATCCCGCTCATGTATCATGGCCTTAGCAGCCCCTATGATGGATCGGTTCTTCTGCTCTACAACCCCATTCTGATGTGGATTATACGGAACAATGAACTCCTTGATTACTGCATCCTTGCAAATATCCTCGAAATCATTGGAGGTATACTCACCCCCATTGTCTGGTCTCAAAACTTTCATCTTCTTACATGTTTGGTTCTCAACTAGAGCTTTCAACTCCTAAAACCGACTAAAGTCCTCATCCTTTGTCTTTATGAAGAAGTATCCAAGTTTTGTGAGAGAAGTCATCAATATAGGAAACATAGTACATGTTTCCTGTGATTGATGCTACTAACATTGGTCCACATACATCTAAATGCACCAGGTCTAAAATCCGCTTAGGCCTGTGCTCAATGCTTGGGAAAATAGCCTTGGCATGCCTGCCAAATGCCCACCCTCTGCATACACCCTGCTGTTCAATTATGAAATCTAGAAGCCCTGTGACTGTCTCCCTCGATATAGGAAACGCATTGTGATGCACATTAGAGGAAATTTGGGGTCTAAAATGGGCCTTATAAGAAAACAAGCCATTGATGCATTGGAATTCAAGAACCAATAGAATTTCAAGAAAATGAGTCAACCATAATGGCTGACTTCGCATATTTATCATTAAAAAACTACTTTTTTGTTTTCGTATTTTCAATTTATCTCCATGTGGTTTTACTCAAATTTCGACAGGGAGCACTTGTTGGATGCGAAATTCAATTACGCATCCAACGAATACCCACACTACATACTTTTGATGGACCCCACCCCACAAAAAATGGGAAATATATTAAATTTCGAGAGGGAGCAATTACGCATCCAACGAGTACCCACGCTCCATACTTTTGATGGACCCCCACCCCAAAAAAAATGAGAAATACATTAAAAAATGTGTTACTTTCTCATTTAATGTATTTCTCATTTTTTGTGGGGCAGGGTCCATCAAAAGCTAAGTTGCCAAGAAACGTGGGTACGGGGACGGGTACTGGTACGGGGACGGGGATGGGAACGCCATTTTTTGAAACAAGGTACTTGGGTACATCAGGGGTACTGTATATATATATATATATATATATATATATATATATATATATATATATATATTAAAATTTATAAAAATAAAACATGTCATAGTCACATCATACATGTATATTTGATATTTCTAAATTCAATGATTCATATGAACATTCACATTGAAAATTTGAAACATAAAATAATAAATTTGATAAATCATATGATATAGACTCATAGTAGATATCAAGTGGAAGACTTGAAGATTGAATGGCATTTCTAGACATGAAAAAGAAAGTTCAAAACAGTAAACATTGAACAATGAACAAGATAGTTGATTTGGCTTCCTCAAGTCGTGTCATTAGCGTCCTCAGGATCAATGTCATTAGCATCACTAATGTCCTCTATCAACAAGCTCTCTAGATAGGCATCGCTGGAGTAGTGAGCACGGAGCACTAGCATTGACAAATGGAGTGCCGCGCAAGTTTATGTAAGGGGTAAGTGCCCACATAACATGTGTTTCAGTGTTTTAATTTTTAATTTTTAAAATTTTAAACATCAAACATTGCAAATCGACCCCCCTTGACCGGCGAGCTAAGGTAAATTTCCCAACGGCCGTACCTCCCGTGTACCCAAACATGCGGTACGGCGTACCAAAATCCATGCAAGTACCCTGTTTTCATAAGTGAAGTACCCGGTACGCGAGTTTGAATTTGGGTACGGTTGGGTACGTCTGGGAACGTACCATTGAAGTACCCAAGTACCCGGTATGCGTACCCGATACGGGTACGTGTACCCGACCCCCGGTACGGGTACCCATGCAACATAGATCAAAAGTATGCAGTGTGGGTACTCATTGGATGCGTAATGGAATTTTGCATCCAACAAGTGCTCCTTCTCGAAGTTTGAGTAAAACCACAAGGAGATAAGTTGAAAATACGAAAACAAAAAGTAGTTTTTGTGTCTTTTCCTTCAAAATTTACAATATTATTTATTATTTTATTATTTTCCTTAGGAGGCCCATTTTGGACCTCAAATTTCCTCTAATGGGTGGCTCATCCTCTTGTGCCATAGCTTGCACAAGATATATCTGTCATGAACTAGGGCTCGAACAGATTTGCCATGTAACCTTTATAAGTTGCCTTCGCTAACCTCGATCACCTCAGCTAGCTGCTAGACCCCTTCAGCCTTGTAAGGACTTGCTAGTTCTTGAACTCTACCGCATAGCCCTTATCCCCCATGACTAAAACTGAAAGAAAAATCTTCCTAAGACCTGGAACAAACAACACGTCATCAAAGTCTAAAGATTTAGCTGACTAGAGTTGGAAAGGAATGGTGCCAACTCCTACCACTAGATACTTGGCATCATCACCAATCTCAACTTGAACTCCTTAGACATGCTCCTTTAGGCTTGAAAATAACACCCAGGCTAATATCATATGTTTAGATGCTTCACTGTCCACATATTATGCGTTCTTCGAAACTAAGCTGGAAGAAATGCAAGATACCATAAAGAAATCCTTCTCAAACTTGGCAGCAACCTCATTCACTTGAGTTCCAATTGAGGCTACTACCTGATGCTATTGTTGCTTCCCTTTACCCTTCTTCTTCTCTAGACACTATGATGCATAATGGTTATGATTATGAAATATGAAGCACTTGATTTTACTCAAGTCCTTCCCTGGCTATGAGGATTACTCCTCATTCTTTACGTTACCCATGTTGGGTCATTTATTGTTGTCAATCTTTGTTTGACCAATTAAGGTATGGTCACTGTCACCTCCCTACTTACTAGCCTTTGACTCCATCCGAGTCTCCTCCAAATATAGTCATCCCACAGTCTTTCCCATGAGGAAAGATTCTCCTAAGCACAAACACCTTGGACAAATGTTTCCCATTGCTATGGGAACCCATTCAATGCATAGTTTACTAGCTCTGTGTCTTCAACCTTCTCCCCAACTGCAACAAGTAGATCACGAATCGACTTGAACTTCATCAAGTAAATGTTGACGGCTTCTGATATAGTCATGTCAAAAAATCTAAGTCTATTGTGCAATATCATATGCTTGTTTATGTTCTCACTTTGGTAAAGGCTAACCAGGGCATCGAACATCTCTTTTGTCATCTTCTCAAAGATATTAGGGGTCAGATGATCCCTTATAGCATCCATGATCATCCGCTTGGCCTTCACTTTTTTCTTCTTGTCAGCTGCAAAAACTTGCATATATGTCAGCAAAGTCACTACATCCTTGACAATATCCTAGAGATCATTCTCTTCTAATAGAAAAGTTAACCTGACTTTCCATGATAGGAAATTTGAGGCACTATCAAATTTATCCTCAAACCTAAGGCTAGTTGATGCCATCTCTAATCTACACACAAACTCCAAACTCTGTTAAATACTACCTCTAAAACCCTTTTGTTGTTGATCCCGACTCCCAGCAGTTGTTTCCGACAGTGAATCTATTATCGTAAACTCTTGAGATCCTCTCATTCAGAGAAGCTCTAATACCATGTTAATTTTCCCAAACCCTAGGTGACTATTGTCCTTATGTTCTCAACTAAACACAAACTGTTATTTAATTGCGAAAATTTAATTCTTTCACATAGCAGTAGTTACGCATGTAGCTTGGAAAGTAAACAGCGAAAGAAAAACACAATACATAGATAATTTGCTCCTTCAAAACAACCTTTCACTAATAATACAAAGCTTATAAGGTGTTGATGTTTCTCCATGGGCAGCAGTGCGTAGTCATTCCCCCCCACCAGTTAGTGATGTGGTACATGACTCAGTCATCTTCCCCATCAATAAGTCATGTAGTGGTACATGGCTCAGACATTGATAAGTCATGCAGTAATACCTGACTCGGACACTGGTAAGTCATGAAGTGGTACATGGCTCAGATACCAATTAGTCATGGTACGTGACTCATACAGCCGCAGGAGTGCACCTGCATGGGCACAGACATAGTCAAGACCTCAGATGACTATCAAATAATAGTCAAGGTCTCTGAGACTATCGGTGACAATCAGATACTCGAGTGAGTTATAGTCAGGACTGTTGGGGAACAGTCAAACCTCTTGGAGAGGTCAGATAGCCATATACTTGGCTAGTGGGATACAGTGGGACAGTGAAGAAAAAAGAAGCCACTTTGGAAATGGTTGGGCCTTGAAGAACATCACAGAGGATGGCAAGCTCATAGAGAACTTCTCTAGATCGTAGAAGATTCCAGAAGTCAACAAGTAGAAGTCAACGGAAGAAAAAGGGCAAGAAAAGAATAAAGAAAACAATAATAACTAGCCCAAGAACAAGTCAGCCCAATAAAAGTGGAGATGACCCAGTCAAATAGGTCAAGTCGGCCCAGTAAGGAAAAGTGAGTTTTCGAGTGTAAATAGAAGTGAAGTTGCCTCATTTGTGACACACCAATTCGCTCAAGCAAGCTAAGGAGTGTGCGGATCCAAGGAAGCCTAGTCAAGTGATCAAGAGGCATTAAGAAGACATCTTTTGGGGCTTACTATCTTTCTCTCTCTTCTTCGTTCTCAGATACTCATAGGTTATTCTGTATTTTTCATGTATATCATTATTTTGTTTCTATAACTAGTGGTGGGCACTAGATTTGACATTGTATCTTGTTGAAGAATCTTATCTAGAGAAGTTGTTGGGTTTTTCCCGTGATAGGGTTTTCCCAAGATAAACATTGTGCCTACTATGGATGTGTTTCTTTCAGTGATCCTTTTATGCATGCAGTATATGTTTGTGTGATAGAAAAGTTATAAAAAGTTAAAAACATCTAACTGCTAAGAAAAATCAACATGGTATCAGAGCAGGACTGAATAGAAGCCATGACCCGTACAGTCGAAGACTATGGCATCCAGTTTCAAACACTTCCAACCATAGATTGGACTAAAAAGTGGGGTTTTGGAATTCGCCCTATAAGGGTGCATCTATCTATGGAAACATATCTCAGATCCGAGATATTTCAATTTTGACCTAATTTCTATTGGGGGTCAAGAACTAGGGCTTCCAATATTTTCTATCCACGAATTAGGTTCGATCTTAGCATCCTTGAACTCGCCCTAGGAGGGTGCATCTATCTGTGGAGTCAAATCTCATTTTTGGCAAACTTCATTTTTCACCTACCCTCTGCTAGGGTTTCTAGGTCAAATCTCAGTGTTGACAAAATGACAACCAATCTAAGCGTTGAGGATAGATTGAATGGAGCAAATAACTTCAAATCATGGAAGCATAGGACACTTCTCATTCTAGAAGAGAACGGTCTCTTAGACTATGGCATAGAAGATACCCCAGAACCAGAAGAAGAGGAGGCTAAAGCAATGTACAACACGAATATGGTCAAAGCAAAAAGAATTCTATCTGATTCAATCAAGGACCACTTGATCCCTCATGTGTCAAAATTGAAGACTCCTAAGGAAATATTTGAGGCCTTGACTAGATTATATGAAAGCAAGAATAGTGGCATAAAGTTATTGTTAAGGCATCAATTAAGGAATGTGATGATGAACAAGTCAAAGACATTGTCCTATTTTACAAGGGTTTCTCAGATCAAGGATCAACTAGCGGCTATTGGAGATACTGTAGAAGAGAAAGAGCTCATGTTGACAACAATGATTGGTTTTCCCTCTTATTGGAATGTGTTTGTTCAAGGTATCTGTGCAACGAAAAAGCTACCCAAGTTTGACAAGCTATGGACAAATTGCACTCAACAGGCAAGGTTGATCTCCAAGATTCAGAAGACAAATGACGAAGAAAATCAAGCACTTGCGGCTCATGCAAGAAGAGGAAAAGGAAGAAAGGTTACCAAGAATACTGATAGAAGATCAATATCAGAGAACAAGAAGGATATGTCCAAGATCAGGTGTTACAACTGTAACAAGTTGGGGCACTGTGCAAGAAATTGCACTCAAGAGAACAAAAAGGGAAAAAGGAAGCATCATGCTCATATGGTGGATGATGATGAGCCTACTTCACACAAAAAGTCAAGGGAAGCATCAGATGATGAATTGGTACTCATCTCAGCTCTAATAGGTACTGTTACTCATGGAAATGATACCTGGTAAGTAGATAGTGGTGCATCCAAGCATATGACTGGTTACAAAGATTCACTCTCAAAATTACTCCAAAAGGATTATCCCTATCAAGTGGAACTTGGGGACAACTCCAAGTATGCAATTAAAGGAGTAGGAGAAGCTTCTTATCGGTTGGAATCAGAAATTGCCATGAAGATGAAAGATGTACTATTTGTACCAGGTTTAAAGAAGAATCTTCTCTCTATATCAACTTTAGAATATCGAGGCTTCAGAGTAGCATTTATAGATGGCAAAGATCTTATGTGGTCAAAATATTCAAGTATTGATTCAGCTACTATGATTGGTGTTCGAGAGGGAGGCCTATACAAATAGAAGTGACACTCAGCTCAAACCTTGGTGCATGAAAATGTTAGCTCAAGTGAGCTATGGCATAGAAGATTCGCTCATCTTCACTACAGAGCTTTACCAATTGTTAGCAAGAAGGTTACTGGACTACCAGACATCCAAGTGGAACATGAAGGCGTGTGCAAAGGATGTGAACTCGGCAAGAATGTCAAAGGAACGTTTTCAAGCAGTGATAGTAGAGCAGAAGGAATCTTGTACATAGTACATTCAGATGTATGCGGACATATGTCAACACCCTCCCTCAGTAAGTATTTGTCATTGTAACTTTTATTGATGATTTCTCACAAAAGACATGGATATATTTCTTGAAAACAAAAGATAAATTCAAGGAATTCAAAGCTCTTGTCGAAAATCTTTCCAGAAGAAATATTAAAATTTTGAGGTCAAATAATAGAGGAGAATTCACCTCAAATGAATCAATGATTTCTTTAAAGAAACAGGGATTAAGAGGGAGTTGACTACTCCCTACAATCTCCAGTAGAATGGAGACGCAAAAAGAAAGAATCGAACCATCATGGAAGCAACAAAGGCATTGATTCATGACCAAGATTCACCCATGCATTTATGGGTAGAGGAAGCCAAGACAATAATGTATGTACGGAATAGGAGTCCTCATCGAATATTGGGAAACAAGACACCAGAAGAAGCATTTACCAGAAAGAAGCCAGAAGTTCGCCACTTAAGGATATTTGGTTGTCCAATGTATATACATGTTCCCAAGGAAAAGAGGACGAAGCTAGACCCCTCAAGAAGAAAGGGCATCTTTATTGGTTACAGTGAGACTTTAAAGGCGTACAAAATTTACATCCCAGGACAGAAACAGATTGAGATCAGTAAGGATGTGACATTTGACGAAGATACAACCTTCAGCAAATTCAAGAAGTCTCACATGGATAAGGACTATGAGGAGACTGAAGCTCCAAAAGAAAACAAGTGCAGAAGACGCTACTCCGACAGGACATATTTCAGGAGATCATGATGAGATAGTAGAGCCAGAAGCACCGGTAGATCTGCCTAGAGAGATGACAGTCTCTAAGAAGAGACCAGCTTGGTTCCGGAGCACGATCCAAGATGCAGAGAAGTATGGTGTTCCCAGTGGGTCTTTCAAAGAAAGCAAAAGACCTAGCCAATATTCCAGCTACATGGCACTGATCAGTGACATAATTGATGCAGAACCTTCTAGTTATGAAGAAGCTGCAAATTAGCAAGTATGGAAGGAAGCCATGATGGAGGAATATCAATCCCTCAAAGAATTGTGTGGGAAGTCATCCCAAGACCTAAATAGAAGCCAGTAGTGACCTCCAAATGGATCTATAAGATCAAACAAGCTACAAACGAAAGCATAGAGAAGTACAAAGCAAGATTCGTGGCTAGAGGATTCTCTTAGAAAGAGGGAATAGATTATGACGAGAAATTTGCTCCAATGGCTAAACACACTTCTATTAAAGCTATTATATCCATAGCTTCCGTGATGGGATGGAAATTACACCAAATGGATGTCAAGATCACCTTCTTGAATGGTGTAATTAAAGAAGAAGTATATATCGAGCAACCTCCAGGATTTGAGACTCTTAACAGAGGATCACATGTGTGTAAATTGAAGAAGGCTTTGTATGGGCTTAAGCAAGCACCCAAGGCATGGTTTGCCAAGATAGATGGATTTCTTACAAGCTTGGGTTTTAACAAGAGTGAAGCAGATCCTGACCTTTACTACAAGGTTGTGCATGGCCAGACAGTGATATTACTATTGTATGTAGATGACCTGTTTATCACAGGGTACGAGAAGCTCATAAATGAGTGCAAGAGGGAGCTTGTGGCAGAATACGAAATGAAGGATCTAGGTATGATGCATTACATCTTGGGATTAGAAGTGTGGCAGAGAGCAAATGAGATTTTCCTCGGCCAAGGAAAATACACAGTAGAGATCCTGAAGAGATTCGGGATGATGGACTGTAAGTCCATGGCCACACCGATGGTAACGAATCTGAAGTTGTTGAGTGACTCTTCTTCAGATCTGGTGGATCCCACGATGTACAGATAGATGATCGGATCCTTGATGTATCTGCTTAACACCAGATCGGACATATGCTTTGCAGTGAACACCAGTACATGGTTGAGCCTAGACATGTACATTTGATAGCAGTAAAGCATGTTGAGATACCTGAAGGGTACAGTTGGATATGGACTCAGATATGTCTTGTATAGTGAAGTGAAATTGCAAGGGTATGCATACTCTGATTGGGCAAGAAGTGCAATGGACAGGAAAAGCACATCAGGATATTGCTTCAACCTAAGATCAACCATGATCTCATGGTCTAGCAAGAAATAGACATATGTTGCACTCAGTACTGCAGAGGCAGAGTACATAGCAGCTAGTGCTACCAGTAGCGAAGCAATATGGCTCCACTTGCAAGATTATTTGATCAAGAGTTAGAGATGACTTGGATCTACTATGATGACCAAAGTTGTGTGAAGCTTTCAAATAATCCAGTATTTCATGACAAATCGAAGCATATAGAGATCAAATACCATTATATCAGAGACATGGTGCAAAGAGGAGAAATGAAGCTCCAATACATATCCATGGATGAGCAGATTGTCAATATTCTTACCAATCCTCTGTCTAAAGTAAAGTTTGAGTACTTCCGGGACGAACTTGGTGTAGTATAGAATGACTCCCCTCGCTGAGAAGGAGTGTTGATGTTTCTCCATGGGCAGCAGCGGGTTAGTCATTCCCCCCCACCAGTTAGTCATGTGATACATGACTCAGTCATCTTCCCCATCGGTAATTCATGTAGTGGTACATGGCTCAGACACCGATAAGTCATGCACTAATACCTAACTCAGACACTGGTAAGTCATGCAGTGGTACATGGCTCTGATACCAATTAGTCATGGTACATGACTCACACAGCCAAGGGTTGTAGTATCTCATGTGGAGTGCACCCACATAAGCAAAGACATAGTCAAGATCTCAGATGACCATCAGATAATATTCAAGGTCTCAGAGACTATCAGTGGCTATCAGATACTCGAGTGACTTATAGTCAGGACTGTTGGGGAATAGTCAAACCTCTTGGAAAGGTCAGATAGCCATATACTTGGCTAGTGGGGTACAGTGGGATAGTGAAGAAGAAAGAAGCCACTTTGGAAGTGGTCAAGCCTTGGAGAACATCACGGAGGATGGAAAGCTCACTGAGAACTTTTCTACACCGTAGAAAATTCCAAAAGTCAACCAGAAGAAGTCAACTGAAGAAAAAGAACATGAAAAGAATAAAGAAAAGAATAATAACTAGCCCAAGAACAAGTCGGCCCAGTAAAAGTGGAAATGACCCAGTCAAACAGGAAACACCATCTTTCAGCTCACCCCTGCTTACTTGGTGAAGAAAACCCAATAAGGAATGCAGAGAGAATGGCAGAACAGAATCAATCTCTAGGCCATCAAACCTCACTTGTTTGATACAGAGGCCTTTTTAATAGTATTAAGTATTTCTGCATTCTGTTGTGCAAACAATTTGTATGACAGTACCCCTCTTCACAAGCTGATGTAAAATATTCAATAGGGATTCAAAAAATATTGAAAACATCCCATCCCATTTGGGAAAGGGAAACAAATCTAAGGTTAGTTGATTTTACAAAGTGTATCACTGCCATTTGGGTAAAGCCGTGGCCACATTTTTCTATATACAAACAACTGTTATTATGTAAAAAACTAAAAAACTTAGGGGTGGCAGGTGCAGGGGGGTGATTTTTTACCCTGGAGGAAAACTAAAGCAACTACTCACGGGGTTTGGGAGAAGTTTCCAACAATCAAGCAGAAGCTCTTGCTCTTTGGCAAGGCCTCGAGCATGCATTGAATAGGAACATAAGTCAATTGATTATAGTTGGCGACTATATGATAGTCATTCGATATCTAATCAACAAGCAAGCCCCAATAGATGGCCCCTTCGCTCAAATAATAAGGAGAATATTGTATTTGATATCAGAATTTGCAGAAGTAAAGGTATTTCATGTTTTACGAATCTTTAAATCTCCTAGCTGATAGAAACACCAACATTGCATGTAACCTCACCCAAGGAAAGTTGGTCACCGGAGGAGAAGTAGAAGGCTATTGTCAAATCCCCTAAATGCATTTATGTTATGGAATTAAACAACTTGAAGATGCATTGGGCTTCAAACTTTGGAATCTAGGTGGCAGAGTATTGGCATGCAGCCGATTTGTAATCAATATTTTGTATTAATGACCTTCTGTGATAGCAGTCCGGATAGAACGTTCGAGCGTGAGATCAGACATGGAAAATCCTTCGCTCGGGTGCTCCAGACTGGGAAATTGATGGATATTGTACGGGGTAATCAAGTCCAGATCGGCAAGGTTAATATGGAAGGCTCTTGATCCTTTTATAAACCTGCATGGCTGGGTGAATTCACATTTTGGATTGTTCCTTCCAGGAATTGCCATTCTCATCTGTAAGAGAATTGGAATGTTAGCAATTTAAGGACCGGTGTTTGTGAGAATTCTGGCAGCAGTTCATTCCTCTCCTTGCTGTTCAGTAGTTTGTTTCAGCTGGGGACTGGAGCTTTCAAGGTAGAGGTTCTGTTTCAAATTCCCTTGTCTAAGTTATTCAGCTGTTTGTCACCTTTTGAAAAGTATATAGCTGTTTTAAACACTAGCAAGACGCTTGCTTCCTATGAGATTCGTTCTCCACTCTGGTTAGTTGAACCTGTGTGGAACTGTGAATGTTATGATGGTAGCAAAGATGGTTTCAATTTAGAGATTGTTGTGCTGAATGACTATCTCCATGTGATTTGGTCTGAGTGTCTGAATTTTAAGTTGTGCTCGGAAATACCTCTTTTGAAAATTTCTCTCTGCAAAAGAGCTTTCATCGGGACTGTAGAGTTTGTGTGGAAAATAGAGGACAAAATCGGCCACTTTTTACGCAGCTCTAAGATTGGAATTGTCCAGAGAGTGCGTACAGAGACTCTGCTGTTCACCAGTCTGGAGTTGTTGTCTCTTATTCTTCTCAAAACTGGAACTTGCCATCAGTTTAGCAATACTTAGCTTTACAAGTCAGCAACTAATTTTAGAATGGATCTGGAAATTGAAAACAAGGACAAGCTGAAGCAGTCACCTGAAAAAGCCCAGGAAAGGCAGAAGCGTGCTAGAGATATTGATATTCAGAAATTAGCGAAAAGGCAGAAGGTTTTGGAGGAAGGCAGTGTTAGAGATCGGCTTAATCATATCTACCATTACTATCTGGAAGCTCAGGTTAATCAACTAAGGAGAGACTGTTAGAAGCAGAAATTGAGATTGAGTTTTGGAAAAGTAAATTCAAGACTTTTGAACAAGAACTTAAAGATTTGAAAAATGTTGAGCAGGGTCCTTCATCAGACCAAACTCCTTGGAAATCTCACATTGAAGCAGGGAAAGCTTGTACAGTGAGCTCAGATGAAGAAGTGATGATTCCAGTTGAGAAGACTAACTTTGTGGATGTCTTTTCTCCTCATTCTTCTCATAAGGCAGATTAAGTTCCAATGTTCCCAGAACTTCAAGGCTTTCACTTCTGTTTTGTTCATCAATGAAGTGTAAATTCATTTTGTTATCTAGTACTTTCATTAGAATATACACCAGTCAGGCTTTTAGTTACAAACTTACAGGTGGAATCTGAAAGAATGTAACTCCTTTGTAATAATTTTTTGCAGGTGGAATCTGAAAGGCTCATGAACTACTTTGCCCAACCTGTATGGAGCAATTTTGTAACAATAGGTCTTCCGGTCCAGCCAAGATCTTTCATTTTTTATATAAAAAAATCAGTACCCATTTGTGTTAAAATAAAAACAAAAAAACTTCAGAGGAGATCATGCTTTAAATAGGGGTTCTCAAGATTGTGATGTTCACATAACATAACAAGGTTGTTAATGACAAAGAAGAAATATAAACTGTTTCCAAAATACAAAAACATGCAATGCTTGAAGGCTTGTTAATTTGAAATCAGCATCCAGTGGTATAGATATAAATGAATGTACCCATTGCTTATTAATCAGAATCATTGGAATAATACCTTGACATCCCGATGTATGTGCCCATGGTTATGGAGGTACTCTAGTGCCTTCAGAACATCTCGCAGGATTGTAGCAATGATCACCTCCTCAAAGCCCTCTGGATAGACAGACTTCATTATATGAAGACAAGAACCCCCTGCCAGGTATGGCATTACAACCCATAGGTTCTGATTTGCTACAAAAGAACAATGTGCTCGTAAGAGATTTGGATGGCTGATCAAACTCAATGTTTGTGCTTCACGACGTATTTCATCCTGCACTTAAACAAATCTGGCACATTAATAGCAACAACAGTGACTTGCCATTTAAATTTCATATTGATGTGTGCACCAAACAACAGATTGTAAGGTAATTCTTCAATTCAAAAGCATGCCATAGTGTTGCTCTCTTGCAACCATTCTCAATTATTTAAAGACAAACCACTGAAAGAAAATTCAAACTACCGGGGAAAGTATGTCTCTCTTATTTTTTTAAATATAATGTCAATAGTAAAATAACATGGTAAGTCCAATGTGCACAAGAAATGAACCATTAAATAGTTTTCAACAAAGCTTAACTGTTTTTAATTGACTCCTTGTAAATATCCATTCCTCCCCTAAAAGTAGTGAGAACACATGTAGATAACACAAGATCAGTATAGTAGCCACTTCTCATTAGACTTCAAGTTTGAAAACACAATCTGACATGTATGACTATAGGCATTATCTATATATGCAAAGCGAGCAAGAAGAATTTACAAACATCCTACCGAAACCTCTATCGGAATAAGAACACAGAAAACTGCTTATATTTTCTGCTCATGTTCTTCCAGATGACAAAAACTGAATATCATAATTCCACGACTTCGGAAAGCATCAAAGATACATTCTTAATTTTCTACCAAATGGTGCAAAACAATTTAGAAAGAATTGCAAAATGTGATGTGAAAGGTAACTTTACAGATGACATACTTTTATATCACAATTCCACTACTTTGGAAAGCATCCAAGATCTATTTTTAGGTTCCTCCCAAATGGTGCAAAACGCATTAGGCAAGAATTGCAAAATGTGATGTGAAAGATAACTTTAATAGATGATATAATATTATATACATAGAAGTCACAGTCTAATTTTCTATTGAATTAACAATAGGCATGACATTAGTGACAGGCATGTAGATCTCAAGATTCAATTTGCAGAAGCTTTGGCTGAAATTCAATAAACAGCAAACACTTAACATAGAAAAGAAATTGAGCCAAGTTATAGTTGATAAAAGAAACCAATTAAGAAGGTCAAGTCCAACAGCAATTGAATCCCCAGAAAGCTTTCTTAAAGTAAGTAGTGCAGCATTCATTTCAATCAAGCTGCATCTCAAAACATGACAGTGCTGCCAGTGCTGCATTTCAAAAATTCAGGATTGAAATGACATGGTAGTTCAAGTGTCAATTCTCACTGCAACAGTGTTATTTATTAAAATTTGCAAATTATTTTAAAAAACAAGACTAGGTCAATCAAATTCCAAAAAGACATCAAATGGGAGGAACTGTCAAATATTCTATTAATCTGAAAAAAGGTAAATTATGATACAAGAAGCTTTGGACAAAAGGTCAAAGCTAGATCAGCTAAGCTACAATATCTTGTTCAGTTTCAAAATAGAAAAGCATGGAGAAGACAGTAGTCAACCAAGCAGAACAACACTGAATAGCCAACAAGAAAGGATAATCCATTCAAGTTGGAGCCATAGCAGATATGCTATATCTCCTTGCTTGTGTAGGAAGGGGGATCTTATGTGACTATTCTTTGGCACCTAGATGTGACAATCTTGATCTACATTTATAGTGATTTATATGTCATAATCGTTGCATTTTCAAAAGAAGCAAGGATAATTCAATTAGGTTATGAATCATGACCTAACTTCAAACTGTAAAAAAATAACTTCTAATTAAAGGAATACACAGTCAGTATTTTTTTAAAGACGTTAAAAAATAAGAAACATCATAGCCTTACTCTTAAAGGAAACTATTGAGATTATGGAGTTAATCTTCACTTGAGGCCACATGCCAACCTATTGTATTGGAGCATTTTGAGCCTACACATGGGTAACTAGTTACTAACCCATTAAATATATTATATTTTATTTGGCTATTTTTGGCTAAGGCTACTCTAGTCAACCTCTTGGGGCTAGTGCCCCACCGTTTAGGATGTGTATAAATAACCCTAGACTCCTCTCACTCAAGAGAATCCATTCTTTGATAAGCCTAATGGCACTTTAAAAAGTTCACTCTACTTGTGGATGATTGTTCTTTGTTATGAGTGGTATCTGTCGAACTAGCATCATGCATGTGTGATTAAATTCCCAAAGAAGCAAACTAGACAAAGGGAACTCAAAAGGAAAGGCCAATGTCACCACACCAATTCCCTTCACACTTCCGGTTGGCTCTTCTCCAACTCAAGGGGAGCTTTCCTAAGATAGGATTACTAGGGAAAAGACAATGAGGAGCAAGGTGAGATGAAGAGGTTGCCCTAGCAAAACATTTGTAGCATAGAAAGTAAAGGAAAAGATGATGAGAGGATAGAGAGAAACCAATCAAAAAGATTAGTGCCAATCCACCAAGGGAAAATAGAGTCAAAGAAGCACAATCTAAGAGGGGCCTATTTCATATGTCACAAGGGGAAAGGTTGCATGATTGATCAAACCCCACTTAGTTAAGTGCAAGAATATACTAACTTAGTCAAAAGGAAAGGGATCAAATGAAGTATCCACTTCTTTTCTAGCTTTGGGGGGATCACCATACACCCAAAAGATCAATATTACACCCTTCAAATTAAGAATGCTGCAAAAATCAATACCCATATGTGCACATATACAAAGGAAAAAATGATAGAGATTAACATAAACCCTTATCCTTCCAATGTGGTATTAATACCCTTCAATGGCCTCCAACCCAAAACATACAAATTTCAATATAAAAGAGATAGTGATACTTACAAGTTACAAGTTACAACCTTTGAAAGCTCCAAACAAGATTAAATGCCACACACCAACAAGAGAGTACCTCAAATACATGTCACAAAAGCTCCAAGAATGATATATCAATTAGGCTCCAAGAAGAGAAAACTCCAAAAACCCAACCACATTTTACAATGAAGAGGTTGCCTCCTTATAGAGCCTCATGTAGCAAGAGGGGCGCCTAGCCCATTGTTGAAATCATGCATGAGAGAGTGTGCCACATCTAGGAGAGGATAGACAAGTGTGTGAGCTCTTAGGCGCCACCTCTGAGAACTCAAGAGAACTAGAGGTGTTGTTGAATAATGTAACTTCGGAAGATATTCTTAATAGTTAATTGTATTATTTGTATTATACTTCCTTCGGAAATTATTATTGATGTAATCGATCATGTAAAAGTCATTGAAAGAATCAATGTAAACCCTAACTGTTAGGTCGGCCTAGAAAGATCTAGAAAATATTATTTTACCATTAACTGGACAAGTCGGCCCTGTTAAGGAAAAAGGTCAAGTCACTAATTAGTATAAATGAGGAGCTTTCCCTCCTCATTTGGTCACCTCACTCACTCATCAAGTTCGCATGAGTAGAGAGATAGAGTCATAAAGTGTAGTTGCTTTCGGAGTCTTCTTGTTTTGGGTTATTGCACGAGGAATACCATTGTACATTCTGACAAATCTATATAGAATTTTGTTGGGTTTTTCTGCCCCACAAGGGTTTTCCCAGTATAAATTATTGTGTACTATTGTCTATGTGGTGCTTGTTTATCTTTTAGTGATCCTTATTGTTACTGCATTTAAAATTCCAACATGGTATCAAAGTTGGCTTGAATGAAAACATTGTGCAGCTGTTACAATTGCCGGAACTAGGGTTTCAATTTTCGGAAGCCTTTCTCCATAGATCAGTTGAAAAAGAGGGTCCAAGCAACTCATCTCAGTAGGGCACATATTTCTGTCGAAGCAAAATTCAAATCGAAGAATTTCCATTTTTGGGCCCACCACTACAGCGCGGAAAACTAGGGCATCCAGTTTTTGAAGGTTTTGTCCACAGATTTGGAGAAAAAGTAACTTTGCTCAACTCGCCTAGGGGAGGCGCATCTTTTCCTCAGTTTTTCAAGATCCTAAAGTTGAAAAATTAGTGTTTCTCTGACAAACCCTAGGACCTCCTAAAGCCAGATCTCAGAAATCAACTTTTGATTGGAGCATCTCATTTGGTAAGTTCTACTCTCTTTATTTCCATTTGAGGTTCTCATTTATCAAGTTTTTAATCAAGATGACAAATCATACCAAGCTTGAGGATAAGCTTGAAGGGGCAAACAACTTCTGTGCTTAGAAGTATAGGGTAATGCTCATTCTGGAAGAGAATGAATTGGATAAGTATGTCAAAGAAGTAGTTGTGGAGCCAGGGGGAGATGAGGACAAAGCAAAGCATAAGAAGATTTTGATAAAGGCTAAGAGGATCATAGTTGACTCCATCAAGGATCACTTGATCCCACATATCTCATCTCTGAAAACTCTGAAAGAGATGTTTGATGCATTAAAGGGTATATTTGAAAGAACTAACATCAATAGAAAAATGACCTTGAGGACTCAACTCAAGGCTGTGAAGATGCAAAGCAATGAAAGCATCCAATCTTACTTCACAAGGGTCTCCCACATCAGAGATCAATTAAGTGCCATTGGAGTCCAGGTTGAAAATGCGAAACTAGTAATGACTACCTTGAATGGTTTTCCAAGATCATGGGAGTCATACATCCAAGGAATATGTTCCAGGAAGAAGCTTATTATGTTCAATGCACTTTTAGAATCATGCACCCAAAAGGAAGCAAGGATTGAAGCCAAAGAAGAAAAGTTAGAAGATGAAGATAATCAAGCTCTGGCAGCTCATGCCAAGAGAAGTAAGAAAGAAGATCATCATCATCACAAGTCTAACCCCACAAAGGTCTAAGACCTCCTAGAGACTATTCAAGTATCAGATGCTACAATTGTGATGAGATGGGACACATTGCAAAACATTGTCCCAAGAAGAAAGGCAACAAGAAAGGAAACAAGAAAAGACATCATGTACATGCTACGGAGGATGATGAACCTGTAAAGAAGAAAGCAAAAGAGGATTCTTCAAGTGATGAAGAATATGTTCCGATCTCAGCACTTACAGGTACAATCTCTCTTGGTAATAATGATTGGCTTATTGATAGCGGTGCTTCTAAGCACATGACGGGATACAAGGATTCTCTCAACAACCTCACAGAAAAAGACTCACCTCACAAGGTGAAACTAGGAGATGATTATCAGTATCCCATAAAAGGGGTAGGAGAAGCTTCTTACAAGCTTGAATCAGGGAAACCTATCAAGATGAAGGATGTCCTATATGTACCAGGACTGAAGAAGAATCTACTTTCCATCTCAGCCTTAGATGAGAAAGGATTCCGAGTAGCATTCGTTGATGGCCAAGTACTTATATGGCCCAAAGGTAAAACCTTTGATGATGCAGTAGTGATTGGAGTGCAAGATGGAGGATTGTACAAACTCAAAGGACAACCAAAACAAGCCTTGGTTCATGAAGCTATGGAACCAAGTGAATTATGGCATAGAAGGTTTGCTCACATCAACTACAAGGCATTACCAATAGTGAACAAGATGGTGAATGGTCTACCCAAGATCCAGACTAAGCATGAAGGCATATGTAAAGGATGTGCGAAAGGGAAGAATGTGAAGAAGCCATTTCCAAGCAGTGACAGCAAAGCCAAGGAGATTTTGGATCTTATACATTCAAACGTTTGTGGACCTATGTCTTCCAACTCACTAGGCGGGTATGCCTACTATGTTTCTTTTATTGATGATTATTCTCGTAAGACCTAGATTTATTTCTTGAAATCCAAAGATGAAGTATTTAGCAAATTCAAGGAATTTAAAGCCCTTGTGGAAAATCATACTGAAAATAAAATAAAAACCTTAAGATCAAATAATGGAGGTGAATTTACCTCAGGAGATTTCAAAACATTATGTAAAGAATCGGGAATTAAGAGGGAGATGAGCACTCCCTATAATCCACAACAGAACGATATTGCAAAAAGGACGAATAGAACGATAATGGAAGTAGTAAAGGCCATGATCCATGGTCAGGAACTTCCAATGCACTTATGGGCAGAAGTAGCAAGAACAACAGTATATGTTCAAAATAGAACTCCTCACTGTGTACTTGAGAACAAGACACCTAAAGAGATGTTTACAGGAGAGAAGCCAGAAGTCAGCCATCTCAGAATATTTGGCTGCCCTGTATACATACATATTCCAAAAGAGAAAAGGACCAAGTTGGAGCCTTCAAGAAAGAAGGGCATCTTCGTCGGTTGCTGTGATTCATCAAAGGCATACAGAATATATATACCAGGCTTCAAGAAGATCGAGATCAGCAGAGATGTAACCTTTGATGAAGATATAGCCTTCAACAGATCTAGGCAAATTCACTCCGACAAAGTACATGAAGAAGAACCTAAGACTCCCAAAGTTAGAGATATTGTGATGGAAGAGCGGTTTCCAAAGGAACCTAAAGATCATGATATGACTAAGCCACAGAAACCTGTAGATCCACCGAAAGAGATGAACACGCACAAGAGAAGACCATCCTGGGCACGAGAGATTATTTAGGATGCAGATAAGTATGGTGCTCCAGAAGCGACTTCCAGAGAAAGCAAGAAACCTCGACCATAGTCCAATTATGTGGCATTACTGTGTGACATCATTGATGCAGAACCTTCTAGTTATGAAGAGGCAGCTGAAAAGAAAGTATGGAAGGATGCTATGATCGAGGAATACTAGTCGATCATGAAGAATGATGTCTGGGAGGTGGTTCTGAGACCAGAAGGGAAGTCAGTAGTGTCTTCCAAATGGATCTACAAGATAAAGCATGCGACAGACAAAAGTGTCGAGAAATACAAGGCAAGATTTGTGGGTCGAGGTTTCTCCCAGAAAGAAGGCATAGATTATGAGGAGACATTTGCTCTCGTGGCTAGATACACTTCAATCAAATCTATACTTGTTATAGCCAAAGTGATGAAGTGGAAGGTACATCAGATGGATGTGAAGACTACCTTCATGAATGACATAGTAGAGGAAGTGTATGTGGAGCAGCCACTAGGATTTGAGACACATGACAGGCAGACTCATGTGTGCAGATTAAAGAAGGCCTTGTACGGTTTGAAACAGGCACCCAAGATATGGTACGACGGGATTGATGGGTTTCTGACGAGCTTGGGCTTTACCACGAGTAAAGCGGATTCCAACCTTTACTACAAGGTTGACTAGGGAAATCTTGTGATTCTACTGTTATATGTAGATGACTTGTTTTTGACAGGTGAAGAGAAGCTCATAACAAAAACGAAGAGAAAGCTTATCGCAGAGTTTGAAATAAAAGACCTAGGTATGATGCACTATTTCTTGGGCCTTGAGGTGTGGCAGAATCCAAAGAAACTTTTCTTGAGTCAAGGAAAATATGCGGTAGAGATCCTGAAGAGATTCAAGATGATGGATTGTAAGGCCATGGCCACACCTATGGCATCGAATCTGAAGTTGTTGAGTGATACTTCTTCAGAACCGATGGATGCCACGATATATAGGCAGATGATTGGTTCGTTGATGTGTTTGATGAATACGAGGCCAGATTTATGCTTTGCGGTGAACACTCTGAGTCAGTATATGGTAGAGTCGAGACGTGTTCACCTGGTTGCGGTAAAGCATGTGTTGAGGTACCTGAGGGGTACGGTTCATTATGGCCTCAGATATGCATCAGATCAAAGGATTAACCTGCAAGGTTATGTTGATGTGGATTGGGTCGGGAGTGTCACGGATAGAAAGAGCACATCAAGGTGCTGCTTCAGTTTGGGATCGGGCATGATCTCATGGTTCAGTAAGAAGCAGACGAGTGTGGCACTCAGTACAACCGAAGCCGAGTATATGGCAACTTGTTTGGCAAGCTCCGAGGTAGTGTGGCTTCGGAAGTTACTTGCAGGGTTGTTTGATCTCAAGTTAGAGGTGACCTGTGTCTTTTGTGACAACCAGAGCTGCTTTAAGTTGTCTGAAAACCCTATGTTTCATGACAAGTCAAAACACATCAAGATCAGGTATCACTATATCTTGGATATGGTGCAGAAGGGAGCAGTGAGGCTCCAGTATATAGCAACAAAGGAGCAGATAGCCGATGTGTTGACCAAGCTTCTGTCAAGAGTGAAGTTTGAGTACTTCAGGGACAAGCTTGGAGTGGTCTAGATCAAGAGGGAGTGATGAGCTCGGATGAGGTAGCAGGTAGTCACGAGTTATGTGACGTAATTCTGTATCCTAGGCTACGAAAGGATCTAGACGTGTGGTGAGGTAACGCAGGTAGTTACAGTGTGCAACGTAATGGAGCTCTTGGGTTGAACCCACTAGATGGCTTGCTTGGTTTATGAAAGAGGACAGTTGCATCCAGTATGAAAAAGGACTAGCTTTGCAAGAAAGTTGCATCTAGTATGAAAAAGGACTAGCTCTGCAGGACAGTTGCATCTAGTATGCGTTGCCATCTATAACACACTTAACTGTAGAAAAGTCTCCCAACTACTAGGTGTGTTCTTGAGGGGCAACTATGAGTTGAACACCCACTGTCACCTCGATTCCTAACTCCTACGTTTAGACCCAACTCCGAAAGGTCAAGGGGGTAGTCCCTATTTACTATGTTTCAAAGGTTTTATTTTAGGAGTTCAAATTTAATTATGGAAATGACAAGCAATCATGCAATATGCAAATTATTCAATGACAGGCAAACCTTGGTTTGAAACTTAACAAGATAAAGCTAAATGAAAGAAACAATCAATTAACCAGTGCCTATTCTACTTGGGTTATGGAGTCAATAATAAATCAATACTTGCGCAATTAATCATTCAAGATACACAACAAAATGAAATGATTTGCTTTCCCAAATTTAGAACATTCAAAGATTGCAAGAACTGAAATAAATGAATTGATCGCAAAATATCACTCAACTAACCATGAAATAACTTGCAATTGATAGTAAGAACTTGAAATGAAATAAATGTGAGTGAGACTAGAAATTAAAATGTTTTGCAAGTGGTCCTATAAATTTTAAATGATTTTAAGGTCTCACTTTAACTTAGGGGATTAATGTGTGTTGAGAAAGTGCAAAATTGAAAATTCAATGTCCTAAGCTAATGTGACTACCTCCAACATTTATCTTTCAATTTGACAAAAACTGTTGGGTGCTCAACCAGCGAACACAAGGTTCCCTTCTAGCTCCATAAGTTAGTTCTAAAAATTGCCAGGTGTTCAACAAGAGGACACAAAGTGTCACGAGGCTCCCAACAACCTCTACCCCTCTAACTCCATGAATCAATCCTCTTTTTCTCAACTTCTAGATAATTTATTAATGTGCCTATTATTCTAGTCAATTCGATCTCTTACCCTTTCTTGTCACCCAAGATCGGATTAACCGACAAGGGGAGTGAATACAGGGCAAAAGTGAGGCAAGGTTTATTGCTTAACCCAAAAGAATATTGTTACTTTAATCAAATTAGCTAGCCGACACAATATTGCAGGAGGGTAAGGCCCTTCACATGCAAGGTGTGGGCAAAGTTTATTAACCTTGAATAAAATAAAATTATTTGAATCCTAAACAAAAACTAGCCACCATGATTTTGCATGGATGGGCATAGCCACTTCACATGTAATGTTTGGGCAACAAATGAATTAATGCAATGAGAAATAAATCAAATCCTAGCCCTTTCTCTATTGCTTACAAGGGTGGGAAAACTCAACTTCCTTTATAAGCAATGGATGGCAAAGAAAAGTAAATTAACAATTTACCTAGCCACACTATCATCTTCCTAGTGAAGAGGTGGGGCAAATGAATGAAGAAAATGCAAGAAATAAAAAATAAACTAAGTACACACTCTAGCCACTCATCACTTGCAATGCAAGGGTGGGCAAGCCTAACTTCCTTTGCATGCTAGGGATAGCTGAAAATGAAACACAAGTATATCTTTTGGAAATAAACAAGAAGTCAAATTCAAGAGACTCTCTTGTACTTGTTACAACCAAATAATTTTTCAACACTTAGGAAATGATGAAAAATGTGAAAAAGAAGAGATATTTTGACCCTTTTCTTGCAAGGGACTTGGGATGGCTTCTTTAGGATGTCCTTTGCACTTAGTTGACGCCAAATTTCGATAGATTTTCCCCTTGTGCTGCTAAAAATATGCACAAAACAGCAAGCTAATTAAAAGTAGAAAGTCCCCAAAATCACTTTGGGACACTATTTGTGAGTGAAAAAATTATGTACAAAAAATTCTGAAAATTTTATAGAACAAATAGCTTCAAATAACTTGTAGAAATGTAGATGTCAACTTGATTCCAGAGTGCTAATGAAAATAAATTAATAACAAAAATTTATAGAGAATAAGTTAGGAAAGAGTGCTCTTGGTTCTTCAAAACTTGAAGAAATGGGGCATCTAACCAAAGAATCCCACTCTCCAAACTTGGCAACCTGCAACTTGAAATATTTTACTACAAAAATAAAAAGAGGTGAGTTCCAAAAGATGTACTAAGAAATCATAGTATTCAAACAAGAAATCTATGAACTTCTTAATAACAAATATGAAAACTCATGAAATCTAATAAAAGTGAGTAGATCTCACCAAGGCAAAGAAATTTGCTTCTTTGGCCTCCAACCACTTGAGTAACAATGAAGCACGGGAGCAAACCACCATAAACACCAAGACACACCAGCTTTCCTCCAAAGATTTTTATTACAATGCCCAAATGGCTGAAAATTACAATAGCTTCAAGAATGGGAGCAAAATGGGAGCAAGAAAATGGAAGAGCATGAGAGATTGTAACCAAAATGAGGAGGAGAGGCCTCCTTATAAAGGAAAAAAGGGAGGAGAGAGACCCTTTGCATGAGAGACACTTGTCACTTGGAGAGAAAGAGGGCCCATGATGAGCGAGGGTTTCTCCCTTAGGGAGACAACTTCAAACTCTTGAAAAACTTGCATGGGGAGGGCCCTTTTAGAAACTTAATTTCCCCTCCCCAAGTGACTTTCGTCACTTTACAAAATTTTACCATTCTAATTAATGGCCAATTTCCTGATTTCCTTGACTGACTTGGGGAAATCCAACAAAACCTTATCAAAACTCAACGGAATGTCTTCAAACTTGGTCCAAGGGTTTAGGGAGTCTCATGCCAGTTATTTTGAGTGGTCATACCCCTATTTATGGAAATTAGGTGTCACTTATCCCTCTTTTACATCACAACAACTTATGCTGAGGGACATTTTTTAATATAGATCATTCATAGGCCTTAATCACCCCATGGACTCGATCATTAGAACGCCTTTCACCACTTTGAAGGAATTCTTGAGCGAAAAACTTAGATAATTAAAATCACTAAAAATGAATTTTAATTATCCAAGGGAAAAAACACTCAATGAAAGGACTTCCCTAATGATAAAGACCTAGGCAACTAAGATTTACAAAAAAAAGACCCTCATGCTGACATATCATTACAAAATCCCCCGCAGGAGTGCGGAAATTCATGGAGAAGAGTTCAGAGGAGAAACTGCTTGAAAAAAAACTTTGTTAGGTGCATCTTCTTGTCTTCTAGGTACATGGTACATGGTTGCCAACCTAGTTGGCTTGGTGATCAACAATATGAAAGAAGGACTAGCTCTGCAAGACAGTTGCATCCAGTATGAAAAAGGACTAGCTCTACATGATAGTTGCATCCAATATGAAAAAGGACTGGCTCTGCATGATAGTTGCATCAAGTATGAAAAAGGATTGGCTCTGCAGGATGGTTGCATCCAGTATGAAAGAGGACTAGCTCTAAAGGATAGCTACATCCAGTATGAAAGAGGACTGGCTCTGTAGAGTTGCATCCAGTATGAAAGAGGACTGGCTCTGCAAGATAGCTACATCCAGTATGAAAGAGGACTGGCTCTGTAGAGGTGCATCCAGTATGAAAGAGGACCGGCTCTACAGGAGGGCTACATCCTGTAAGGTAGCGCCTTACATGTTATCTTATTAGATAACATATATACATTTTTATAATTGAATTGATGATGTTTACAATGCAATGGTCAAATGTTTTATATTACCATAAGTTGAATAGTCGTGTCTTCTCATTAGGAGACATGCCATCTTAATAATTAGATAATTAATAACCTAAACTAATAATTAATAGTTTATTAATAAATGTAATATACTTTTGGTATATTACAAGTCATTCTGCTCTGAAAAGATTCGACCACGAATCTTTTATGAGCATGCTGCAACTGGAATTCTTGCCATGAATAACGGTGCCACGGTTTAGCAGTCCTTGAAATAATTGGTCACATTTCCATTCAAATCTTTTCATGCATATGATTTTGTAGATAAACGCATAACAACTATATGGAGTATTCTTCTGAGCTTCTAATCTGATGGTGTTCTTTTGATCTTCTAATTTGATGTGATTTTGATATTTCTACATGCTTTGATATGGTTTACTTATCTGTAGCGGCAACTACTAATAATGTACTTACTTCCTTATCTGATGAGCTTGTCTTTAGTTGTTCCATGGGAAGCTTTTGATATTGAGATTCTAGAACATCTTGAGTTGCGACCACTGGTAGAATGTTCATCTCTTCACTTGTTGCAGCATCTTCTAGGTTTCATTCTTCTACGTTATCATGATTAAGGTCATCTTTGACTCTTTTTATTTTCATCATTGCATTCTTCTACAACTTCAATTCTCTCATAATTGTCGTTAACATTGACTTCAATTTTAACAATATTTTGTGCTTTATTATTACAATCTATGACATCGTCATTTTCTTTACAATTGATATTGACATTGTGATTGTCAATATCATCTTGATCTTTCATATCCTTGTCTTCTACCTCTTCTGTTCCATCATCCTTGTTATCGACTGCCTTAAAAAGTCCTTGTTCAAGAGTTTCACTAGACAATTTTATATATTTTCATCTAGCGTATTAATGTGCCTTACTTCCCGACCTTGTAAGAAGCCGCAGCGAAATTCCGGTAGACGTGCATAATTTTTACTGAGTATCGCGTTTTGAGTTTTTTAGTTGGGGTGTCTTTGGTTATCCCTCCAATATGAAAGAGGACTAGCTCTATAGAGGTTTGCATCTAGCATGAAAGAGGGCTAGCTCTACAAGATAGTTGCATCTAACATGAAAGAGGGCTAGCTCTGCAAAATAGATACATCCAGCATGAAAAAGGGTTGGCTCTGTAGAAAGGCACATCCAGCATGAAAAAGGGTTTGCTCTGTGGAGAGTTGCATCCAGCATGAAAAAGGGTTGGTGCTACAAGGCTAGATACATCCAACATGAAAAAGGGTTGGCTCTGTGAAACTTCTTATGATATATAGATTGGGGAGATGTTAGATGTCAATAGTCAAAGTACAAAAGTGCGGCAACTGGAAGACGATGGTGACAGTGTCAAAAGAATACCTTCCTTGTTAAGAGGGAGTGTTAAAATGTAACTTCGGAAAATATTCCTATTTGTATCATTTGTATTATTTGTATTCTACTTCCTTCGGGAATTTATTATTGATGTAAGTAATCATGTAAAAGTCATTGAAAGAATCAATGTAAACCCTAACTATTAGGTCGGCCTAGAAAGATCCAGAAAATATTATTTTATCGTTAAAGTCGACCTTGTTAGGAGAGTCAAGTTGGCCCTGTTGAGGAAAAAGGTCAAGTCACTGATTAGTATAAATGAGGAGCTCACCCTCCTCATTTGGTCACCTCACTCACTCATCAAGTTCGCATGAGTAGAGAGATAGAGTCATAAAGAGTAGCTGCTTTTGGAGTCTTCTTGTTTTGGGTTATTGCACAAGGAATACTATTGTACATTCTGACGATCTATATAGAAGAAGTTTGTTGGGTTTTTCTCCCCCACAAGGGTTTTCCCGAGATAAATTATTGTATACTATTGTCTATGCTGTGCTTGTTTATCTTTCAGTGATCCTTATTGTTACTGCATTTAAAATTCTAACGGGTGTGCCCACCATAGAATAGGCCACATGGAGGGGCAAATCATCCTTATATCAAGGGATTGTGTCTCCAAGAGAATGAGCCCCTATAGAATGAGGAATACCCCAAACAGATCCAAAAATCAAGGATTTTGACTCTTAGAATCAAGGAATTATGTCTCCAGGAGGCACACTCACCATAAATCAAGAAATTCCAGACATAAATCCCAAAAATCAATGGATCGTGTCTCAGAATCCATAAATCAAGGATTATGTTCCTAGGGGAGTGTGCCTAGCATAGTTTGAGGGGTTTTATGGGTCTAAATGGAGTGTGCCCACCACTTTTTAAGGAGAGGGGAGGTCCACATAGTAAATACACCCATCAATCTATATTATACATTAATACATCATGATAAATTTGCTCCAAGGGACTCTAGGCCATGTGCAATTGATTATGTTGTGTTAGGATCCAGAATCTGAATGAAGTCATCCCAATCATCTACTGGATTACCCTCATACAATGGGAGGTAACAATGAGTTGATATTTCTTTCATGTCACAGAGGAGGATGTGAATTGTGCACACGCGATCGCCATTCTCCAAAAAGATTCTAACACACCATCTTCCCCCACCATCCCCCCCCCCCCCCCTCCCCCAATCTTAACCTCAGCTTCATATTTTCTCATACTTCCACTATCTATGATGTCCTACGATAGCCCCTAATCTGGGTCACCCCCCCAACTTCTTTCTACTAATTCTCATAACAAGATATCAATATGCAATTAGAGTGATGAACACCAACAAAGCAACAGACGAGAAGGGGTTTTAGGCCAATTTATTCAAACACGATCTTCACACTCTTGATGATCACATTGTTGATCTATTCAATCATGTTGTCAAAGCAAGTTTCCGACAAACTTGGTCCCATCACACTATTCATCCAAACCACAAATCAAGTTCTAGTGCAAATCCTAATAATTATAGGATGATCACAATTGGTCACACATTCTTGAAGTTCTATGCTACCACCCTCCATTTTAAGCTTTCGAATAAGCTTGAGTGTGGACATCTTAGAGCTAGAGGACAGGGGAGCTTCAAACTTAGGCATCAAACCATTGACCACGTCCTTGCATTTTATGATCCTAGCTAGGTACCTCACCATTATATCGTGTTGCTCATGTGGATAGTTGAAAGCTTGTTTCTCAGGAACATCTTTTTAGAGACACTTACACCCTGGTTGCTCCAAGAGTAGCAAGATGCTCTACAATGCAATATGGGAGATGTCACGTTACATATCGCAACGTAACATTACCAAAAATAAAAAGTAATTAAAAACATTCATGTCAACTCATAAAATTAATAAATTAAAACCAGCATAGATCTCATCTTAAACTCATACCTATCAAGCACCTAGAGGGATCTAATTTCTTGACGTGTAAGTTTTTTCTTAACATGTAAACAATTTAAGATAATAAAAAAATTACACTTCAAGAAATTGGATCCCTCTTGGTGCTTGATAGATCTGGGTTTAAGATCGATATATGTTGGTATAATCCCACCAAAGCATCATACATCTGTGAGTGATCAAATGATCCTTCACCGAATCAAGAATGATTATCTTTGTCTTGGCCTCCTTCTTAGTATGCATGGCCAATAGTTTCAGAACGACAAGTGCAACAGTCTCATTCTTAATATGCTCCCAAAGCCCAACCTCCTCCAGTAGCATTTGCAGAGTGCACTTCCATAGTGTAAATTTGAAGCACCATCCAACTTGTCACTCTAACATTGGGTAGTCATCCCTAAATCTCTTAATCAACCTCACAGCAAAAATCAACAAATCAAGTAGAAAACCCCTTCTAGGGTTCAAGTGCTTTCTCCCTAAGCACACTAGGGTTCATCCAAAAACCTGTACTAGGTCAAGCACCTATCCCAAGTATGGAACAACTAAAATATCCAACTCCCTCTTCACCAAGAGAGTGATCTCGGTAAAATCAGCTACGATACCATGTTGCCATTTCTTGCAAATGGCTTTTAATGCAAATTCAAAAATTCCACCTCAACCTTGAGGTTTCCCATATCTATTTCCTGTGAACTTTCAGCCTTGGAGCTGAAATATGAAATATAAAATATAAATTCAGCAGTATATATTTCACTTCTATCCAACCAAATACACAAGACAACCCAAGAAAACAAACACCAAATAATTGTCTTTCAAGGGAAATATCTTCCCAACACTTAAACAGATCTTAAATTACTTATTATAGCAGATTTATAACAACCATAAGCTTCTCTGTGTTTGTCAAATCAATTAACAAATCTGCACCCTGTTATGTAAAATCAGCATGCATAACCAGCTCTACAAACTACCCAATCACTAAGTTGCACTGAAGCGGATACGGAAACGGATACGGATACGGGGGGGGACACGGATACGACAAATTTTCAAAAAATCCAGATACGATACGGCGGGGAAACGGCATATATATATATATATATATATATATATATATCGCCATCATCATAAATATTATCATTGTCATCATAACCATTATAATATTATCATTGTACAACATCATCATCACCTAAGACTACTATCAAATATCATTAATCATCCATGTAACATGATACTATGAAAACTTTTAACTAATATCATCTGAATCCTCATGCTCAGAGTGAGAGTCATCATCTATGTCCTCAACAAAAGTAGACCGAAAATAGGGATCCTGAACCTGGTTTGATTCCCCTGGGCTTGAAGGTACTCTGTTCATATTCTCGAGCTATGGAAGTGGGTCGAAGTCCATTTAAGACAGAGGAGTTCAACAATCAACACCACCAACATCAAGGTACATAGAGGGGTTGATGTGCTTGATTGAATCCAGTGGCAACGTTGCAATCCTGAAATCCTGAAAATTGTTAAGTCTGTTGAATTTTGAATGAGATTAAAAATTCTACTTTTTGCATATGCAGTCCGATGAGGTTGGAACCACTCTCAAACATCCTGAAACAATTAATGGTAATGTTAAAAATTTAAGTAAAAGGATAGAAAATGAAATATAAGGAGAATGTCACTTTTACTTTAAGAATTTAATATTACCATTTAATATCCTTTATAGCTTCCATGGAGAGGTAGTGGGTCCTTCAGGGTTTCAATGTAGACCAGGGAAACAATTAAAAATTCGACTTCAGGAATAAAAAACCGTTAGAAACGTGGCCCTCTCTCTCTGATACGTTTCAGAATTCCCCTGAAACGTATCCAAAACCCTTGAAACGTATCTGTACCACTATGATACGTTTCAATGACGTTTCAAGGCCGTATCCCCTCTGTTTCAGGATCCGAAACGGGGAACGGCGTTTCACCAAGGCTAATAGGACGTTTCCGGTAACTTAGCCCAATCATCATGAGAACATAAGCTGAAAATCAAATCTGCAAGTACACAAAGTTTGGACAGCAAAGCATGCTTCATATATAGATAAAATGAAGTTAAAAGTACACATCAACAGCTTAATACAAGATACAGGGGAAGCAGGTGCGGGTGGGGTCAATTATGATCCAAGAGGAAATATATATGATCCAGGGTCAATTATGTGCAGGGGTTGGGAAAGTGATCGAATAATTATGCTGAATGGGTTGCTTTGACTCAAGGAATGGAGTGCATGTACAATCTTCAGATTGAAGATTTTATGGTCTTTGGAGACTCTTGCATAGTTATCCAAGCCATGAACTATTTGCAAAATTCTAAGGAGGCAAGGAATGGTTTTCAAATAAGAATCATCAATTTTCTCCCATTATCTTTGAGATTCACTTCTTCCACATTAAAAGGTGCCACAATGGGAAGGCAGATCACTTGGCTAATAAAGGAACCAAGCTTAAGGAGGGGGAGCTATCCCTTAACGACTCCTCACCCATTGTTAAATGGTGTTGAACCTTTCGAAGCCCATTTTAATGATCGCTCTATCCAAGAGAAGGTGGTTTATTGTTGAAGCTCGCCGACATTTAAACGGAATGACAGATGGATGGCTTGCGCCATGAGCTGGCACGAGAAGGTCTTGTCTTGCCCTTTCTTCATGTATTTCACATTCCCCGACCGTGCTATGCATTTAGGAAAGTGGTACGAAGTTTGTTGGGGATTAATGGCGGTCCCTTCATCCTTATCGGTGCGAAAGGATATGTGGGAGCTTCAGATGCTTTTTTCCTATTTGCAGTCCGGAGAACTTTGCTTATAGTGAGGATTTGTCGGTACAGAAAAAAAATGTTATGGCGGAGAGAGGTCCCATTATGAGGAAGGATTCGAAGACGTATCATCCTGAGGAAGACCTTGATCAGAAGTATGTCATGCAAAAGATAATGGCCATTAAAGAGGGAATGATGGACCTCAAGAAAATGTCCAGATGTATCTTTATAGTTGCTAAAGCAAGCCTGGAGGAGTCTAGGAAGACAGGTCTGGACTTGTCTTGCTTTGAAACTCGTTTAGAAGATGTCGAGACCCGTTACAGAGTACAGACCGGTGAAGTTGAAGAGGTGAAGAAATGCGTCTCTGAAATGGAGCAGGTCCTAACTGCAAAGTTGGATGGGGTGTGTGGAATTATGGCAGAGTTGCGTCGGACTATTCAGGGGATTAGCATGAATTCTATCAAGTGCCATGAGAATCATTTCGTCCAATTAAAGGAGATTCTGGAAGCAGTGCAAGCTGAGGTCAATGGTCTATACCCGTGGAACCGCGAGCCTGAAAGAGAACATGCAGAGGCCTCCCCCATGGACGAAGCTTTTGTATCACAGCCCCAAATCGACAAAGTCATTGCACAGGAATGAAGACTTTTTCTCTCTTTATGTATTAGTTTATAGATGTTTTTTTGCATAGTTGTAGGAGGTCAATTTGTTAAATTCTATATTGTCAGAAGTAGTAGATCTAGTTTTGATAAAGGGTGCAAAATCTTTGAACTAATGGAAGTATATGTAGCTCTATTTTGTTCTGAAACTCTAGTTTTGGACTTCTATTTTGAATCTTGCTACCCTAGGGGCGTATGTATTCTCACCCTTTTATAATATAATTTTCCTTTCTCGTTTTTGTTAAAAAAAACAGCTTAATACAAGATAGAACAAGTAATTCTCTCCAAACCCTAACTAGGGCATCGACCATAAATAGTAAACTCTAGCCACCAATTCTTAGCTAGGAATCACTCCCAACCAAAGTTGGTCAGTCCATAAAGAACCACAACAAGAAAGTATACACACTGGCAAGTCCTCTTTGGCACCTGTTATCACACAACTTGTAGTTGTCCCTAAAGGTTATCCTATATAGGACGATAGAGGTGTTAGACAACTAAAGAGGTGACCCAAGAGATGCCACGGTTCCCAGTGAAATTGGGAGTCACATTAACCGAGGCACTCTTCACTTTAGATCAAGCCTAAGCAAGACCAAGGGGGAGACCCTAACTTAGCCAATGGAGGCTAGCGAACCCAATCAAAACCTCCTAGGGAAATGTGATGATGATAAAGGAGAAGATCAAGATAGGATTAGATCTAGATCTAGAATGGATAAGTGGACCCAATGAGTTAGGGCTTGGTTGAAGAGGCTCCAAGAAGGACAAATGTTCAACCAAGGATAAATAAGGGTCACTTATAGGTTTAAACAAGTAGATCTAGATGGATCCAATGCCAATAGAATAGATCCAAGTGGGACCCACCCTTAAAATATGGAAAATGGTCCAAATGGGGCCCACAAGGTGAAAATCAAAGTAAAATGGCACTAGGGGATTTGCTACACAATGGATCTATGACTTTGAGAAAGAAAGAGCAATACCCACAATGTAGATCTAGCAAAAGACCACCTACCCAACAAGTGCAACCTCCCTTGGAGAGGCCCAGTGCCTTAGATCGGGGGGCAAATGGAGTCAGATGTCCACCAAAATTTAGATCGAGAATGTTAAGACGATTATTAAGGTGGGTTTTAATTATTAAGCCCAAGTGATTGCTAAATCTCCATAGATCTGAAAAATAAAAATGCAAGGGTTTTGACTTTTCGGGATTGAGATGATCAATGGATGAAAATGCATGAAACAAAATACTAACCTTGTAGATATTACCTCTAGAGCTTGAGGCTACTTTCCAAAGTGATAACATTCCCCTGTGTGTATATTCAAGAGTGAGATCCAAGCCACCCATGTGAAATCACTAGCCCTCCAAGGTCACACATGCGCCCTCCTCCTGCAAGAAAAGATCTATGTAAGAATCATTTCGGCATGAAAATGACTATAAGGATGAAAAGATGAAAGAGAAAGCATCAACTATGTCAGTAAGATACAATAATGCTACTCCCTCAGACAAAAAGTAGATCAAAGGTAAGATATGGGGTTTCCCCACAATAGCGTCCCCTTGAAACGTCCTCCTCTTCAACCTACACGACCTCCTGCAGAGCAAACGTTTGGATAGATAGATCCACAATGATAAACAGAGAAACAGTTGTATATTCAAGTTGCAAAGATACCCATCAAGACTAAAGAAGCGGATCCACAAAAACAGTATTGTTATTCCAAGTTTCCAGAGCTCTAGAGATGCCTTTACAATAGGGGGGTCTCTTCCTTATATAGGATGAGGGAGACCGAAACCCTAAACCACTTTTTAAATGAGTAGTGGAGATCAAAAGATAAAATAATGCAATCAACGGCTAAGATGAGCCGGTACAATATAACATGGATCACTCACATGAGGGGGGTGCGCACTAGTCTAAAGATGCCCCGGGGGGGTGCGCACCACATAAAAGTGACAATAATACAAGCGTGCCATAAAAGATGACAAAGACAAGTGACTAGGAGCACATGGTGGGGCTAGGAGGCATTACTTTCCTTCACTAGCATCACCCCATGGCACAATAATATAACATATGACTCAATGACATGTCCAAGTGTATAAATGATCAAATCCTGGCCCCCTCAACTGAGAGAAAAATGCATCAAAACACAACCCGGTGACTGTGTGGACCCCACTGAATGCTGCAAGCTTATCTGGAAGGAGTAGGATACACCATAGATGACCTCGGAGCAAACCTCATGCCAAAACCTTGCCTCAATTGCCCAAATCAATTTCCTTAATGACCTTTTTATTCCATTTTTATTCCACCTGAAAAACCATCAAACTACCCACAGCCCACTGCCTGGTGCCCGGGCACAAAATCTAACTGTACCATCATATCCGGAAGGGGGGTAATATGGTAATAACAAGTGGCTGGACCACCCCCTTCCTCTGTAGCGCCCTAGGCAACGACTTGCCTCCAATGCATCAGCTAGACAGGCCACATCAGCATGGCCAAACTAGTCAACAGGTGAAAAACTGCTCAAATAATATCTAGAAGTGCCTGAAATTGAAAGATAAGTGTCTCAATGGACTTGGAAGATCCAAATCCACTAGAGATGAGTACTCATACACCTCATGGTAACCTGTAAGATCATCTGTAGCATCCACCATACCTAAACAAATAAAATTATGATGATCTGGAAAAAATAATAATCAATTAAAACTGCATCAATCATCATCTGAAACCTGTGTCCATCATATGGAGTAATCAAAAGGTATGTAATAAGGGACCATAGATCAACATCATATAATATAAGTGGTCCATCTCATCACGTATCCCAAGGTTGACCTTGGTCAAACTAGGTTTGACCGGTCAAACTGATTAAAATATGACCCAGGCTAAAGAAGCCTGCTGCTACAAGTGCAAATGATTAAGACATGCTCTTTAAATCATTTTCATAGCAAGACTTTAAAACATTAAGCATTATTTCACTGGCAGTTAATAGATAATAGTAGGTTAATTAATAATTTACTTTCAAAGAGGCTGAAGAATGTACACTGAAATGCAATGAAGACGCAAGGCGGATTTTCTCTGCGGCTAGGGCACAAACCCTAGCCGCCTCTCTCTGGTTTTCCGTTTGCAGGGACGCGGTCTTCCCTGGGAGCGTTCTCGCCTCCATTGCTTGCAGAGCCACGGAGCCTGCGTTTTTGCGTGCCTGCGTTGCTCGCCCTGCTGCGCCCTTGATTGCTGGAGGTCGCCGCCTTCCACGATGGCCCCAGATCCGTTTGCTGAGATGGAACAAGACCCTTTGGAAGCTTTCAAAGCTTTAGTCCGTTCGGCAGGACCTAAAGCCAAGCCTTCTCTCTCGTCTAAGTTTGTTAAGAAGATGGAGGAGATCCCCTCTCTCGAGCTATCTCCAGAAGAGCCATGCAATCTTGCCCTCCTTCTAGCAGAAAAGGCCCTCATCGGAAAGTTCACGGGGCTATGGCCTAGCCCCAAAACGGTGGAGGCTTGGATGGAAGAACGCTGGAAATCGCTGATACATGGAAACGTTTCTCTGTGTGCAGTAGGCAGGGGCTTTTTTGTTTTCAGCTTCTCTAGCAAAGAGGATCGAGATCTAGTTTTCAGATCTGGACCCTATTTCATGGGGCCGAGGGGGCTGTTCTTAGCCCCCTGGACTCTTGATTTTAATCCCGGAGCTGAGATCACCGCAGCCCCTGTTTGGGTTAGGCTACCTCATCTCCCCCTGCATCTATGGGGGAAAAGTTCTCTGGAGGACATTGGAAATAAGCTTGGGCGTTTCCTGGATAGTGTGGAGCCGAAAGGGGATCAATTTACCTGTGCTCGTGTTTGTGTTGAGGTTAACCTCGAGAAAGGACTCCCGGAAGCCATTCAGCTCTCCCTGGGGGAATGGCGCCATATCCAAGAGCTGGACTACGAGCAGATTCCTTTTAAGTGCCTTTGGTGCCATACTTATGGTCATTTCGCAAAATGCTACCCCAAAGCCTCAGAGGTGGCGGAACCAGTTAAAGAAGATGACTTTCAGCCAGTAACTAACCGGCGAAGGCAGCCAAGGCGAAAGGAATCACTAGCCCAGGTTCCGAAGGCCACTCCTTCAGCGGAGGCAACTCTTGAAATTAAAAACAGCTTTGAAGCACTGCAAGAAGAAGAAGCCCTAGACCCTGAAGCAACAACAGTTATGGAAGACCCTCCGGTAGACGAAAGACTTTCGGATCCTGCCCTACCTGGCTCAGTAGATGCTAAGGAAGCCAGGGCTTCAGATCCTGAACCCCCTGCCCCTGCAGGTCCGGCTATTTCAGTCCCGTCCAGCGGCTCTGTGGGAACTATTGAACCTGAAGACATTTCAGTCCCATCTCCACCCCTTACCAGAGGGCGAAGGACCAACAAGGCATGTAGAGAAAAGGAGACGGCTTCCAACATCTCTTTTGGATCTCAGAAAAAGCTGGATCCCTACTTTAAGGGGCAAATTTCATCCCCCTGAGTCTAAATGCTTTGCTTTTGTCTTCTACTTTGCTCACAGTTTGTGAGAATTTACCCTTGTAAGCTCCTTTTGTCATTTTCTCGAATTAGCTCAAGAAACAGATGGGATTTGTCTCCCAAGACTTTCACAAGAAGGTTGGCAGCACTGTTAGAGGTCACCAACCTTCTTCAGATTTGTAACCTTTTGATTCTGGTTTGCCAGAACGCCGATTAATGCAACCTAACCGTTCTTGTCAAAAAAAAAAAAATTTACTTTCAAAGAGAACCTCAAGAATACACTCATTTGTAGACATGATCAATTTGCTAGCAAAGGCTGAAGGCTAAGGATGCAAGGCTAGGCCAAATGGGGATGACTTGACTGACTTGACATTGTGATACTTTGGATAAGGGAAATGGTATTACACACTTAAGCATGTGTTGGACAAAGAATACACAAGAAATGGCGGTGTCTCACAAATGGGTAAGTTGTTTAGAGAAGTGCTGATTCAACCTTGGCAAAATGTCTACTACTAGAACCATCATGAACTAGGTGCCTGGCTAACCCTAACTTGAGGTTCTAGGGGACACTTAGAATTAGTTGTCCCTTGTTGCATCTCATATCATAACCCGCAGGCTCAATGAGGAAAATTTCATTTCAGGTCAGCAGTCTTTAGATTTGGCATATACTTAACCATTGCTTTATTTGGACCTTTCATTTCATTTCATATCATTTCCTGACCAGCAATCTTTAGATTTAACATACATTTAACAAATTGCTTTTTAGGCCTTTAGGACCCCTTTGGGATTTTGCATGTGCTTAAAAGCACAACTAATTGCAGCTTTCATCCGGGGTGCATCTACATTTCATTTCACAACCCTTTTCATTGGGCTTTACAAAAGATATATATCAATAATTTCCAAAGGTAGTACAATTTGCTTCAGGTTTTAGCCAACACAACTCAAGCAACTACGGGAACTTCCACAATCAAGATCAAACATCGGGGCAACCGACTAGGGAGATCAAGGTATAAAATCCAACTCACCAAAGGTAAAAAAATTTGCCAACTCAGAGCCGAGACACAAATTAAACATGGATGTTATCCAACACAGAGGCAAAAGTGGGGAGGTCCTCCATATCACAAGTCAAGGTGTAAGTCAGGGTAAAGATCAAAAATAAAGAAAGACAAATGGATGGGATGGAGACAAGTGAAAGTGGTGCCTAAGCTAGCAAGTCAAAAAAGACGGGAGTGATCATGTCCACATTCCTAAGAAGGTAAAAACCAACGAGTATAAAACAAGAGTTTCCAAATGTCAGTAATACAATCATTCATATAATCCATAATAACCAATTTCATTTTAACATATATATACTGCCAGATCATAATTACTATATGCCAAGTCAAGCTATCAAAATGACCTAAACAGCAAGATAATAATACCAATGAACATCATATATATACTGGGTCATATATCAATATCTGTAATCTGGACCAACTATACCCATTGAGAACATTGTTGCTGAAACTCTAAACACTGCCCTGTACTTGTATGGAATAAAAGGTCATCTCGGTCATCAAATCTGAGGTCTTAAGGCTAAGCCTTGACATAAGGTCTACTACATGTCTGATATAAGGTTGCTCGGATGTGTGAGTGATCACAAATAATATTGCTCATCATAACTGATCTCATTGAATATGTGTAAAGGCAAAGTTCAAAAATGTGCAGATATCTACTTTGCAACCATGGTAGCCCAACTATTATGGATGTGGTAACAACACCTACACTTGAATCACAGAAGTGTACAATAGAAAACAAGAATGTCCCTCTATCTTCTACAAATCAAGCACTCCAAGTAGCACTAGGGCTTCTAAATGCCACAAAACCTAGTCTTCTTCTCTCACAAGATCCACAAGAACAAGTGCTTCCTTTGCTCCTCTAGGATTTCTCTCAAACCCTAGCTTCCTTAACCCTAAAGCCTTCCTTGCATCAACACAAGAACCCTAGCATTCAAGACAAAGATCAAAGTACACTAAAGAAGAATACATAAGAAAGACACAAGTTCGCTCTAGCTCTCACATCTCTAATACAAGTATGTGATCAATGTGATTGAATGAAAAAGACTATCTCCTCCTTTTATATATATTAAAGGTGAGGGAGAACAATAACAAATTGGATAATGTCGATAACAAGCAACCTAACTAATCACTTCATAGATCCACATGTGAAGTGCTCTACTCTAAGTGACACATGTCAAGCTCCAAGGTGTGCACATCCATCAAGCAAGGGTTCCAAGGTGAGCGCTCGAGAAGAAATGCCCAATGCTCCTCCAAAGGCCTCCAATGCTCCAACACACACCTCCATGAACACTCCTAAACCCAAGCATCCTCAAGTCAAGCATAAACCTTCATGCAAGCAACCAAGTGTTCCCATGCTACTTAGGGCTCAATGCTCCTCTAAATGGGTCTTCCTCCCAAGCAAGCAACCAAGCCCTCCATGTGTGCACCTCATGAAGAATGTCACTAAGCACATAAGTCTTCAACCTCCTAAGGTAGTGCACCACATAAGAATCACGTCAAGATATGGCAATCCATGAGTAAGTTATCTCCAATGTGTATGTCCATCGCAATACAACCAAGGGTAGTCAACACACCATGCCCCGTTATGCCTCTTTCAACAGGGGTAATTTTGATCAGAGATTCTCAAGATGAGATCTGTGGCTTCACCATAGATCATTGGTCAGAGGTCCTTCAACTTTGTTAGATGGTCCAAGTGCCTTGATGTGCCTAGTCAGAGATAAGTGCCTAATCCTCTAGTGATGTGATATTCTCTAACCTTCATTTACTCTTAGCATGTTTTCTGATATGACGATATGTTAGCATGAGACGTTACCTATATGTTTCTATAATGGCTCATATACTTAAACTATTGCACGTCTCTTAGTCTAACCTTAGTGTTATTCTTTTAACTTCATAAGTGTGTTAGTACAAATAGAGATTTGAACCTTGGTGAACTAAGTCAAGTGATTTTCATTCATTTCATGACTTTTTTCCTAGCCATGTTTCATCCCGCTAACCAATTCACCCATACCCTTCATTATTCCCCTCTGTGAATGATTTATCACTAGTAATAACATATCGTCTCATTACTATTTCAAGGTATGAATGCCTCAAATAAAGCTAAAAGAGTCTTGTACTCTCCAAAACAAAAGGGTTTGCTAATGAATTAAAAGCAAAAATGCAAATGTAAAAGATCATGGCAAATACTCCCCATCACAAAAGTCAAGTTCCCTTCTCCCAAGTTATCAAAGCCACATAGCTCGGTGGGTTAGCTCAAGTTGTTGAGAGTTGTGAGTTGTAAGCAGAAGGTCTCGAGGTCAAATCCCTGAGTGGCTATGCATTGATATATAAGGGCCTCACTTGATGTCCCCACCGGTTTAGGCCCCGTAATCAGGGTCGATGGTTTACCTTGGGTACCATCCTCGAAATGAGGGGAAGTACCTGAGGGTTTCCCACAACTTCTTACAAGGTAAAAAAAAAATATCAAAACCACATCTAAAGGAAAAGGGACTAAGCCAATGAAATGGTTAAATGAAATGTAAATGATAGAAATATCAAAGGAAAAATAAAATAAAGGATTGCAATATGAAGGCGCGAGGATGGATGACACATGACAACACTTCCTAGGCACACATATGGAAGAAACATCTAAAAAATCCTAACTCTTGAAAGTTAAGAATAGACTAACACACGTATATTACTATGATGGTTATTTCACAAAGACCCCTTTCTTCCCTATGTACGTACTTCACCTCATGTACCCTCACTTGAATTAGGTAACTGAGCTATGCAGGTTGGCTTAGGACTCTCACATGTAAAAGGGTTCTAAGGATCACACTAATGTTAGATTAAATGAGTTAAAAATTTATAAATCATTGAGTTATTAGAAAATGTGTACTTGTAACATGTATTTTGTGTATTATTGTTATATTAGATGAACATTTGCCTAAGTTTTGATGATGGTTAACTTTATTATACTAGAGTGATTTTATTTACACAAATGCTATGACTTGATTAGTATGTTGGATGATCATTAGGCACCCCTATATATGGAGCGCTACACTTTGTCATGTTCCTAGTACACTTCGAGGGGTGTCCTAACTTTAGGAGCATTTATCTTTTGGCAAAGTGACTAGAATTATGCCATCTCAACATCCATGAATGCAAAATGGCCATGAAATTTCCAAAAAGTTGTTATAATAGAAAATACGATAAATATTGAGAAAGTTGGAAAATCCAAAACTAACGTTTGAAGCGTCACACCATTTTTTCTGCATGTGCCTTTTTGGACCATTTGAGGAGAGCACCCTAGCGTTGGGGACTTGTTTGCTACACTTAGTTGGATTATGGACCATTTCTCTTGGAGCGCCCTCTCTTTTGGGCCTTGTATTGTACCATTTGCTCATTTGTTGACCATGACTATTAGGGCACCTTCTCCCTTTGAGGAATTTGTTAGGATGTTGAGCATATTTTATATTCTTTTACTCTATCTTAAAGAGTCCCTAGGATAGATCCAGGGTTTTAGCACTTTTATTATTGTTTTATTGTAGAGGAAGTTAAGTTTTTCTCCTACATAAGAGCTCACTTCTCATTCTCATTTGTTGTTGAGCATTGGAGAGAAATGTTATCATCTTGCATCCAAAGGTTTTGTCTATTGGGCTGCTTCTTCTATGGTTGGCACAACTTGGTGATTTCTTATTAAGGCATGTTATTTTTATCATTGCAAGGTTTATGCTCTTAGTTGTTAGTTTTTGCAACTCGGATAGGTACTTCTACATTGGTGATGTGTCTAGCATGTAGAAGTTGTCTGAAAGATACTCTCTAGACATTAACTTTATTTTATAAAGTCGTTTTATTATGCCCATGGTATTGGAGGGCCCGTGTTATTGAGCCAATAGTATTTGCTTATTGTAAAGTTATAAAAGGAGATCTAAGGAGAGGCATTCGACACATTCTTCAGATCTAGAGTGCGCTTGCTTTTGAGAAAGGGGTTATTCTTAAGAGATGCGAGAGAGAGATCTTGGGAGACAAAAGAAGCCTTGAGATTGTGAGAATCTCAAACAGGAAGCCTTGGGTTAATGTTTAACCCAAGCTGGGAGGTGTTTTATTATTTTAAGAGAAAAATTGCAACGAGATAATCTTCAACAGAGGGCAGAAAACAGGCTAAATAGATCGGAGAAGGTAAAGTTGGGCCGTATAGATTTGAGGGAGGACGGTCCATACGGATCTGTCTGTACAGAATGGACACTACAAAATTTCATACAGTACGGATTCCATACAGATCACATGGAGCTGTGGGATCGTACGAAACGATTTCCATATTGAATTGTATGGATCCATACGGCGTCCGTACAAGGCTGTACAACCGTACGACCTGTTAGATTGTTGCCAGGATTGTTAAGGAATACAAGGCAGGGGTTTTCAATGGATTGGAAGGGTGTTGATGTTATTCATCGGTTGATTTCCAATGCTAAGTTAAGCTACTCTTGTTGTTGTAATTTCTAAGTAAATCTCTCTTGTAGTAAAAGAATAATAAAGAAACACTTTGTTGGTTTTTCCCCAAGTTGGAGTTTTCTAGAGTAATTACTTGTGTCAAATCTGATAATTTTCTATGTATATTTCTGCTGCATATGAGTTAGAATTCCAATGTGTTTACAATTATTATTTCAGCAGTTTATGAGTGTTAGGGATAAAAATAATTGAATGTGTAAATCTGATCTTGAATTAGAGGAAAAACTAACATGGTATCAAAGCAGTAAACTCTGAGTTGCAAAAGATTGATTTGGGGCACAGGTGTAATCTACTGTAAGTGCAGATTTCTTCTTCATCAAGGAGAGAGTGTCGTTGGTAGTTGATTAGTTGGATAGAGATGCCCACCAATCTCAAGTTTGAGGATCGGTTGGATGGGTCATCTAACTACAATACCTGGAGGGAGAGGATAGCAATAGTGCTAGAGGAGAACAATATCTTGGAGTTTGTGGATAAAACACTCATGCCTCCTACTGATGTTACTCTTCATGCCTCCCTCATCCTAACACCGCTGCAAGTTACCCTATCTTTCTTGTTTGCAGGCCTCTCTACCCCACCCACAATTCCTCTTATACAGGTTGTTGAATTACAGCAGATCATGGGGGGACCTCTAGCACAGCCCGGTGAAGATAGTGAGAGGGTATGCAGGGGCCCTTCAATGTCGGCCACCTTTCCAGGGATTGTGAGGAGGTTGGAACTAGTGGAAACAATGAATTTCAAACTGCAAGTAGATGTCCAAAACCTTTCCAATAGATTAGCAGGACTAGAATCCGAGAATCTGATCTTGAAACAGCAGGTCAGTCATACCAAAACACAAGAAGCTCTTCACCACCCAAGGGATTCTCTATGTGTGGAACTTTTGTATCTTAAAAACAAGCAAGAAGAAATATGATTCCAACAAGCCATCTTCAAGTAAGAGGCCAAGACTTAACAAGAAACCCTCAATTCTTGGTTCCAGGTTGTCTGGGTACAAAATAAGAACCCTCCTCACACATAGGTCGTGAAGGTTGTTCAGATCAACCTACTGGATGAGCATACGAGAGATGCTCGTGAGCTGAACCTAAAGTGAGAGGGATCCCCCATCTTCAGCACCACACCCAGACCCCATGCAGATAGGCACTTCTTTTCTCTAAGAGACCTTAGACCTCCCAGATATTAGCCCATAGAGAGCTTGGCTCAACTTGGATTCTACCTTCTTTATCCATTCAAGTTGTCGAGTGATCATCTATGAACCCTTTGGGTGAAGCAAAGGCCCTTCTTTTTCCCCCATAAGATTTTCTTGGATGAAGATCTCACTCAATCCCAAGCTAGGGCTTAAGCACTATAGGGAACAAGTGGCAACAACACAACAAACAAGGAAATGGGTAGTTATTGGAAATCTTTGGGCAGTCATTCAAGATTCCCTATCCCGAGGTTGACCCGCCCTAGATTCCCTAAATGGCAATTCATTGAGGGGAGGGAATGGATTTTGGGGGTTACAATAGTCCTCCCCTAGAGCAATCTTTGATGCACTCAAACTTTCAAATATTCTCTTCATGACCAAACCCATGCGAACCCCATCAGGACTCGAACAATCCAAGGCATCATTGCTCATTTGCTTTCACACAGAAAACTTAGAGCTTAGGAGGTATTTGAGGTTTGGGAGGTGTGCCTTACCTTTACTATAATTCCCTTCGATGCAGAGTAACAATGGTTGCCTAAAATGAGTTTGCTCGATCTATGTGGGTCCAAGTTAGCAGAGTATCCCCCATCCCTTGGGACCTTTGTTTTTGAATCTGCTACTTTCCACCTACCTCTTTAAACTTCACCCTCCGCAATGATTCAGACATTGACTCATACCAAGATTTGTATGCTAACATTATACAGTACTCAACACTTGGGGAAGTCATCCTTCTTGCAGACTTCAACGCCCATACCAAGGCCCAACAAGGTCCCCTTCATGATAGGTCAAAGGATTCATTTTGCTTACACGAGATCAAACCGAATTCAATTAGTTGCACAGGTTATCGAGTAATGGCATGGGACCCCTCTAAACTTATTACAAACACCTTTTGAAATTTAGTGAATCCCATGAACTATTGATCCTTAATGGTATCCCTTGCTTCCTTGACTCCAACAATTCATGCGGTTCCCTCATGTCGAGGGAGATAGTGTGGAAGACTACATCCTAGCCAATCAAGATATGCTTCAATGTATCCACTAGCTCTACATCAGCCAAATATTTACAATAGACCACGCCCTCCTCTTATTTTCCTTTGTGTTGACCATCCCCCACAAACCCCCCCTTGGTCCCGTGCAAACCACCATATATTTTGAGGATGGGAACGAAGATGCTACAATACCCCCCTTGGTCCCGTGCAAACTGCCATATATTTTGAGGATGGGGACGAAGATGCTACAATACCCACATTAACAAGTTTCTTCCACCACTTTCTAGTTTCGAATCCCTTGATTCACCTCAACCAAGTACGATTGTCCTTCCTCGTTAAATGCGGAAGTAGCCCTTAGCTCTTACCATCACACCACCAACTCCGGCTCCCCCTCTTTCTCTATTGCTTTATACAAGTAGCAGCCACAAAAAACTTGATAAGAGAGACTTATTGCTCAACGATATTACTTTATGGATTTGTTTAGCACTATGGATAGGTTTTTTGCTTTTCGATTTGCAATGGTAGTGGTGGCCCTACTTGGTTTGGCGTTGATTTTGTAGTGATATTTTGTTTAAGTATTGCAGCCTCTGCCAGTTATGAGTATTGCAACGGCTTGATTTAACACCTAAGTGAGGAAGTTCTAACTAACTAGTGCTATCAAGGAAACTTCGAAAAGAAGCACCACTATCACCACAATGCTAATTTCTCACTTTTAGAGTAGATCTAAAAGCCAAGGGAGGCTTCCCTATAGGTATCTTTATACTTGGGAGAAGCATTTAGGCTCAAACCTCACATCCTCCAACCCCCCACTCAACTGGACACTACTCAAAGGATTACACCTTTCTTCTGGATGCTCCTAGTGGATAGGGGCACCAAAAGGCCAGCAAAGTGCAACACCATTTCAACCACCAAATCTGTCAAACCTTGAAAGGAAACTTGACCCCCAACAATGAGACCCATGTGGAGTTGTCATCTAAGATCTCAGGACAGTTTAAACCAGTACGCAACTCCTAACAGGGGCTCACCTCTTCTAGACAGAGAGACACCCCCCGGGTTAGATCCAACTCCTCCGAGAGTCCAACCAATCTTCTATACAAAGATTATTTCCCATCGGCCTTGAATGGTAGGAGAGTTTCCCATTGTCCAACAACAAGCACTTGAATTTATGAGGCTTTTTACCTTGCACTCGGCTCCAATTGTATTTATTTTTGTCATATAGATAGTTGAGCTTAGATCATTTAGATTAGCTTTGATTTTTGCTTTTATAGGAGTAGACTTTGTTGAAAAATGCAGCTCAAGCAGGAGCTTCTTACACAGGTTAGGTGTGAACATGTGAGAAGTAGTTCGAGATAACTTCTTAGTGACCACTTAGTAAAAGTGGAAAATAATACCATCTTATAATTTCACTTAATAAATAAAAGTGAAAGCCTAATTTACTTTGATTTCTTAGTCTTAGAAATCTAAATGAAATATTCTAAAGATTCTAGATTATTAGTGAGTTAGAATTGATATAATCTTAGCTGTACACCTTATTGTTGAGATCGGGAGGTTGCTAGGATTAAGGAGATTAGTTGAGATTGGTTGATAGAATCAAGGAAGTTTGTTCCTAGAATCACGGAAGTTGGTTGCTAGAGTCAAGGAAGTTGGTTACTAGAATCAAGGAGTTGGTTGCTAGAATAAAGCTAAGTTGCACTGAAGCGGATACGGAAACGGATACGGATACAGGGGGAGAAACAGATATGGCAAATTTTCAAAAAAGCCAAATACGATACGGCGGGGAAACGGCATATGTATATATATCATCGTCATCATATATATTATCATTGTCATCATAATCATCATAATATTATCATTGTACATCATCATCATCACCTGACACTACTATCAAATATCATTAATCATACATGTAACATGATACTATGAAAACTTGTAACTAATATCATATGAATCCTCATGCTCAGAGTTAGAGTCATCATCTATGTCCTCAACAAAAGTAGATCGAAAATAGGGATCCTGAGCCTGGCTTGATTCCCCTGGGCTTGAAGGCACCTGCCCAGCACCAATGTTCACATCCTCTGGCTATGGAAGTGGGTCCAAGCCCATCCAAGACAAAGGAGTTCAACAATCAACACCACCAACATCAAGGTACATAGAGGGGTTGATGTGCTTGATTGAATGCCAATCCCATACCCTCATATATGATAGAATCCAGTGGCAATGTTGCAATCCTAAAATCCTAAAAAACTGTTAAGTCTGTTGAATTTTGAATGGGATTAAAAATTATATTTTTTGCATATAAAGTCTAATGAGGTTGGAACCACTCTCAAACATCCTGAAACAATTAATGGTAATGTTAAAAATTTAAGTAAAAGGATAGAAAATGAAATATAAGGAGAATGTCACTTTTACTTTAAGAATTTAAGAATTTAATATTACCATTTCCTTGAAAGTTGAAACGTATCACCTCTAGGCTGAAACGTATCCAAAACCCTTGAAATGTATCCGTACCAATCTGATTGACGTTTCAAAGCCGTATCCCCTCCGTTTCAGGATCCGAAACAGCGAACGACGTTTCACCAAGGATGCTTGGGCATTTCCGGTAACTTAGGAATAAAAGAAGTTGGTTGCTAGAATTGAGGAGATTAGTTATCTCTCTCAAAGCATAAATAGGACAAGATGGGAGAAGTTGTATAGAACACACACCAAGGAAGTTGTGTAAGGAACGCACCAATGAAGTTGTGTGCACACACAAGTGAAGCCAAGGAGGAGAGAACACAGATAGCAGGAAGTGGATCGACCAGCAAGGTTGAAGACTGCAAGGATAGTACCGTACAATGTCGTACAGGGTACAGCAATTTCTCAGATTTCTGTGTAGGCGTATTGTTCCTTTCCAGCATGTTGTAAACCTCATGTTGAGGTGTGCTTGTAAATTTTGATTATTAAATGATAAGCTGATTTGAAGGACAGAATTCTTGTGTATCGTGCTTAATAGCTTATGCTTCCGCATTTTATTTTCTAGTCATATGTGTGATTGTTGCATGTTCAGAAATTTATAGTTATGTTGTTAAATAAGTTCAGATCTGATTTATTTAATCAAGAGAAACACCTAGAGCTCGACAATTTACAGCCTTCACACTCCCACTACGCATCACTACTTATGTAATGAGCAATCCCATTGAACTACTTTTAGTCATTTGTTAAACATTAATAAACTTATATTATCTTATCCTTATCTTTTTTTATCTTATCTTATCTTTATCTATTGTTTCAAGGATAACAAGAAACTGATTTACAACATAAACAATAAGCACTATCGTTGTGCTATTATTTTCTTGCATTCTATTATACAACATGAGATAGAGATATATACAGGTAGGTAAAATAAATATTCATGGAATCCAAATAAAAGTACATTGACTTTTGCACGAGAAGTTAGCCAATTCATTCCCCATAAGAATCCAACATACACATGAAACTTAGTCAATGGGGTAATGTTTCAAAGATGAAGACAGCAGCATGTCAAGCCACTCACAGAGTTTCAATTCCCTCAAAGCACCCTCAAAGCAGTTGGGACCACATGCAAATCTTCAATGAAATTGACACAAGTGTACTCCCCCTATTGCAGTTGCGCGGCCACAAAAGTGCTTGTGGTCAATGGTTCAACTGTGGGGAGTTGTTTCACACACACAAACAAGCCACTTTTGATACCCAACCTCTTCGAGTCAGTTATAATGCTTCTCTTGAGTTTAAAGGAAGCACTATCAAGAATAAAAAGCATATACAAGAATCCTGATCAAGGAACCATGTAGATGAGTCCCCAAGGGTGGGGGACACATCCATTACAAATCGAGGATAGGGGGGCACCTCAAGGACCTCCTCTGCCAACCCCAATCATAAAGGGATGCAATGTTGTCCATTGTTGTTGGACATAAGGATGTCTACTAACACCGCCTTGGCATCCTCTACAAGGCCTAACAACCCCAAATGAAAAACAATGAAAAAAATTCATTTTGTAGTCTTTATTTTCTTCTTCATTGGACCCCAGTAAACTTTTAAAGGCCACTAAGCATCTTTGATGAGCCGAAGATTCTAACGACGACAGTGAGGGTAGCATTGGTATCAATGACAAAGAAGGATTTTGTAATGCATGGAAGTGAAAGACTGAGTACAAGGAATGTATGGGCACCTTGTGGATTACTCTTTGTATATTTTTATTTAACTTTTGTTTCATTTATATTATATCTAACAGTGTAAATTATGTCATAAAAATTTTAAAATCATGTCAAGCAATGATGTATGGATGTGTCATTGTATTATTATTGTGCGTTAGTATCGAGAAAGGCAATGATTCACATATTTGAATTGCATTAGGTTTATTTATGAGTAATATTATTGAGCATTTGATATTCTCTTTCTATATTTTTTTATTTTCTTTCTATATTTTGTTTTTCTCTTTTGGAGGGGTGTCTCTCCAGCTGTCCCCGAAACTCTCATCCCCCTCAACCCTTTGGTCCTTGTCCCCGTACCTAAACCTTAACAAAACATAAGTCTCAATAGTGAATTAAAGACGTGACATTTCCAAGATGCCCTATGTTATGGTAAAAGGACAAAAGCCCCTATGAACCTCCACGCCATCAAGTTTTTCCTTCTGCGTACAATATATATTTGCAAAGAAAACTAGGACAACAATGAAAAGGAACCCTCATAGGACCTTTGTTTTATGTTCTATAACTTTTTGAGAAAGGGGAACACTCTAAATTACCACATGAATGGTCCCATACCATGTGGGTCTGTTATCCTATTACTGTTCATATTGAGAATGTTTTTTAAATCTATGTTAAATTGGTAAATTAGCAGTTTTGCACTAGAGAAATGAGGTGCACTCTAGAGTTTATGAATGTGTCACATGTGTTAACACTTATAATCAAAATGAAAAAAGTTGAGATCCATAATATCATATAAATGAAAACCACCATTAATAACATAATGTGAAAAATATATATAATAATAAACTAGACCAGCATATCCAGCTTAACCCTGGATTTTTAAGCATAGAGAGTTTGCATTTCAGTTTCTTTTTTATCCCTCTTGGTGCCTGCCTAATAGATCCAGGGTTAAAATGGATCTATGCCGATGGCAGTCAAATCATTTTATATTAAAGCATCCGTTGCAACCTGATGTTATCAAAAATGAATGAGTTTATCCATATGGGATTTTCCCAAGAAAAACATTATCAGGATTCAAAACCACTATTTTTTTTAGTGCATATCAGGAGTCGGGACAGAGCATGACAGTGCATGAAAAAAGAGTAAGGGAGGACGGTGAGCAAAAAAGAGAGAGGGGTAGAGACAGCATACCAAATTGCTGTTGCACTTCTCCAAGTCAAGGACTTTGATGGCAACAATCTCATTGAATGGAATACAAAGGGCCCGATGCACTGTTGCACTGACACCCTGTCCCACTTCCTCGTAGATTTTGTAATCATATGAGCTTAGTGGATATTTTTTCTCACTTTTCTGAGCCATGGCTGTTATTCTTGGTGACTTTCAAAGAGAGCTAGTACAAATCTAAAGCAGCCCAGATAACACCCATTTCAAGACCCCAGATGTGCCCTAGAAATTAAGACTGCATGATGGGAAAATACAGTTTGACATGGTTGTCATGCTATGCTTTCACATTGCGCGTAACAATACCTGCATATAATCCATTCAAGTAAATACTATGCCTCCCGTCCATATTCGTCAAAATCAATATTTCATCTAGAATTCTCAGGAGCCTGCCATAGATTCTTCATCATTCTCTGAATATTCTGAGGACATAAAAATACGAAAAGAAGTAGTAGAATCACTGTCAGGAAAACAACTCATAAAAATATTACATTCACCCCTCAATGCAGTTAACCTGACAAAGAAATTTGAAACCATCACAAACACCAACTTCGTAGCAATCCTTGACCATGCTGGTCTCCAACTACCAAGAAAAACTACTTCTTGATGACGATGTATCCAGCCTGATAAATGATTCCCTTATGGTAATGCATTTCGATTTCCATTCCCGTTGGGCTTCAACAATTCCCTCCTTCGGAAATTGTTATTCACTGAAAGACCGTCTGTGTACAGATCCAGGATTATTTATTTAACAAACGGCATTGTTATTGAATCAAAACAAATCACCTGCTATATTGATATCCCGAGCTTGCCTGGGCCCTGTACTAAGAAGTTGATCAAAGGATTTCTAACCAAACCATGAAGATGATTTACATGAAGATATTTGTGCAGCTGGGTGGAAAGATCCTGTGGACCACGAACATAAATATACACCAAAAAAGGAAATGGTTAACAATACTGAAAATCTGAAACAGACTTGACAATGAATGCTAAACAAAGTTATCATACAGAAAGAAAGCATAATGCTAGTAATGTAAAGAACTGATGGGTTCGACTGATACTTGGTCGCTTTTGCAGTTTCTTACTGTTTTAAGCATCCTTATTAAACATCAGCACTTGTACAACAGACAATAAAGGAAACATTTATCAAAAAAGAAAGCCTGCAAGCTATATTTTTAAACTTTGATAATTAGAGCCGTCATTTAGGAAATACAGTACCAAAGCAAAATGATTAATATTTAAAAAACAAATTATGTTCAATAAAGCAGGTCTAGTTTGGTCTGTCTGGCTATTAGGAAAAGATGATAAAGCACAACGAAAAAATCCACAATTGGTGATAACAGAGGCCGAATTTAGACTTAAATGGAGGCAAATTGTGGCGATTGCTATTCTCTCGCCAACAATTAAGGGATAATAGTCAATACATGCGAGATGAGAGGACTGTGAAAGCATCGTTCATTGTTAACAAATGATCCAGGCAGATATGGGGTAGTGCTTACAGGGAGAGGGAACACAGTAGTTAAAACTAATTCTGATTTATATGCTTCCTGTATGTATGCATGCATGCATGCAATTTTTTTCCGAATTTTATATGATGCAATTTTCAGTACTCTACTTCAGGCAGAAACATAATAAGACAGGCGGACAAAAACTACATAATGGGGGATGAGCTTAACGATACTGGAAATCAGACAACACAACCCATGTACAGGGCAAGCACAGAAATCGACCAATTATAGGGTCATCTTTGAAAAGCAATAGTCATGGCTATGGCTGAATTGTGAAAGCTCGCCCTTGGAGATCACACGAGTTGTGAGCTACGCTGTATTTTGTAAACTACTCGCGAATTTCATGAAACAGATGAATCTGAAAGCCTGGAATTTGCACAAAGATGCATTAATTGTTTGTTACAGGCGATAGAGTTGTTGGAGAAACAAATAAGAAAATTAAATTCAAACAAAATTAATAGAAATTGAATTATTCCAATTTCCAGTGGGTGAGGGTAACAAAAGGAACTCCAAGTCAATATTGAAGTCAGGAAAGAAGAAAAGTAGGTAGTCCAATCAACAAACGGAGAAGTTATTATTTGCCCTGGGCTGCTGCTGGCGCGGGGCAATCCGGGAGGGATGGATACATAAAGCCTTCATTCATTCTATTCGATTGCATTCTTTGTATTTGCATTGTAATTCATTCATTGCCACAGATCTTCAGCTGTTTGCTTGCAACTTACTTGAATCAGAAGAAGCAAAAAGAGGGATCGAAAGACGCAATGACCTACCTTACCTTACCTACGAGGAATAAGAGTACGAACAAAAATGAACGAGGGCTCAGAGACCTCTCGATTGCACACTCCTCGTGTTCAAACCCACCCTCGCCATGGTCATGGTCATGGTCATCTTCTCTCTTCCTCCATTTTCTGCTGCTGCGGCGCGGCGTTGGCAGTGACACTCACTCTATGATACCTCTACAGAGAGGCCCTCGGTGTTCTGGCTTTCTGCGGGATAGGAAAACAAAGAAACGACAAAAGAGAGACAGAGCGACGCAACGGGTTTTTGTTTTTGACCGGGAGACTCACTCCATGAATTGCATATGCATAAAATAGTTGTTTTGAGCTACATGTTCATTTGCACGCAATAGTAGTGGTCAGTTTTTTGTTGTTGTGCTTGAAATATGATAGTAGTTTATTGTGACTTTCAATTGTACATTAATGTCTTTTTTATATATACTAAATGTTCAAGCAAGGCCTTATTACTGATTTGCTGAGGATGAGTGTGTTTTATGCATTGATTTTCTTAGAGACTTTTTATTGGATGAGTGTGATTTATGCATTTTTTAGAGACTTTTTATTGGATGAGTGTGATTTATGCATTGATCCTCTTGGAGATTTTGGGTTCTTTAACATGGCCGAGGTCAAGGTTCAATATTGTTTTGTTTAATATGATAGTATTAGATGAGATTAGAGTGAGCTTCAATTACACATGAATGTCCTTTTTATATTCTAATTTTTAATCAATGTTCAAGGCTCAACTAATGATTGTATGAGTGTGATTTATGCATTCATCTTCTTCAAGATTTTGCATTCTCTAAGATGACCAAGGCCAAGGTTCAATAATGTTTCGTTTATCATTTTTGGTTGAGGCAAGTTATGTCCCCACTCTCTCTGCACTTAAATTCATTTAAACCATATTGATGGGGCCTATTATCACCACACTGTCAATTTACTAATGGAAGTTGAGATGAGTCAATTGAGCCAAGTAGTCCATTTCCATGTAGATTTTACAGCTTGTACAATACTTTGCAATAACAAGTTGGGACAGATCATGGCACCCTTGCACCATGAGAAAATGTGAAAAAGTTATTTGTCATTATGTTTTTTCTATATCAAGTAAAGCACTTCAACATGCACTAACAACTAGGCAAAGTGAAATTCAAGAGCTCGGGAAGACGATCACCTAATAGAGCAACCTTCCATGAGATGGTGACAGGGAGATATCATTGTCATGGGTTTTGGACTCAAGCCCATGCAAATTGGGCTAGTAGACAAAACCAAAAAATATGCTTTGGAGTCTCACGTCAACCACGCTAGGGGCAATAAGGATTTTACACACCTGGGTAAGTTAACCTTTTGTTTATTGGTAGACCTCCTATAGTAAGAATCCATGTAAAGAGAGCCTTTGTTGGTTCCAAGGCGAATTTCCATAGGCTTTTGAGCTCAAATTACCACATTTTCTAATTAGATTTTTTACACCAAGCCTTTTTCAGGCAACCCTCCAACTCAAAGTTGAAGCAAATCCATTTGTAACCAAAAGCAAGCTTTAGTTTGGAAAAGGTTGTATCTCGCCCCGACTAATAATATCACTACCAAGCTTTAAAAGCTCAAAGGCCCAACCTGGTGTTAAGGTCATCCAATTTATGGCCCTAAACACACTCCAAAGTGAACTTGTCCATGTTGGGAAACTTTAATTATGTTTAGGTTCCAAGCAAGGGGCAAAATTCCTTATTTGACTATCAATCGAGGTTTTTTGTCATTTGGATACCTCCTTTGAAACGCCTCAACGCTAAGAACCAAGTTGTCGTGATAAATTTCCCTCATGCAAAGCTAGGATTGACCACCGTGAATACTAGTCATTAAAGGCAATCATATTGCAGTGAAGGCTCTCTCAGTGAAAGGAAGTGCTTCACAACCTCCCAAGCCTTCAAAGAAATGTGCCAGTAATCTTAATTTGAGCAAGGGTAACCAACAAGGTTTGTAAAGAAATACCCTATCAGGCTCATTGACCCCAAGGACCCTTTTCAATAATATGATGCATTAGCAATATCTTCCAGACCTATTTCCCAAATACAATGTGCACCACCCATTTGGCACAAAAATCCTATACATAAATCTTGTGTCACATCCCCACCCATCAATCCAACCAACAGAGGGGACATGACAAATATGTGGGGGTTCTAAATTTTGCCCCCATGGCCATATTACGAAATTCATGAACATTTAAATGCTTGTGCAGGTGCATAATAAAAATACAGAGTGGAAAATAAATCATTCCACACACACACACACACACAACATGCATAAACCATCATACTCATCACAGTCGTAATAATAACAATAATAATAATTCATGCACATTCAACAAAATAGTGAATTAACGAATAAACACTTATCTTTTAATTGAAATTGTCCAAGCAAATGGCTACAGAAGAGCAACATTCCACCCAGCCATAGGCACTATGTCTAGCACTTTATCTCTCTATTGAGAGGCCACCCCCGAGCTAGGCTATGTATCCACTAAGGAGGAACTACACAAGCTCACTCACAGCCATAGAGACATACTCTCATGCTAAGCCAGCACATAGCTGGGTTTATCAAGCATACGGACAGGAAATGAAGGTGAATGCTAAGCTAGTGAACTCAACCACGGAGCTATAGGCATCTCAATTTGTCTCAGCCAACCTTGGCACCCAAGTTACCTACCACACCCAACACAAGGAAGGTCCCATTCTCTGCTACACAATCCCTCTGGTGCCCCTTCCCTCCAATGCTATTCAGGGTGGGCATAGAAAGGTCCAAGCTGCTAAACCTTTAGAGATCTCTTGCCTTCACTGGGTTTATCAAGCCATTCCAACCTCTCATCTCTCTCATACTTCAATGGTCTCTTGGATTTTCTTATTTTTGGCAATGCTAATTTGTAACCACGAAATTCATCTTTCGAGCTTCCAAATCTGGGTTCTCCCACATATTTTTGATCTTCTAACACTCTCAAATTCGCCCCATGGTTCGAGTCTATGGATCCCCCACTCGATTTCACAACTAACATCAGTTTCTAAGCGATTTTAATAGGCTAAAACATGGCATTTTCTCAAGTTACAATTTTTGTGTTGTTTCTCTTGCTGTGAATGCATAACATACTCAGAATTGGTGTCTACTTACCCAATAATGGAATGGGAATGGAAGGAAATGAATTCCCATGAGGAATATTGACTTTTGGGCCAAGTAAACTAAGCCCATAAACTACCATACGAATTTTTGCAGTCATCCCATGCTCTATTAAATTCATGAGATGATTTGTCAACCATCTCCTTGTTAGTATTTGGTTGAGTTTTGATATTCAATTCTTTTAGATGCAGAAACTTGAAACAACGAGACAATTCAATCACATGAAATTCATACATCCATAACACAAGATATACCCCGGGGAAAATCCTCAAAACTATGAGAACAAAAACCCCAACAATTATTCTCAGTATAATAAAATGGATAGCAGAGAATGCTTTCTTTTACAACATAGCAGATTGCTTTCAAAAGATAAGATATCACCAAAACACTCTTGGTGAAGATATAGAAGCAATAGAGAAGAGAGATCAATCGGAGAAGCGCCTTGACTTCAATAATAATATCCTGCACAAAAAGAGAAACATCTTGCCTTCAAAGGAGAAGAGAATTCGCTTCACATTGAATTATCCATCTCGCATAACATATTTATACATTCTTCTCTTATATTTTTATCTTCTAACTTCAAGATGAGCTTGTCCTCAAACTAGATGTATCAATCTTGCATACGAAGTGCGCCCCACTTCTCATGCAATGCTTTATCTCACTGAGCTGTCACTTAGGATGAACTCGCCTCTTAACTAAAAGCTTGTCCACTTAGTTAGGTGGCTAACTTAAGTGTCGTCCTTAATTAACTATATATTATTTTTTGTCACTTAGTTAACTATCTTTAACTTAGTCTCCTTGATTTACTGAAGTATCGTCTTTTAGTTTAACTAAAGTGAAAACACTTTAGTTGATTAGTCCTTCTTATTTAACACTTAATTAACTGAAATCATGTTGATTTATTTACTTGAAGTGACCACTGTGAGTTCTTTAGTTAACTGAGGCATATTTTTAATTGATGCTTTAACTGAAGCATTGATTGAGGCATACATTAATACTTAACTGAAGCTTTATAACTGAAGCTTTATAATTGAAGCTTTAACAATTCGAGTTCTCTTTAATTAGCTTAAGTGTTTGCATGGGAAAATTCGAATTCTCTTGATCTCTATGCTTTATCTTTTATTTATTTATCTTTCACCGCATGGTCAATATGTGCTAACTTTAATTATCCATCACATTACATTATACTAAAAAGAATTATCGGATGCTGTAATCATATTATATTATTCCGGACCAAATGATCATATGCTAAAGTAATTCACTTTAGAGGTGATCAATCTCTAAAGGAGACTTAATAGCAACTGGTGATCATGGTTAATAATACATCACACAACATTAAATGCTTTAACAAGTAAAGCATGACCTTTGTACGGAAGGTCCACCTCTATACGGAAGGTCCATCCCATGGATACCTTTATACAAAAGGTTCACATGAGAATCATGACTTGACACACACAAGTCCAGAGCCTTATCCAACAAGACTTTACAACATCATTACTTTGATCAATTACCTCTATACGGGAGGAATAGCCTTTACACGGAAGGCAATCAAACTGCTCACCTCTATACGAGAGGATCAATCTTGGCTACACAAGATTGGTTTGGAGAATGTCTCCTGATGTTGTATATTTAACACTCCTTACAACATAATTAAAGATCAACAATGGATGTCAAGATGGGTCCTCAAGATGACACTTGGCAACAAAGGATTTGATCCCACAACCCCTCACCTCTCCCTAGTGGATATATACAACCCCCTCATTTTTGTTGCTTCCATAGCCAGCTCTTGTACTTTTATTTGTACAATAAATATTAACATGTTGTTACATTTTTCCATGGTCGACTGTCACATGTCCACAATATATAAAATACTTGCCTTTATAAGCTGAGCATTCACTAGCAAGGCATTGGCCTTGAACTCCACGCTAGGAATCATACACCGCATATTTACATTATTTACATATCGAGCCAATAGTTCCAAGGGTCAAAATGGGGACATTACATTCCCCTCCCCCTTACAATCACATTATCTGTGCAATCGAATAAAACTTTAAATACTCATGAATGCACAATTATATCCTTTCATAGAACTATGTTCTCCCAACATAGAATTCCGGCAGGCCATCAAACATGACTACCTTCTTCATGCAATTCTTTCCCCTGCATCCATAGCAGCTCATGTAAGGTTCTTAGAACTGTCAATAATTCTATCATTTCATCTATTAGCGAATTACAATGGCGTATATATCACAACCATGCATACATAGAATGCATCTTAACATATATACCCACATATATGCATGTATAATCAACCAGATTTACAAAATATTTTAATGTACACTCCCTCATTGCCCCCAATACACAATGTCATTGCTCTAAAACATTTTTGTGCCTACATAGGTGTCTTACCATGGTAAGTTGGGCATCATACTCAATGCTTCGACACAATACCCAGCCATCTCCCCAATCACTTGGTTACTATTTGGGTGCCTTCCTTCTTCACCTGAACATAACATCAGGAGTTCACTCACTCCCTGCTTGTTGGAAAAGAGGTTTCATCCCAGATTAACACAAATAGGGAGTTCATGGGATACTTGTCCAGCACTGCAACCTTCACAACGCAACTTCCTCATGGTTTCACACATGGCATGCTTTATTTCTTATTAATGCATTCAACATTTTAAACAATTAGATGGTGTAAGGATCCTTGCCCTTACTACCCCATACCTCACCATTCCATGGTGGTATGGCATTCACATAAATGCATTCAACATTACATGCATACCATTTTATGATGATTAAAATATGGCTGAAGGGATTCTTACCCATCCTCTTTCAACACTTATATAATCTGCATAAATAAAACATTACCTACATGGCTGCCATCAACATATATGATGTTACCTGATAAATTGGCCTCTTACGAAGGATTACACAGTCCTTCCACCAACCTCTTGATCATGGTTTTGTTGCTCCAACATTTCTTCACAAGGTTGTTGGTCACATGCAACAATATTATCAACATGTAACAAGTTTTGAGTTGCCCACTCTAGGGGGTGTGCCCTCCTCTCTTTGATTGGTTGGGTGAGTGAAAGTCAATGGGAGGGGCCCCACTATGGTGGTTTCCTCCCCATTTGACATAGCAATAAGGTTAAAAGCATTAAAATGGGGGTTTCTCTCCCATATTTGAGATCCCAAACCATGGTTTTGCCCTCATTGAGCAAATTCGCCCCCTCTCTTGGGCCTCCCTCTCTCCATTGTGACATTTGTATAGCATGCAAAGAGCCTCTCTCTTTCATTTTTCCTATTTAAGGAGGGCATTCCTCCTCATTTGGGTTACATTCACTCATGCTCTGGCTTCACTCTTGCTCTCTTGCTCTCATTTCTCTCATTTTTGCTCTCTTGCTCCCATTCTTTGTCCAAGAGGAGCCAATGTACTTTCAAGAGTTGAATGATAATATAAGAGATCTTTGGAGGAAGTAATGTCCATGCTATGTGATTGAGGTGATTTTGTTCCAAGCTCTTGTTCCATTTTGCATTTGGAACTCAAGCAAATTTTTGTTGCTTAAGGATAGTATAGTAATAGTTTTGTTGCTTGCTATGTGAGTTGTTTGCTTAGTATTTGAGAAACTGATGTATTTATGTTTAAGTATCTTATTTCTCAAATATTTGTAGGTTTCTCACCCCATCTTACATTGTGAAGCTAGTTTGGTTATAGGTTTACCAAGTTTGAAGGGTGGGATTTCCTGGTGGAATACCCCACTGTTCAACAACTTTCAAAGGACTTGGCATCTCACTAACACTCCATTTCTTATTGCATATTTTTACAAGTCTTTCTTACACTCATTTCTCATCATTTTTCAAGTTTTTATATGCAATATTTCACTTAGAAAAATTTCTATTTTTTACATGCAAAGTTACAAGTTGATTTTAATCTCATTTTCACCATATTTGGGCTCTAATAGCTTGTTGTTTTGTGCAAGTTTATGATCTTATAGGGGGAGGGAATGCCCAAATTTGGCCATTAAACAAGCACCAACAACTCCAAAGAGGGGCTACTTCAAGTCCTTCACTAAAAAATGGTAAAAAAACCCCTCTTTCTCTCTATTTTCTCCATAATAAGAAGTGCTAAAAATTAAATCATTGTAACAAGCCCATTAGAGTCTCTTGGGCTTGAGTTTATTGGGTTTACTTCAAGCATATATTTCTTAGTTAGTTTACTCTTAGTTGCATGCAAAGGAAGAGGCTTTGCCCATCCTTGCATGGTTTTGTTAAGTAGTTTTGCTTACTAGTTTTTTATTACTTCAAGCATTTTCATTTTGCCTGCACCTCACTAGTGAAGTGGCTCTGCCACTCCAGTGATATCGCGCTTGGCTTGTTTTCTTTATTTCCAATAATTTGCTTTAATTTGTTTATTTTGCTCGCACCTCACCAGTGAAGTGGCTCTGCCACTCCAGTGATATCGCGCTTGACTTACATTGTTTAGATTAGTTTTGCTTAAAGAAATAAAACTTAACTTAAGCCCCGTTTTTTCCCTGTATCCTCTCCCCTTGCTGGTGTAATATCCCAAACTGATATTTTTTCTTTTTTTGTGTTGGCTAGTAGGCTGATATCTCAAATAAGTATGAAAGTGTGCACTGATCTCTACATGCATGCATTTGCATGCAGATCTATAACCCAGATAAACTAAAATGCTAAAAAATAGGAGGAATCAATGCATGTACATACCAGTATGTAGATCGACTGATGTAGATCAAGATGATCCCAACACGTGGGAATTACGCCGGTGGAATAGGGAGGTAAGGTAAATCGTCCTCAAATAGATAAATGTGCCCTCCTCCAAGCTATGAATGCTCCTCAATAAATAATACTTCATTGATGAAGGCCCAGATAATGTGCAGTATGGTTATAATGCCCCTCTGGTGAAGATAGAAGCAACATGCAGATAGAAGGGTGCTCAGAAGCCCAAAACGTGAACCCATCCTTGAGAAGTCTCCCACATGCAGAAAAGATGTCCTCCAATAATGATGAATGTTGATAAATAGCTCGGAACTCAAGCTGAGAAGCCCTTCTTCCAGGGGAAGGGTATTATCATTTCTCTGACGAGGATGAGATCAGCATGCAGAAGATATGCTCACTGTATATTGTACTGCGAATAGAAAGGTCTTTGGACAATGCGCCCATGCAAGAGAGGGAAAATCCCACAGTATATCGTAAACTAAAACTCTGCAGAATATGAATGATAATACTACCTGATGATGAAGCAATGTTGAATTTGGATGATCCAACCTAATGGCGATTAGGGCGGATAGATTTCGCTGCTGAAATGCACCAATTAGCCGAGTGCGTGCACTCAACCCCAACTTAGCTCGTTGAGCTCTCCAATTCGAATCCACAAACAATAATCATATAAGCATGTCTTCTCCATTAGCTTTACCTTTCTTTTATAACTTTCACCTGTCAGACCTAACTTTTGACCTAATTAGGTCACTTTACCTTCTAATTCGCAGTTGACTTGCATGCAGGTGTCTGGAGACTCAATTAGGTGCATGCATCATGAAATAATGCTCGGATGTCATGCATGCAGGTGGCCTTCAGCTCTGGTGGCCCCTGATTACCTATTGATGATATAATACCTATGCTAGAGATCTTCTTAGGGTGCATATGGCATCAATCCTCAGTTGATTCCCTGAATGTCAGTGCCTGCTCGAACCTATGGGAATCATATAGGTTAGTGGGATGGTCCTCTATGCTTAAGCAGAAGAGGACATTACAGTCCTCCCCGCTCAAATTTGCTTGTCCTCAAGCAACTGTAAGGTTGGGTGTTGTAATACCTGTTGTCCTTCCCAAGTGGCCTCCTCTATAGGCAAATCTCTCCACTGAACCAAGTAGTCTCTGATGATCTTGTTCCTCAGTTTCTGCTCTCGCACCTCTAGGATGCGCTCGGGAATCAGAATCAATTGCCCCTCGTCATCAAGGGGGGGCAGCTCGACTGATGTAACAATATGCTGACCTACTGCCTTCTTGAGGTTGGATACGTGAAATACATTGTGAATCTTGCTCTCTGAGGGTAGTTCTAGCTCATATGCTACCTCTCCGACCTTTTGGATTATCTTGTAGGGACCATATAAGCGAGGCTTGAGCTTCTATGCTCCTTTCTTCTTAAGAGAAGACTGTCGGTAAGGTTGCAAGCGCAAATAAACTAAATTTCCCACCTCAAAACTGCGCTCAATCCTGTGCCTGTTTGCATATATATTCTGCTGATTCTGAGCAGCCTGTATGTTCTTTCTGAGTATGTTAAGGATGTCTTGACTCTCTTGAATCCACTCTTTGGCCTTGGGGGCCTTGCTATCACCAAATATCAGATATGCAAAAGTTAGGGCGTCGTATCCATATAGAGCTCTGAAGGGAGTCATCCCAATGGTCATATGGTGGGTGGTATTGTAGCAACGCTCACCTAAGTGTACCCATCTAATCCATGTCCTCTGCTTGCCTGCTACGTAATTCCTCAAGTACCCCTCAATCCACTTGTTAACTATCTCAATCTGTCCTTCACTCTGTGGATGATAACTAGTGCTCATAGCTAATTCGGTTTCCACCAACCTGAATAGCTCTTGCCAAAAGGCTCCAGTGAATTTGCTATCCCTATCACTGACAATGGTCTTGGGTAACCCGTGGAGTCTAAATACCTCTCTAAAAAATAATTCTACTACCTGTGCCACTAAATAATCTGAAGGAATGGCAAAGAAGTGAGCGAACTTGGTCAATCTGTCCACTACTATGTACAAGCAATCGCTGCCCTGAACCTTGGGCAACCCTGTAATGAAGTCCATGGAGATGCTCTCCCACTTCTGCTCAGGAATAGGCAAGGGTTGTAGTAAACTAGTCGGGTGGGTGTGCTCTATTTTGTTCTGTTGGCACAAGTCGCACTTTCTCACATGTTGTATCACATCATTCTTGAGGTCCTTCCATGAGAACCTCTCTCTAATCTGTCTGTAGGTCTTGAGAAACCCCTGATGCCCTGCTAATGGTGAATCATGCGATGCTTGTAGAACCTTTTTCTTGAGGGAAGACTTCGGAACTAAGAAGATTTTATTCTTGTAGTATATGATGTCATCAATTACTCGGTACCTGTCATCCTGAATCTGTCCATCCAATAGCTCGCAAGCAAATTTATCTTTGGAATACTCAACCAAAAGATGAGATCTCCAATCTGATGAGGTGCTCATAAGGGACAAAGTAGCTGGTCGTCTAGAAAGTGCATCGACCACCACATTGTTCTTTCCCTTTATGTATTCAATCTCAAAGTCATAGGCCTGAATTTTTCTCACCCATTTATGATGCCTCTCGTTTAGCTCTTTCTGCTCTAGGAAGTATTTCAAACTGTTGTGATCTGTGTTAATCTTGAATCTGGCACCCACTAAGTATTGCTTGAACTTGGTTAGCATATGGAGAATGGCTAACATTTCTTTGTCATATATCGAATAGTGGCGCTCATAGTCTTTGAGCTTCCTTCTCTCAAATGCAATGGGGTGATTTTTCTGCATCAATACTGCCCCAATTCCCTCTCCTAAAGCATCACACTCTAACACAAAGGCTTGAGTGAAGTCTGGTAGAGCTAATACTGGGCATGAACTCATTACCTTTTTCATTTTCTCGAATGTTTGTCGTGCTATCTCCGGCCAACTGAATGCCCCCTTCTTGGTAAGATCAGTGAGGGGTGCGATCATCTATGAGAATCCACTGACATACCTCCTGTAGTAGGTGCAAAGGCCCAAAAAGCTCTTCAGTTCTGTCACATTTTTAGGTGTAGGCCAGTCCAATATGGCTCGAATCTTCTCTAGGTGCACCTGGACCCCGTTGGCCCCTATTACATGCCCTAAATATAACATCTCCTGCATGCCGAACTCACACTTGGACACTTTGGCATATAGTGACTGCTCTTATAAAATGCCAAGTACTTTGTCTAGATGTCTCAAATGTTCTTTCCAAGTTCTATTGTATATCAATATGTCGTCAAAGAATACCATAAGATGCTTACGTAGCTGAGCCTTGAAGATATTGTTCATGCGTGACTGGAAAGTAGCTGGTGCATTAGTGAGCCCAAATGGCATCACTAGAAACTCATAATGTCCGTAGTGGAAATGGAAGGTGGTCTTTGGAACACCCTGTTCCCTAACCCGAATCTAATGGTAACCTGAGCAGAGGTCAATCTTGGAAAATTAATTTGCCCCCTGTAGTTCATCCATCAGCTCATCAATCCTAGGGATTGGATGCTATTTTTTATAGTTTTCTTGTTGAGTGCCCTGTAATCGATGCACATGCGTAAGGTTCCATCCTTTTTCTTCACTAGCACTACTGAAGATGCAAAGGGGCTAGAGCTAGGTTTAATGTGCCCCAGTTTGAGTAGTTCTTTGATTGTATTCTCTGTCTCATCTTTGTACCTCCTGGGGTGTCTGTAAGGAGTGGTGAGAACTGCTTGAGTCCCCTCCTCTAACTCAATAATGTGGTCAAATCCCCTATCTGGAGGTCGACCTGTTGGGAGGTCTCTGAATACTGTTTTGTGCTTCTACAATAAGGCCTCTATCTCTGTTGGATGTTGTGTGGCCTTATCTGGTGGTTTCCTGAAGGTAACCAAGCACTTTGCAGCCCACTCAATATCTCCCTGTCGGAGTATTTCCTCCATCATGTGTGATGTCACTGCTCTGGGAGGGTAGGTATTTATCCCTCTCAATACTACCTGATGTCCCTCCGTTCCTGTGAACTCCATCTCCATGGTCTGGTAGTTCGTGGAATACTTCCCTATGGAATAAATCCATTGAACCCCCAATACCACATTCATGTTAGGTACATCTACCACATAGAATGTTTCTAACACGGTATAATTACCTAGTGTTACTTTCAATTTTGGAATCCTCTGACTACACTCCATGGTGTAACCTGCTGCAGCTACTGAAAACCCATCAAAACTCTCAGTCTGAATGCCTTTCCTTTTAACCCATGCAACATCAATAAAGTTGTGGGATGCCCCACCATCTATCAACACTCCCACTCTCTGGCCCTGTACGACACCTCTGATCCGGAGAGTGTGGAATCTAGGGACCCCTGACATGGTAGAAATGGTACCTCCTGGTGGTTGTCCCTCATCTGCTGTCTCAGGTGTCTCTCCCTGCTCCTGATCCTGATAATCCTCATCCTCCCCACTGTCGGAATAGGCCTCTATGTAGTAGGCCTTTCCCTTCCCTGAACATCTGTGACCTGGTTCCCATGGTTCATGACAAGTGAAACATAACTTTTTTCTTCTAAGGTACTAGCGGGTATCTTTATCCATCCATCCTTTCTTGGGCCACTCTTTTTGGAAAGGTTTCCTCTCTTTATCTTTAATAGGGAAATTAGTTCTGGGAGGAAATCTATTTTTGGGTACTGTATCCTGGAAATCTCTAGTCCGACTGATGGCATCGGCTAGGGTGGTGGGTCTACATGACTTGACCCATCCATGTAAGGGTTCAGTGAGGGCCTCTGTAAACAACATAATCAACCTGCTCTCTGAAATATTTGTCACCATGACGACTACCCTCTAAAACTCTGAAATGAAAGCATTTGCACTACCTGTCTGCTTGAGCTGTGCCATCTCTCTAAAATGTGCCTTGGGGTCCTTCCTGTCAAATCGCTCAATGAGCCTTTGTGTAAAATATGAGTATGAGGTGATGGTATTGTGACCCAATGTCACCAACCCATGGTACCACCACTCATGGTGCTCTCCATCCAAATGCAATGTAGCCAATTTAATGGCATCTGTCTCAATCATGGGGTTGATCTGGAAGTATGTATCCAATTTCTGTACCCAATTCCGCGTTGGGCTACCTCGGGTCCCCTCAAAGGTAAGGATAGTCAATTTCCCTACCGTACGTTGTAACTCAAAGTTCTGGTTGAAAGGCCTATTGTATGCTCTGGGTCTGTTCTTACTTTTAAAGTGGCAAAAGTCATTAAAGGTCATGGCTGATTGGAAGTCATCTCCTAAAGCTCTGTATTCTCTCAAATAGGCACTCGGGGATTCTTCTGGTTCTACCTGGGATAGAGGTACTATGGTTGGGCTCCCTAAGAATTGAGGTATGGTAGGTCGGGAGGGCATGTTGTATATATGGGGATGGCTCTACATGTTGGTATGTAAATGTTCTCCACTACTACTGGTGGATACCCTATCACTATGGGGAAATAATGGACTGTGTGGGGTGGGCCCGTTTTTCTCTGCCATTTGTCTGAATGCACTTACCATTTATTTTTTCCCATTAGTGAGACATTTTATATCTGAAATGAGACTGTTGAAAGCTATTTTATCATCATCTACCATTGTTTATTTGCCTTTACTTTTTTCAAACTGATACTCTCTATACCCCAGATCTATATCCTCTAATGCTTCTTCTCCTCTATCACTGTTTCTAAACCTTTGTCTCTGGTAAGTAATGTTGTGTGGGTCCTCTGAATTCATTTACTGTTTCACAATTGCATGTCCTACAGCTGGCAAGGAAATTGCTCCAATACCACTGTAATATCCCAAACTGATATATATATATATATTTTTTTTGTGTTGGCTAGTAGGCTAATATCTCAAATAAGTATGAAAGTGTGCCTGATCTCTGCATGCATGCATTTGAATGTATATCTATAACCCAGATAAACTGAAATGCTATAAAATAGGAGGAATCAATGCATGTACATACCAGTATGTAGATCGGTTGATGTAGATCAAGATGATGGCAAAGATTTGTGTTGGCTAGATTAATAGGCACCTAGTTACATATCTTCATTAGAACGGAGAAAAGAAGGTTTGACCTATGGAGCCAGTGGGGTAGAGACCATGGGGGGTCTCGTGGCACTTTGTGTCCTCCAGTTGAGCACCCAACAAGTCTTGAGTTTGACCCATGGAGCTAGTTGGGAACCTTGTGTTCTTAGGTTGAGCACCCGACATTCTCTCTCTAATCGAAGGAGATAGTCTCTTGGGGTAGACATCTAGATTAGTTTCATTTCTTTACAAACAAACACCTTAATCCCCTAAGTCAAAGAGATACATAAAATTTACTAAAATTTAAAGGACCACTTGCACAACAATGTTACAATCTTTTCTCTATTTCGCTTAACTATCTTGTTCACAATTTTTGCTTCAAGTACCTATGTTTCAGGTCAATATTGTTTCACATATATTTGGCTCATTAAGTTGTTCATTTGAATGCTTATGTGACATCTTGATTATCTATTTACAAGCATATTCCATTTACTTGTTCATTTGCTGGAAGTTATTATTTCATGATATATTATGTTAATGAACGAATCGATACTTTGGAAAGGTACTTGTCTAATTTATTTATTGTGACTCCATAGCCCGAGGAGAGACGACATTAGTCTTGTTAATTAGTTAATTATCTCTCTCTTGCATTTTATCATTGGTTGATTGCTAAGGTGTTGCTTGTCATTGAATTGTTGCATCTCTGCACGTTTAACTGTCATTTAGATTCTTAGTAACTTACAACTCCCTAAAACAAAAGAAACTTAGTAATTAGGGACTACCCCCATTGACCTTTAGGAGTTGTGGTCTAAACGAAGGAGTTTAGGACCGATGTGACATTGGGTTCATAACTCATAGTTTCCCTTTGGAACACACACAACGGTTGGGAGACTTACCCATGTGCAAGTGTGTTTTAGGCGGCAACATGATCATTAGCTATGATTTTCTCACCAAGTAGCAATTCAATAGCTATACAAATGTATAATATTTGTACTTGATACTTTCCTAGCATGAAATTCTTATGCTATAAACAAAATAGTTTTAGGGTGAGAAGTTTCCCTCTTCCTCGATGGTGTCTTATGGAGATCATTCTCCAATTTATGCTATAGCCATATGTCATCCTTATGTTGCATTCACTGGTCATTACAACAACTCTCATTGCATTATGTTTGCATTTCCTTCCTGCTCCAATTGCTTTGAGCAATTATAGTCAAGTCCACGTCAACTTTTCTTGGACTTCCTAACACTTAATAACACTACAATTTATTCCATTCCAACTCCATATGGATTCTCTTGAAGGTCCATTATTTTCCTTTGCACCTCACTCAACTATGAAATTTTCTTTCCTTTCCCATGGAAGTATTTGCCACAATTTTGGATTACACCACATATTCACATATGAGAATGCACCCATCACCTTATTGTCATCCTTTGCATGTCGTCTCTTCTGTCACTATCATGAACCATGTGGCAGGTCTACATACTTGAATGTCTTATTCCATCAGCGACAACCTTTTGGTGAATGGAGTTTCCTTACCCATTCTCATTATTTATTCACAAGCTGCGGGTTCATATCCTAGAACATCATTTAGCATATATGCACTTTCCCACAAGGATGATTCACCCATCACCTTTACAATCTGCATGTCCTTCACTTGCTGGCCTATGTCGTACCTTGCTGACCATTTTGCTTATGCAATATCCATATTCAATAATTAAGAGCTTCCATGGCTCTTCCATGCAATTCAAATTGCACATATTAATCACAATAATACCCTGGATGCATTCGTATCCATGGCACCAATGTCCATCACTGGTCTCTGTTATTATTTCATGATTAGACATGGTTTTCAGTCCTCAATTATGCATGTTTCCCAACTATGCCTCCACTTTATTATGAGAGCACCATTACCATGGCATGGGTATCATTACATTCTTATAAATTCACCAAATTAATTTTCAGGCATTCTAGGAACTACCCAATTTGATATTTTTTTGTCAAAATAAGGTTACATGCACTTTTCTGTTATGATCCTTAAGACATCTAAACTCCTCACTAATATTATGACTGTGCAACTATGTTCCCCTATGGATAATCTTTCCAATGCCTATCCCCATGCTTCATTTTGATCTAGGAGCTGAAAGTTACATTCTTCCAAAAATGCCAATTATGCATTGTTTTTACAGGTGCAATTGGCTTCAAAGACTAACTTCAACCATCTACAGAAGAAAATATAGAAGAAATAGAAAAAAAATCTATCGGGAAAAGTTATCTCAAATGAAAAGGATCATTCAACAACTTTCATATCTCCGAACCGATGCTCCAATCAACCGCTACAAAATTATGGGTTTGGCTACTTTTAACTTTTGCACCTTTTCCCAGACTTAGATTTTTTACCAAAACTGGCTATCTCATAAACTAAGCATTTATGGAAAAAAAAATTATAACAAAAGTTGTCTGTCTTGATGAATTTTTCTGGTTTTGACATCTAGGGTCACTTTTACCTCCTGCAAGTTTTCCAAAATCCTCAAAAAGTGCTCCAGAATAGTGAATTTTGGCCTTCTTTCGCACCTCGGCCTCGCACCTTTTGGAATTTGGCTCCAAACTACAGTATTTAGTTGTGTTCCTAGTCAATGACCACACCATATCAATTTCGACCCAAACCGAGCACCCATCGAGTCTCTGGCCACCGATCTTTAAAAGTCAGTATTTTGAAATTTTGGCCAAATCGGAGCAGGATGGGCTCAAGCCTCTCACTGGTGTTTCTGTGACATTCATCAATGTATTGGAGAAAACTCACTATGGCTTGGGAATACCACAATAGACAGATGACTACCAGAAATCTAAATTCTCAAAGTAGTGCTATTATAAATGACAATGTTAAGATAATGGAGAAATGTAACCAACCTCGATCCAACGTTTGATGTAAATCCCCGTTGGAGCTTTCAATCCATGCACTTGTAATCTGCAAATTAGTCTTGACAGCCAATATCCAACAAGTACAAATAATATATAATTGACATTAACATTATCAACAACAATGGTCCATAATATCATAAGCAAATGTAACCCAATGCACAATAAACAACATTCACACCATGAATGGACGAGAATATGAGCATTTCTATTAATGAACAAGAATAAGTACAAGGTGATACGACCTCTTGCCAACAACCAATCTGAACCAAGATCTAGATCAATCCACTTGTGCCTCCACCACTTCAATCCTCCATGAATGGCAAACTCAAACTAGAAAGGAGTTTGGAAGGTGAACATAAATGGTCCACAACTACAAGGATCAATGAGTGCAAACTCAAGATAGGGCAAAAATCCACTAGAGTTCCTTTACTATTCTCTTCTTCCTCCCGTCCATAAGCCATATGTGCTCAATATATAGTCCTCTCAAAGGTAGGTGAAAGGACTCATTGAGACGTTACTTGGGTAGATGGAGAGCCAAAGGTCACCCAATGACTGCTTTTTGGGAGTAAAAAGTGATAAAATAGTGGTTTTTACCATTTTACATGATACCCGCGGGCTATAGGGATGCAACTCGCGGGTACACTTGCTATAATTATGCAATAGGTGGGTAGGAATAAAAATAGGGCAAACTGGTATCACTGAAGGATAAAAATGGATTTGAGTCACTGAAATGGATCCTATAGGCCAAAGAATGTTGATGCTCACAGGGTGGAAGATTTATGTGTAACAAATGCCCCCTAATGTGTGAGGTCAGAGATTGAAATGTGCTACGATGGCCGAAATACATTATAAAAATTAGAAGTGGAGTGATGGAGACACAAGTGGTAAGAACAACTCACTCGTCATAATACAATAGTATCTCTGAATACATGTTGGTATAGTACAACAATCTGATACAATGGCCATGAATAGGCAGTATACAATGGATATATGTCATAAGTGATCATAGCCATGATCCCTCTATAGTAAGATATGGTCTTCTGCTGAAAAGAAGACAATTGGTGCAAACTGGAGGTACAAACTACTGATATCTGAGAGGTGATATCTTAGATGTAAAGTCAAAGTCATATGTAGCATATTGAATGCCACAATCGCCTGGGGTCTTCTACACAAGTCTTCGATGGTGCAAGTCCCATCAAGTGAATAAAAGAGTTGGGGTTGAACCTGATGAGACATCGTCTGATTATCGGTCAATGATGTATACCGTTAACAGACGCGAGATGACCCACCAATAATGAAAACGGGCATCAAGGCACAGAGCACAATCATCAGAGTGTGAATAAATGGGTTGAAGTCGAACACTAGGATGAATCCATCGATCAGGGGGCATTGATGTATTCCCAAAACTGTCGATGGTGAGAGAACCTGCCACTAATGACTGCAAGCCTCAAGGTACTTAAACGAACTCTAAGCCTCAAGTCCCAGAATAAATGAGTTGAAGTCGACGGAACGAGATTCGCTGGAAGGAGGGCATTAAGGCATCCCCCATCAACCAGCACGAGATAACAGCAATGCTGAAAGATTTGGAATATCTCAGGTGAAACAGACTGACTCAATAAGGATGGCCGACATGCAATAGTCAAGAGATATGAGGAGTGGCCGACACTAGTTTCAAGACTTCCTTTGAACAAGAGCATGAGCAGATGGATAGACTCAGGTAGCATAGACTCGACATAAACCGTGCAATGCAGGAGGCATTACAGAGGGCTCCATAATGACTGTAAGCTTAACCAATTGGTGGAGAAAACTGAGAAACAAGTACAATTCCTAAGGCCCAACTATAGTCCCGACTCATAATGTACGGAGTGGAATGAATGCTCTATTTCAAAGGCGACACAACATCTGCCAACAAGAAATAGTGACCATAATCCCGTCCGGCTTTTTGGAATATTTGATTTTTTTGGTCTTTTTCATATTTGGGAAAAGCTTGAAAAAGAATAAAATTGCTTATAGTACAACAAGTGAGGGAATGAGTGTCAAATAGCTAGCAGACTAGTCCCAAGCAGTGGAACATACCTATGCTCAATGCAAGGAAGTGTGTACAAGATGTGGACACTCGGGGGTATGTTCCCTCAGGTTCAAAAGGTCATCAAATTGTGAAGGGCAAATATATAAGCTCTACAGGGCTCGACAGGGAAAAGAACTCAGGCACCAGGCTAACAATTGAGTAAGCGGGAGCCAACACAAGGCTCAAGTGGCAAGCAGGATGATGCAATGCAATCACAACATGACATAAAAGGAAAGTCCTTTTTCGTAAAGTTAGTCTCGTCACCCAAAAAAGTGTAAAACAATGAGAGAAGAACTCTTCTAGTCACGTATGACTAGAGTATACCTTTTTCGTAATTAATCCACAAAGGTCCGGAAAATGGGTAAACTTATACCTAAGTGGATGTCGCTTCAAATCCTTTAACGAGTCTGAAATAACAAGTATACTCGGCAATCTTGTTTGATTTTGACAAAGTCTAACAAGGGCTTAAAAAAGACTTTATAAAAATCTTTTCCGTAAAGGTTTAACGAGCCCGAAAAAGTAAACTCTTGACCTCCTTACTGTTTTTAACGAGCTCAAAGGAGATATGGAAGAATGCTCGTAATGAGAGCAGACGAGTGTCAGGGGCATGCGAGACTAGTTCCAAGCGCATGGAACAAATCTATGCATAATGCAAGGAATATGAGCAAGATAAAGACACTCAGGGGGTGTCTGTGAATTCAGATGGCAAAAGGTTCAAATGCATCATAACAATGGGGAGGCCTAAACCTATATGCAAGGTTCCGAATATGCCTGCCATGACTGAAGCAAATGTCGAAAAGGACCAGTAAACAAGTATAAGTCCAGTTAAGAATCCCGTCTCCAAGAAACATAAGTACCAAGATCATCTTTAAAACGTACGTAAAGAAAAATCTGATACAAGTCACTATGGTAGAAAAATTTTCAACTGCACTATTGTTAACCTCAGACATAACACAGGTAGAGCTAACCACTGAAGGTGCCATAGTACCAATACCTGAGGGATCAAAATGATCATCTTCAAAATGAAGAGCAAAGTTGAAGGATGTGAAGGAATCTGCAGTGGAAAATTCATCATCACAAGAGTTGGAAATTCTAGAAGTAGAATCGAACTCATCAGGATCACCGATTTGCGGATCTGTAGGAGAGTCTAAAGACTCATCACTAGGGAAATAAGACTTTAATGTCAAACCGGGGCTAGACCAAACTATGCCTGGATCAAAATGTATGGCAGACTGTATTCTAGACTCATCTTGTTCAATAAGATCAAGGGTAGGATGGGAATGAGATCTATGATAAAGATCCCCCCACGGCTTGTCATCACCACTCATGGCCTCAATAAAAACTTCATTTGAAGGTAGAATACCATCGAGGCAATCATGTGAACAAGATGGGTTGACTGCACACGTGGGCAGCATAACGGGATCTTCTTCAACTGTCTGGGAAGAAGAGAGATCCGGATATGCAATGGCTTGTTGAACATCTTGAGAAGCAAGCTTGATTGCAGACAAGGGCATATCCATTCTGATGTGTGAAACGTCTCCAGACGGTGAACTCGTGGAAGGTGGATCCCACGGATCACTAAAGTATGATGTCCAGAAAAGTGCATGATTCAACGAGGAAGGAGCATCATCGGAGATGGTTCCTATGAAGGATATTGGTGCAGGGAGGTCGAAAGATCCCATCAATGAAGGATACATTCCAACACCCATGTTCCCAGTTGCCGGCTGAGAATTAGAAACTTGTGGGACTACGGATCCCGTGGATGCTGTGGAAGGAGTACCAACATAATCCAGCTGATCGATCGTCACAATATTTCCTTCATGGGGAAAGCAGATAACTCTAAATACAGTAGATGTGACAGCCTTCATAGCGTACATCCAGTTTCGACCCAGTAAAAGGTTGTAGTCGATGGGCGCATCAACCACTTCGACTTCAATAGGAACGGACTTACCTCCAAAGGAGACAACAAGGGAAGGGATAATTCCAAGCGGCGTAAAAGATCTATCATCGAATGCAGTGAGTGTAGTTCTAGACGTGAATAGAGGAGGAGAGCCAAGAGCTTTCCAACAAGCTAACTACATTACTGACGCGGAGGCACCTTCATCAACCATAGTACGTTTGACGAAGCTCTTAAGGCAAACCACCTGGATTTGAAAAGCCACGTGGTAAGGCAAGCGAGGTTGGATATCAATAGTATCGAACTTGATAACATTGGGATTTCCCCCATCCTGAACTCCTAACGCACTCAAAAGGGCATGCTTCTGAGAAGGACAAACTTGCAAAACTTCAAGAGCCGACATGGCACACGGAGTTTGGCCCAAATATTCTATGATGGAGTAGTTCTTGGTGGCTCGAGCATTAGGAGTATGCATGGAGTGCTTGACAACACCTTTCGGTATCCGTGACATAATGGAAGGCTTCTCGATATGCAAGGAATTGTCAGGAGGAGGGGGAGGCTCATTCCCCAAATTCGGTTGTGGTGCACCATAATCGCATTGACGAGTAGCAACAAAAACCTCCGACTGAACCATATTCACACATCCATAACCACTAGTATTGGAAGAAGACATTGCCGTTTCATTAGTACCATAACCAGTGGTGGGAGCATGCGAAGCCATGTTTTGGTGATGAGGTAGGGGATCCTTCAACACAGTTGGGCTCTGTGCCAAATGCTTCGATGCTTCTTCAATTCGAGGACATAAGTGAGTAAGATGATCCTCCCCACAAAGCTTGCAAGGGAATTTCACCTTACGCCTAGGTTTACGATCCTCGCCAGCATTACCGCCTTCCCGAAGAGGGTTGGCATTCTCTTTACGAGGAGTATTACAATTTCTATTGTCATTACTTCCATTGTTTCCACCCCTACGATTATTTCTCCCCTTTTTCTTACCACCAAGTTGCTGGTTACTCGACGGTTTCGTTGATTGCACATTGTGTACATCAGATGACGGAGTGGAAGCGGACAAGATGTGAATCTATCCGGGAGCAGACTGGTTTAGCGACAAATTTTGCATTTGATTAACTACCAAGTCTACAGGGCGAGTGCATGCGGACCCCACAATGCCATCGGCATGTGGTCCAGGAACTGACGTGGGCTCATGTCTTGTTCTCGGTGCATCATGAATAATGTCATACAAAATGCCAGACTGAGAATAAAGTAGATCTAACTGTTGGACTTTCAAGATAGCTTGTTCCTCAGTCACAATGCTGGACATCGAAACATCCTTATCAATGTATGGGACTTTCACTAATCTCTTCCGCCGATGCCATTCTTGAACGTGGTCAGAAATATTTGTGGCCTTATTCTGACGGAAGGTGGACAACAACTCAGTACCAGTATCATAGCGAACCGACAACTGGAAATGGTCTAAGAAAACCAAAGCAATATTGTTGAATCCCCTATAGGTGTTTCCAGGCAACTCCACATACCACTTCGCAGCTGCCCCAGTGAGGGTGCGTTGAAATAGTCGTAATCGAATGGAATCATGATTCAAAGAGTTGGAGGAGCACCAAAGGTGAAACGTCGTGACATGATCTCCCAGGTCCTCACCACCTTTCTCCTCAAACTTCGGAATGTCCGAAGGGAGCTTGGTAGGGACCGGGTGCCAACTAGGGTCGTGACACATCGGATCATTTGTGAGCTTCGAAAGATCCGGGAGATTCAAGCGTGCAAGGAACGGGAGCTGCGGCTGGAAAGCGGGATTATAAGCTCCCATAAAAGGTTGGTTAAACGGAACTGTGTTATAATATGGGCCAAAAGCTTGACCATGAGGATTAAACTGTTGATGATAAGGACCTGACAGACCATAAGCTTGCCCATGGCCATAAGATTGATAACCTCCTTCTTCCTGATCCATTTGAGAGTAAGCAGGTATATGTGTGTTTTGGGCACCATATTGGGGTGGTGGGTGATACTGGTGGCCAGCACCAACTGTGTTGTAGTAAGGGTTGCCACCATGAGTATGGGGCATGTATGTACTATTCATAGCGGGAACCGTGTTGTAATGACCGTAATGGTATGGTATGTTCCCACCCCCAGCATTAGGATTAGCTTGAGCAATCTTGTGGTGACCAAAAGCATGAGAAGTATGCCCAGCCCCAACATTAGTGTGATTAGTAGAAGGGTTGGTGGTGTGATGTCCATGTGGATAGGAAATATTCCCACCCCCTACATTAGCATTACTAGCGGCCCCAGTGGACGCAAAAGTGTGCGGTATGTGTCCACCCCCGTGGTTGGGAGGAACGGTATCATGTGCAAAAGTAGTCTTGGGTTGACGAGTAGTGGCACGTTTATTAGGTGGTGGATGGCGAGTCGTATTCCGAACAACATTCCGGTTAGGTTGGGTATTCCTAGGAGGTGGTCGTGTTCCAACATTAGCATGGTTAGGAATCTTACCAGTCCCCATACTACGTGTGTGGGTGGACAATGTAGTGCCCCCAGCGAGGGTAGTGCCCCTAGTGGGTATAGTATGGTTAACACTTTGACTAGTGCCAGTGTGAGTACCAACCGCAGTGGAAGGTTCGACAGTACTATGACTAGGCATACCAAAAGAGAGTGTGGTGGGGTTGATCGTAGGGCCAGTGTCATCATGAGTCTCAGGCCTCCCGTATCTATAATCACGTGGAAACGAAGGAATGAAAGGCTCGTCCTGTTCTTCCTCCTCGGGTAAGTCAAGCATCCCGTAAAGATAATTATCCAGATTCGAAGGATCAAACGAATCTCGGTCAAGTGGATCAGGCCAAATAGAACCAGGTTGAGTGTCAGGTGGATCACCTCCCTAATCCTCACGAGGAGTATGGGGATCGGAAGTATGTTCAACTCTACCCGAAGGAGTAGAAGGATATTGCCCAATATTGGGATGTGCAGCCATGTAGTCTTCGACGTAAGTCACGTAAGAATCTGAAGACTCAGAGGGAGCCCTCCGACGTCCTCTAGCAACACGGCGTGAAAACTCGAGTGGCTTTAAACCAGCCAAACGACGGGACCGGAGGAGAGTAGGGCTCCACGCCACGATATCTCCGGAGAGAATATGTAATCAAAACGTCCCCTAAAGGCCAACTATCGATCAAAAACAGTAAATCAAAAGCACACACCTAGAGAAACTACAGCCAAGAGCAGACAAACAGAGAGGCTAAATGAGCTCCCGACACTACAGCCGATATGTCTCGCCTAGGAGAGGCTTGAGACTCCCAAACTATAGCCGGAGGTAACATAATCAGTTATAGAGACACCCATGCTTCACTGCGTCGACAGGGTCAAGTCCACTGCACGAACACAACTATGCTATCCAATCCCTATCTGACTCAGGACACAAACAACATAACCACTGCAAGTACCCTGTGTGGTACCTAGGTAAGGCAACTATGTTCACCGCAATATAAACAATGCTTAGTGGGACAGTCGCAGGTGGGACTTGTCATATGGGCAGGGTAGCTAAGCCCGAAGCACAAGAGGACGAACCTCCGGTACCCCCAGATACAAACAAATCCTGGATATATCTACCACGTTCAGCCGGTATCAAAGGGATATCTCCTCAACCAACCTCCCGTGACCTCATGCTTAACTCTGGATTGAGTAGAGCTTCCTGAGAACACCGATCTATACCATGGATTCCTCCACTCCCTGGTCAGACACCTAATGTTTCGTCTGGTAGTCTTGGATTGTTAACTCACAATGATCTATTCCAAGACTCTAAACCTATGCTAGTTGGTGTACCCTATAAATAAAATCAGTCTAATCAATTTTAGATTAAGCGTTAATTTTAGTGGTTGTGATTACTTAAGGGATATGATCGTGAAACCAGTGATGTGTAGACTCAATAGTATGCAACATCGTCCAATCCTAGACTCATCTATCCAATAAAACAATGTCACTAATATGCAAAATCAACCAACAATTCTGAAATAAAGATGCAATCTTTTATCTTTTTGATGCACAAGTAGAACCTAAAATGAAGGCAACAAGCACTCAATGCAAGATGCAGTACATGAAAGTAAAATATTTTTGTATTTTCACTTATAAACAAGAAGGAAAATGCAAAAAACTAAATGTATATTTTTGTATTTTTTCAATATAGATGGAATGAAAAAATGCAAGCAAAATCCCACTATTCAGTCATTGAAGTGCCAAGAAGATCACTAAGACAACCCAGCAGATCCTAAACAGCAAGACTCAGCCAAAGGAATGAGCTCAAAAGGAAGAAACCAAGAGGCTAAAACCAAAGAATGGAAAAAAACCAAGAAGGCTCAACCAAGAGAAACGAAGAGATCTGGTCACAACCAAGGCATGAAACAATCAAGAGAGAGGCCAACAAAGACTCAGGAACCAACCAAACTCACCTAGCAACAACCAACAACCATAAACCAACAAAAGCCAGAGTTACACGCTACTGTCGAAGGAATACCTGTGGGTACCCGCGAGCAGTAGTGTGAATAGAGGCGGCTATATGCGAGTTGAGCTAAGCTAGCCCGCGGGTGAGGAAAGGCAAATGGGCAAATAAAGAGTCCAAGGGCTCAGAAAAAGCAAGTTTTCTACAGTGTATCTTAACGGCCAATCAGTGACACAAAGCTTCGATAAACAACAACTCTAATTATGGACTAATGCTCAAAAAATTCCCAAACATGGATGTTTTCCCCAGCGGAGTCGCCATTTCTGTACTGGAGAAAACGCACTATGGCTTGGGAATACCACAACAGACAGATGACTACCAGAAATCTACTCAATGCTCAAAGCAATGCTATTATAAATGACAATGTTAAGATAATGGAGAAATGTAACCAACCTCGATCCAACGTTTGATGTAGACTCCCGTTGGAGCTTTCAATCCGTGCACTTGTAATCTGCAAATTAGTCTTGACAGCCAATATCCAACAAGTACAAATAATATATAATTGACATTAACATTATCAACAACAATGGTCCATAATATCATAAGCAAATGTAACCCAATGCATAATAAACAACATTCACACCATGAATGGACGAGAATATGAGCATTTCTATTAATGAACAAGAAGAAGTACAAGGTGATACGACCTCTTGCCGGCAACCAATCTGAACCAAGATATAGATCAATCCACTTGTGCCTCCACCACTTCAATCCTCCATGAATGGCAAACTCAAACTAGAAAGGAGTTTGGAAGGTGAACATAAATGGTCCACAACTACAAGGATCAATGAGTGTAGACTCAAGATAGGGCAAAAATACACTAGAGTTCCTTTACTATTCTCTTCTTCCTCCCGTCCATAAGCCATATGTGCTCAATATATAGTCCTCTCAAAGGTAGGTGAAAGGACTCATCGAGACGTTACTTGGGTAGATGGAGAGCCAAAGGTCACCCAATGACTGCTTTTTGGGAGTAAAAAGTGATAAAATAGTGGTTTTTACCATTTTACATGATACCCGTGGGCTATAGGGATGCAACTCGCGGGTACGCCTGCTATAATTATGCAACAGGTGGGTAGGAATAAAAATAGGGAAAACTGGTATCACTGAAGGATAAAAATGGATCTGAGTCACTAAAATGGATCCTACAGGCCAAAGAATGCTGATGCTCACAGGTGGAAGATTTCCATGTAACAATCAATGGCATCCAAACGTTTTTGTTCTCATCGAATTTCGAGATAATATGCTTTTGTTATGGCCAAAACAATTTTTGGGCTCCAGACCTTTCACTGCGGGGTTAGACCTTTCTTGGGAGATAATTTTGCACCCCCGCGGACCGGCGGGAGACGTCTGATAAATGACCACTGTGGACTTGTACCTTGTCGCGCTTGTAGAATTATCCCTACATGTTGGGGCCAAGGTCGCAGCTATAGTAAAAGCTGCGAATTTTGGGAAAAGCATGAGTATGGAAGGAAAGTGCTAATTTTGGGACAAGCACTAAGTTTTGGGTAAGAAGGAGACGATGCGCAGTACGGTGCCAGATGGATGATCTCAGCGCAGATCACGGACCGGAAATTGCGGAGCTCGCGCGCACGTCATCAAAGAATGAAGGTGGCTCAGCTACCATAATAAATAAGGCGATGGAGTAGAGGGCTCAGCTACCCTCATTTAAGGGCTCAGTACAGAAGTTATGGTTGCTCGGATCAAGGAGGAGCAACGGACCAGAGCATTGAAGGCGAAGGACGATCGCCCATACCCACAATCTGCGCCGGAATTCATGGAGCCTGCAGGAAGCGGCGACGTGACTGCAAGCGGCGCCTACAGTACACCTAGCCATGTGCGTGGTTAGGGTTTTTGGGAATCACTGTTGGGAAAGGCCCACAGTTTTGTAAAGGTGTGACCGTCATGGCCACCTATATATATGAATAATTGTAATGGGTAGAAGGGTTGGAGAGTTAGAGAGAGTTAGATAGACTGTTAGATAGCCAGTCTAAAGGATAGATCATGTGTTGATTATCCTTCACTGTATTTCCTACCCAGTGTGTAGAACTAGAGAGGAAATCGGATAGCCGAGGAGCTAATCCCTGAGTTGCCAGACAGTCTGAGTCGACGTCTGTGCCTTTGTAATCTCCATAGAGAGGAGACTAGATTGAGAGAAGGGCTCCCAGCTGTGTGCGTGGAGTTTCCTGGAAAGATCTAAGGCTGCAGCTGTGTGCGTAGCATATTGTATAACTCTATCATTTTCTGGTTAATATAACACTCCCGTGGACGTGGTTTTCCTCGAGGAGATGAGCTTCGCATATATCTTCTTGTTATAATGTTTGCGTGAATAATAACTGTTTAAGATCATTACCTGTGTATACATCTCTTGCATCATCTTTGCGACTGTTTAAGTGAGTATAGGGAGGTCCTTTATTGTTATACTCCTTTATTGTTATAATCGCCAAGTATAGAAGGAGTGGTGGAACGCTGTCGCTGCAGCGACCGAGCTTCGGGTGACTGCGATGAGTGCGCAGGGCGAGAAGGTATTTTAGCGTATCGACGCAAGGAATAGGCGCCTTCCGCGCCCGGAGGACGAGACTGCGCAGTGGGTCTGCAGGAAGGAAGGCATCCGCGCAGTGGTGTCGCGAGGCCTGCGGGAAAGTCCGACCGCCGATATAAGGGGAAGAAGGAGAAAGATAGAACAATCTCAGCGTCGCCATGGTTAAGGAAAGCTGATTCCTTAACCCCCCCATAGCCACTTCGGGTGAGACCTCGAGCTGCCGCGCAACTCGTTGCCGAGAGGGCCAGTGCGCCAAGGGGTTTCGTTGCTGCGCTCCATTAAAACCCGGGTCTGCCCAGTAAAGCAGCCAACAAATGGTTCTGTTGCCTTACGACTTGCTGTTGTGAGACTTGTTATTTTGGCGACGCGCGAGATAGAGCAAGCCAACAAATGGTTCCGTTGCCTTGCGACTTGCTGTTGTGAGACTTGTTATTTTGGCGACGCGCGAGATAGAGAAAGCCAACAAATGGTTCCGTTGCCTTACGACTTGCTGTTGTGAGACTTGTTATTTTGGCGACGCGCGAGATAGAGCAAGCCAACAAATGGTTCCGTTGCCTTGCGACTTGCTGTTGTGAGACTTGTTATTTTGGCGACGCGCGAGATAGAGCAAGCCAACAAATGGTTCCGTTGCCTTGCGACTTGCTGTTGTGAGACTTGTTATTTTGGCGACGCGCGAGATAGAGCAAGCCAACAAATGATTCCGCTGCCTTATGACTTTTTGATCACATTACTTCCATGGCTTTGAACCCTGTTGATTGAGCCAACAAATGGTTCCTGCAGACTTACTAGTTACGCGACATCTGAGATTGTTGCTGAAGACAACATAAGGTTCTGTTACACTGAGACTTGCACGCTTGGATAGCCAAGTTAGCAGATTCTACACCTACGCTGCATGTTGATCGACCCGTCACGTGGACGCCCGAGCTAGTCAGTATTGTGAAGCGGATCGACAATTCTGTTTCCCGCGCAGTAGACTTTTGGTTGAATAGTCTACTGAAAGGTTTCATTACCGAATTTGCAGTTGATACAAGAAAGAGTTTCACTGAAGCTGAGAGGAGTTTCTTCCAAGTACACAGAGGTAAGTTCTTAAATTCTCTGAACTTATGGATCAAAATGCTTCTGTATGAAAAAGGAAAGCTATGTATTGCTTCTGATGAATAGCATAGACAAGTAATGTCCGTAGATTCTGATAGTGATCCTGAAGTTATTGGTTGCACTCGTAGTGGAAAACGATATAAAGTAGGCCTTGACCAATATTCTTTTGAGTCTAGCCCAGATGATAGCCAAGTCCCTAGAGCAAGCCATATAGAACGACAAGGGAGTGCTCATATCCCTTATTACCCCTTTACACCGCAAAAACCAGACGGAGCTCAGTATAATCCTACAGTAACACCTTCTAGTAGCCCACACGGTACTTCTAGTACCTCTGTACCACCTTTGTTTAACCATCCCGGAGGCACTGCTACAGTACCTCCACCTCAAACCCGCGCAAGAAGGATGGGTGATGACATGAAGCTACCAACTTTTAGAGGAACAGGGATAGAAGACCCTGAGCAGCACTGGTTCTTATGTGAAGCCATTTGGACAATTAAGCAAATTAATGACGATGCTGTTAAACTGGTTCAGTTAGCAACCACACTAAGAGAAAGAGCCTTGACTTGGTTCATGAAATACTCAGCAGCACAGAATAGGACGCTTGCTGAGGTAAGAAATGCTATGATTCGGGAATTTAAGAAACCTAAATCAGAATCACAGTGTATAACAGAGCTCAAAGACATCAAACAGTTACCTACAGAATCAGTATGGGACTTTGACCAGAAGTTCAAAGCCTTGATAGATCAAGTAAGCTTCGAGTTTGCACCACAGCAACATAAAGAATGGTTCATTGCTGCGCTGCTCCCACACATTAGACTTCCTCTTATGCAACAGAATCTCAATACTCAGGAACAAGCTCTAGAGATGGCTATGAAACTAGAAGCTTCGCCAATTGCAGGAACAAGCAACGATGTTGCGCATTTACAGAACCAATTAGCAAACTTAACCTTGCAAGTGCATGATATTAAAAAATGCAAGGAGATTAAGGAAGAAATTTGGTGTACAAAATGTAAAGCCCAAGGTCATTCAAAGGACCATTGTCCCGTTTTCATAGACTATATTGCAACTGGAGCACCTAATCCTTTACCACAGGCACAAGGGCCTTGGTGTGAAATCTGTAGAACTAGAGGTCATAGACCACAAGAATGTCACTTACTCCAGAAATATGTGCAAACCCCAAAGAATCTATATTGTAATTTCTGTAAATCAGTAGGTCATGATGAGAACAATTGTAGAGCATATGATCTTATGATAGAAAGAAAGCATGATGTTTATAGGGTACAAGCAGAGACACAAGGACCCACAGCAGGTCCACCTTATGACCAAACTCGGGACGCCCGAGCAGCAAATTACAGAGGACGCGGACGCACAACAAATTTTGGTCGCGGAAGAGGACAGATCACTTGTTATAATTGCGGAACACAAGGTCATTTTGCTAGGGATTGCCAAAATCCTACAACCCTCTGCAGGTATTGTAAATCTTCTGACCATATCATTGAAGAATGCCCTCAGTTACAGGCTAAGATGCAAGCAAAGACACCACAGGTCAATCAGAATATCCAGTTGATTGGAGCAGAAAAAAGAGAACCAGACCCTACAGTTAATATAGTGACACGCAGTGGAGCAACCACTGGTGCGCAAGAGATGGGAACGGGAAAGCAAGCGACGCAATGGGTGCGCCGCGCTAACATTAAACCAGCCCCACTTAACCTACAGAAGCAAAAGGAAGCATTTAAGCAAGCTCAAGAGTATTTCTCAGATCCGAGAGCTTCAAGTTCTGCCGCAATTCCGCAGAACATTAGTAGATCACAAGTGCTAAGACAAGACAACCTGATACAAGAACAGGCCACTACAGCTGGAAGGCCTGATGATGATGACGATGATCATGATGATGAGGAGCATGCACTAGGCAGTGTTCATGCATTCCTGCGACAATGCTTAAAATTGTTGCGCAATGAAAAAGCAACTCTAGAACTCCAACACCTGTTGGATCAGTGCCAACACTCTGCTTCGACGAAAACACCGCAGTGTGCTGTTCACCAGATCAGGAGTCACATTAGAACTGGAAAAGAGATGAGGCTCACAGCGCAGATTGGAGCATTTGAAATGGATGAAGTCATGTTAGATTTGGGCTCCGAAGCCAATGTTCTCACTATCCAGACATGGGAACAGATGGGAAGCCCTCAGCTTACAAGATCCCCTATCCAGCTAAGACTCGCAAATCAGCAACGAGTCTCTCCATTGGGCAGATTACCCAATGTACCTATTGATATTGAAGGAGTAAGAAGCTCTGCAGATTTTGAAGTAATCAAAATTATGGATGATAGTAGACCATACCCAGCGCTGTTAGGAATAGACTGGGCATTTGATAATTTGGCTGTCATTAACCTGAAGAAAAGACAGATGACCTTTGAGGATGACCAGATCAGGGTCATCGCACCTCTTGATCCTATTCAAGGACCAAGATATATAGAACCCATTCGCGCAGAAGAGGAAGCGCGCCACATGGAAAGTTTGTACCAGATGACCACTAACCACAGTGACTATGTCAACCCCACAGCAGACGGCCATATCAGCTGGCGATGTGATAGCTCGTGCACATCAGATTCAGATGCAGGATTGGAAAACTGGCAGAATCGTCTACATGAGGTTTCTGCAAGACGTTGCGCCATGATAACTAAATCCATTCGATGGATTGGCACAGAATTAACTGACACTCCAACTTTTGATGGTCTAACCGAAGTAACTAAATTCATACAGGAATATGAACAAAAGCTTCCAGAACCGCAGCGCATACAGGCACTGGATGTAGCATTGCGCGCTACACCCGCAAGATGGTGGATTGCGCACAAGGAGAATATTCATACATGGAAAGACTGTCGCAGATTGATACTGCGCAGATTTCAGGACACCACAGCCGAAGCGCTACGCAAATATGAAGGACAGAGTGACCCCAGGTCACACATTGAAGCATGTATTCAGCAATGGTCAGATATTCCGGAAGATGAATGGGTTCACCAATTCATCCACACATTGGATACAATTCCAAGGAATTGGTATACTGAAACAGAATTGCGCAGAGGCACTCTTACTTGGGCTCTTATGATAGAAAGCTTTCAACTTACCTTCAGCTTTGAGTCAGAACATCCAAGCATTGATCAAGCTTTGAAGTGTATTAGAAAGAAGGTATTTGAACACTATCCAGTAACAGAGTATTCCCAACCAGATTGGGCTGTCCAGATAGAACATGCCCTGGAATGTTATAACTTCACCGCTGAAGATGAGGAGGACGATCCTCGCAACATCAATATTCCAGAATCAGAAGGGACGCGCAATATTGAAGGTCCTGAGCTTGATATCCCTGCCATCACAGAACACGTCAAGCTCAAGAAAGTTAACATTGGTACAGAAGCTGACCCAAAGTTTGCTTCTATAGGAGATTATTGGGATGATGAAACTGTTGCGTATGTTTCAGATTTATTACGTGACTACCAGGATATCTTTCCTACCAAGTTCACAGAAATGAAAGGCATCCTAGGAGACTTAGGAGTGATGCGCATACCTCTGAAACCAGATGCCAAGCCAGTAAAGCAGCGACCATACAGGTTGAACCCGCGCTACAAAGAAAAAGTCAAAGAAGAAATTGATAAGATGCTTGCAGCAGGTATTATTGAGCCAGTAGAGGAAAGCGATTGGATTAGTCCTATGGTGGTCCAAGAAAAGAAAACGAAAGGTGAAATAAGAATTTGTGTCGACTTGCGCAAACTCAATGATGCATCAGCGCACGATCCATTTCCCACTCCTTTCACAGATGAAGTACTTGATAATGTTGGAGGACAAGAGGCTTACTCCTTCACTGATGGTTTCTCGGGATATCATCAGATCAGAATCCATCCGGACGACCGCCACAAGACTACTTTTGCAACTGAATGGGGCTCATTCCAGTATACGGTAATGCCCTTTGGTCTTAAAAACGCACCTGCTATCTTCTCTAGAGTTGTTGTTGCTGTTTTTAAAGAATTTATCCACAAATTTTTAGAAGTCTATTTTGATGACTGGACTGTATTTGGTTTACTAAAGAACCATATTGCGAATCTGCGCATGATGCTAGAAAAATGTAGACAGCATCAGATTTCCCTTAACTTGAAAAAATGTATATTTTGTGCGCCCTTTGGTATTTTGTTGGGACATATTGTATGCAGACAAGGACTTCTGATGGATCCTGCGAAGGTTGCCATCATTGCTAATTTACCGGCGCCCAACTCAGTTAAGCAATTGCGCACTACATTGGGACATACAGGATACTACAGAAAATTCATCAAAGGATATGCAAGGATCACAGCACCTATGGAAAGATTGCTGAAGAAGGATTCGAAGTTCCACTGGACAGAAGAATTCCAACAGAGCTTGGACACACTTAAAGAAAAGATGATCACAGCGCCTATTCTAGTTTTCCCGGACTGGAGAAAACCTTTTCATGTTCATGTTGATGCTTCTTCCATAGCATTAGGAATCGTGCTTACACAGTCTGGAGAAGGAAGTATTGACCACCCAATTGCTTACTCCAGCAGAAAGCTATCTACAGCTGAGAAGAATTACACCACTACAGAAAGGGAAGGATTAGCTATGGTGTATGCCCTACAGAAATTCAGACACTACCTGTTAGGAGCTCACTTTAAAATGTATACTGACCATTCTGCTTTGAAATATTTGGTCAATAAACCAGTTTTAGGAGGAAGAATTTGCAGATGGCTACTGCTCTTTCAAGAGTATGATTTTGAGGTTATTGTAAAGCCAGGCAGATTGAATGCAGGGCCTGACCATCTATCCAGAATAGAGTCAGGAGAGGAACCTACGAGTCTGGAGGACAATCTGCCTGACGCACAGTTGTTTTCTATCCAAGCAGCAGACGAATATTATTCTGATATTCTTGAGTTTCTCACTACCGGACAAGCGCCGGCTGAGTTTACAATCCAGCAGAAAAAGCAACTTGTTGTTAGAGCCGCAGACTTCACTTTGATAGCAGGCCAGCTTTATAAGTTGGGCCTTGACGAAATTTTGCGCAGATGTATCTTACCACATGAAAAGAGCTCTATCATCGCAGAAGCGCATTCAGGTACCGCAGGAGGCCATTTCGCAGGAAAGCCGACTGCGCAAAAGATATTAGCCGCAGGTCTTTGGTGGCCGACATTGCACAAGGACACTAAGGAATTTTGTAAATGTTGCGATGTGTGCCAGCGCACAGGAAAACCCTCAAGGAGAGATGAAATGCCGCTAAGACCCCAGATCACACTGCGTGCTTTTGATAAATGGGCCATTGACTTTGTAGGACCTATTAACCCACCAGGAAAAAAAACTGGCGCAAGATATATCATTACAGCTACTGAATACCTCACCAGATGGGCTGAGGCGAAGCCAGTTAAGAACTGCGACGCTGCTACTGCCGCGCAGTTCATTTTCGAGAACATTATCACTAGGTTTGGATGCCCAGTGATCCTCATGAGTGATCAAGGTACACATTTCCTCAATGAGACTATAGAGGCCCTTACTGAAGAATTTCAAATTAATCACCATAAGAGTACACCCTACCATCCTCAAGCTAATGGTACGGTGGAAGCATTCAATAAGATTCTTGAGAATGCCCTGACGAAAATCTGCAATCAACAAAGAGATGATTGGGACCTTAGAGTCACAGCTGTATTATGGGCTTACAGAACCACTTGCAAGAAACTAACAGGTCACACACCTTTCAGCTTGGTGTATGGACAAGAAGCAGTTATGCCCATGGAATACATTGTTCCCAGTCTCCGAATTGCGCAAATTACAGAAATGGCAGATCCTGATACTATGAATGAAAGACTTTCGCAACTGCTTTCCTTAGAAGAAGACAGACTTTTGGCCGGATTTCATCAACAGGTACAAAAGGCAAGACAGAAAGCTTGGCACGACAGGCACATTAAGCATAAGCACTTTGAAGAAGGAGACTTGGTACTCCTTTATGATAGTAAATTCATCAAATTTCCAGGCAAGTTTCGCGTGCATTGGTTAGGCCCTTTTCAGGTGATAAAAATAACAGACGGAGGCGCAGTTCAGCTTGCGAAGCTGGATGGAGAATTACTACCTACAATGATAAACGGGAGTCGGCTTAAGCTTTATTGCGACGGCCACTCCGCCCTCTCGACATAATATATTGCTCAAGAGTGCAGATGTCCGGTGTAGTTGAAAGAGACATCGCATTCAGTCTACACGGAAGCTGCGACACACCCTCAGTTTCCAGCTTCCTGCGCAGTTCCTTGAAATATCTGCGCATCCTGAATAAAAATTGCTTGAAGAGCGCTTATCGGTGCGCTCTGGCGAAGTTTTGTTTTTGGACCGTCGAACTATCGCTCTTGCGGAGTTCCCTTTGATAAATTACCGCTGAAAAAGTTTTGTTGTGGACCCATAGAAGCACAGTTTCCTAAGTTGAAATGACCCGCCGGAAATTTTGAATTACAGCAGTTATGTAGCCGCGTTTTGAATAAATGAAGGATAAGGCCGCTATTTAAGTCTAGCCGTTCTGACGGATTCGGCTTAATCTCTGAAAGATTTGCATTTAACTCAGGCGCCGAAAGCATTAGCTTCTCCCGGAAGGCTGTCAGAACCCGTCAATCACACTAAATGCACCGCTACGGCAAGGAGGATAGCGTGTTGTCAACTCATCTGTAGCCGCCTATAGCTACGTTACCCCACTTGGTCGCATTTACTATCCCCGCTGGCTATAAATACCTCACACTTGTATCATTTTCGGGTTACTGTCTCGAGTTGCATAGTTGGTTGTGTTTGAAGATCTAAATTATTGTTTTCAGAGCCGAGTGTGCAGAGTATTTTCCCTTGTTTTCAGCATCCATACCCTACGCAGGTCCGCCATTTGCTATCCAGAGTTTTGTTATTTACATTGGTTCACGACGGAGAATTTATCGACTGAAGAAGTTGTTCGTCAATTTCTACGCCGAGGCTTAGATTTCGGCATGGCCACTCCGGTGACGCCTTCGACCTACGTACACCCTGGTGCTACTGATCCCAGAACATCTCCAGGCACAAGAGCATCTCAGCAGCAGCCGGAGGAACCTGTTCCAGAGCCGCTCGCGTCTATGGTGAACTATATTCCGCCGCGTCCAGATGATGCGCCGGATGTGCAGATTACGAAGAATGCAAAGTATCCAATTCCGCTACCGCCACTACCGGCTAGTGTGCGGGTAGAAGGCCAACTATTGGGAAACATTCCATTGGTTAAATTCTCTGATTTTAACCTTGGAGACTATAAGACATATCCTCAGTTCCAGTTGGACCTGTAGAAATTAATTTGTCTATAATTCCTATAGAGACTCTACAGCTTGTACAGGAGAAAGTTTCTCTTGAGTTGAGAGCTAGAGAGCTCTCTACTTTCCAGGCAAACCAACGACTGCAATCGCAGGAGATAGAGCTGAAAGAAAGTAATAAGAATATCTCTGCGAAGCTTGCACTCTATGAGGCGCAAGACACCGGCATCAGAAACGCAATAGAAGAGATTGCCCAGGAACTGCCGGCTTGCGAGATTCAACCAGACCTCCCTCTGGTTGCAAAAGTTCAAATTATTGGTGAAAGGGCGAAAACCCTGGAGCAAGAAATAGTTGCTATGGCAGAAGGCCATAAAACCCAGATTGCTGAGCTAGAAGCTCGCGTTGCTGCGCATCTTACGGATGATGCGCAGGTACAATTTGAAGCATTAAGCAGAGCTTCCATACGGATGAAAGATCGAGTACAGGAAGCCAAGAACTTGATGGACCAGGCTATGGAAGCTTGGTCAGAGCTTGTGAACCTCCCTTTTAAAGTGGGACTGTCAGAACAGGTGCAAGCTGCAGAACAGTCTCTCACTGTTCTCAATGAAGAAGCTAAGGCCCTAACAGGCCTACCAAAAATGAAGAAAATGGGCGAAGTGCGCAAAATGCAGCAGCAACTGCACAAGCTCAGAACTGAAGATGAGAAGCTCACCAACAGCATTCAGCCATTCATGGATGAGTATGCTGAAATCGTTGGCCAGGTTGAGACAAAAATCAAAGAGATTGCCGAGTCTCAGGAGATCATTGATACACTCACTAAAGGCGAAGCGACCGCAGAAACAGTGCAAACAGCTGATCAGTGTATTGAGGAATTTGACTCCGCTATTGCGAAGTGGCAGAAAACATTCGCGGAGATTCAAGCAAAAGCAGATGCGCAAATCAAACGACCACGCGCTAGTGCGAGTGGCTCGAGGGCGAGCCACAAGTGAGTGTTGGGGGCCTGTTGGGGCCAAGGTCGCAGCTATAGTAAAAGCTGCGAATTTTGGGAAAAGCACGAGTATGGAAGGAAAGTGCTAATTTTGGGACAAGCACTAAGTTTTGGGTAAGAAGGAGACGGTGCGCAGTACGGTGCCAGATGGATGATCTCAGCGCAGATCACGGACCGGAAATTGCGGAGCTCGCGCGCACGTCATCAAAGAATGAAGGTGGCTCAGCTACCATAATAAATAAGGCGATGGAGTAGAGGGATCAGCTACCCTCATTTAAGGGCTCAGTACAGAAGTTATGGTTGCTCGGATCAAGGAGGAGCAACGGACCAGAGCATTGAAGGCGAAGGACGATCGCCCATACCCACAATCTGCGCCGGAATTCATGGAGCCTGCAGGAAGCGGCGACGTGACTGCAAGCGGCGCCTACAGTACACCTAGCCATGTGCGTGGTTAGGGTTTTTGGGAATCACTGTTGGGAAAGGCCCACAGTTTTGTAAAGGTGTGACCGTCATGGCCACCTATATATATGAATAATTGTAATGGGTAGAAGGGTTGGAGAGTTAGAGAGAGTTAGATAGACTGTTAGATAGCCAGTCTAAAGGATAGATCATGTGTTGATTATCCTTCACTGTATTTCCTACCCAGTGTGTAGAACTAGAGAGGAAATCGGATAGCCGAGGAGCTAATCCCTGAGTTGCCAGACAGTCTGAGTCGACGTCTGTGCCTTTGTAATCTCCATAGAGAGGAGACTAGATTGAGAGAAGGGCTCCCAGCTGTGTGCGTGGAGTTTCCTGGAAAGATCTAAGGCTGCAGCTGTGTGCGCAGCATATTGTATAACTCTATCATTTTCTGGTTAATATAACACTCCCGTGGACGTGGTTTTCCTCGAGGAGATGAGCTTCGCATATATCTTCTTGTTATAATGTTTGCGTGAATAATAACTGTTTAAGATCATTACCTGTGTATACATCTCTTGCATCATCTTTGCGACTGTTTAAGTGAGTATAGGGAGGTCCTTTATTGTTATACTCCTTTATTGTTATAATCGCCAAGTATAGAAGGAGTGGTGGAACGCTGTCGCTGCAGCGACCGAGCTTCGGGTGACTGCGATGAGTGCGCAGGGCGAGAAGGTATTTTAGCGTATCGACGCAAGGAATAGGCGCCTTCCGCGCCCGGAGGACGAGACTGCGCAGTGGGTCTGCAGGAAGGAAGGCATCCGCGCAGTGGTGTCGCGAGGCCTGCGGGAAAGTCCGACCGTCGATATAAGGGGAAGAAGGAGAAAGATAGAACAATCTCAGCGTCGCCATGGTTAAGGAAAGCTGATTCCTTAACCCCCCCATAGCCACTTCGGGTGAGACCTCGAGCTGCCGCGCAGCTCGTTGCCGAGAGGGCCAGTGCGCCAAGGGGTTTCGTTGCTGCGCTCCATTAAAACCCGGGTCTGCCCAGTAAAGCAGCCAACAAATGGTTCCGTTGCCTTACGACTTGCTGTTGTGAGACTTGTTATTTTGGCGACGCGCGAGATAGAGCAAGCCAACAAATGGTTCCGTTGCCTTGCGACTTGCTGTTGTGAGACTTGTTATTTTGGCGACGCGCGAGATAGAGAAAGCCAACAAATGGTTCCGTTGCCTTACGACTTGCTGTTGTGAGACTTGTTATTTTGGCGACGCGCGAGATAGAGCAAGCCAACAAATGGTTCCGTTGCCTTGCGACTTGCTGTTGTGAGACTTGTTATTTTGGCGACGCGCGAGATAGAGCAAGCCAACAAATGGTTCCGTTGCCTTGCGACTTGCTGTTGTGAGACTTGTTATTTTGGCGACGCGCGAGATAGAGCAAGCCAACAAATGATTCCGCTGCCTTATGACTTTTTGATCACATTACTTCCATGGCTTTGAACCCTGTTGATTGAGCCAACAAATGGTTCCTGCAGACTTACTAGTTACGCGACATCTGAGATTGTTGCTGAAGACAACATAAGGTTCTGTTACACTGAGACTTGCACGCTTGGATAGCCAAGTTAGCAGATTCTACACCTACGCTGCATGTTGATCGACCCGTCACGTGGACGCCCGAGCTAGTCAGTATTGTGAAGCGGATCGACAATTCTGTTTCCCGCGCAGTAGACTTTTGGTTGAATAGTCTACTGAAAGGTTTCATTACCGAATTTGCAGTTGATACAAGAAAGAGTTTCACTGAAGCTGAGAGGAGTTTCTTCCAAGTACACAGAGGTAAGTTCTTAAATTCTCTGAACTTATGGATCAAAATGCTTCTGTATGAAAAAGGAAAGCTATGTATTGCTTCTGATGAATAGCATAGACAAGTAATGTCCGTAGATTCTGATAGTGATCCTGAAGTTATTGGTTGCACTCGTAGTGGAAAACGATATAAAGTAGGCCTTGACCAATATTCTTTTGAGTCTAGCCCAGATGATAGCCAAGTCCCTAGAGCAAGCCATATAGAACGACAAGGGAGTGCTCATATCCCTTATTACCCCTTTACACCGCAAAAACCAGACGGAGCTCAGTATAATCCTACAGTAACACCTTCTAGTAGCCCACACGGTACTTCTAGTACCTCTGTACCACCTTTGTTTAACCATCCCGGAGGCACTGCTACAGTACCTCCACCTCAAACCCGCGCAAGAAGGATGGGTGATGACATGAAGCTACCAACTTTTAGAGGAACAGGGATAGAAGACCCTGAGCAGCACTGGTTCTTATGTGAAGCCATTTGGACAATTAAGCAAATTAATGACGATGCTGTTAAACTGGTTCAGTTAGCAACCACACTAAGAGAAAGAGCCTTGACTTGGTTCATGAAATACTCAGCAGCACAGAATAGGACGCTTGCTGAGGTAAGAAATGCTATGATTCGGGAATTTAAGAAACCTAAATCAGAATCACAGTGTATAACAGAGCTCAAAGACATCAAACAGTTACCTACAGAATCAGTATGGGACTTTGACCAGAAGTTCAAAGCCTTGATAGATCAAGTAAGCTTCGAGTTTGCACCACAGCAACATAAAGAATGGTTCATTGCTGCGCTGCTCCCACACATTAGACTTCCTCTTATGCAACAGAATCTCAATACTCAGGAACAAGCTCTAGAGATGGCTATGAAACTAGAAGCTTCGCCAATTGCAGGAACAAGCAACGATGTTGCGCATTTACAGAACCAATTAGCAAACTTAACCTTGCAAGTGCATGATATTAAAAAAGGCAAGGAGATTAAGGAAGAAATTTGGTGTACAAAATGTAAAGCCCAAGGTCATTCAAAGGACCATTGTCCCGTTTTCATAGACTATATTGCAACTGGAGCACCTAATCCTTTACCACAGGCACAAGGGCCTTGGTGTGAAATCTGTAGAACTAGAGGTCATAGACCACAAGAATGTCACTTACTCCAGAAATATGTGCAAACCCCAAAGAATCTATATTGTAATTTCTGTAAATCAGTAGGTCATGATGAGAACAATTGTAGAGCATATGATCTTATGATAGAAAGAAAGCATGATGTTTATAGGGTACAAGCAGAGACACAAGGACCCACAGCAGGTCCACCTTATGACCAAACTCGGGACGCCCGAGCAGCAAATTACAGAGGACGCGGACGCACAACAAATTTTGGTCGCGGAAGAGGACAGATCACTTGTTATAATTGCGGAACACAAGGTCATTTTGCTAGGGATTGCCAAAATCCTACAACCCTCTGCAGGTATTGTAAATCTTCTGACCATATCATTGAAGAATGCCCTCAGTTACAGGCTAAGATGCAAGCAAAGACACCACAGGTCAATCAGAATATCCAGTTGATTGGAGCAGAAAAAAGAGAACCAGACCCTACAGTTAATATAGTGACACGCAGTGGAGCAACCACTGGTGCGCAAGAGATGGGAACGGGAAAGCAAGCGACGCAATGGGTGCGCCGCGCTAACATTAAACCAGCCCCACTTAACCTACAGAAGCAAAAGGAAGCATTTAAGCAAGCTCAAGAGTATTTCTCAGATCCGAGAGCTTCAAGTTCTGCCGCAATTCCGCAGAACATTAGTAGATCACAAGTGCTAAGACAAGACAACCTGATACAAGAACAGGCCACTACAGCTGGAAGGCCTGATGATGATGACGATGATCATGATGATGAGGAGCATGCACTAGGCAGTGTTCATGCATTCCTGCGACAATGCTTAAAATTGTTGCGCAATGAAAAAGCAACTCTAGAACTCCAACACCTGTTGGATCAGTGCCAACACTCTGCTTCGACGAAAACACCGCAGTGTGCTGTTCACCAGATCAGGAGTCACATTAGAACTGGAAAAGAGATGAGGCTCACAGCGCAGATTGGAGCATTTGAAATGGATGAAGTCATGTTAGATTTGGGCTCCGAAGCCAATGTTCTCACTATCCAGACATGGGAACAGATGGGAAGCCCTCAGCTTACAAGATCCCCTATCCAGCTAAGACTCGCAAATCAGCAACGAGTCTCTCCATTGGGCAGATTACCCAATGTACCTATTGATATTGAAGGAGTAAGAAGCTCTGCAGATTTTGAAGTAATCAAAATTATGGATGATAGTAGACCATACCCAGCGCTGTTAGGAATAGACTGGGCATTTGATAATTTGGCTGTCATTAACCTGAAGAAAAGACAGATGACCTTTGAGGATGACCAGATCAGGGTCATCGCACCTCTTGATCCTATTCAAGGACCAAGATATATAGAACCCATTCGCGCAGAAGAGGAAGCGCGCCACATGGAAAGTTTGTACCAGATGACCACTAACCACAGTGACTATGTCAACCCCACAGCAGACGGCCATATCAGCTGGCGATGTGATAGCTCGTGCACATCAGATTCAGATGCAGGATTGGAAAACTGGCAGAATCGTCTACATGAGGTTTCTGCAAGACGTTGCGCCATGATAACTAAATCCATTCGATGGATTGGCACAGAATTAACTGACACTCCAACTTTTGATGGTCTAACCGAAGTAACTAAATTCATACAGGAATATGAACAAAAGCTTCCAGAACCGCAGCGCATACAGGCACTGGATGTAGCATTGCGCGCTACACCCGCAAGATGGTGGATTGCGCACAAGGAGAATATTCATACATGGAAAGACTGTCGCAGATTGATACTGCGCAGATTTCAGGACACCACAGCCGAAGCGCTACGCAAATATGAAGGACAGAGTGACCCCAGGTCACACATTGAAGCATGTATTCAGCAATGGTCAGATATTCCGGAAGATGAATGGGTTCACCAATTCATCCACACATTGGATACAATTCCAAGGAATTGGTATACTGAAACAGAATTGCGCAGAGGCACTCTTACTTGGGCTCTTATGATAGAAAGCTTTCAACTTACCTTCAGCTTTGAGTCAGAACATCCAAGCATTGATCAAGCTTTGAAGTGTATTAGAAAGAAGGTATTTGAACACTATCCAGTAACAGAGTATTCCCAACCAGATTGGGCTGTCCAGATAGAACATGCCCTGGAATGTTATAACTTCACCGCTGAAGATGAGGAGGACGATCCTCGCAACATCAATATTCCAGAATCAGAAGGGACGCGCAATATTGAAGGTCCTGAGCTTGATATCCCTGCCATCACAGAACACGTCAAGCTCAAGAAAGTTAACATTGGTACAGAAGCTGACCCAAAGTTTGCTTCTATAGGAGATTATTGGGATGATGAAACTGTTGCGTATGTTTCAGATTTATTACGTGACTACCAGGATATCTTTCCTACCAAGTTCACAGAAATGAAAGGCATCCTAGGAGACTTAGGAGTGATGCGCATACCTCTGAAACCAGATGCCAAGCCAGTAAAGCAGCGACCATACAGGTTGAACCCGCGCTACAAAGAAAAAGTCAAAGAAGAAATTGATAAGATGCTTGCAGCAGGTATTATTGAGCCAGTAGAGGAAAGCGATTGGATTAGTCCTATGGTGGTCCAAGAAAAGAAAACGAAAGGTGAAATAAGAATTTGTGTCGACTTGCGCAAACTCAATGATGCATCAGCGCACGATCCATTTCCCACTCCTTTCACAGATGAAGTACTTGATAATGTTGGAGGACAAGAGGCTTACTCCTTCACTGATGGTTTCTCGGGATATCATCAGATCAGAATCCATCCGGACGACCGCCACAAGACTACTTTTGCAACTGAATGGGGCTCATTCCAGTATACGGTAATGCCCTTTGGTCTTAAAAACGCACCTGCTATCTTCTCTAGAGTTGTTGTTGCTGTTTTTAAAGAATTTATCCACAAATTTTTAGAAGTCTATTTTGATGACTGGACTGTATTTGGTTTACTAAAGAACCATATTGCGAATCTGCGCATGATGCTAGAAAAATGTAGACAGCATCAGATTTCCCTTAACTTGAAAAAATGTATATTTTGTGCGCCCTTTGGTATTTTGTTGGGACATATTGTATGCAGACAAGGACTTCTGATGGATCCTGCGAAGGTTGCCATCATTGCTAATTTACCGGCGCCCAACTCAGTTAAGCAATTGCGCACTACATTGGGACATACAGGATACTACAGAAAATTCATCAAAGGATATGCAAGGATCACAGCACCTATGGAAAGATTGCTGAAGAAGGATTCGAAGTTCCACTGGACAGAAGAATTCCAACAGAGCTTGGACACACTTAAAGAAAAGATGATCACAGCGCCTATTCTAGTTTTCCCGGACTGGAGAAAACCTTTTCATGTTCATGTTGATGCTTCTTCCATAGCATTAGGAATCGTGCTTACACAGTCTGGAGAAGGAAGTATTGACCACCCAATTGCTTACTCCAGCAGAAAGCTATCTACAGCTGAGAAGAATTACACCACTACAGAAAGGGAAGGATTAGCTATGGTGTATGCCCTACAGAAATTCAGACACTACCTGTTAGGAGCTCACTTTAAAATGTATACTGACCATTCTGCTTTGAAATATTTGGTCAATAAACCAGTTTTAGGAGGAAGAATTTGCAGATGGCTACTGCTCTTTCAAGAGTATGATTTTGAGGTTATTGTAAAGCCAGGCAGATTGAATGCAGGGCCTGACCATCTATCCAGAATAGAGTCAGGAGAGGAACCTACGAGTCTGGAGGACAATCTGCCTGACGCACAGTTGTTTTCTATCCAAGCAGCAGACGAATATTATTCTGATATTCTTGAGTTTCTCACTACCGGACAAGCGCCGGCTGAGTTTACAATCCAGCAGAAAAAGCAACTTGTTGTTAGAGCCGCAGACTTCACTTTGATAGCAGGCCAGCTTTATAAGTTGGGCCCTGACGAAATTTTGCGCAGATGTATCTTACCACATGAAAAGAGCTCTATCATCGCAGAAGCGCATTCAGGTACCGCAGGAGGCCATTTCGCAGGAAAGCCGACTGCGCAAAAGATATTAGCCGCAGGTCTTTGGTGGCCGACATTGCACAAGGACACTAAGGAATTTTGTAAATGTTGCGATGTGTGCCAGCGCACAGGAAAACCCTCAAGGAGAGATGAAATGCCGCTAAGACCCCAGATCACACTGCGTGCTTTTGATAAATGGGCCATTGACTTTGTAGGACCTATTAACCCACCAGGAAAAAAAACTGGCGCAAGATATATCATTACAGCTACTGAATACCTCACCAGATGGGCTGAGGCGAAGCCAGTTAAGAACTGCGACGCTGCTACTGCCGCGCAGTTCATTTTCGAGAACATTATCACTAGGTTTGGATGCCCAGTGATCCTCATGAGTGATCAAGGTACACATTTCCTCAATGAGACTATAGAGGCCCTTACTGAAGAATTTCAAATTAATCACCATAAGAGTACACCCTACCATCCTCAAGCTAATGGTACGGTGGAAGCATTCAATAAGATTCTTGAGAATGCCCTGACGAAAATCTGCAATCAACAAAGAGATGATTGGGACCTTAGAGTCACAGCTGTATTATGGGCTTACAGAACCACTTGCAAGAAACTAACAGGTCACACACCTTTCAGCTTGGTGTATGGACAAGAAGCAGTTATGCCCATGGAATACATTGTTCCCAGTCTCCGAATTGCGCAAATTACAGAAATGGCAGATCCTGATACTATGAATGAAAGACTTTCGCAACTGCTTTCCTTAGAAGAAGACAGACTTTTGGCCGGATTTCATCAACAGGTACAAAAGGCAAGACAGAAAGCTTGGCACGACAGGCACATTAAGCATAAGCACTTTGAAGAAGGAGACTTGGTACTCCTTTATGATAGTAAATTCATCAAATTTCCAGGCAAGTTTCGCGTGCATTGGTTAGGCCCTTTTCAGGTGATAAAAATAACAGACGGAGGCGCAGTTCAGCTTGCGAAGCTGGATGGAGAATTACTACCTACAATGATAAACGGGAGTCGGCTTAAGCTTTATTGCGACGGCCACTCCGCCCTCTCGACATAATATATTGCTCAAGAGTGCAGATGTCCGGTGTAGTTGAAAGAGACATCGCATTCAGTCTACACGGAAGCTGCGACACACCCTCAGTTTCCAGCTTCCTGCGCAGTTCCTTGAAATATCTGCGCATCCTGAATAAAAATTGCTTGAAGAGCGCTTATCGGTGCGCTCTGGCGAAGTTTTGTTTTTGGACCGTCGAACTATCGCTCTTGCGGAGTTCCCTTTGATAAATTACCGCTGAAAAAGTTTTGTTGTGGACCCATAGAAGCACAGTTTCCTAAGTTGAAATGACCCGCCGGAAATTTTGAATTACAGCAGTTATGTAGCCGCGTTTTGAATAAATGAAGGATAAGGCCGCTATTTAAGTCTAGCCGTTCTGACGGATTCGGCTTAATCTCTGAAAGATTTGCATTTAACTCAGGCGCCGAAAGCATTAGCTTCTCCCGGAAGGCTGTCAGAACCCGTCAATCACACTAAATGCACCGCTACGGCAAGGAGGATAGCGTGTTGTCAACTCATCTGTAGCCGCCTATAGCTACGTTACCCCACTTGGTCGCATTTACTATCCCCGCTGGCTATAAATACCTCACACTTGTATCATTTTCGGGTTACTGTCTCGAGTTGCATAGTTGGTTGTGTTTGAAGATCTAAATTATTGTTTTCAGAGCCGAGTGTGCAGAGTATTTTCCCTTGTTTTCAGCATCCATACCCTACGCAGGTCCGCCATTTGCTATCCAGAGTTTTGTTATTTACATTGGTTCACGACGGAGAATTTATCGACTGAAGAAGTTGTTCGTCAATTTCTACGCCGAGGCTTAGATTTCGGCATGGCCACTCCGGTGACGCCTTCGACCTACGTACACCCTGGTGCTACTGATCCCAGAACATCTCCAGGCACAAGAGCATCTCAGCAGCAGCCGGAGGAACCTGTTCCAGAGCCGCTCGCGTCTATGGTGAACTATATTCCGCCGCGTCCAGATGATGCGCCGGATGTGCAGATTACGAAGAATGCAAAGTATCCAATTCCGCTACCGCCACTACCGGCTAGTGTGCGGGTAGAAGGCCAACTATTGGGAAACATTCCATTGGTTAAATTCTCTGATTTTAACCTTGGAGACTATAAGACATATCCTCAGTTCCAGTTGGACCTGTAGAAATTAATTTGTCTATAATTCCTATAGAGACTCTACAGCTTGTACAGGAGAAAGTTTCTCTTGAGTTGAGAGCTAGAGAGCTCTCTACTTTCCAGGCAAACCAACGACTGCAATCGCAGGAGATAGAGCTGAAAGAAAGTAATAAGAATATCTCTGCGAAGCTTGCACTCTATGAGGCGCAAGACACCGGCATCAGAAACGCAATAGAAGAGATTATATTCTGGCATCTCTTGACCTTTGAGGATGACAGATGACCTTTGAGGATGACAGATGACCTTTGAGGATGACCGGCATCAGAGAATATATCTTTGAATGAAGTGGGAAACTTGGGTTTAACAATTTCAAGTGAACTACTGGGTTTGGTATCTTGCTCGATCGCCTGGATAGTAGGGAAAGAAGATCGATGATGGTAATCTTCCCAAGGTGGTTCATCGACGCACATAACCTCCATAATCAACTTGTCGGAAGGAAAAATCAGTGTGAGAGGATCAATGAATGGCGACGATTGGCCAGCCTCAGATGAGAGCTGAGCCACTGCATGAGGCGTAGTAGAATCGACCCAATCTGTGGCTGATTGGATCGCCTGGTAAGTTGTGAGGTTTCTGTTTAATGGCATGGAATTGCCATAGGTTTCAAGCTTTGTAGGACTCGGTATCACCCAAGAATCAGTAGGTTCGTTGGATGGAGTGACACATGACGATATCATGTTTATGGCAAAGATAGGGGTTCTAAGCTCCGAAAATACTCCAATGAGGGAGGAATCCTTCATAAGACCAACGCCAATATCTTCAAAACGGTACTGGGATTGACCTAGCAACATGACATTGTGGGCAGAGTTTGAATTAATGTCCGGAGTATAGAAGTCTAACTAATCTATAGTAACAATTTTCCCTTGATGAGGAAATTGTACGAGTAGAAAGACGAAGGATGCAATGACGGTCATAGCATAGAACCAATTTCGACCAAGTAGAAGATTATAATCCAATGGTGCATCTACGACTTCGATATGTATAGATACTATCTTGCCCCCTAGTTCGACGCCAATTGCAGGGATGAGTCCGTATGGTTGAAAACCATGTCCGTCAAACGCTTTGAGAGTAGGGGAGAAGGTGTAACCTCAGGTGAGCCTATGGCTCTCCAACAAGTCAAGGACATGATCGACGTGGAAGCACCCTCATCTAGAACAATGCGATGAATGTTGTTTCCACGGATATTCATCTGGATTTGGAAGGCTAACTGGTGGGAAAGCCTAGGTTTAAAATACTCCAAGTTAAACATGATCGTGTTAGAAGTATCCGGGTCTACCGCCCCTAGTGCTGGGATCGTGAGTGACAATTTGTTGTTGCTGGTGGGGGAAAGGATGGGTTAGCACTGCCGGGTCGAAGGATCCTTTAACAAATTTATTGACTTCATCCTTGTAAGGACAGTCTCGTGTGTAGTGATCTTTCTGGCAAATGAGGCATGGAAACTTTGCTTTCCAACGTGGTTTGGGATCGTTGTTGGTTGGTTGCGGCTTGGGGTTCTCCTGTTGGTTAGAAGTTTTCTTGGATTTTCCTCTGTTATTCTTTTTCTTTCCTTCGGATTGTTGTGACGTGGACTAAACATCGTTCACCTAAGAGGAAGGAGCAGGAGAAGTAGAAGCTTTGGGTGCAGCTTGAGGTGGAGACGGGGAAACAATAGATTGTTTCCCACTCGGTTTGGTCACAGGCTGAGCCTTAACTGAATCGACGATACTGTCAATGGGGGGTTTAGAGGCGGGCTTGGTTGGATCAGTGGTGGTGTGGGTTGCATGAGGAATAAGCTCATATAAAGTTCCGGATTGGGTATATACCAAATCCATATACTCAGTGCGAGAAATCGCTTGTTCCTCCGTGACAGGTCCGCCCATGGCAATATCCCTGGTGATGGGAGGCAGAAATGACTTAGTGAACCAATTAGCGAGTAATTGGTCCGGGATGGGTGCCTTGATTAACCTACGGTGTTGACGCCACTCATGAATATGATCAGAGATATGCGTGGAAGTGGTTTGACGCAGTGAGGTCAATAGGTCTGTTCCAGTTTCGTACCGGATGGGGAGCTGGAAATGTGTCAAAAAATGCATGGCCAAGGTAGTGAAGTCGTGAAAGTAGTGTTGTGGCAGCTCGATATACCATTTTGCTGCCGTGTCGGTAAGCGTACGTTGGAAGAGCCGTAATCGAATGGAGTCATCCATCAATGAGTTTGAAGAACACCAAAGATGGAAGGTCATAATGTGGTTCTTGGGGTCTTTCCCGGGCTTGGCATCGAACTTTGGAATGTCCGATGGTAGTTTGGCCGGGATGGGTGGCCAGTGTGGTTCATGCCATATTGGATCGTTAATAAGCCTAGACAAATCAGGAAAGTCTAGTATGGCCAAGAAAGGAAGTTGCCGATTGGGATGCGGGTATGAGTAATAATTTTATGGTGTAGGGATGCCCGTGGGGCCTTGAACAACATACTGCTGCGTATTGTACCCATACATGTTTCCCACAGGATACTATTGAAAATTCTGAGGATAGTAGACCATCTGGTTAACCGGTTGTGTGTTCAAAATCATAGGATTTACCGTCTGATTCAGAATCACAGTAGTGGCCGGTTGTTGAACGTTCTGCTGAGTGGGGATAATGGGTATAGTCCCCCGGGGTTGTTGTGCCCCAGGGATGGTTCCAACTCCTTGTTGGGGTATTGTTCCCTAGGATTGTTGTGTCCTAGGAATTTTTCCAACTCCGTTTTGGGGTATTGTTCCCTGGGATTGTTGTGTCTTAGGAATGTTTCCAACACCTTGATTGGGTGGAAGATTTCCCATACCAGTGTTAGGGGGTTCTTGAAAGAATGGAGTCCATGGAATGTTTGTTCCACCTTGATGGAGAGGTGGAGGATGAAGAGGTGGGTTCCATGGAGTATTAGCGGCATTGGGATAAGGGATTTCGACGTTCAAGTTAGGGGGAACGAAAGGTTGGTTAGGTTCCCCCCCAGCTTGATTCCAGTTTTCGAATAAAGAGTACCCCCCACTCTGTGGGATTTGAGGTCCCCAAGAAAGAATGGTACCTGACGAGGGATTTTGAAAATTGGTTCCATTCAGAATACCAACATGAGATTGTCCGCTGCCAAGTGTATGGTATGTTCCCCATTGAGCAGATGATGCTGATGGAGAAGGGTGATGAATGGTGCTGGTTGGGGCGTTAACAAACGGTATTCCTCCAAACAATGTATGTTGTGGGACCTGGTGATCTGATGGAAATAATGGAGGTGTTTGTTGAGTAGCCCCGCTTTGGATGGCACCAAGCGGTTGTCATGTGAAGTACTAACTTCAACAACTAATGTGCTGTCCACTGTGGTAGGAATTTCTGAAATGACAGTGGGTTGTGGTATGGCATGAATCTCAGATGTACTAGCAGCTTCAGTGACTGTAATAAGTTATGAGGTAACGCCATGATCTATGGGTACAGAAGCAACTGGATATGTAGTACTAATAGGTCGTGGAACGGTTCCCCGACCAGCTTCGCGGTCGGCAGGGGCAGGAATACATGACGTAGGAGGACCGGAAGTCCGTGGTGGTGGATCAGGGCTTCTCCCCTATTGTCTCCATGATTGCCTTTGATCAACCATGGTGACAGGATAATGAGTTTCGGGGACAGTCTCGTGAAAAAAGAACTCAAAAACCCTAAAGCAGCCGAGTGTGCAAAAGGGGAGCTAGAAAAAGACAAGGCTCGCAGGCCAAAAATGCAAGCTCAAAAAAATATACTGAGACCGGTGTCATAGTAAGCGAGCTGAAAACAAAAGTGGCCAGAATGCTAACAAGCAACACTAGAAAAGAAAAAGACCCTCTAAGAAGATGAAATAGCAAGCAAAATCCTAACTAAGAGCTGGATACCTCGACAAATCGTATCCTTCGCAAGGTGATGAAATCCAAGTCGAACAATCGAAATGAGAGAACAATAATTGAAGGATATCGCTCTACCAAAAGGGATCCTAGGTAAAAGAGCCCTAGAAGAAAAGTTACTAGGCTACCTCATTCATGACATGTCAGAGAAGGTTATTTGGCACTTTTGTCTTATCACCCCTGTATCACCAATATGGTAGAGTACAAGGAAGACAATGTATCGATATGCCTTAGGCGCTAAGTGGAGTGCGACATTCCACAAAGTCCATCCGGAATCAATCCTCGCTACTTAACCCCCGAAAAAATGGAAGGCCCCTCCACAAACTGGTCGATGACCGTGTCAATAAGTACAAGAGGATTTTAGCACCCTAGAGGACAACAACTATGTCTCAAATGAAAATGACAAGGGGGAATTATTTGGATGCCTATCCCCGGTGTCCTACCTAACTATCAAATTATTTTTCTCCTCAAGCGAGGTTAAAGTGTGTTGAGTTAGGGAGTGTAAATTTTAATGGTTGTATTACTCAATTGGGTGATGGAAGTGCAACTTGTGGTGTTATGACGACTCAAACCATGCAAATGAATATGAATCAAAATGAGCCTTCCTATTCGATGAACGCTAGCTAAAGTAAAGAGAGAGTTCTTCAATCACAATGCAAGCATAAACTTTTCCAAGTAAATGAAAAAACCACTCCAAAAAATTTGTTTTTCTTTTTTGAATAAACCAAACTAATGTAACTACTCTCAAGATGCAACTAATCTGCAACTGATGATATTTCTAATGAGTAAGATTATGTGACAAATAATGAGAACCGATTCACTTCCTAAATGCAAAATTACGAATTTGATATTTTCAACAAAAACTATACATGTTCCAAAAACAATATTGATTTTTGATAACAAGAATGGAAAGCTACTTCGATAAGAACAATATAGTCTCTGCAATAACATAATCAAGGAATTTGACAAACAAAAAATAAACTTGATGGGCTTGAAAGTACCAATCAAAAGCAAAAATGGTAAGGAGGTGATCAAGTTGGATACAATGCCACAAAACTCAAAAATCCAAGCTCGAAAATAAACACAATAAGCCAAAAGACACTTGCAACTTTGCTGAAAGGTGACAAGAGAGATGTGTAGACAAGATACAGAAGGTAATGAGTAAGTAGGTATGACTATAACAATGAGCGAAACTAAAAAATGTCCAATGTGTCTACCAGAAAAAAAGCAATTTTTTTTGAGACCAAGCAAAGCTTGAAAAACTTCAAAATAGAAATGAAAAGCAAGTGAAGTACTGCAGCTGGGTAGGTTACAGATGTCTGACAAATATCAACACAGCAATAAGAAATAGAGAAACCAAAATTTACTGAAGGTGACCAAGCAAACTTAAGAAAAACTCCTTTTTACAGAAATTTTCGCGTGGCTGGTAGCAGCCCAGGAGCGATAATTGGAATTTTCGCATTCTGGGAAATGGCCAGGTAGCAAAAATCTGGTAATTTTCGCTTTGTAAGCAGTGTGAGGGGCGCGAAAATGTTCAGAAAGAGGATGAGGGCGGGATTTTAAGAAAAGATTTTGAATTTTCCAGGGTTTTCCAACCTAGAGGACTCACTGATCACTGACAGAGGTTTGGTACAGAGGGGAGGGGAGTGAATGAGGGTCTAAAAGACCAAGTTTCACAACTGGTTTGAAAGGAGAGAAAATTCACAATAAAAAATGAATGAAAGTGAAAAACTCAAAACAAAAGAAGTCAAACCAGTGGAATCGCTAGTTTTTGTTGTAGAGATTTCTTCCTACGGATAGAGAGAAGCTCTCTTAGGTGAAAGCAGGATGAACTGACTCTAATCTAAGACAAAAATGAAACAAATGCTACCTTGAATCCTAGATCAAACAAGCATTTCAAGATTTCAGTATTGAAGAATAGGAGAGAAGATAACTGACCTTTCACTCTGACGTTTGTCTCGCTTGTAGTCCGGATCTCGAAGTCCTTGCGATGAAACTTTTAAGATCAGACAAGATACAAGCATATCCAATTCTCCAAGTACCTTGAATTACAAGTCAGAATCCAAATCTAGCTAGACACAACTCATGTAATTGAATCACAATCAACACACACAAATTGGGAAACAAGACAACTTATATTTATTAGAAACTTGAGAATGCTTACAATGGTTGCTTGATGTCCAAGCCAAATTTCAGCTCCAAGTTCTTCCTCTAGCTATCTCTGCAAAAGTCTTAAGATCATAGGTTGGATGCCCCAAAAGTACTCCCTTTGGCTTGTGGAAGGCCTCTCGTTTATAGTGCTTGGAAGGGGTAACCATAAGGAGAGTAAGATGGATCTAATGAGTGTTTGGTGGATCAACCAACCTAAATAGGGAGAGGGGGTTCGGATCGAATCAGGGCTGATAATCCCAAGAAATCTCTTGAAGGATGAGATCCGTGATCCATGGAAAAAGGCTAAAGAGGGATTTTCGCACCCCCATGTCCGAGCATAAGATGATAATAGTCTTGATTACCATGCCCTAGGGTCTGAGCATAGCGCGAAAATCCTAATTTTCGCTACCCAACAAATGTGCAAGGCGCGAAAATCTATGCAGATAGGGTCAGCTAATGTGACAAGTGGTAGATAAGGTGATGTCTCCGGCATTCAATCAATGGATTTTGCTCCTAGGTGTCCCTGATGAGACCAAGGAGGGAGCCAATAATGTGTGATGATCATTAGGGAGAAATGTCGGTAGGTCACATGGTACAAAGATGCGACACTAGGGTTAGGAGTGTAACTTTGAGGTATAACAATCTTCCTCCAAGGATAGGGAAAAGAGTCTCATGTAAACATCTTCTTGATTTTGAGCAGTTGTCTGACACCATACTAGGTTTCTTGAGAATTTGGTGAGGTCAGTTGTGGCAGTGATCATATTATTCCCCTGGAAGGTCGGTAACTTCTCAATAGATTTGTCTAGTAAGTCATGTGGATAATCTGCTATCTGAGTGAAGTCAAGGGGTTTGAAAAAAGATTCCATTGGATCTAAATTATTATTATTAAGACTACTATTATCAAATAAAAAATGGATGTATGAAACATACTCGGCTCCTAAATTTTCAAGGATCTTATGAGAAGCTAGTCTGCTTTATCTCCTTCAGTAAACCCTTTCAGGTTCAGGAATGAAACTGACCAAACCGTCAGATGTTCTTCTTGTAGAATACATTGACGAGTTTGAGGGTAGTGGAGTCACCAGATGGATCGATTAAATTTCAAATTTATTTGACTTGATGCGTCAATTAAGGTAAAAAACAAAAGAACAAATTTGTACCCGGGAATAAAAAGATTTATCCCCGGCAACGACGCCAAAAAATGTTGTCACCTAAACACGCACCTAGGTTACACTAGTACAATATAAGAGATTAGTGACCAGGCGACCAAAAAATTTGGTCACCAAAGTTTTTTGAAGGGAAAAATGACCAAAATTGAGAATTTTTAAGTGAGCTAACTAAAAATGACCAATCTAGTCACTGGATAAGGACTAAACTAAAAATGACCAAGATGAATGACTAATTTGGTCACAGGATAAGAAGTAAGCTAAAAATGACCACATAACAATTGGTCATGTATTTGGTCACTTTTAGTTGTCATCATTGCTTGTTCTTTATATGTTTTAACATGCAATAATGATCACTTTATCTCCTGGTCACTAATCTCTCATATTGTACTAGTGTATATGCGTGACATCCACTGAGCATTTAGTGTTAGTAGGTGATCACATTAACTACAAAGTTCGTGGTGGACATCTAGTTCGCACACGTGGGGAAACTTATGAGGAAAGCTTCCGTCTTGAATATCCTATCGGTTTGCTGAATGATCATCGGTCGTGTGAGTGACTTCGTTGATCTCTCGTGGTATGATTTCTTGATATGTAAGACGATATATCTTCTAGTTGTTTTCTTCGTTCTGTTGATATTTCCCCTTCTCCATGTTTCGACAATGTGTTCTTGGTCATGGTGTTCTTTGGTCAGTCTGCTTGCCTGGAACATACTTATCTGCATGTTTCATTCAGTTGTCTATTATTGCGTTGAAGAACATGCAATGAGTGATCATCATGTAGAACTGAGACATGTCCCGCTATCTAAAATTCGTTCTATTTAACTTCAATTAAGCCCATTTTTGGCCATTCTCCTTGCATTATCTAACCTATATGGGGTCACCGATATGGTCGAGTGGTTGGGGCGGTCGGTTGTGGCCGTCCCCATCCGGGATTGACCCCAAGCCCCGTGGCATCGAGGCGCCTTCGCCCACAAGCGCGCCCCAGTTTCTCTACCTAGGTGATATATTCTAACCTATATGTAAAAACAATCAATATATATATATATATATATAAATTTTAATTCGGCATTATATAAAATATATTAATTATATAAACAAACAATTTATAAAATTATAAATAAAATAAAATGAAATTAAAAAAAGCTAAATATAATATAAATAAAATACAATATATTAATTAAAAACTATTTATAATATTAAAATGAAATGAAATATAAAAAACAAAACAAAACGTTACACCATCAATTGACTTACGACCTTCTTGCATTGTAGAGCAGGGTCATTCCACCCCAGCCTTCGCCTTCGAGTGCTTGTCTGAAATATGAGTCATTTCCCATATGTGCATTGTAGGCCGGGTATTACGACCGAGTTATGCAAGGAATTTCTTTTGGAACCCTCAGGCCGCATTGCAGGCCGGGTATTACGATCGATTTATGCAAGCAAATTGGTTTTGGAACCCTCGGGCATCTGTGAGTTCGAAGAATTATGAGTACGAGGTTAAGATGATAACAATGAAATGTCCAATTTGCGACCAGGGTAAACCCTCGATCGGTGGAGGAGTTGGTTTCCGAAGTGCAGTGACAGCATGGACGACTATGTGGACATTCATTGGAGTTATGAATTGACCACCAGTGTGATAAGAGCTCTAATTGGTGCCAAATTTTTTGTTTTGGCGGGAGGGAAGGGGGTTTCTTTGTGTTTGAGAGGCATTTCGGTTGAATGGGATGTGAAATCAGGGTTTAGGTCAATTAAAAGCAACTCTTGCCGGTTGGAAGTCAAGTTTGGGGTTTGGAAATTTCACCATATAGTTGGACTTCTTGCAATGGAGAAAAAACCAACACTGGAGAGAACTTGGAGGCTCCTAAAGAGACGAGCGAGGGCTTCTGCAGTAACAAAGTTAAAATCTACTTCTACTTCTCCTTCTCATGTTAGTGAATTCTCGGTTTCCTCTCCCCTTTTTGTCTTGTCTTCTCTATGCCATGCCTTGTGCACTTGTGAGCTTCTTCCCTGAAAGCATGTTCCCAATTTGAATTTATTTCTGATGTGGTTTGAACCCTCGCCTGACAGAATTTGTTTCTTCGGAATAGGTGAAGCGTGGTTTATTTTTTCTGTAGCTTTCTGTGGTTTTTATTGCTTATGCAACTCATCATGGTTTATTAAACAAATATGTAGTGACTCGTCGCTATTTCATTAACCCGGTCCTCGTAAGCCTTGGAACAACGAATAAAACCTGACTATAGAACCCTAACCTATTGTAGGAGAGCGAAGGATCACATTTCATTTTATTTGCAAATCATTAAATCATATAGAGTCGACTTGGAAACTAGTTAGATTGTGAGAGACAAAACAGATTGGTGTAAATTGAGCATATGGAGTAAATATGTATGTTGTTTGTTGTTTATTATTCTAGATTGTATAGATATTTTGCTTATGTTGGCAGACATTCTATAGAATTGTTTCATCCAGTTCCCTGTTTAGGTTCAATAGTTGTAGTTTATGGATTTACATTGCTCCCATTCTTGCCTTTGTGCATTTGGAGTCTTCCATTTTCGTGGCAATCTACGCCCAAATTCTATTTCCCTTGTCTTTTGGCAGGGCATCAAATTGACAACATAAAAAAATGAGCAAGACAAAATATATTTGTTCTGGAAAATGTCTATGTCTTGAGGGTTGAGTCATTTGCTTCCATGCTTGTTTTTTAGCATAGATACCTGTGTTGGTTGCCATTATTTGCTTGCATGTGATGATTGTGTTTGTTTATGTCCTTTCCAATTCTTGCCCAAAAAAAATTGTGGTCTTCAAAAGATGGTGTAGATTATTTCAGTGATTTACTTTTCCTTGTATATTTAACTTTGCAATGCACAAACAACACAGGAACAACTTGCAAGGCCATTAAAACTCGTTACGCCTGCAATGCACAAGGCCATTAAAACCCCTTACGCCTACAATGCACAAACAACACAGGCACAACTTGCATCCTCCAACAGATGCATTAACCCCCTCCCCCCCTAGGCTGAATCTGAATTGGACTCTACATTTACACCAACCATTTTCTAAGCATCCTGAAACATTGTTTGAATTAAACCCACTATGAAATGCATCAAATGCCCCAAATGGACGAATCAAGAAATGCATACTTAACTTGTATTGCAATTTGGACTTTGTCCTCTTGATCTATGTCATCTTGTATTGTTGCTTATGTTCTTAGATATGTTGGTGTCAAGGTTGAGGTTTTGTTGCTCTGGATCCTCGGTTGCAGTTGTTATTTGCACTCATAGTACATTGTGTTAAATAGTAATAATTCTATGTCTCCTAGAGGATTGCTTGCAATATTGTTCAAGTGTGTGAGTGGAAAATGTACCTCAATCTAGACAGCTGGGAGTGTAGACTGTGTATATTTCCACCAAGCTAGATGCCAAATGGCCTTGTGTTCAGATTCTCCATTTATGTCCTTTTGATCCTTGTCAACAAGGTTTATTGAATTCCTAGAAACTAATATAATTTGTTTTAGTCAATGATAGTTATTAGATAGGATATTTGTTGTGATCATTGGAAATGAATAATATGGTCTTTGTTTGTTGCAAAATATTATGTTCTCTTCCAGCTGACAAGTCATTTTTCCTCTACCTAGAGTTTACCTATTAGAACCAGATGGCTAGAGTAACGGGGTGGATGGTTTTCCTAAAACAAATCCTTGTATCATTCGTTAGGTGCCTAGAATCCAATTTCCTTTGTTATGAATTTCTAGCTACACTTATTCTCTATGTTGATAATCCAAAAATCTAGGACCATAGAATCATACATAGAGAGAGGGGTAGTGGGCTCATGCCATGGATGATATCATGGGCAGTTGGCATTTTGAAATTGACACACTAGGGCAGTTGGAAGTTGCACTGCGCATTTACTCGAACCATTTTTCCAAATAACATTGTCTTTCTTAGTTGTAGAAGCCTTTGTATTGTACCAGGGGATTTTCCCCATTAGCCTTCTGGTTAGCATGGATAGAAGTCCACATGATTTCTACATGGTTTCTCATGGAAAATATGGATTCTTGGAGCTTGATTCTATAATGGCAATTGACTTGCAAGTGGAATCTTGTACTGCATTCACGTTGTTAGATTGTGCAAATGCTCACCAAACTAAATGCAAAGTGGCCCTGTCCTATGATTCTTTGTTTATTTCCTTCTGGTGCTTGCCAAATAGCTTCAACAATTCCTAAAAACTGCTAAAATGTATTCTAATGATTTGTCTAGACTTTACATTAAGTCGAAAGGAAAATGCATTTATCCTGAAGTAACATATGCATTGAACCCAAAGGAAAATTCATTTCCCATCGTTTTTCATTAATTGCATAGACTGCAATAGTTTAATAGTTGAAAGGCTATTGTCTCTATATACATTTGCCTTGAAGAACATGTACCTTCTTGCATTGTTGTCCAAAGTTTGCAAATAAAGGCCTTCAGATGATGGTTCAAGACAACCTATTGAAATCTTTGTTGCTTGGTTTATTGGTTGTTTTATGTTCCCTGCTATGACGCTCTAGAGGAATGTCTTCAAATTTTGGTTGTTTGATGTCATGGGAAAATCCAAGCCCAAAGTCCAGTCTTGTCCAAACTCATGAAGAAACATAACTGTTGCCCCTTTGTAAACATGTAGATGTTATTTGACATTTACATGGAGTGTTGACATAGTTTCTTTTGCCCAGTTGTTTGATAGACTATGTGCATTTGAAATATTTCCTTAAGAACCCTTGTCAAATGACAAATTTTGCATTGATTGTGTCCTCTGCTTGCTAGAGAAAGTGTAGATGTTGTTTGTTTCCTCTTTTGCCTTAAATAATGAAATTCCATTAATATATATCTATGTATTTAAGAGTATTGATAGTATTAATAGCATTGCTAGTAGAATGTGAACACAATATCATTGAGAGACATTGGCGCCACTAGCTATGTGTCGAAATCCAAGGTCTCCTTCTATGAGTTGCTAGATGAAGGCACTCTTTTCATTGACCACATTGCATGCCTCGGAGATATTTCCTTCTGATAGTGTTTGGCTATTGTAGCAAGGATAGAAGGATCATATAGTTGTGCAAACCACACCTGCAACTTAGCACATATGTAGCATGTGCATTAACGACAGTGGAAAAAATGTATGTACCCTCAATCTAGAAATCTACATGGAACCCTAGATAACTAGACATTTGTGGGAACTAATATAGTTTATTTCATTGCTTCAATTTATGCTACCCATTCAAGGACTTGCAAAAAAATAATCTGGGGCTAGTGTCCAACGCAAGTATAAATCCTAGCCTGGGAACATGGCAAATGGCACAAATGTATGAATTTACCACTATGATTTGTTCTTACTTGGGAAAATGCCAATGTTTGTCATTGTTCCTGCCTCACAATTCCTTTAGAGCTATGCTTTCACTTGCTTTAGTTGCTTGCTTCTTGTGGTAAGTTTTAAACATTTTCTATTGTTCTCATTTATAGAAGAGGATGCAAAATGAGATGAAACCAGCATTGCTTGCTTGCTTTACACATCTAGCTTTTGTAGAGATATATATTTGTAGAGGGTGGTTTAGTTTGACAAGTATTTGGAAGTTTTTGTATTCAAGTCTTATGACAACCATCTTTTAAGGGTAGCTTGATCAATGTTGAGATGGTTCTGAAATCAAGGGTTAACATATCCAAATCATTCCACCACCTAGTTACTTGCTAGCACATATATGTCTACATATTTTGAATAGTCATGGTATGAACGGTATTTTAGAGGTTCCGAGTTCAAGAGTTAAGATAATGTAGTCCACCTTGTTACCATCTCACATATATCTAATTCAAAAGAAGATTTTTTCCAACACTTGGGAGATTCTAAAATCTCTATTCCTCAACATGATATCAAATCCAGATTGATAGTACTTAAACTAATTTACAATTAAACATCCATCCGGATACATGCTCCCAATGTGGTAAAACACCACTTTTAACAATACTAGAAGACCTCACTTATTATACATGAAAGATATAAAATTCAAATACCTAGTTCTAATTAAATTATCTCTCCCACACAACTACTCTATCTATCTACTAGATTACTTGAAAAGAGAAAAGAACCAAGTTCAAAGTCATCCGACTAAGTTAAACTAGTTAACTAGTAAACTAGGTCCTTAGCCCTGGGCTGATGCCAATCTCCTAGAGAATGGCTTTCGATGCTGCCCAAACATCAACACTTCAAGCCTTGTACTTGAACTTAATTTAACAAATAATAAACTTACAGGCACCAAGATTTGAGACATTTTTGGGCTAAGAATGTAAATATTGGTGATCAAAAGAATTACATTGTTTGATGAACATGAACCCTCCTTACTAAATAGTAACCTAGTAAACCTTTTTCAATGGAAAGTGGAAAAATTAAGTCTTAAATTCCCTTTTTTTTCTAGGAATTGGTTTTGATATTGCATTTCAATTCAATATGAGATAGATGAAAAGAGTTGAAAGTAATATTAACATACCGGTGTCATAATTAAATGCAGAAAATTGAAGATGAGTCAACGACCATTTTTATAATAGAATGAATACCATGCAATTGATGAGAGAATAGTCGATGAGAATAGAATGGAGAAATATGCATTCCCATGTAAGGATTGTCGCGGTGGGAAGAAGAGAAGAAAGCAAGTGATTTTTGAACATATGTTGAGATTCGGTCATAGCGGTATAAGCCCTTTCCCTCAAAATAGTTATCCATATAGGATACCATTGCAAAGCATGAGAGACGTAGAGGCACCAAGCATAGACAAAGAGGAAACAAACACAGATGAAGAGGCAACGATATTAGATGAAGGGATCGAAGTTGGTAGAATGATGAATGAGGGTTTCAAGGATCAATGGCACAAATTGATGGAGGATGCTTCAAAACCCGTTTATGGTACTTGCAGGTTAAGTCATTTGACAACAATCCTTCTAATTCTTAATTTGCAAATGGTGCATGGTTGGACAAATGAGAGTGTTGATGAGTTATTGGCATTGTTACATCAGTTGTTACCACCTGACTCCACATTGCCAACAAAATGGAGTGCATGTAAAGAGAAAATCACTAAGTTAGGATTATAGTATGAGAACATCCACACATGTGTGAATGGTTGTGTATTATTTCACAAAAATCATGCAAGTGAGAATGAATGTCCGAAATGTAAAAACTGAGGTATAGACCATGGTTGAAATGAAATTCAGCGCTTAGAGCTTCTTCGCCACTTTTTAGTAATCCCACGGTTACTTCGAATGTATAGATGTCAAGACATTGCTGAGCTTATGCAATGGCATGCCCAAAATAAGAGCACCGATGGAAAACAACGGTCTGTGGTTGATTCTAAGACGTGGATAGAATTTGACAACAAATGGCCCAGTTTTTCCCAAGATCCTTGTAATATAAGGTTGGGTTTAGCTCTAGATGGGGTGAACCCATTCTCAGACCAGAGTACTAAATGGTCAACATGGACAGTGTTTTTGATAAATTATAACTTGCCTCCATGGTTAACAACCAAACCATTTTTCTTGATGTTGTCATTGATTATACCAGGAAAGAAAAGTGTGACTTCAGATGCAATTGATGTTTATTTAGAGCCATTATTTGATGAGCTAGCAGAATTGTGGAAAGGAATTGAGGCAATTCAAATTTCAAGAGACAATGATTCAATCTAGTTCACTTTAAGAGATTCTTTTTTGCTTATGATACATGATTTTCCTACATATGGCACATTGACTAGTCTCAATGTTCATGGATACCATGGATGTCCGACTTGCATCTTTAAGGGTTTTGTGAGGCACTCAAGTAGTTTGCATAAGTGTATTTATTGTGGACATCGTGCTTACATTAAAATGGAGCATCCATATTGTCGACAAAAGTCACCTTTCAATGGCAAGGAAGAGAATCGAGAACCACTATTGGCAATAACAAGTGATTACATTATTCAGAATGCAAAAAAAAGAATGTAGTTTATTGAAAATGGTGGCATTCTTGGTAGTAAAAATGATCCACTCAATGAAAGTGGTGTAAAACGATTGTTTATACTCTATAAGTTGCCATACTTTAAGCATATAACCATTAGGCATACTATTGACTTTATGCATACTGAGAAAAACATAGCTTTAGCTATTATAGAAACTCTTTTTGGTGCATATGATACAATTTCATCACGCCTAGACCTTCAAGAACTAAAGATTTGTCGAAATCTTTGGGTTGAAAAATATGGTGATGGAAAATATAGAAAACCTATTGCTCCTTATGTGTGGACAAAGGAACAACGTGCACAGTTCTTAACGTTGATGTCTCAGGCTCGCTTTCCTACTGGATATGTGAGTAGTAATGTTAGAAGGCAAACTGACATTAATGGCTTAAAAGGCCTCAAAACCCATGACTATCATGTCATAATAGAGGATATTTTACCTATTGTGGTCATATCAAGTTTGGAAAAGGGGGCAAGATTGGAAATTATAAGGTTGGGCCTAATATTGAAGAGAATGAGTATGCATGTGTTAGATCCTTCAAACTTTGATAATTTGAGGGAAGAGGTTGTTGAAGTCCTTTGCTTATTGGAACGGGAATTTGCACCAACAATATTCAATATTTATATGCATCTCTTATACATCTAGAGCATGAACTAGAGCATTGTGGCCTGATAAGAATGAGATGGATGTATCCTATAGAACGATATATGAAGGTTCTAAAAAAATTTGTTCGTAACAAGGCAAAAGCATAAGGCATCATGTGTGAGGGATATGCAATGCAGCAGGCCATAGAATTTTGCACAGAATATATGAAGGATTTTAATAATGTCAATCGACGTGTATGGGATGATGATGAAGAGGAGAGAGTTGCAGGTGAATTATTAGAAGGAAGTGGACGTCGCTTCAAGCTATCAACTGAGGAAAGAACTGTGATACATGCTTATGTTCTTCAAAACACATCCTCATTTGATAAGTGGTGCAGGTGAAATAATATTTACATGATAATTTATTTATTTAATTTCATTTAAATGTTAAATTATTATCATTCTTACTATCTTGTATTTTCATATTCTATATAGAAAATATGGAGAAGAGATTCGAACATGGATGTGTCCATCTCGAAAGCGTACACTTAAGGATTTGACTATTGGAGTTGGTTCTTTTCCAAGATTTGATGATTGGATTGGTGATGCAATTAGTGAAGCACGACAAGAAGGTCAGGATATAACAATCGAGGAAATTGAGCTTTCACAACCTCCAAATGTATCAGCTACTTCTTTCAGTGAGATGTGGGCCTATGGTAGTCATTTAAGAGTGGAAGAAAAGGACACAAGAAAGGAAAATTGTGATTGTATTGTTAGTGTTGAATTTCATCACGACACTGAAAAGAAATTGTATGTTGGATTCATACAGGAAATTATTCAAGTTGATTATGGTGAGACAAGTCCCATATTATTAAAATGTAATGGATCAAACCATCTGCAATACAACGTGATGCGTATGGATTTGTACGTGCAAATACACGCCAAATGTTATCAAAGACGATGAGCCGTATGTTTCCCCTCTTCAAATTACCCAGTCATTTATAATTGGTGATCTAACAAGCCCAAGATGGTCGTATGCCATTCAAGTAGAGTCTCGTTCCAAAAGGAAATTCATGGAATATGCTGATATAATGGTCAATGAGCAATGTACTAGTTTACAAGAAATATTGGAAAAAGAAGCTGAAGATGACAATATAGCTATATTTGAAGAAGAAACCTTGATTCGCAATGAAGATAATGAGATAGAGAATGTAACGCATGGTCAGGAAAATATATTGTATGAGGACGATGGATATAATGAAGTAGATGCATACACAAGTGATCACAATTGTGATCTTGATGGCAATGCAAATCATGACGATGATGAATTGTCACCTTAAATTTATGGAATAAATTTTCACTATGCAAATTATATTTTATTGTTTTTGTCATGGTATTAGCCAATGGTTGTACTAAACTCTGTACTAAGCTTTGTATGGATTTTATTGTTTTGGCCATGGTAATAGCCAAATATTTGTTTTTGGTACCGTGCAATGTTTCAAATATGACTGCCTTTTGTTCCTTACTATCAAATTCTGTCTAAGAAATGCTATAAATGGATGTTTTTGAGTTTCAATGTTAACAAAAGATGAAAGAATGCAAAATCTTATGTGGTCTCACATCTCCTTTCATCACACGGTAAAATTTCAAAGATTTAACGACAGGCATACTCATCCCACTTCAAGAAGCCTTTCCAAATTATTTTAAAATAGTGAGATGTGATCTTTTTTTGATAACTCCAAAAATCACACTTTTGTTGATCTCGACTCTGAACATAGGTAAATTAGTGTAATAGGGATAAGTAAAACAAGTTCATTCTCTGAAATTATAGCATCAGAGTTTTCTTCCATCATTTTATCATTGATCATAAGGGCACTACCTAGATGTATTAATTGTGCTTCAGAAACACCAAATGTATTATTGGCCACGACCCACAATTAGTTCACCAGAAATGGTCAAATGCAGGGTACTTATTTGTGTCAAGAGAAGCAATAGTTTTGCTTTGAGTTGGTTTGTCTTATTGATGCAATGTTGGACTACTTCTGTTGGTGTAATGCTGATCAGATGGCACAACAATATGCTAATTGGAAAAGTACAGGGTAATGCTGATCATGGGGGTACATGGTAATGCTGATGGGGGTGATGCTTATCATCCTTGTTTTTATTAGAATATAGTTAGATTTGACGTAAATTGTTTTATTTTAAAGTTATGACTACGAAGATGTACCAGGTTTTTTATATATTCGTAATCGTGATGTAATTTTGATTTTATATGGGTTGGAAAGATAGATGGAGCATTGGTTAATTATTCCCAATTTGGGGAGATACAATTGTTGATGAAGCATGAATCTTGTGATAGTCTGGACTGGATAATGGAGGCAGACTGATAGGATTTATAATATGGATTCCTTAGAATGGACAGTATATATATATGGTGCTTTGGTGTCATTATAGCACCTTGTTGCATTGATCTCAATGTTGGGTCCATGTACTAATGATGTTTGTCCATGTACTCATGATGTTTTCTATGAGATATGTTGGACATAAAGGCTATTAAGAATACGGGTCTGAAACGTAAAAGTGGCCAAAACAATGATGAAAATGTTGTAGAATATGAGCTTGTTCGTAAAGAACAGATTGCAAGAAATGAAGAATATATGTCATCTCTTGGTTTGGGAAATAAGTAAGTAGTTATTCCTTGTACCTTTTCACTTCTATCATTCTTTCATGAAAGTTGTTTATAATCTATTTGATGACGTAGCCTGTATATGCTTTTGATTCTCATTTGATAAGTTTTTTTTTTATAGGGGAAAGTTGGCTTCTAGAGAAAAAGAGCAGAACCAAAAGGCAAGCAAAGGCACATCGTTGCAAATTCATGGTTGGGCAAATCAGTAAGTAGTTATTGATCGTACTTTTACACTTTATGCATATTTTATGATATTTGTAAATAATCCATGTGATGATGTGGTCCATCTAATCTTTTGATTCTAATTTACTAAGTTTTTTATTTTATAGGGTAAAGGTCGATTCGACACAAAATGAGCAAAAACAAAAGGCAAGCAAAGGAACATTGCCTCTAGCTCGCAGAAGCCTATGCCTTGGTGGATCAGTACATGGAGAATATGATGACAATACTATTGATCCGCTTCCTGATATATCACATGATGAAAATCATGTCCAAGCTGATATTGATGAAGACTTTGTACATTCTGGATCAGAATCAAGTATGCGAGACCTTTACTTAAAATTAAAACAAAGATTTGAAGGCACATCTGAGCAAATTTGTGAGATACTATTACCACACCTAATTATAATGTGGCCAACAGGGGACCAATTAGGCCTTCAGCTTCTAAATAAAAAACACCCATTGTGTCAACAAATATGAGTGCTCATTCAACATCACCCAATCTTGATTTGATTGAACTAATTAGGCCTTCATCTGCCAAAGACAAAACACTTGTTGTGTCCACAAATATGAGTGCTTGTTCGACATCACCCAATCTTGATTTGAATGAATATATACCAGATTTCATAAAAAAAGTGAAGATTTAGTCAAGGCATCTATAGGTCCACAAAAAGAGAAGCCAAAGTAAGGAAATCAGAAGGGAAAAAGGCTTATTTGGTTGAGGTAAAATATGGTGAACCCGTTGGACCAAATGCTTCAAGGTGGGCCTCAGAGTTGGGCATGAGAGTAAGGTCTCATTTGGATGTCACCAAAGTCATTTTTGCAGATCAAGATGAAAGAAATGTGGATTAAGTGATTCGACAAATGGATAGCGTCTTTGAGACTGTTGGTGGAAAGATTACCACCAAATATTGCAAGACCAGAATGAGAAAATTGATTAATAATTTTAGGCATACATGCAGAAAATACATATTGGATGGAAAAGATAGGGATATCAGCTTGACTCCTAGACAATGGGAATATTTGAAGGAAAATATGCGTGCTGAAGAGTATGTGCAAAATAACACAAAAGGGAAGAAAGCGAGAGATAATGTGAAGGATTGATTTATTTTGGGTCATGGTGGGTGGCGAGACAATCAAAACATGTTTGTAAGTAGATGTATTTTTTGTTGAATACATTATGTATGGAATTTTTGTAAGTATATTTATAAGTACCTTGTGTTATATTGCATTTTGATTCGTATTTATATCCAACTAATTATGTGTTGATAATGATTTGTAGGTTCATGGATCTAATAGATTAGAAATGGATGTGAGTGAAATGGTTGACCATATAATAATGGCAGATTTAGACAATTCTAAACATGAGCATATATCAAGAATTCCAATTGGAAGATCACTGCCATCTAATAAATTAGTTGAGAAAAGCCAAACCACATCTACTGCTCAAAACAATAGTGAGAATTGTAAACATGTAATGGAATGCATAAATGGGTTGACAAAGACAGTGTCAACCATAGCCTCCTCCATTCAACCTATCGTCGCTTCATGGAAAAATAAGGGATGTCATAGTGATTTAGATGAGGTAAGCTAATTATCATACCCCTGTGCATTTGTTCACTTGATTTCATAATCTGATATAATTGGTTTAGGTCTTATTTTTAGTGTTTTAATGTTATATTTAATATTTTTCTACTATATTTTTGTGTCGTTATAATGACATATTTGATTTGTGCATGATGTAATCACATGCAGGATATAATTAAAGGAAAAAATGCAGTCGCAGAAAGTAAAAAATCTCCAAATATTGATGCGTCTCATCATTTTCAACCAGTGCCAACTTATGCTGGACATATATCAAATATTGATTCGGTGAGTGCATTTAATTTTGCTATATCAATACTTATGCATGTTTTTGGAATTTAATTGTAATTTTTTTCTTATATTTATGTATACTTTTTTTTTGACAGTGCAGATTAACTTGAGCTGAATGTGAAGAATTCCAGATAGGTGATAAAGTTAACATACTAGATCCATATGATGGTGCTATTGCCCACACTGGACGAATTCAGTCACTTACTATGATCCATGGAGTGCCACTTGGTCCAGAAGATGCCAACGTAAATGTCATTCATGTCAAAAGTAACATCCCACTTGCCTATACAGATAATGTTGATGGTTGTGAACGTTTGAAGGAGACAAAAATGAGTTTCATTCGGTGGCCGAAGAAGTTTTTGGGAAAATCATCGATCTAGATGATCATGTTTTATGAATCAGCTGGTTTTAGTTTTTTCAGACCTTTTCTTTTTGCTTTTATTTTTTATTTTTGAGATTGAAATTTGAGTTGTTGTTTACTTTCTAATCTATTTTGGGACAAATCATGCTCCTAAGGCCTCTCGTTGAGAGGTATCCTGTAATTGTATTATGTATTAGACAATAGATTGCATCTATATTTTTCTAAACATATGTTGGAAGATCTTTGGAAAAGCTCTTCATTTATGGGTTGCAGGTCTCATTATTGAAAAGGAAAATATGAGGGTTTTTTTTATTTGTGAGCTTGCAATTTTACTGTTTCTTGACAAATTTCATTTGAGTTTTCTATGGCTCTTAAGGCCTTTTTATGCATGAAAAAAATGTGTCGAAATGTACCCTAATTCAAGGTATTTAAATTTTACATAATACAGTGATTTAAGGAGGTGTTATCACTTACCATTGATAATATTTCTGATGTTAAAGCTATTATGCAAAGACCCTAGCAGTGATCTAGGGCCCCTAGCTCACTCTTGGGGTTCGTGGTCTGGGACCAAGCGGTATATTGCTATGGAAAAAGTCCCAAGCACTTATGACAAAGCCTTCTAATATGTATACACTGATGACTTGCTCCTTGATTATTCATATGGACAACATACCTATAGAGAGAGTCAGAGAACTCGTGTGCCCCTCCTTGTGATGAATTTTGGTGACTTGTGTAGCCTCCCTAAACTGCAATAAATCCAAACGATGTGTTATTTTTGCAATGCCCTCCCAAGAAGGCAATAGTCTAAAAATTCGACGATTTGGGCCGGAATATACATGTTTACTCGGCAGGTTTTTTGAAAAATCTGATCAGATTTTTTCAAAATCCATGTTACAGTTGTCAATTTATGAATTTTTTGGGTGCCTAGGTATTTTTGAGGGTGTTGAATCCATTTTTACCATCAAAATGACAATGGAAACATTGCTAAATATAGACTTTGCAAAATACAAAATGCCATATTCCATTGAAAAATGGCTGTCTGGTCCAAATCGTCGAGGTTTTAGACAACTCCCCCGAGAATCCCCTTACGATTTGTCTTGTCCACATAGTCGTCCATCCTGTCACTGAACTTGGGAAACCAAATCCTTCACTGATCGAGGGTTTACCCTGGTCGCAAATTGGACATTGCACTGTTATCTTCTTAACCCCGACCGCATAATTCTCCAAACTCACAGACGCTTGAGGGTTCCAAAACCAATTTGCTTGCATAACTCGGCCGTAATACCCGGCCTGCAATGCAAGGCCCAAGGGTTCCAAAAAACATTCCTTTTATAACTCGGTCGTAATACCCGGCCTGCAATACGAGTATGGGAAATGAATCATATTTCATACATGCGCTCGGAGGCAAAGGCTAGGGTGGAATGACCCTGCTCTGCAATGCAAGCAGGTCGCAAGTCAATTGATGGTGTAACGTTTTTTTTTTATATATTTCATTTCATTTTAATATTATAAATAGTTTTTAATTAATATATTGTATTGTATTTTATTGGGTTTGCAGGTCATTCCAGCTTGAGTGTTCACTTGTTTTGGCTTCTCCTCCTTCCAACGAGTCTATCCATACCTTATAGTTCTTGTTTGGGGGTTATCTGACTTTGGGATGAGTTTTTTCCTTCTCATGTGTGATCCAATATTCAATTTTATGCTATAGGTCTATTTGTGTTTGAAGGGGTTTATCCATCTAGGGGTTGCTCTAGAGACCTAGAGTTCCTTGGAGATTAAGTCCATAGGACTTGCTGAGTCTCTTGAGGGGGTTTGTTGACGGTTAGTGCTTGATCTTGAACCATCCATCCTCCTCTCTTGTACCCGTCCATTTTGAAGTAGCCATACCCGTCCCTTCTGCAGTAGCCATATGCCTTTCTCTGCAGTCACTCTCTCTTGTATGTGATGTTGTCCCATGATTGATCTTCCGTGAGGGTTGATATATGATCTTGAAGCTTGATCTAAGTATACACCGGAAGGAAGCCTTTGTTTGGAAAAAGCTTTTGTTTTTGTGATTAGTAGCTTATGTTTTATTCTGCTATATTGTTCATGCTTCAGTTTAAGTTTAAGTTTATGCTATGCATTGTTATTTATGCACATAGATAGCATCGGGGCTCAGTTGTGATGGCTTAATGAAAAGGTAAAGCTATTCCCATTTTTTGAAGTCAATAAAATAATTGGCCATTCATAAAATAATTGAAACTTAAGGAGAATCTAAGGAAAACTTTGCTGAATTTTAGAGATGCCTTTCATATTATGGATTTCATTTCTGGTTAGGGTTCAATATTCTTTTCAAGTTGTAGTTTGAAGGTTGTTTTGTGGTAACACTCTCAACGTATTTTATTGTACTTGAGTTACTCAGGCACCATCTTTCATGGGAAAATGTTTCTAGTATGTGTCAACTTCGTAGGAAGTATGTTCATCTTTATGCAGTGTATTTGCAACAAATAGCCATACTGGAGAACAAATAAATCAGAGAAATTGAGTAGGAGCTAGATGCAAAGGTTATCCTTCTATGGAGGTGGGCATATTGTTTTTACCTGTATAAATGTTTATGTTTTTTACACATTTTTTGTAGCCTATTGTGCATTGGAGTGAAATGGTTGTGGAAAGGTATTGTTAATTTGCAGATAAAGGTTATCATAGTGACTAACATTTGTTGGTTCCTTGGTTGTTATATGTATGCTACTTTCTCATGCCATATTTGAGAGTGCAAGATCAAAGGAAATGGCCTTAGAGAGGGCATGTGCAAGGAAATCTAGTTGGTGGTCTTTTGGATGGTTTGTTGATGTTTGATTGGTGCACCCAGTTTCAAATTAATATGCAAGAGATTTGATCTTCGTTATTTGCGAGATTCTTTCCTAATAATATTTATTCTAATAGAATTGCTATGTTTATAAAAAAAATACTCTATTTTACAAGCGGTCAACAACATCTGACTCAAACCCATATAATGCTTATGAATATTTAGAAGGGGTCACTGACATGCCACATCCAGGTCAATTGAAAAAAGAGGAGTGGAAGAAGCTTAATGAACTTTTAAGCTACAATTCTGCAAAGAACTTCTTTGTGCTTTCTGATAAGGAGCCTCCAGACATGCTACAACACTCCTTGGATGCTATTGTTCGGAAAAGTGCAGCTCGAATTGTAAACAACCAAAAATTGGAAATCATCTATGGGAAGCTTGAGAGTCTTCATGTTGGTCTTAGAAGTTATCCCAAGAGCACTCATTGTGATACAAAACTGAAGTTATATGTTGTTTTTGCTCCTGAAGGATTCCTTATACATGTCATATTTTCCTTCCCTTTTAGTTGATATCAACATTTAGCTTACCTTCATCCCCGAATACTTCATGTTGAAAACATCAAATTACTGATTCTCAGTATGCATGATTTTTCCCCAGAGTGTCGGCAGTGAAGAGAAGGAATATGCACTTGTGGCTACATTTGTACACTCTCCTATTGGCGAAAAATTAGATTGGAAACTCTCTGCAACCGTGTCTCCTTGTCATGTCACGGTATGTTTATATTTGTGGATATGGTTTGGTTTCAGAATTATTTAGAGATACTTAGGTTTTATTTTTAAGAAGTCTTTAGCTTATGTATTTACTTGTCAAATATTACATTTGGTGTCTTAGTGCTAGAACTGCTTCAGGATATTTTACATGGCTTATATGTTCATTAATGTGTGTTCTTGGATAACTAGTAATATTTAAATAGCTAAATTCTGTATATTCAATTTCACTCATATTTTATTTGCAATTCCTATGGATTTTTGCAAATACATCAATTGCATCTATGGACCCCATGGGATTGAGTAACCCAGTTGCATCAATTGCATCTACTTTTGATCAATTTATCAAATAAAAGACTTCAATTAGAGGAGCAAAACCAGTTTCTGTCCTTGAATGAGATAGTTTAGTTCTTTTTGTGTGCCCTTTAGAGTTGGACTATATTAGTGTTTTGTGAAAAGAAATGGGTGTAGAATTGAAAATCTCATGTTCTGAACACTTACACTGCAATGAAGCATGTTCCAATGTAGATTTCCAGGAAATCGATAACAAACATGGTCTAAGGTACTACACGCACCCAACTAGCATAAAGTAATAACATAACTCTCTGTGAAGATAAAGTGTGTGATTTTCATTCAGGAACGTTATTGAAATTAAATTCATTTGAATTGTTAGTTGTGGAAATATTGAACTAGCCCGTGTTGCTGTGAAAATCATACAAGTTAGGAAAATAATAAAATTGAATGTAATTAGTGTTGGATGTGGCTTGAAAATCATGTTTTTGCCTAAAATGTTTTATGTCATGTTATTGCACAATTGCTCAATTAATAGATGCTATTGAATCCTTCTTGTTTCAATACTTATGATTGTTCATGATTTGGTCCCTAACAGTGATCTAGGGCCCCCAACTCACTCCTGGGGTTCTTGGTCTGGGACCAACCTGTATAGTGCTATGGAAAAAGTCCCAAGCACTTATGACAAAGCCTTCCAATATGTATACACTAATGACTTGCTCCTTGATTATTCATATGGACAACATACCTATAGAGAGAGTCAGAGAACTTGTGTGCTCCTCATTGTGATGACTTGTGTAGACTCCCTAACCCGCAAGAAAGCCAAACGATGTGTTATTTGTGCAATGCCCTCCCTAGAAGGAAGTAATCTAAAAATTCGACGATTTGGGCCATAATATACATGTTTACTCAACAAGATTTTGGAAAAATCTGATCATAATTTTTCAAAATCCATATTACAACTGTCAATTTATGAATGTTTTGGGTGCCTAGGGATTTCTGAGGGTGCTGAATCCATTTTTACTATCAAAATGACGATGGAAACATTGCTAAATACATATTTTGCAAAATACAAAATGCCGGATTCCATTGAAAAATGGTTGTTTGGTCTAAATCGTCTAGGTTTTAGACAACTCCCCCAAGAATCCCCTAACGATTTGTCTTGTTGTTGTGTCGTCCTATCATTAAGTTGTAGCGTCTTGTAAAGGGAAAGGGTCCTAAGGGGTCAATGCGAAATTAGGAGGGGGACCTTCTAGAAAGCCATTGTCAAGTTATAAAAGAGCAACCTAGTCTTCACTTGATAGATTTTTTTATGAGATATTCTACTATGCACTTGACGCGTTGATATGGGGTTTTACTATGTACTTGTGTGGAGTGAATGTTTTTGGTTTGAAATTCATTCCATCTTGATTGTTCACTTGTTTTGGCTTATCCTCCTTCTAGCGAGTCTATCCATACCTTAGCGTTCTTGTTTGGGGGTTATCTGACAGTCGGATGAGTCTTTTCCTTCTCACATGTGATCCAGTCTTCAATTTTATGCTACCTGTCTATTTGTGTTTGAAGGGGTTTATCCAGCTAAGGTTTTTCCTAGAGACCTAGCGTTCCTTAGAGATCAAGTACATAGGACATGCTGAGTCTTTTGATGGGGTTTGTTGATGGATAGGGCTTGATCTTTCTCTAGCCGTCCTCCTCTCCTATACCCGTCCCTTCTGCATTAGCCATATGTCCTTCTCTGCAGTCACTCTCTCTCGTATGTGATGTTGTCCCATGATTGATCTGTCATGAGGGTTGATATTGAAGCTTGATCTGAGTATACACCGCAAGGAAGGCTTTGGTGGAAAAAGCTTTTGTTTTTGTGATTAGTAGCTTATGTTTTATTCTGCTATATTGTTCATGCTTCAGTTTAAGTTTTAATTTATGCTATGCATTGTTATTTATGTGCGTAGATAGCATTGGGGTTGAGTTGTGATGGTTTAATTAGAAGGTAAAGCTATTCCCATTTTTTGAAGTCAATAAAATAATTGGCCATTCATAAAATAATTGAAACTTAAGGAGAATCTGAGGCAAACTTTGTTGAATTTTAGAGATGCCTTTCATATTATGTATTTCATGTCTGGTTAGGGTTCACTTTTCTTTTCAAGTTGTAGTTTGAAGGTTGTTTTGTGGCAACACTCTCAACGTATTTTATTGTACTTGAGTTGCTCAGGCACCATCTGTCATGGGAGCATGTTTCTAGTCTTTGTCAAATTCATAGGAAGTATGTTCATCTTTATGCAATGTATTTGCAACAAATACCCAGACTGGAGAACAAATAAATCAGAGAAATTGAGGAGGAGCTAGATCCAAAGGTTATCCTTCTACGGAGGTGAGCATATTGTTTTTACTTGTATAAATGTTTATGTTTTTTACACATTTTTTGTAGCCTGTTGTGCACTAGAGTGAAATGGTTGTGGAAAGGTATTGTTAATTTGCAGATAAATATTCTCATAATGACTAACATTTGTTGGTTCCCTGGTTGTTATATCTATGCTACTTGCTCAAGCCAGAGTCGAGAGTGCAAGATCAAAGGAAATGGCCTTAGAGAGGGCATGTGTAAGGAAACCTAGTTGGTGGAATTTTGGATGGTTTGTTGATGTTTGATTGGTGCACCTAGTTTCAAATTAATATGCAAGAGATTTGATCTTAGTTATTTGCAATATTCTTTCCTAATAATATTTCTTCTAATAGAATTGCTATGTTTATAAACAAAATACTCTATTTTATAGGTGGTCAACAACATCAGACTCAAACCCATATAATGCTTCTGAATATTCAGAAGGGGTCACTGACATGCCACATCCAGGACAGTTGACAAAAGAGGAGTGGAAGAAGCTTAATGAACTTTTAAGCTACAATTCTGCAAATAAATTCTTTGTGCTCTCTGATAAGGATCCTCCAGACATGCTACAGTACTCCTTGGATGCTACTATTAGGAAAAGTGCAGCTTGAATTGTAAACAACAAAAAATTGGAAATCATCTGTGGGAAGCTTGAGATTCTTCATGTTGGTCTTAGAAGTTATCCTAAGAGCACTCATTGTGATACAAAACTGAAGTTATATGGTGTTTGTGCTCCTGAAGTTACATGGCTTATATGTTCATTAATGTGTGTTCTTGGCTAAATAGTAATATTTAAATAGCTAAATTCTGTGTATTCAATTTCACTCATATTTTATTTGAAATTCCTATGGATTTTTGCAAATACATCAATTGCATCTATGGACCCCATGGATTTAGTAACCCATTTGCATCAATTGCATCTACATTTGATCAATTTATCAAATAAAAGACTTCAATTAGAGGAGCAAAACCAGTTTCTGTAAGATGGTCAATATTGATCTCCAAGGTGTGTGCTTCATTCAGAGATTAACCCCATCCTCACTAAAGAATATATCTCATCACCTGCCACACCTGAAAAAGTATGGAATCCTGTAAACCTCAAGTCAATATGCTTAGAGGAGCACCCAATACAAAAGATATGCATTTTAATGTTTCCTTCTTCCTTTTTTGAGTATAGATACTAAGGTAATAGCTATATTATGATGGTTTAATGTAAAATGTACATGGTACTTTCTTTTAGAGATATAGGAATAAAAAACATATCCATGATAAAAAAATGTAGGAATGTATACAGAAAGAAACTTTATAGTGTCAAAATAATTGGCATGGGAATCTTTCGAAGTAGCCCTTGCTTCACAATCATTTGTCCATCTTGGTCTATTAATATCCTTATCTATGGTGATGGATATTGGTGTATAATGAGGATCCCACGTAGCATTAAGTGATTTTTGTGGGTCATGCAGTTGCAACTGGCCTCATTTTTATTTACTTTCTCTCTTGGGACAAGGACACATTATTATGGTTGGAAATTACTTCATGGTGGAGAAAAATATAGAGCTACTAGGCATGGTTTAGTTTTCTTTCATGCTAAGTTTGCATAACTACCACTTCTAGTCACACAGTCACTTTATCAAAGGACTCAAGAGGATGTTTCTCTTGATTGTGTACAATGTTTATGGCCAGCCATATCATAACATTGTTTCCTATCTTTTAATCACTTTTTCTAGGTTGGGACATGACTATTTGCACCTTTCCTATTTAATCCTTTTGAATTTGAGTGGAAATAATTTGTGAATGACTGGATAGATTGGAACAGTTGATCAATAGTTGTGTAGGTATTGGTGTGCCATATGAAAAAGGTTGCTCAGTATTGATTATTCCGTAGGTGACAACCTCCTTAAAACCTGTGATAAACATGTAGAAAGGGCCTCAAGAGAGTGATGGCATGCTCTAAACCATGTCAAATCAGATCCCAAGGAGGATGACCCATCCCAATGGCATAAAACTTCTCCAAATTGGCCATAAAGGCTCCAAGGGGATGAACATTGCACCAAAATTCTAAGAGAGCTGTCAGAGACACAAAATGACATGCAAAAGTGCCCTAAAAGGAATGCAAGGACACCTTTAGTGACTGGGCCCTCAATTGATCCACACAATTCTTTTTCCATTGTAATCATCACCCAAAGATGGAGGGCTACATCTCAAGGTCATTCCACAAAAGTATGTTATAATGTGATGAAGGGCATCCCAAGAAAAGGCTGTGACATATAGACCTGCTAGTGCTATTACAAACTTGATTATACTACTCTTTGAAGTATTTAACACTTAGAAAACTTAGATTTAAGGTTGTTGCTACAGGAAACCATCATATTTGTTGCTCACAATATGCCCATATTTTTAAACAATGATGTTTACAGCTATAAGAAGGTCAGGGGCAAGGTTGTATGTTACAATTTTTAGTGGTATGATGACCCCATGTACAATAAATCTAAAATGATGTTCATATCCTCAACTTCTAGGGTGACAATATGATGGATAAGTGTTATAGGTCTACCTATATTTAGACTAGATTTTCCATGAAAAGGTTAGATGAATGTCCTAGCCTAATTTTTTTCCATTAAACCAAAATCCTAAACCCTCACAGGATCTCAATCCAAGCATGCTATGATATTATGTCACAAGAAGAAATCAAACCCCATAGCTGAGACATTACATGTGTAATGAGAATCCATTTGTAGAAGCATAAACATGATCATCCAAATCCATCATCCAAATATTACCCCACTGAAAGTATGATGATCACAAGTGGACACCCATGCAATTTGAGGGGGGCAACAAGGGCTTTTCTTGATAATTGTAAAAAAACCTTGTAGTTTTGGTGAAGTTCTATATTGAAATCTATTTTCAATACAAAATGCTCTTTAAAAAATAAATTGAGAAAGACAATGCTCTAACTATGGTAAGTAAAGGAATAAAAGCCACAAGCACTTCATTGAAACTACATGATTAATAAAGGCATACCATTTGTTATCTTAGTTATAGAGAAACTCTCTGACTTTGCTGTAACTTTTATCTTAAAGTGATATTATTCTACAAAGGATCTGCCTGTAAACTAGTTCATCCAACAATGCCTCAAATTTTTATGCTTTTATTAGTAAAAATTATTTTGATCATGTTTTACTTGTCTATTGGAATACTAAGTTATAACAGGTTCATAATCAGGGTTATAATCAATTGTGATAGTTTAACACTTCTTTGCATAAATCAACTCTTCTTGGAATCATTTGAGTTGCTAGGAACTCCAAGGTTTATATTTTATGCATTCCACACAGTTTAATACATTACAGGACGGTACTAGCTCAATGGAAGAGCACCTGCCTTACAGGAAGGAGATTGGTGGTTCAATTATACCCTATCTACAAAAATCAATGAATATTTGCATATGAAATGGCTAAAAAATAATAAATTAGTGACCAAACAATGAGATATAAGCGACTAAAATAATGACCACAATTCGCATATAAACGACCACATGATAGTTTTGGTGGCTAATTTCCGGTCTCTTATCACGTGACAAAAAATGTGGTCGCTTTTAGTTTGGCCAGTTATAACATGTCTGTGGTCATTAATTTGGCCATATTTTTGGTCACTAATTTGGTCATTAATTGTGACAATTAGTGACCAAAACTATGACCAAATTAAGGACCAAATATATGACCAGATTAATGACCAAATATATGACCAAATTAATGACCACAAAGAGAACCTATAAATGACCAAACTAAATATGACCACATTTTTGGTCACGTTATACGAGACCGGAAATTAGCCACTAGTGATTGCCAAATCAAAAGTGGTCATTTATATGCGGATTTTGGTCCTTATTTCTCATAGTGTACTAGTGTTAACATGATAGGAATCTTCAAGTCGTTTGGTGCATCCTTGGGGAAAAGTCTCGAGTCAAGTACTGTTACTTGATATTGACTCCTCCGTTTAGGCTAACTCCTAACAAAGCCAAGGGTGGTAGTCCCTAAAAGTTACTAAGGCTCTTATTAGTTCTTAGTGTTGGACGTTACATGTGTTTATGAGGTAATATTGTTCAATTTTCTTGTTTGTTTCTTTCAGTAGGAGTTAATATGGCCTTGGTAAGGTTCAATACTGATCAATATGAGGTAGTAAGTTTACTTGCTGCTTTTATTTGCTTACATTTGCGGTCTAGAAGATATATGTTTTATGAGTATATATGCATATTTTTGTAATCCCTAGTGCAAGAAATACCATATATAACCTTTGTTGTGAGTATTAGTTGTTCTTGTGCAGGAAGGATTTTCTTGAAGAGAGTGTAGTTTGAGTGTGATTCTCCACACTTTCAAGCTCATTTTGAAGGATCTCAAGTCCCTCCACTCTCCACTTAGAGACTTCATTGCCCAAAGTCCAAGCTTGGAGCTTGGTTTCCTCATTTCTCTTTCTCAAATTATCTAAAATATCTTTCTGGTTACTTTATGGATTAAATTTCATATCTACTTTCATTTTAAAAAAGTAATATCATTCAACAGATCTAGTCTTTGATTCATTTCTGTTTAGATCTAGCTGCTTTCAAGTTTTAATATCAATTTATATCTAGATCTAGCATTGAAAAGTCTCTTTTTACAAGTTAGATTAAAGGTAGATCTAAAGACTTTAGCAAAAATTTTCTCTAGCGGTCTAAAGCTTATATTTGACAAGAATAGTTTCTTCCATTGGATGCCCCAAAAGGCAAGACAAGATCCACAAGAAAGCTTGCTTTCTTGTGTTTTTCTTTTGTCATTTTATACTTAGTTAACTTAGCAATTTTTTTTAGTATTTTTTGGGGATTATCTAAAGACACTTTTTAAGTGTTTTTGGGCACATTTATGTACTAATAGATTGCGGGTTTTGCAGGTTTTACGAAAAAGTAGAAGGAAACTTAGGCGAAAAATTGAATTTTTAGCCATCCAGGGCACCCAGAAGCAATTTTTCGCCATCCAGGGCACCCAGAAGCTTCCTCCTTCTTCTAGTTCAATTTTATAAGACTTGTAATCTTTGTGATCCTATTTTACAAAGGATCACAAGCATTTCTCTTTGTAATAAGTTAATAATTAAAAAAATCAAGTGGGATACAAAACGCCCACACCCCATCCCCCTTGGGGGGATTCTGTTAGCTCTCCAGGAGTCTTTCAAGGTTGTGATTGAAAGAGCCTGGTAACTTAAACTCAATTTTAAGGTTGGGGTATGTTTGGATCAATTTGGATGACTAAATTGAAGCTCACACACTCAAAACACGCATGGAGACACTTAGGTAGACAAGGCTTTTAACTACTGCTGTTTCAGAAAGTTGATAAAAGATAGATGAGAGTAAAATCTTTATCGTGCTAGCAGACTCATACACAGAAACATGTATATAAATGGCTAATCACAACAAATAAATGACATGATGTTCAATTATCAATACAAAGACAGGATTACAGCTATCTGGCACAGATAAGTGAACACACATGAAATAAAACAATCCACTGCGAATACAGAAAGGTAAGAAAGGAAATCTGAACGCCAATAGTAAAAGAAGATTATATAACTGAGAGGCCACTGAAAGTCCGAGAATACAAATATGAAAAAGTCTCTCCAAAATCGAACCCTTGTTCTACATACTTCTTGGGCTTTATAGCCTTTATAAACTTTTAAGATCCTGAAAAGATGGATCGAATCTGCTAAAAAAAGTAAAATAAAATAGTTTTATGCAAAATATGATAGCGTCCTACATTCCAAGTAACTGGCATCTTGTTAAGGCACCTATATTCGACAGCGTAATGAGCCTCCGGAACCTGCAGAGAGAGGTTGAAACTGCTGCCTGGAGAACCTGCAGTTTGTCTTTTTCCCAAAATAGACAGGAATATTCCTCCTTTCGCATCGCTGCAGCCCTCCAGTCTGGAAATGAGAAATGATCATGATGCCTTTAAGCATTTTGTCTATCATTGAAGAAACACCCTTGGTGTGCTTGGATCAGCGAAAGACGAGTTTGGTGCTCAAAACAACCCTCTGCATAATCTGCACTTTTGGTAGCTAGAAAGCTAGGTCCCAAAATTTATAAGCTACTGAAAATACCTGCTTTCGGTGGTTAATGAATTAGTCTGACATTCCGCCTAAATGACCGAATCGACTTTGGGTTTATGAAGCCTGCCTCTCCTTTCGGTAACATAGGAGCCTCAAGTGCTCACGTTGTAAGCCGCCGAAACTGAAAATTGGCAACGAACGAACAATTCCCACGTTTGCCTAAGCCACCGAAAAGCTATGACTGGTCCAGCCTGCAAAATTTAGACAAAACTGTGTTTCTAACCTCTGTTACTTATCTTCTTGCTGCTTGCTTTTCTCTTCGTCCCGGGCCAAAACTGGAGCATCAGCAATACTGATTGCCGCTGCTGCTAAGGTGTCAAGATCTGAGTGCACCTTGGGATGGGTTTTCTGAGTTGTTCCCTTTCCTCCTAGAAGCTCGACCTTCCTGCTCAGCCTGAGATTTTCTCTTAACAGTCTTATATTTCTTCCTCTCAGCTTGCTATGTTTTTTGGTCAACCCTCGAAAAGAAACATATAATTCATTATGCATTTCAATCAGCCTTTCATTTTTCTCTTTAATTACCCTCTGGAGTATTTCAAGCTCATACACCTTCCTGAGAAGCTGATTAATTTTCTGTGTCGAAGAAATTTTTGTTTTGGTTGTTAATACCTCAGCCACCTACTGATCTTGTTCTCCCATAGGTGTAGGGGAAGGTAAGTTCACACATGCAGTCTCCTGCTCTTCCACAGGCGTAGGAGAAGGCAGGTTTTCATAGGCAGTCTCCTGTTCTTCAACATGTGTAGGAGAAGGCAGGTTCACATAGGCAGTCTCCTGTTTTTCAACGGGCAAAGCTACTTCTTGAAGTTCTTGTTCTGCCGCCATTTCCTTATGATCTGCTCCCGTTTCCTACAATTCATCATCCTCATAGTCGGTGTAGGGGAGACCTAATAGGTTCACATTTTTTGAAGAAGTTCCACCTTATTTTTTGAAAACGAGCTTTTTCCCGATCCTCTCAGGCTCAGAAGAAGGGGTAATTTGGACTGCCGGCAACGAAGAAACGGCTCGTCTTTTCCTCTTTTCACTTCTCGGAGTGGATGGATTTTTAGAGGAGGGTTTATCCTTGTCTTCGAGTCACAATTCTATGTCAAATTCATTCGAGAAAAGGAAATAAACCCACTCCTCATTCTTTCTCCGTAGATGTTCTGATACCAAGATTTTAATTAAGCCATGGTGGGATAACCTGCTCTGAACCTTGCTCGGCTTGGCTTGGACTTGGTGAGCCATCTTTGTTAGGTTTTTATGAAGATAGAAGGGTAGGTTTAGAGGGCTCCTTCCAGTGAAATGGTCTAACAGTCTGAAATGATAGATCAACACTCTGGAATACCTGCCCTCGCATGTAAAGTAGACCAAAATGGCCTTTAACAGGTGCTGCCACCTTTCCTCCAAGAAAGACATAGGGACGTCTTTGTTTCAGGTGATTGACTGGTGCGCAGGCTTGATATATGACCTGAAATCGACCTTCTGGGTGGTGGTGGTTTTGAACCATCTCTCTCCTGTCCCTAGAATTTCCGTGGCCGCTGCTATGAAGTCTTCATCTACCTGGACTTCTTCTTTCCCAATTTTTGCTTTCCTTCCATCAAAGGATAATGCAAAAGCCTCTGCAATTTGCTGATGGGAGCCTTGGAGTTTCAGGCAATAGTTATAGCATCCCACGCCTTTGAAGAACTGGCCTATTTCTGGGTGTGACTCGAGGTAGCCGACGTCATTCAACTCCTTCCTAAGCACAATTCCTTCCTAAGCACAATTCCTTCCTAAGCACAGCTCCTCCCTTCTTCATCTGCAAACCCCTGTCGACACCTGCGTTTCAGAAAAATCGAGCCTTTGGTAAAAAAGACGCGGAATCGAGGAAGGAGCAGCTCGTTGAAAGGTAATAACACAGGATGAGGTATGACTTGGTTTAGGGCCCTGACTTCGAGAGATGGTACTGAAGGCCAATCATGAAGATTTACACGACCTGTCAATCTGGCCCTTTTACCCAGGAGCGATCATCGTCTGTAACTGGTCTTGAAATGAAAGGATTGTGTTTTCGCTGGCAGTGCCCCTTTTCGGAGGTTAAGAAATGATGAGCTACCTTTAATTCGCGACTATCCCTTGATTTGACGTTTCCACCGTTTGATACCGACTCGATTTCGGTAGCCGAAAACTTCACCCTTAGAACCGTAGACTACTGGAAGATTTCACACATGCTGAGGCTTTCGGTGGCCGTGGATGATCCTGTCCTTTGACTGAGAGCTACGGAAAACATCTTCTTTTCGGTGTCTAATGAACACCATCGTATTCTCCCAAGCCACCGAAAACAATCCCATGAATCCCGGAGATGTCCTTGCTTTCGGTAGCTGTAGAAGACTTCATTCTTGAACTGCAAACTGCGGAAAGCATCTTCCTTTCGGTGGCTAATGAACACCGTCATATTCTCCCAAGCCACCAAAAAGTCCCCCATGAACCATGATATATGTCTTCCCTTTCGGTATTTGGAGAGTTTCGCCTTTCGTGTAGTAAGCTGCTGAAAGTGGGGTTTTCGGTAGCTAATGAACCATCGTCAGGCCCACCTAAGCTACCAAAACCATGAAAATTCTTTTTTCGGAGCAGAGCAACATCAAAAGTTATTTCAAGCTTCATTACATAATCCAAACTTATGACACGCAAATTCAAATGCATCTAAAATAAAAAGACAAAACTCCTATCACCTAAACAAGTGCCTAGTCTATTTTATTTGGGGAGATAACAGATTCGTAGTCTCCTTTTCATGCGGTGAGTTTTTCTAACAATTTACTTTGTTTCCATAACACAATCACACACACACACATTCTAAATAGGTTGTATACTTTGCTTAGTTAGTTTTGATTTTCTTTCTTTTTGTCATTAAGTGAAAGAACACTAACCCACTATGCTCTCCTGGAGTACCATAAGGGAAAATAGATTTGTAGTGTAGTAATTAGTCACACCTTTTTTTTATTTCATTTTTTGCAAGTAAAGGAACGAACTCGGCATTACTCTCCCGAATTATTCTATCTCCACCACCCAAAGGGTTTGCCTAAGTAAGTGTGGATGATCAGAAAAGAGATTCTTTGCCTGTAGTAATTAGCATAACATTTGTTCTATTTATTTCAATCAATTGGAACAAACATTTCACTCTCTTTCGTGTATTCTCTTGTCCATCGCAGGCTTGCCTGAGCTTTGGAATAACCAAAAGAGAAACTGTAGCATTTGATAAGTTTTCACATTTAACTAAAAGACTCACACAAATTAAAATAAATCCCCTTAAACAGATGAAAATATGGTGTCTTGAAATTGTCATTTATGGGAAAATTCTTCAGAGAAAGCGGGACCAATTAGATAGTGATCACGAGGCCCCGTCAGGATACACCCTCGTTTGGTGTAGTGTTGGACACGCCCCCACAACTCTGATCTAGCCCACATTTTCGCGTGTAGAACCACACTTGTCAAATCCGAACATATTCCTTGTACCTCATGGTATATTTGCAATTGACTTTCCCTCTAATCCACTCATATCATAATAATTTAAAATTGACCAAGACAAGACACAATTGCGAAACATTTCCTATTTTCAACAACAATTATTTGACTCCATTTGGCATTGGTCCATTTACAACAATATCATTTGCTTAAAGTAATCTCATGTTGTGAATGTCATACCTTTTTATGTGGTTGAACTAAATTTTAATTTACAGTGTCTTGTCTCAATAATTGTATCTCAAAACTCCTAAATTTTTTTGCATCCACATATAAGAACTAATAAGAGCCTTAGTAACTTTTAGGGACTATCCCCCTTGGATTCATTAGGATTTAGCCTAAACAGAGGAGTCAAGATCAAGTGACAGTACTTGACTCGAGACTTTCCCCCAAGGACGCACCAAGCAGCTTGAATATTTCTGTTGTGCTAACTTAGGTGCATGTTCAGGAAGCAAAACCTCCCGCGAACCCTTAGTAGAGAATTTAAATGCAAAGCAAATGTTGATACATTTGAAAATATAAACTAGTTTAATCTAGGCCCAATTCTAACCAGTGAAACAATCTATAATTTGGTGTTGATTATGCCTGTAATAGAGAGTTTTATGCCATCATATTTTAGAGAACAAGGTGATACAAAAGGTATCCAAACACGTCGTTGTGATATCCTAAGAGGTTTGTCCTCGAAAATGGTCATGAAAGAGTCATCATCAAAATGGTAAAAAACTAATCAACTAATGCTTGGTTCAAGCAGATGCCTCTAATGAGAACCATATTAAATTTTTAACAATGTAAATATCCCAAAGATACGGTTCCCAAAACCTAGAAGGTGGGGAATAAAGGACATTATTCACTAGTGGAGTGAAAAATATCTACCTCCTCTTAACTTTTTTGATGGATAGATAAGCTAGTGCTTTCACAAAAGGAGTCTCTATAGCACCAATAATGGTACGACAAAAACCAAGTGCTTTTAACATCACAATGATGGAGGGTCACTCAACATTTTCAAAGGTATTGTTGAAGCCAATCTTGATTAAAAAATCTTCCATCTCTAAGGAATGAACCCACTCCATACCTTCACATACAACTATGACATTATCTAACATATGGAGACTATGGATTAAACCTTTTTGTTCCAACCTATCAATCTTGGGTAGAATGTGGTTAAGGCATAAAGTTAAGACTTTGGCCACATGAATATTAAATGAAGTACTAGGTAGTGTGATTGTCCTCTACTTGGTGATGATATTTAGGTCTTCTCCTTTGGGATCAAACTTTATAGAGCCATGGTTAATGGTCGCACCCATAGAGCATTTCCTAGGAGATTTTTTTATAAACTTACAACAAGTAAACCCTAACAAACTACCGCATGGCTTTCTTAAATTTATATGGATATCTATCAATCCTAAAATACCTATCATCATACATAATGTGCAAGCTATCCATTAAGGAATCCAAGGAGAGGACCTTATCACAATCCCACTTGTGTTCATTTATAACTTTCACAAGGACGATATCAAGACATCATTGCATGGTCACCTCATATTACTATATGAATTGCTAAGATTGGAAAATCAATGAATAATGAGTCACAAACTCCTAGTTAGTCAACTTATACTCAATGAATTGATTATTTTCTATCTTAAGAGCATTGATGTCTCATTGGCCTCGATTAGAAATAAATATTTGACAAAAGATTTAGAGGGCCTATCTCCTATTCAAAGCCTAATGTAATTAAGAAAAAAGTTTAACACCCATTTCCCAATGGATTTCATTTACCCTCAAGACACGCTGGAGATTTAATTTAGATTGGATCAAGAAAAAAATGAAATAACACACTATTCCAAAAAATAGGACAAAATGAAAACCAATCTCTGTTAATGAATGAATAGCGAAAAACATTGCAACATATAAAGCAATACATAGTGGGCGGAATGGTCGTAGCTTATCTCTAACAATAGATGTGACAACTATGCTCATTTAGAAAAGGTCTCAACAAAAAGTGGGAAAACTATTTTTATTACAATATGAAGCATAAACCTTGGTGTGCACAAACCATAAACCTATGAGTTGAGGTGGAAAAGGAAAGGTGGGCCTTGTAAAACTTAATTGGACCATCACCTTCCCAAGGCCATAACTTTTTCGTGTAACCTTTGATTCCTTAATGTGATATCTCACTGGAAATATGACAAGCTTTGTGCCTTAAAGTGCATCTAAACAACTTTTCCTACTCTTTATAGCCCCACAAAAAGTTGGAAGGTCCTAAAAAATGCATTGAAAGTTTAGGACTCGAAATTTTCAATTGAATTCATTATTGAGATGATGGAAAATTTGAATGACACCTAGGTTAGTCACCCCCCCCATAAGGAGTAATGGTTCCCAATGTGTGAAGTTCATATATCAGAGGGGAAAACTTATGTTGGATCTAGTTCCTAGTGAACCACTTACCCCCGTGAACAAGTTGCCCTACTTTAACAACTTGATAAAGTTGTATATTCCATTGGTCGGTTCTCTTCATCTTAGTGTCCATGTTCCATATAATGTAGTTTGTTTAATGCAATTAATGCTTATCTCTATGGTGTTTAATTTATCTATCACCTTCAATGTGTCCATAAAATGTGGGGAGTATAGCTAAAAGTGGTCCACACTAAAAACATGGTGTAAACAAGAGTAACGTGGCAAGTTAAGTTAAAAGCATTATCACTCACCACATTGGTGATGGTACAAGCCTTTTATCATAGTGGTTTGAGTCACTTCTTATGCAAATGCAACCACACTTTATCTTGACCTTGTATTAAAGTGGAACCTAATGCTGATTATAGCATTGCTTGTACTTGGTATTGCTTTTTTTGAATCATGCACTTGTTGTTATGAACCAAATAATTGATAAGCATAAGAGACACCAAATTTGGTGAGTTGACTAATTGAATTAAGAAAAAGCCTCTTCAAGGGGGAAGCCTCCTATCACAATATATAAAATGCGTAACACAAGATGATTATTCAAATTAATCTCTTTGATGTATATGCAGGAAATAAAGAGAGTTAAAAGGAATCTACAATAATAATCCTACCTAACAACAATTAATATAACGAGAATTAACAAGGGTTGGGACCATAATATGCCCATCCCCTTCAAACAAGTGTTTCCCTCAACATTGATCAACAATGGATGCTTTTGTATGAATAAATCATCTCCCCAAACCTCATCTTTTGTCAATTGTTTCTTCCACTAGATGAGGTACTCGGTAATTGCTATTATCCTTTGAAGTTGCTTGTTCAACGTTTCAATGATTGTTTAAGGTTATAGTATGAGTTTTTCCTCTTCGACGAGTTATGGTAGATTAATTTGAATCGAGAACTTATCACCAATTACCTTATTTAAATAGGAGACATGGAAGATTGAGTGGACACGTGAAGGAGGAGGTAACTCCAATCTATAATCCATATAGCCAATCCTTTGCAACACCTTACAAGGAGTGTGGTACCCAGGTGCTAATTTATTGTCCTTTTTGTTGTTGTTTAAGAGGCATATGTTTGTATGGCTGCAGGGTTAGATGTATGAAATCCCCTACCTCAAACTGCCTTTCAATGTGGATCTAGTTGTTGCTTCAATTTTTGTTGTGTTATAGCCAATTTAACTTTAAATAGTTGGAGAATCTCTTGTTGGTGTTGGATGTGGTCCTCCATGACTTTAATCTTATGATTCACTCTCGAATTTGATTTGATGGATGGAGGATGATAACTATAAAGTGTCATAAATGGGGACTTTCTGGGTAAAGCATGGAAGGAAGTGGTGTACCACCATTATGCCAAAGGTGACCACTTGATTTATCATGATTGTTTATCAAATGAAAAGCAATGAAGATAACCTTCAAAAAAATTATTCATGATCTTAGTTTTCCCATCATATTGGGATTGGTAAGGGGAGTTGTCAACAACCCCAAAATGAAAACAAATCAATCCTTAAATTACTAGTGAAACTTGGATATCTACCACATATAATAATATTGGGATTGCCATGTAGCATTTGAATTGTTTCCATGAATGTTCTCGCTATTGTAGCAACTTTAAAAGGATGCGATAATGAGAAAAAATATAAATACTTTGTGAGTTGATCCACCATCACCATGATTGTATTATTCACTTCAAACTTTAGCAAACCAGTGATAAAATCCATTAACACCTCTCCTTGATGTTGGCTTGGTATCGCTAATAGTTCTATAAGATCCATGGTCTTAAGCATCTCTCCTTTGATCTATTGACAAACTAAACAATCCACCACAAAACTTTGAACAACAATTTAAGACCTCCCCATAAAAAATTCTTGCGTTATTTATGATAATCTTTCATAAACCCTGAGTGTCCACCTATAGGAAAAACATACAATGAAAAATGGACATTCTATTTGAGGTGGAATTCTTACATATTTATTGGTGATCCTTATACCAAAATGAATCATTCTTCCACACAAATTTATTTGATGAACTAGGGTCACATTGTAGTTATTGAATGTGTTACCATGTAGTCGAGTCCTCATGTCATTTGATTCTTCCTTCTTCCATCCAACCATTGCATAGTGAAAATATTGCAAAGTAAGGCCTCGTTTTCCTCTTATTTCCTTTAAAGTGTATCGACCATCGCATACTCTTTCCATTTTCATAGATAATTTTCAAGTCATAACCTAGGATCTTGTTGACCCACTCTTGTTTCTCCTCGAAAGACAATGATTGTTCCAAGAATTACTTCAAACTTTCATGATATATTTTCACCTTAAAGTGTCTTCCTATCGGTTAAGGTCACCATTGATCAAATACATATAGTATGCCTAGCATTTGTTTCTCATAAATGGGTTTGAACTAGTTAGTTTTTTAGGTTGGAAACTTGCTAAGGTAAGAGGCTTTCCTTCTTGCACTAAAATTGCATCAATTCCATGCCTTGAGTCACATCCACAATAATAGTTTTTTTGATTCGGGAATGGGAAAGACTAGAGTCGTACACATGGCCTCCTTAATTTTCCAAAAGGCTTGAGTTGCTTTCCAAGTGCAAGAAAGGCCATCCATTTTTAGTGATGTTGTTAGAGGTGTTATCATTCAATCATAGTTCTTGACAAGCTTGTAATAATAGCTTTCCAATCCTAATAATCCCCTAGTATTATTTAGGGTTTAGGGGATATGTCCTTCCAGTATGGATTTAATTTTTTTAAGGTCTACTCTGATGCTCTTGTGAGATACAATATGTTCCAAATATTCCAAATCCAAAGGCATATTATGAACCTGATGTAAATGAACCTCCAAATATTTGTTGTAAATTACAATATCATAAAAAATACAAGCATAATATTTTGAAGGGAGGCATTGAAAATATAATTCATTGAACTTTTAAATGTGGAAGATGACTTACCAAGGCCAAAAGGCACCAAAAACTCATAATGAATTTCACATTTTCTAAACATTCTTTTGGGATTGCCTTATTCCCTTAATCTAATTTGTTGATATCCTGAATCCAGATTCAACTTAGTAACAAAAACTACTCCATGCAATTCATCTAATAATTCATCAATGACATCAATGGGAAAAATGTTTTTAATATTGAGCTTGTTGTGTTCTCGATAACCTAGACACACACACCATTAAGAATCATTTTTATGAACCATCACCAGTGGAAAAGAGGAAGCAATTTGGGTTGGTTTAAATATTATAGCCTCGTCATATCTTGAACCATGCTTTCCATCTATTTTTTGTGGGAATATAGGTATCTACAAGGTTGGATTTTATGAGGAATTATTCCTATAATGAATTATATATTGTGATATTTCTCCCTCATAAGAGGAAGAACTTTGGGCATTTCAATAAACACCTTGGAATGCTTGTTAATAAATATTTGGATATCCATGGGTAGAGAGGGATTATATGGTTGAATGTCTAGTGAGAATCATTGTGCAATTACTTTTGAGTGTCCCCTTTGATAAGTTTTTCCATGGTGTTGGAGCTTACCAATTTAGATGTTCTCCCTTGAATATCTCTAAGTTCAAATTTCTTGCCTTTCAAGAAAATCTCATGAAACTTTCATAGCCATTGTTCCTTATGTACTTAGGCATTGGACTCCCAAGACCACATCAACACCACCCACTAGGATTTAGATCATCAGAATGTCCAAGAAATAACACCGCATGGTGAGTTTAATATTATGGCACTTCCCTAAACAATTTATGGCACCTCCATTTGCAATCATTACTGGAAACTCCAATGTTATAAAGTGGTTGAGAAGTTTTCCTAATACGTGGTTAATGAAAATGTGTGCACTACCACAATCAATCAATATTATTACTTTTTGTATCTTGATATAACACTCTACCTTGAGAGCTTGCTGAGTGCTACTGCCGACAAAAGCATAACACGATATGGTGAAAATAATATATTATGTTTCTAGATCTTGAGAAGGTTATAACTCTTGTTCTTCTTCCTCTTTGAAATACATGTAAATTTTTTTTATCCTCACCACACTTATGTTGCCTAATGTACTTACTATCACAATTGAAACATAGTCCCTTTTATCTTCTTTCATTTGTTTGTTGAGGTGTCAATTTTGTAGGTCGAGTGAGTTTATGAGTGGAAACATTATGATCTTTGCAGGTGTTAGTGGCAATCCTTGTAGTAGCCATATTTTTACTTTAAGCTCTCGTTAACACACTAAAATAATTATACAAGGATGTAGGCTCAAATACATGCACCTCATGTTGAGTGTTTTCCTCTAATCCACCCATAATTAGATCTAAAAAAATACCATATGGAATATTTTACTTCCTAATACTCAAAATTTAAAATTGTTGAGCGTACTCTTTAACTAAACTTATTTTCCTAATATTTTCCAATTCACTATAGAAGGTGTTGGTCACACTACCTTGGTAATGTGCCATTAGTTCTTCCATGATATTGAACCAAGAGACACTAAATTTATTTTTTCAATCACAGAGTCATCGATACCACACAAGTTGATCAAGTTCTAGATATAAAGATGCAATCGCTACCTTTTGTAGAGACAACACTTGATGTGTATCCAAAATTGCTTCGTCAATAATATCCATGTCATGGGATCATTACCATCAAACTTCCTCATATTTATCGTCATAATGAAGTAGTTCCTTGGCCTAGAGTTAAAGTCATGTTTTCATAGTCTTGGTGTGATGAATATTTCTACGACTAGGTCTCAATCCTCTTGTTCCCCCATAGTGTTGAATTCAAACTTAAGATATTTGTGAGGAGGAGAAAATGTGTTGAAGAGATATATTAATTACTCAATTTCCTCCCTCATGGTTTCCATTTGTATCTCAAGGCCTTCAAGAGTCTACTAGTTATTATATTTGAAGTTTTGAAAGTCTATTGTATTTTAAAGGTCAACCTTCTTCACCATGGTTGTTAGTCTCCCTTCCAACATGGAGAATTGAAAGTCCAAATATTCATCCTCCTCTTGTTTCATTGACAAGTCTTTAAAAGCCAAGGTTGGAGTAACATTTGACTTATTAACTCTAGCCACGAGGTTGGTCACCTTGCTAGGATGGTTGGGGACAAAATATTTTACATTACCAATTCTACAAAACTTCACTGATTATCCCAAAATATTAAAAATCATTTTACCAATATATTTCTCTCTATTTTATCATTAGAAAATTTTTTGAATCACCTCAAATGGACATTCCCATCAAAATTTATGCTAATTTTAAGTTCACGTACTTTCTAAGCCCTTATTCAAGGACTACTTTGCAAGCCGTCCCCATAACTTATGCATCTCTAAAATTTATGCTCCAATAAGCTTGAATTTTATGCCTATAACATTTTAATATGTCTGCTCCTCAATTCTACAAGCCTCATTGAACTCTAATGTGCCAAAAAAGTTATGGCCAATGTGCCAAAACTGATTGGTTTTCACTCTTATATGGACAACAAAGTTCTATGGATGATAACTTCATCAATGTCGCATTAACTTATCAGATTTTTGGATTTGTAATAACCCGGTCTTTCCTCCTTCCAGTGGCATTAGTCTCACTTCAAATCTTCCCTTTTTGTAACCTTTACTACTTTTAGCCATGTTTCATGACTTAAGATAGACACTAACTTATACATATTGTACCTCTGAATTTCCTATGCCTCTTCTACTAAATTTGTCCACTAGATATACTTAGGTTTGTCCTGCTTCCAACCCTTCAAGTATCATTTGATTTTGAGTTCCCTGAAATAAATGTTGTAGCAAAAACTTGCTAGAGTGTTGTTCAAAGGTGCCAAAACCAAGAATCTTCCACTATGATACTGGATGCTAAGAACCAAATAAGCGTAAGAAACACTCAATTCAGTAATACCATACCTAAATGAGATGAATACGTGAATCGATAAATTCAAGCAAAACCATCCTATTATTAGTAACAACATGATATGATTATTCAAATGAGTCTCCTTGATGTATATATATTAGGATATAAAGAAGGATAAAGGGCATGTATAATAATAAGTCTACCTGACTATAATTAATGTAATGATACCTAATGAAAGTTATAAGCATAATACCCATTGTTGTATTTGTTGGATCCATTTAAACAAATTTAATGTTGTTGAACTTCTTATGAACATGGGAGGACTCATTATGTGTTGATGGAATGGGAAAGGCTACATGAATTGGAACCAATAACTAGAACCCCAAGTACACTTGAAAAGATATGTGTCCAATATAACTATGAAGAGTTTTGTTGTAGTTGTATTAAACACAAGAAAAGATCCATCCCATCTATGTGAATGTTTTTAGTTGTACATATCATGGATATGTACAATCATCATGTTGACTACCTCCCTATTCCCATCAATATTAGTATGGAAGGCATTCAATATGGTCACCTTGAGGTTCATCATGGTTCAATTATCCGATCAGAAAGAATGGTATCGCAACCCAAACTGATCCCATACATGCTCAAGGAAGAGATTAGTAATGCCTTATTACATGCCACTTTTCTTAAAGGATGAAAAATTTGGCATCTTAAAGTATTGACCAACAACCATGAAAACACAATCTTAACCATACATGTTTGAAGGAAAATATTACATAAAGTCCATTTGGCGTGGGTGAAGGAGTGTATATTCCACGCTTCTTGGTTGCAGGTATATCGATGACACTAAGAATGCATGATCCACTATATTTGCTAACATATCGTGGGAGCTTTGGAAAATGGAAGTTGTTTTGTAGCAGTGCCACTTCTTCTTCACATAAAAGTGCCTTGCCACCCAATAGCAGTGTGTTTCCCAAATCATATTCTCACATTCACATGAAGGAACAAAAAATATGTTTTAGATTAGACAAAAGTTCATTATGGAGGTGGAAGTTTGAAATATTTTTACCTATGAATAGTGTTTGATATGTAATGACAAAGTTGGGATTGTTTCCTTACAGTTGGGGTCACTCTAAAGTTTCATGTCCATCAGAATTAAGAATAGTAGTCAATGCCACAACTAAAGGTTGGACGAGGAATTTTGCAACTTGATTGGTGTTTCCATTGCTCTAATTGATGTTGAAGTGGAATTGTTTAAGGTACGTGGACCACTTTTGATGGCATTCATGCTGTAACTTATCTTCAGTCTGAGTAAATTATAGAGGCCCATGGTTGGTGTGGATCATTGTTTCCTTTCGCAAAATATAATGCTTCATCTAGAGTATGCCTAGATAGTGGATTAAATATCCTTACCATCGTGGGGGATATTTGAATTATGTTAGAGAATATTTAACTACAATAGACCTACCAGATGTCCATGCCAAGTGAGAACTACGCTGATGTAGGCATAATATGACTATCTATCTAAATTTTGAAAGGTTGGTGTAGATCGAGTAGAACAAGGACTGGTGTTAATCACAGGTGACATTTCACTCCTTAATCTAGATTATTTAGAGAACGAAATGAAGGAAACACTATAAAATGGAAACACTAATGAAAATATTTTTTAGAGAGAACAATAGTACAGTAAAAGCCAAATTCTATTAATGATGGAACAAAAAAACACTGTAAATTGCAAAGCAATACAAACTAGCTTGGATGGTGGTAGCTTACCTTCGAAGAGAGATGTGTTAGCTACACTCATTCGTAGGAGTGGATTAAAAAGAGAATGAAAAGGTCCTTTTATCATAAGTATAAAGAGGCGAAAACTAAGCATACAAAAGCCTAAACCTAAGAGATGAAGCACCAAAAGGATTTTTGGGCCCCGAGGTGGCTAGCTGATATGCCAACTTCGCGAGGGCACAATGTTTGCATAGGATCCTCATTTAGGGTGAAAAATAAGTTGTTGTAAATAACTAACTGAGGATTACAACTTTTAACTGGGGAAAAAGAATGCCATGGCAATCTATGGCCCCCTGATTGGCCAAAAACATAATTTAGGGCCTCAAAATGACCCCTAAAGTTTGGGACCCAAAAAACCATAGTAAATTGCCAAGAATACAGAGAACCATTGTAACTCCATGGAACAGGTGGGTGGACAAAAATATCCACCTGGATCTATCCTTCCCCCCTTAGGGAGAAATGGTCCCCATTGCATCAAGTTCCTCCATCAAACGCAGAAACTTTTGTTGAATCTAACTCTTGGTGAGCCACTATCCATGGTGAAGAAGTTGCACTGCTTTGACAACCCGATACAGTTGGATGTTTTGCCAGTGCATGCCCTTAATACCAATGTCCATGGTCCAATTTATTATTACCTGCTCAATGCACTCAGGATGGAGTTATGTAGGGGACAAGTGGTTGGCTACGTCCAAGGTGTCCAATATAGGTGGAAAATATGGTCAGAGTAGCTCCACATTGAATATAAGGTGCAAATCGAGGAAAGCGAGAATACTTAACTCAAAATAATTCTCACCCATATCCTTAATGATAGTGTAAGGTCGACATCGAAGTGGGCATAGCTTTAGATGGGACGCTCTTTCTACAAATGAAACCATACCTTATCTCCCACCTGGAAATTGTGTGAAACTTGATGTTGATTGTGGCATTGCTTATGCTTAGCATTGGATTTCTGCAAAATATCATGAACCTATTATTGGATGTGATAAATCCGGTCAACATATTTGGCTACCCAATCAACCTTATTTTGATCATGGGAGGATTCATCCCGTGTAGAAATAATGGGCAACGCTATACCAATTGGGGCTAATGCTTGGAACCCCAAGCACACTTTAAAGGGGTTGTGCCTAATAGATTCATGAAGGGCTCTATTGTAGCTTTGCTGAACATAAGGAAAGCTCTCATCCCAAGTATGTGGATGTTTGGAGTTGTACATTGTTAGGATATGCAAAATCATTCTATTGACCACCTCTATTTGTTCATTGGTTGGGGGGCGGAAGGAAGTCGATTTATCCAGCTTGGTGTCCATCATTGACCATAGGTTGTACCAGAAAGTACTCAAGAATCTACTATCCCAATCTAAAATAATGGTCCATGGGAAGCCAATGTGAACCCAAACATGCTCGAAGAAGAGCTTAGCGGTGTCATCTATTGTGACGCTCTTCTTACTGGAAGTTACAGTTGCCATCTTAGAGAACCAGTCCACAACCACAAATACACAGTCATTTCCATGCTTGGTTGAAGGCAAGCCAAATATGTAGTCCATGGAGATACATTCGCAAGGTCTATCTGGGGTAGGAAATGGAGTGTACAACCCTGCTTCTTTACGGTAGGGTTTCCAATGGCATAGGCAATGCATGATCTTATGTACTTGCCAACGCCTTGTCAAATCTTTGAACAATAATTGTACTTTAATTTAAAATATCACCACTATCTTCTCCACGTCGAAATGCCCTGCCACTCGATTGTAGTGCACCTCCCAGATTGGATTCTCACATTCCTCTGAAGGAGCATAAAGGTGGCCAAGATGGCATAAAAGTTCATCCTGGATATGAAATTTTGGAACCGATCTACATGCTTGGAATTCCTCATATGTAACAACAAATTTTAGGGTTGTTGTTGTACACTTGGGGCCACCTAGAGGTCTCGTGTCCACAAGAGTTGAGAGCGGTAGCTAGCGTAACAATTGGAGATCTGCTAAGGAAGTATGCAACTCGATTTGTCTTTCCCTTATTATAATTGATGTTTAGATGGAAATTTTGCAACTATGTGGACTACTTATGATGGTAGTCATTCTTTAACTTTCCTTGCATCTGCATGAATTGCAGGGGCTTGTGATTAGTTGTGGATGATCGTCTCCTTCCCTAGGATGTAATGTTTCCATTAGTTACATACTTACACAATGGAGTACATTTCCTTGTCATAGGTGGGATACCGATGGATATAATTAGAGAGTGTCTTGTTATGATAGGCCACTAAATGTCATTTATGAATGAGGACTACATTGATAGCATAGTAAGAGGCATCTTTCTCAATATCGAAAGTTTGTTGTAGGTCTAAGGACTAGATCCGAGTAGAGGCATCATTTTAGATCCTTGAATTCTCTCTATTGTGACATACCCCAAGTGAACTTGGATTTGGATCCACCCTTGGTCTCTTGGCTCAAGGAACAAGCAATATGAGAGAACCCCAACACAAAGCTGCGGTAAAATTTAGTGAGGCCCAATAATTTGTGGAGCTTTGTTAGATTTGTCGGGACTAGCTAATCATGAATGACTTGGATCTTGGTTGGGTCCACATTCACCCCATGTTCATACATGATGTATCCTAAATAATGAATTCTCTCCATGCCAAAATGACACTATTAGAAAAATAGGATCGCAAAGCAATAACAATAAACACGATGCAAATATAAATCACATAAAACACATCATAAGAGAGACACCAATATATCGTGGTTTACCCAAGATGGGCTACGTCCACACAGAAATTGCCAGTCCTTATTATTATACCATCCAACACGTGAAGGGATACAACTTGCAGCACATCCACTGCAACTTCCTCTTCACTCTCTCTCAGTCTCTCTTACACAATCATAGATATCTTTACAATGCTACAATACATTACATAGTTGTATTCCAATGTCTTCTTTTTAAATGAGAATTACCATGGGAAAATACTATGGGATACCTAATACTATGGGCCCGCAAACTGTTGGCCAAGAAACAACCCAAAAATTTCCTTTCGGGGGATTCACCCCGAACCCCCGTTAGGGGTCCATTGGCCCCCCCGACCCCCTAGCTGGGGGGATGGTACCCCCCGGACCCCCGTGGGGGGGTGATGCCCTCGGACACCCCCCTGCTGGTATGAGTGTATAGTCCACCTACACATCATATAAAAATGGGGTACAAACATGGCTGAAAACAACATCTCTAAATCAAGAAGATCGGGCTCCACAACCAACAATCTCTCACTTGGAGACTGATCACAACAAATCCATTGTTGCTGCACTTGCTCGACTATGCTCTGAATCTTGGACCTGAAAATTTTCTCATCTTCATCTTCATGCTTGAAGGTCAACTGAAACTGAGCAAGAACTCAATTTCTCGCTGGTTACTACCTTTTTCAACATGTCTGCAGGATTCTGGCTAGTATGTATCTTTTCCAACTTCAATAGTTTATCTTCTAGAAAATACCGTATGAAATGATACTTAAGTTGTATATGTTTAGTGTTATAATGGAAGGTTGAGTTATTTGCAAGATTAATGGCACTCTGGCTGTCACTGTACAACCTACTGTTCTCTTTCTTCTTACCCAATTCCTCCATGAACCTTTGTAACCAAATTATCTCTTTACTAGCCTCTGTAGCAGCAATATACTCTGCTTCTATTGTTGAAAGTGAAACAACCTTTTGCAGTTTCGAAATCCAACTTACTGTTGTTACACCTATAGTAAAAACATACCTTGTGGTGCTCCTCCCGCTATCTTTATCACCTGCCATATCTGCATCAACATATTCCTGTAGAACAGTGTCTGAACCTCCAAAACATAATGCATGAGTAGTGGTACATCTCAAATACTTGAGAATCCACTATAATTCCTTCCAATGTTCTTTACCTGGATTTTTCATATACATGCTCACAACTCCCACTGCATGTGCAATATCTATTCTTGTGTACACCATGGCATACATCAAGCTTCCAACTGCTCATGAATAGGGAACCTTGGACATGCAGTCTATCTCTTCCTGTGTCTTGGGACACATCTCATTACTTAGTTTGAAATGGATGTCCAAAGGTGTACTAATTGGTTTTTCATTCTGCATTCTAAACCTATCCAGCACCTTTTGTATGTACTCACCCTGAGACAATGTCAATTTGTGATTTTTCCTGTCTCTTGTTATTCTCATACCAAGGATTTGCTTTGCAGCACCCAAATCCTTCATCTCAAATGATTTAGATAACTTACTTTTGAGCACATTTATATCCTACATGTTAGATCTTGCAACAAGCATGTCGTCCACATACAATAACAAGATAATCTATCTTCCATTATCTAGCCTCTTGAAATAAACACAGTGGTCAGAATGGCATCTAATATAACCTTGTTCTATCATAAACTTGTCAAATTTTAAATACCACTACCTTGGAGCTTGCTTCAGGCCATACAAGCTCTTCTTCAACCTGCATACTAAATTCTCCTTCCCTTTGAACTCATACCCCTGTGGCTACTACATATAAATCTCTTCCTCAAAATCCCCATGGAGAAAGGTTATTTTTACATCTAAGAGAAAGGCTATTTTTACATCTAACTGTTCAAGATGCAAATATTCTATCGCCACTAGACTTAAAATAGTTCTAATTGAAGTCATTTTAACAACAGGAGAAAATATTTCATCAAAATCTATACCTTTCTTCTGTGCAAACCCCTTTACAACAAGTTTGGCCTTGTACTGCTTCTTTCCTCCATCTTCTTCCTTCAACCTGTAAACCCATTTATTGTACAATGCCCTTTTACTTGCAGGAAATTGAACCAAATCCCTAGTCTGGTTTCTTACCAATGAGTCCATTTCCTCATTCATGTCTTCCTCCGACTTCTTTCTAGTTTCCACCTGTATTGTTTCTTCATAGCATTATGGTTCACCAGAATTTATCATCAATAAATAATACATTGAAGGAGAGTATCGTTCAGGGGTTCTAATTGACCCGGTAGATCTTCTAACACTTGCAGGAGTTTGAGGTACCTGCTGATGTTATTGATTTTCCTATACCTTTGGAACTTCATTTTCTTTGATTTCATCAAGCACTGTGTACTATGTGTTTTCCTTTTCCTGTTTCTTTCCCTGCAACTGATCTTTATACATGACCTTTTCATTGAATACCACATTTCTACTCCTAATGATTTTGTTATTTTCATAATCCCATAAGCGATAACCAAAATTATCAACCTTGTATCCAATAAAGGTACATTTCTTGGATTTAGTCTCAAGCTTTGTTCTATTTTCTTTATCAATATGGACAAATGCTTCACAACCAAAATTTCTCAGAAATGAGTAGTTTACCTTTTTACCTGTCCATGCCTCCTCTGGAATGTGTCTGGAATACCACCATCCAAATCGCTTGAAGGCCCTTTGTTTATTAATTAAACAACAGTATCTACAACATCTATCCAAAACTATAGGGAAACCCTGCATGCAATCTCATATACCTTGCATGCTCCATGATCGTTCTGTTCATCCTTTCTGACACACCATTTTCTTGTGGTGTTCCTGGGTCTATCTTCTCTCTATGAATCCCATGGTATGAACAATAACTATCAAACTCCTTGTTGCAGTATTCACCTCCATTATCAGATCTGAGACACTTTGACCTTTTTCCTATCTCATTCTTAACCAAAGATTTCCACTTCTTAAAAGTAGCAAACACATCATATTTCTGTCTAATGCGATAAACCCAAGTTTTTCTAGTTGCATCATCAATAAAATTAACATAATAACGAGAGCCACTAAGAGATTGTACCCGAGTTGATCCCCTTACACTTGTATGCACAAGATCTAACTTTTCACTCTTCTTCTGTTTCCCAACCCTGATAAATCTAACTCTCTTATGTTTTCCATAAACATATTTCTCACAGAATTCCAAGCTTACCTACTTCGGATCTGGAAACAACTTCCTTGAGTGGAGAATCTGCATCCCCTTCTTGCTCATGTGGCCAATCCTATGATGACACAATGCTATATCTGTTCCTGTGAAAGATAAAGAGATAGAAAAATTAGTATTATGAGGACATAAATACAACGTACCTATTCTGTCTCCTTTTGCTATCACCATTGATCATTTAGCGATCTGCCACCACATTTCTCCAAATGTAGATAAACAACCACCATCTCCCAACTGCCCTGTTGAGATTAGATTTCTTTTCATTGCAGGAATATGCCTTACATCTTTTAGCAGCCATTCACCATTCTTTAACTTTATCCATACCTTACCCATTCCAACAATTTTACATGGTTCATCATCATCCAATAAAACATGTCCAAAATCGCCTAGAACATAATCATGAAAGAATTTCCTATGGGGTGTAGCATGAAATGAATCCCCTGAATCTACTACCCAGTAATCACTAGTATTATCTAATGCAAGAACCATAGCATCTTGTAACACATCACCTACCACATTTGCTTCCTGAGCAGTCTCTTGTTGTCCATCTCCTTTCTTCTTTAGATATCTCCAGTCTTTCTTTAGATGTCCTTTCTTTCTGCAGTTCCAACACTCTATCTTTCCCAGTCTGGACTTGGATCTTCCCTTCCTAGAGTTGCTGCGATTACCTAGGCTATTTCCTCTCTCCCTTTGTCTTCCCTTGCTCTCCATAGTCAATGCATTACCTGATGTCTCACTTTCACCTATGCTTTTCCTTCGCATTTCCTTGCTAAGAATAACACCAACAACATCATCAAATTTCAAAGTGTTTGAACCAGAGTCAGAGTTACTTACAGCCATGACCAAGCCATTCTAGCTTTCTCGCAATGAGCAGAAGATTAGAAGATCCCTAACCTCATCATCAAAGTTCACTTTTACATAATTGATCTAATTTTTAATCGTATTAAATTCATTTAAATGATCAACAATAGATCCACCTTCTGACATCTTCATATTAAATAAATGCTTCATTAGAAATAGCTTGTTGGAGGCCGAGGGTTTTTCATACAGCTTACCCAATGCGCTCATCAAACCCTCCGTTGCCTTTTCTTTTGAGATATTTAAGGCCATCGATGAAGCCAAGCACAACCGTATTGTTCTTAGTTCCTTTCTGTCAAGAACCTCCCAGTCTTCGTCCTTCATTGTCGCCGTCTGTTTTGATTTTCCTCCCAATGGTAGGAATAGATCCTTCTGATACAGATAGTCCTCCATTTGCATCTTCCATAACTGGTAGTCTTGGTCGTTAAATTTCTTGAACTTAAACTTTCCTTCTTCCGCCATTGCTCCCACTCGAACCAAAAACCCTTCTTTCCTGCTATTTTATCTGCCAAATAGAATTTTGGCTCTGATACTAATTGTTAGAAACATAGGATCGCAAAGCAATAACAATAAACAAGATGCAAATATAAATCACATAAAACACATTACAAGAGAGACACCAATAAATCATGGTTCAACCAAGATGGGATACGTCCACATAGAAATTTCCAGTCCTTATTATTATACCATCCAACAAATGAAGGGATACAACCTGCAACACATCCGTCGCAACTTCCTCTTCACTCTCTCTCAGTCTCTCTTACACAATCATAGAGATCTTTACAATGCTACAATACATTACACAACCTTATTTCACTGTATTCCTTTTAAAGGGGAATTGCTATGGGAAAACATGATGGGATACCCAATACCATGGGATCGCAAACTGTTGGCCAACAAACAACCCAAAAAATTCCTCTCGAGGGCGAAGCACCCATACCCCCATGGGAGGCGATGCCCTCCACATCCCTTCGCTGAAATGAATGTATAGTCCACCTGTACATCATATAAAATTGGGATACAAACGCGGTTGAAACAACAAAATCTCTAAATCAGGAAGATCGGGCTCCAGAACCAAAATACACTTCTCCAATTTGGCATATAACTTGTGTTGTCATAGGATGCTTGGTATCTGTTGAATATGCTACAAATGTCCATCTACGTTTTGTTGAATATGAGGATGTCATCTAGGTATAAACTACAAAAGAGTTTGTGAAAGGCCACAAGATATCATCCATCATTATCACGAATGTTGCTACAGCATTAGTCAAGCCAAAAGGCATGGCTAACCACTAAAAAAGGCCTTCTTTGGACTTGAAGACTGTCTTGCACACATCGGTTTTCTCAATCGGGACTTGGTGGTATCCCAACTTCATATCAATCTTGCTGAAGAAATTGGCACCCTTAAGTTGATCAAGAAGATCATCAATTCGAGGGGTTGCGTATTGATTCTCAACTATGATTGTGCTAAAGGCTATATAATCAATGCAAAGTACCATGTCCCATCCTTCTTTTGCACCAGCACAATTGGGATCCTAGAAGGTGATGAGCTTGGTTGAATGTGGCCCTTTTGGATGAGCTCTTAAATATGACATTTGATTTCCCCATTCTCCAGAAGTGAGCATCTGTATATTGGGCCATTAGGTAAGGGAACATGATGCAAGAGCATCCTTGGCCTCAGGAAATCCGCATCAACCAAAAACATTTAAACTATGGGCAGTTAGAATGTAGGATGAATAATATGGGTGCAACTCTATGGTTTCTAATCCATGGCATTAGAACCTTGTTGTTACTCCATGCTGCAATTCAATGATGCAACTCGTGCTGTAACTCGTTCGCTACTACTTGATGCGTCCCAAGTTGGCTGTTGTAACTTCACACTACTCCTGTGCTGCTACTTCATGTTGTAATTGCGCGCTACTACTCTCTGCTGCTACTCCTACGCTACTAGTCCACGTGTCACATGAATATTTCATGCCATGTGGTGGATACCCATGAAATAAGGGGAAATGATTTTGACAACGACCAAGTAGTTGGAATGCTATGACCTTTCAACTTCCAAACAAAAGGGGGAACGAATTTGGTAATAGTTGGGCAGTTAAAATGCTACAAATGTCCAACTCCAACAAAATGGGGGAAATCGAACTAACAGAGACACACTGTTAAAAGGTAGGAAGGAAGATCTACAAAGGGTTCATGCTAGAAAGGGGTTCACACTAGAAAGGGGTTCATGTCAAAAAGGGTTTCCTGCTCTAGATTGGTATTGAGACTCTAGATTATCCCAAATCGTTCTCAAGGAAGAGGAGTTCGAATTCAGTTTGGTTCAAGTCATCCATAAAAGAGAGGGTGAAATAGAGGATTCTGTTCACAAAGAACATGATTCACATATGTTGTTGGCTACAACCCAGTGAAGAAGAACCCTGAGAATTTCAACCACCATTGTAAAGCCAGAGGAGACTGAGACCCTCCGAGTTTGTATATTCCTGTGTAGTTTCTGAATTTAATCAAATGAAATCAAGGTTGATCTCTTTTCCAGTCTTGTTATTTGTCATGTTCCTTTTATTTCCATTTTACGCATAATTTCTAAATCTTGTGGAAGTAATAGGATGTGTGTAATTACATACTTTGATAGGTAGCTCAGGTTCTGTAGCTGAGCTAGGGCTGCAACCCACCTGTGATTTCATCATAACATCATGTAACAAATCAATTGATTGTTTTACCTGGAAGTGCAAAGGCACCCCTGTAGGTAAGGCAAATATGTCTTTGTATTCTTTTATAATATTCTCCACCTACTTCTGTTATGTAGAGAGGCCTCATGCCGAGGCTTTGGAAGTCGCAATGGTATTCTATCCACCTTCGCTTTGAGCCATTAATAAGACAAATTTCCTAGTATGGGATATTACCTTTGGCACTACTTTTCCGAGATCAAGGAAACTGTAGTAGTCAAAACTACCTCAGGTACCCTGTAAATTTGGTTACCCAAAGTAACAATGACATTGCCGGGTTGAGACTCATAAAACATGATGTTTACACATATAGGGATTTCCTAAAAGAACATCTCAAACTTCAAGCGTGTCAATATGACACAATACCTCATGTTTGAAGGTATTGATGTTGTAGGATGGGTGGCATTAATGACTAACCTAGATGTCTCATCCTTGGCTCAACCAACCGATGATGTATCATTTGGGGTGTGGCTTCGTTGGAAACATTAATTTCTTGATGACATCGATTGAGATCAGGTTCTTTTGGATACTGTTTTCAACAATGAAATGTAGTGGATTCCCCTTCACCCACATATATGAGTGGAAGAGTCGCTCCCCTTCCTCTAGCTCCTTTGGCTCCTTTGGTTGTATCTTTGTAGTTGCTATGGTGTCACTAAGTTTTGTGTCAATGATATGCTTTCCTTTATCTTGCTTCGAATCATATTTTTATACAGATTCTAGATCCAATAATTTCATCTTAGCCAACAATGATTTTTTCGAGTGACATTCATCAGTGTTGTGCCAAGGGATTTTGTGTAACTTGTATCACTTTCCAATGTCCTTATTTGAATTTTCATTACCCTTCTTTACCTATGGTTTGGAAATGTTGTATGATTTTGGGTATCCTTGATCTATCCTTTGTTCTATGAGTTAGGGCCACCTTTACCAAGATTCTACTATGACTGATTTGCAAACCCACACTCCCGCTTATTCCTTTGCTTGAAGTTTTGCTCAATTTTGATAACATATCAATAAGCGGCTCTCAGCAAGGAGATGTCTAGGAACTCCATCTCTGTTTGGATGTACCATTGCAGGATATTGTGTTACTTTAGGATCAAGTGTCATTCAGAGTATTTGATACCCAACTTTGAATGCAAGGTATGGAATATATTAGTAAACGCTGGCACCATCTGGTCTCTTTCCTATCGCAAATTTGTCCATCTAGTGTACTAGTCATCATGGTTTTCAACGGGGTAGAAATACTCCTTCATGGATTCGACAAAATCAACCCAAGTGGGTTATGTCCCATATGCCATTAACTCATCCTAGACTTAAGGAGTGCGAAGGTGATCTTCTCGTTGGTGGAGAGATTTTGAATAGAGTAATAACCCTCTAAAAGGTTTAACCATTGATCCAAAACATTTGCATCTATTTGTCCCTCAAATAAAGGTATGCCAAAGTTATTTTATACCTTGAAGGGTGTCACACCTTTGAAATGGTTGTTGGTTGATGGTATCTCTGCTGTCGTTGGTAGTTGTCGAAAGATTTGGGAAAAATTATCCATCATATCGTTCCTCTATGGCGCGAGGGATTCCTTGAGCAACAACTTAATAAGATCTCCCACTCTATCATTTCTCCTTTATTCTCCCGCCATGTGAGGATTCTTGGGCCTACATGAGTGGATGTCCCCAAGCTCAACTAGTTTGAGACCTAATTCTTGATACCCAAATCTTGTTGGGGACATGCATTGAGAAATAAAAAGAGCATATTTCTATTATACCACTAATCTAGATTATTTAGAGAATGAAATAAAGGCAACAATAAAATGGAAACACACACACAAATGTTTTGTAGATATAATAGTAGTACGATAAAACCCAAATTCTATTAATGAATGGAATGTCAAAACATTGTAAACTGCAAAGCAATACAAACTAGCACCGATGGTGGTAGTTTATCTTTGAAGAGATATGTGTTGGATACACTCATTTACATGAGTAGATTATAAATAGAATGAAAAGGGATTTTTATCATAAGCATAAATAGGAAAAAACCACAAACATTTAAAAACCTAACCCTGGGAGATGAAGCGCCAAAATAATTTGTGGGCCCCAAGGTGGCTAATTGATATGCCAACTTTTCGGGGGTGCACCGTTTGCATACCATCTTCATTTAGGGAGCATGATAACTTGTTGGAAAGAAATAACCGAGGATTACAACTTTTATTTAGGTCCAGGGAATGCCATGACAACCCCTTCCCCCCGATTGGTAAAAAAACATCATTTAGGGCCTCAAAATGTCCTTGGAATTTTGGGACTAAAAAATACAATAGAAAATTGCTAAGAAGATGGAGAATCATTGTAACTCCATGGAATAGGTGGTTGGCCACTAGTATCCACTTGGATAACTCCTTGAATTCTTTGTTGTGCCTCAACCCAAATAAACTTTACCTTGGCTCCTGTCACCTACCCAAATTTTGAGATTTTTTTATTTGATTGCAAAAACATTATATTAAATTATAATTACAAAGTTTTGTAATTATGACCAAATATTGGTCAAAGATGATTGTAATGACTGATTATTATTATTTAATAAATTAAAACAGGAGACAAACACCCAAGGGAACTGTTAAATGAGTGTTCACTGACCCACTAGGAGGAATGGAAGCTGTTAGAAGGCATGGGATAGATGTTAGCATTTGCACTCCACCACTAGCTGTTGGTTATGGGACAAATACCCCTAAATTTGTGGCATTGTCCCCCAGGTGGGTGGAAGAGAGCTGATGGCTCATTAATGACCAGGTTAACCACTAAAAGGCCTAGGCAGCCTAGATAAGGCAATTCGAATTGGGCAGGTAGCTACATTATTTTCTGCAGAAATAATTCCTCAAGTGTATCAGGTGATCACTGAGAGATTCGAATAGGGAGGCTAAGTGGAAGTGCATTGTGAGGCTGCTGAAATAACCAGATGTGCTGGTGTAGGTCTCTTTGACTGCTAAGTCTATATAACTCGATGAACTACTTTGCTGTTGCACGTGGATTGACCTAAAGCCTCTACAGATTCTTCTTCCTAGTGGTTCAGTGAACAGGCTCGAGGGTCCTACGACAAGTAATTTGGCTGTCTTTAGGAATAGGTTGGGTGGAAGAGGCTCCTTGGGTTGTTTGTTTTCCTACAGTCAATCAGGTTCTATTGTTCTTCCTTATTGTTTACAAATAAATAATTTTTCTGAACTTGTAAGTTTAGTATGTACAGTTAATGACATATAGAAGTAATTGTTTTCAATTTCTGACCTAGAGATGATTTTGTTAAAAGATGATTAAGTAATGAGAAGATAATTAAAAGAATATTTTCTGCATTTTTCCCCATGCGAACTTTCTGCATCATACTCCAGTACAGAAAAAGGAAGATTTAAGATAAATGATTCGATAGATAGGATGACAAATGAATGAATAGATTAATGTTTTTGTATATATCTAACTTTCCTCACCAGTTGTTTTCTATAATACAAACTGTATGTTTAGAATTAGAATTTATTCTCAACATATCATATTCAGGCATTATAGTATTTTCTATTATATAGAAAATAAGTCAACATTTTATTTCTGCAAACAAACCTAGGGTTTTTGCTTTAGAACATTAATCCATTAAAACTATCATGAATTATAATAACTGAAAAACAAACTCAGAAATGTTTTCTCATCATTCAGAGACATGCGCTACATCTCAAATTAATTTTACAGAATAAAAACAGTCTAGGTTTTTATTTTTATTTTGTCTAATTGTTTATAAGCAACACTTTCATCACAGTTTTTAAATGTTGTTAGTTTTGGACTTAATCAAAACATTTATCATTCAGAAATTCACAAGATTGATTTCGACACTTTTAGGGTTTGCATGCACCTGCGGGTTTGTTTTAGAAAACCTAGAGTTATCTTAGAACTAGTTATTGGCTGAACATTAAGAAATTTAAACATTAATTCTTTTTCATCGTATTTTCCAAAACCCAAAACATTACTACGTTTCAACTTTCGCAGGTACAATAGCTATCTATTCAAGTCAAACACAAACCAGAGTGTTATTATATTTATTAACTATAATAATCATGAATTGAAAACTTAGCATTGTTCTTCATCATCGAAACAAAAACATTATCATTCTGCAAACCGAAGTTGCGAAACAAAACTTTCAACTGTTTACAGTCTACACTAAAAATCGTTAACGTATAGGATTGCTAAATCAAATGCATCCTCAGTGTTCTACTATCACTTTCACGATAGCTATCAATTCGAACAATTCGAGTACAAACAAGAGTTTCTATTATTATTATTATAGACCAAACTATTTTACTTAGTAGGGTTCGAATGCCAGAAACCAAGTTTTATCATTATCATTCTAACTTTAACCTAGATTTTGCGAATTCAATGTTTAAGTTAGCCTCGGCTCTCGGCTGAAATCAACATTGGTATCTATAACCAAAACATCGACATAGAAGCAGTACAGGAAAACCATTCTTTTCTGCAAATCAATTTCTTATCACTTCAAATAAATTTGTAAACATTATAACCTAGACTTTTCATGTCCTCGTAGAAACGAGTTAGCTCTAGGCCATCATCTACATTATATTATCATAGTCAAATTATAGATAAAGTTTGAACCAAAACTTTAAAAGATCCCTAAAACACTTAGGGTTCGTCCCTTAGTACTCAAAATCTTAAACAAGTTACATTTCAACCAAAGAAATTTCAGTTAAATGCTGCAAAGCAGAGTAATCAAACGAGCCGAGGATCTCATCCTCTGGAATTTTGTCTTTGGATTCTCAAAACATTATCACCGGCCAAAACTTTGCCAGGAAACAAAACTAACTCTCGTAAAAAACCTAGCATCGACCACACCAGGCTAGGAGAACCTACGAGGGAGGGAACCTCCGAGGCTTACCAAGAAGTTGAGCAGTTCCATCCACTAAGCAACCAACGAGTAACCCTCCAACGAAGAAATACCTGCCACAACAAAATTTAGAGGTTAAATGAGAACAAAATCTCAGAGATAACTTTGGACACAACAGAATGCATTAAGATTTCAGTATTGAAACATTACCAGTATATTGTAACTCCAGGAGTAGATACGCCGGTGACATTAGGCGATAGCACCATCTTGTAAATGCAACGAAATAGAAGAAAAAACCCATTTCCGGATAGGAAAGAAAACCCTAAAACCACTTCTTAAAACATCATCGAGGATTTCCTGGTGGCTCGGCACAACAATTTATATGACACCAAGAACTAACAGGTTCTTCTCACAGGTGTTAGGTTCGAAACCAAGGAAAGAACCCTCCAGAAAGCACTCTCCCAAACCCTACATAGTAGCAAGATGTCGACCTCACTACCTCAACGCTAATAGGTGAAATGAAAGTCGAGAAACACTCCAACACTACTTATGACGAAGGATTGGGGTTTCCTATCAACGTCCAAGATCTGTTGAGATCGACGATGGAGGAGGTGCCAACCAAATATGTTGAGAATTGGGCAACCATTGCATTAAAATTTTCATCTATTATTTCATCCAATGTGATGCCAAATCGGTAGACCAAAAGGAAAAGCCTGTTACAGCTCAACGTTAAATTACAAGTTGTGAAATCCTTCACGTATTATTCAGCCATGAGAGCATCCACTAATATTTACACTCAATGCAGTAGTCAGGTGTCTTAAATGTCAAGGCCAGTCTTATTAACGATTCCAGCACATTCATACTCAAACATTCATTACCCATCGTATCACCTGCCAGTGTCGAGACTAGGGTTACAACGTCTAATTCATTGCATTTTCCAATACATTGGTAAATCGAATGTATGTTTTTGTGACATTCAAATGTATAAAGTCGACTTTTGTTTTTGTAATGTTTTCCATTATTTGTAAATCATAGCCTGCAACGTTAATATGGTTGTATAGTTTGATAAATGACTTCACAATTATGTAAATCGCATTCGTAATAGTTATCCAATGTTTAGTATTTAGTTTAGGGTTCAATAGTAGGCACATCATCGCAATGGTGTACATTGCCTTATCTATTACAAAACATAATAGAAATTATAAATGATTTTAATATATAGAATTACAAATTGAGAACTATAAATGCTACTATAGTTATAGTTATTATTTTCAAGCTAACCCACGTAAATTTAAATAGCTATTAACTCATATCTTTACTTTAAATAGTAACATATAAATTGAAACGTTCTTTTAGTAAAATGTACATACAATTACTACTCTTTGCTATTAGAGGAATGACGACAGGATCAAAATAATACTTATGCATTTAAATTTGACAAGAATTTGACGATTCACTAATAAGTCTAGGAAAATATTAATAAATACGACTTCTGCAACTTGTAATTATGGCCAATTTAACACATATAGAATTTAGACAAAGATCCATACCTGAAGCAAGGAAGTACCTAGAATTTTCACCAAACATTGACGACTAATTGAAAAACATAATTACTCTTAACACTTGAATTGTCATATTACTCTTACCTGCGATTCTATGCAAAAATAATAGGTTCAAATTCTTTAGCTAACATAGCTAAGTAAGCCTCAGGGTACCTCGTAGGACCCCTTTCATCATCATCCAAAAGCACACAGTTAGTATTATGTCTAGATGATTTTTTTCCTATCGCAAGAAAGTTTAATTACAACTAACACAAGCAAAACTAATGTTGTAATTGTTTTGAAAAAATATGATGTGTCGCTTTCGTTAAAATGTTATTAGTTAATAGATTTAGTAATTATTTTATTTTCCGTAATAGTAATTTCAGTATTAAATGTTGCTTTGTTTAATAATTATTAATTTTGCATTGGTAATTTAGACATTTAATGCTGCTTTAAAAATTTTAATTTTTTATGAAATTATCGGGATGTTACAGCTCCACCCTTGGTCACCCAACTTAGAGGCCAAGTGAGATCATAAAACCCCAACCTAAAACAATGGTAAAGGTTGTCAATACCCAACAAATTGCAGATCTTCGCTAGTGTTCTTGTGGATAACCAATTGTGGTTGGCCTAGATATTGGCTACATACACATGCACACCATTCTCATCTACAATGTATGTTATATATTTGCTCCTCTGTGTGTTAATTTATCACTCCTACAAGTTGGTCTATAATTTGTGTTGTTGCAAAGTTCATAGCGCTTGTTGGATGTGCTTTAGATGCTCTTCCCAACTTTTGTTAAAGAGGAGGATGTTATCAAGGTAGACAATGACAAAGTATTTTGTGAATCACCATATAATGTCATACATCAACCTTGCAAATGTTATTGGTACATTAATCAAGTTGAATGACATTATCAACCACTAGAAAATGACTTCCTTAGACTTAAATATTGTTTTTCACACATCTGCTTGCTAATTGGTACTTGTTGATAGCATGACTTAAGATCAATCTTATTGAAAAAATTGGCACCAATGAGTTGATCAAGCAAATAATTAGTTTAGGAGATAGGTTGTATGTTTTTTACTATGATTTTATTGAAGGCTCTCTAGTGCATACATAGTCATTATATCCCATCCTTCTTCTGAACTAGAACAATCAAGCTCTTGCAAGGTGAGAAATTGATTGAATGTGGCCCTTTTGATGTATTAGCGCATAAATATAACAATTAGTCTCATAATTCTCTAGAATGAAGCATTTGTATATAGGGTCTCTAGGCAAAGGGGTGGTGTTAAATCAATTGCATGCATTACCTAACAATGCAAAGATACCCTTTTAGTTGATGTAAAGGTGCCTATATGTTCTTCCACTAACTAATCTACTTATCATAGTAGCACAGAGGGATCCATTACAAAGGCCTTATGAAAAATCTCCTACTTTGGGAAATCATCTTCTTGTTGTTAGGTTAAACTTGACTCGATAAAAGAGTCAATGATGGGTTTACCGTTGGTGGTTTACGGGCCCATGGCTTTTGGGCATCCCATGGTATTTTCCCATGGTATTGCATGTGATGAAGCGTACTTAAGGGATTGAGTAACTCCATTGTAAAGTGCCTAAATTGGTTGATGTTGGCCTGTGAGTGGCCATTGATGCCTGGATTGGCCATGCTTTGGCTAGAGTGGTTAAGGGTAATAGATCTATTGTTGTTAGTTTTCTTAGTTTGGGTTTTCAAAGTAAAAATATTCTTCTTCACTGTGTGTTTGCTTATTTTGCACATTATTGGGCCTGGCCCAAGAAGTGTTAGGGGCCTGTTGGGCCTGGCCCAAGTGGGGCATTTGTGTGCAAATCAGTTTTGGGACTGCGAAGTTAGGCGCAGTTCAGTTGAATACTTTTTGTGCAAGTCAGTTTTGGGAGCTGCAAAGTGGAGCGCAACGCAGCGTCGATAGAGCTGCGAAGTACAACGTTGCAGAGAGGTAGCGCTACGAAGAGCCTGATCTACAGAGATCAAGCAAGGCAGAATGTTGGAAGGAAAATGGCACATATTCCGGTTAGACCATCGGTGATCTATTTTTGGTTAAGATGCTCCATGATTACTAAGTGGTGGGTAAGGAGTAAAGTGGAGGAAAGCGATCGGTCGCACAAGCAAAGGAACCACTACATGAACCGGCCGCATGAAGCCGTTAGAGAAGGAACGGTTGGGTGAAAGTGACCTATTGGAATGCGTGTGACAGGGGGGTTGATAGAGACGTGACCATGGGCAAAGGATGGCCACGATGGAGGAGTCACTATCAGATCCTAACAGTCTGGATAAGGGAAAACCGCGACAGTTTTGGGAAACCTTAGGGTTTTTTCCTATACATTGTAAAGACATGACCTACGGGCATGATCTATAAAAAAAGAACATTTTGTAAGGGAAAGGGTTAATCTTCTAAGTGTTAAGGATTGAATGATTGAATAGATCTCTGTAAGAGACATTTTTGTAAAGGCTCTGCAAGTTGTGTGCGCAGAGGCCTATTGAGAGAGAAGAGAGTCTGCAGCTGAGTGCGTAGACTGGACTGTTGTACCTCTCCCTAAAGACTAATATAACAACAGTTCCTTTGGATGTAGCTCCCATCCTGGGGGTGAACCACATTAAATATGGTGTTGTGTGACTATTTGTGTGTTTGAATCTGTATATTTGCTTATCATGAATGTTTGAGATCTTGCTTACCAGTCTATGCGTTTTACTTTTGTATGTATCTTCCATAAGGAATGAGATGGTAATAATATGTTAAGTAATGCATATATGGAGGAATGTTAGATTCTTAAGTATTTCTAAGTCTGAATGAATGCACAAGTCAGTTGGATAAACACTTAAGTGAGTAGAGTTCGCTCCGTGCGACTCCCTCGAAGCGCAGCACCAGAAGTGCGCAGTGTATTGTGTTTTGTCATATTACTGAAGTCATTAGATAAATAACCTAAGGCATCTGATAAGTGGATAAATCACTAAGTATAACTTGTTGAAACTGGTTAAGTCTGAAGAGGAAGCACAGTTATCCTTTGCGCTATCCTATTGTTGATTACTTTCCGAACTGCGCACTCCTTGGATGTGCGAGTTGTGCAAGTGTCTGAGCTCATAGAAGTAATAGTTGGGAAGAAGGTGATATTTGCGCAGTCCTCAGTCCGCAGCGCGAGCCCCACAGTGCGCTGTCTATCAGATATGTTAAGCACTCATCACGTGGTTGTGGAAACCTGATTCCGCAGCCCCCCCATTGCTTCGACTCGGGTGAGACCTTAGTTTGTTTGCAGATTGTTGCCGAAAGGGCCGATGAAAAGGGGTTTTGTTGGTTCCTTGAACCGCGGAGAACCTGAGTCTACATTGGAAATATCTAGAATAGTTTTATAAGCCAAAAAATGGTTTCATTTCCGCACTAAGAATCCGTGATGAGTTTCCGAGCTTGAGATGTGCGACGAAGGAAAGATTCCGTTGATTGTAGAAAATTGGCGTCCAGACAAGAAATAAATTTGGGCCTGGTGCGATAAGACAGAAATAGACTTCGCAAAGAAAGAAAATAGACATCCGCGTATTTTCGACATAGAGTGGTTGAACAAATACCCGTGGAAAGATATTCACGAGATTTTTTGGGCTTGTTTTGGAAACGAGCTCCATGAGTGGTTGTCGAGGCTCACTGAGCGAAAGAACTGTTTCCAGCCAGAAGTACCCATCGAGTGGACTCCAGAGCTTACAAAAAGGATCAAAGCAATAGATAGCCCACTTTCGTGAGCAGTCGACTTTTAGGTTGACAACATATTGGAAGGCGTCGTGACAGAGTTCATTGTAGACACGTTGAAATCCTACAGCGCAGCCGAATTAGAGTTCTTCAAAGGGTCCATAGGTAAGTATTTGAACAATCTCAATTTATACAGTAAAATGATTTTAGCTGAGAAAGGCGTTTTAAGAATGTAGTGAAATTTTTTTGAGTTTGTCATGGTAGATAGCATATATAGTGGCTCTGACGACAAAACCCATAGTTTGAGAAGTGGAAAGAGATACAAGTATACTACTGAGAAAAATACTAGACCGCATGGACTCTGCGTAGATATAGAAATACCATGTGAGCTTAATAATCAGACCACACCTTTTTCAGCTACTTGTCAGCCTATTACCCCTCAGAACCCGCCGGTTGTGAATACCGCGCCCCTTATTTCTCAGAAGCCGAAAGTTCAGAACCCTCCCGTTGCTCATATTCCTAATCCTCAGAGCATTAATGCTAGTAATATCTCAGGAGCAAGTGCTCAGACCATTCCAAATTCAACTATCCCGTCTCAGAATATTCCTTCCCACAACAATCCGAGCAGTACTATAGTTAATCCTACTTAGAACCCCGTGCCACCTAGAAGGAGGATGACTGGTGACATTAAGCTGCCGATATTTAAAGGAATGGGTCTAGAAGACCCTAAGAAACACTGGTTTCTATGTGAATGCGTGTGGAGTGTTAAGTAGGTTCAGGATGATGCTGTGAAGCAAGCGCAACTCGTCACCACGTTCAGAGACAGAGCTTTGAATTGGTTTATGAAATATTCTCAGGGACATCAGAGAACCCTAGTGGAAATTAAGGCTGCACTATTGAGTGAGTTCAAGAAGCCGAAGTTAGAATCGCAGTGCATAAAAGAATTGGAGGAAATTAAGCAAAAACCTAATGAGACCGTTTGGGAATTTGACCAGAAATTTAAGACATTGCTAGACCAAGTAACCTTTGTCATAGCACCACAACAACAAAGAATGGTTTATAGCTGCGCTGTTGCCCCACATCAGACCGCCGTTAATGCAACATAAGGTTGCTTCGCAGGCAGAAGCCTTGGAGACCACGATGAAGTTGGAGGCTTCACCGATTGGTGAGACTAGCACTGGAATGTCTCAGACCATACACAGTTAGCAACCTTGGCATTACAACTGCAGGATATGAAGAAGGGAAAACAAGAGAGACAAGAGATTTGGTGTACAAGATGCAAAGGAGAAGGGCACACCAGAGAACACTGCCCTTTATTTTCAGAATATCTTACCAGTGGAGCCCCGAATCCACTGAACCAGAACCAGGTGCCGTGGTGTGAAATCTATAGAACTAGAGGACACCGTCCTGAATACTGTTATCTGATACAGAAGTATGTCTGAACCCCTAAGAACCTATATTGCAACTTCTGTAAGTCAGTTGGACATGATGAATCCAATTGTCGCGCATATGAGCTCATGAATGAAAGAAATCGAGACATGGAGCGTTTGAGTGGTGGAGGAGTATAGAGAGTCTAGGAAGAAAATCAGCTGAAACAAGAGAATGCGCAGTACAATCAAGGTGCATATAGAGGCCGCGGAGGGTACTGCAGAAGAGGAAGAAATGTCGGCCCAGCACAAGGAAGAGGCTGAGGTCAGGTAATATGTTATAACTGTGGCCAACCAGGTCACGTTTCTAGAGATTGTACTAACCCATGCACTACTTGTAATTACTACAAATATTTTGATCATGTTATTGAAGACTACCCAGTGTTAGCGGCAGAGATGTAAAAATGAAAGCAAGATGCACCAAACCCGAACATTCAGTTGATCGCAGCAGAGAAAAGGGTTGCGGATCCAAGTATCAATGTGGTGACGCGAAGTGGCACTGCAATAGGAAGAGATAGAGGAGTATAAGCTTCAACTTCTGGCATGTTTGATACTAAGCAGACTCCTCTTGAAACAATCTGGATCAGAAAAGCTACTGGGAAGGCCCCTTCCTTCGATCTTGAGAAAAATAAAGAAGTATTTGAAGAAGCGAGGGACATTTTCAAAAAACCGCTACCTACTTCACCAAAAATCCCGTTGCGTAGTGAAGTACCGCAGACGCAAGATATGCCAACAACATATGACAAGACGTGCGCCGGAACAGAGTCAGGCACCTCTGTTGCGCAGTTCCTACGGAGCTGTATGAAACTATTAAAGAGCGCAGATGTTGTGGAAGAATTAGAAAAGTTATTGAACCACTCAGCGAGAAGGAAACTGCCGAGAGCGCAGTTCATCAGATTAAGAGCCGTAAGAGAACAGGCCGAGAAATGAGGCTCAGTTAACAGATAGGAGACTATGAGATGGATGAGATCATCCTTGATCTGGGCTCTGAAGTAAATGTCTTAACTAAGCAAACATGACAGCATATGGGAAGACCAAAGTTGTTATGGTCACCCATACAGTTGAGAATGGTCAACCAGGAGAAAGTCATACCTTTTGGAAGGTTAGCCAATGTTATTGTTGACATTGATGGAGTGCGAAGTCATGCAAACTTCGAGGTTATCAAGATTGTGGATGATATTCAACCCTATCCAGCACTGTTGGGTATTGACTGGGATATGGATAACCTCACCATTATAAATCTGAAAACAAAGAAGATGATATTTGAAGGACAAGACATAAGGGTCATCGCACCATTGTACCCTTCGCAAGGTGAAAGATACATTGAGTTGATTCAAGAAGAATCCAGAGCTCAAGACCTGGATCGCATCTACAAAATTACTATGAACGATGCTGACTACATTAATCCTACTATGGATGGAACACTCAGTTGGCGATGTGATAGCTCTTGCATCTCAGATTCCGATGCAGGATTGGAGAACTGGCAGAATAGAATGCATGAAGTATCTCCCAGAAGATGCGCGCAGATTATAAAGTCACTGCGCTGGATTGGAAAAGAGGTAAGCCCAATTTCCACCTATGATGGTTCATCTAATGTTTATTCCTTTATCAAAGAATACACTGTCTCACTTGCAGTTGAGCATCGCTTACTAGCACTAGACATGGCACTGTGTGAGACACCGACCAGATGGTGGGATGCGCATAAGGAAATATTAACAACATGGGATCAGTGCAGAGGCATGTTGTAGATCAGATTCATTGAGAAGGTTGTACTAACCTTTGAAAAATATAATGGACAGATGGATCCAAGAGATCATATTGAAATCTGTTCACAAGCATGGGAGGAGAGACCACAAACATAATGGATTCATCTGTTTGTGCATACATTGGAGGAGCAAACTCCAAAGAACTGGTACTTGGATGTGGAGTTGCGCAGCGGAACCAGAGATTGGGTGAGGTTAGCTACGAACTTCCAGACGACCTTCAATTTTGAAGACGAAAGTCCGAGTATAAATGAGGCTTTGTAGATCATCAAGGAGAGAATATTCAGAGATGAATTCCCAGATATAAATGAGGAATTGGAGCATCTCAAAGATAGAGTGTTTGGGGATATCAAAGTACCTGGGAATCTACAACTAGAATGGAAAAAATAGATAGAGCATGCCCTTGGATGTTACAATCTATCTGAAGAGTTTGAATATAAAGAAGAAAGCGATGAGGAGGATCCACGCAACATCAATATTCCTAAATCAGAGGGTGTGCACAAAGTAGAGGGACCTCCACTAGAAATTCCAGACATGAGTGGACTTGTGAAAATGAGAAAAGTGAACATTGGCACCAACAAAGAGCTGAAGTTCGTGTCTATCAGAGATTACTGGGACGAAGAGACGGTCGCAGAGATAAGGGATTTATGAATATCAAGATTTATTCTCGATAAAGTTTACAGAAATGAAAGGTATTTTGGGATACTTAGGGGTTATGAAGATACCTCTTAAGCCAGGCGCGAATCCTGTTAAGCAAAGGCCGTATAGACTGAATCCTCGATACAAAGAAAGAGTCAGGACAGAACTTGACAAGATGCTCGATGCAGGGATCATTGAGCTGGTTGAAGAATCTGGGTGGATAAGCCCTATGGTTATCCAGGACAAGAAGACGAAGGGTGAGATTAGGATCTGTGTGGATCTCAAAAAATTGAATGATGCTTCGATGCATGACCCATTTCCTACTCCTTTCACTGATGAGGTGCTAGATAATGTTGGAGGAAATTAGGCATATTCCTTTACTGGTGGATTTTCAGGATATCACCAGATAAGAATTGATCCAGCGGATAGGCATAAGACCACTTTTGCCACTGAATGGGGGTCGTTCCAGTATATAGTAATGCCCTTTGGTTTGAAGAATGCACCTCCCATTTTTTCTAGAGTTGTGGTCGCAACATTTAAAGATTTCATGCATAATTTTTTAGAATCATATTTTGATGATTGGACTGTCTTTGGGTTACTGAAGAACCACTGTGCAAACCTCAGAATGATGCTAGAAAAGTGCAGACAACATCAGATATCCTTAAATTTGAAGAAGTGTGTTTTCTGTGTACCCTATGGCATTTTGTTGGGATACATAGTATGCAGATAAGGCTTGATGGTTGATCCTGCAAAGATCGCAGTTATTGTGAACTTGCCAACATCGAATTCAGTGAAGCAGCTGCGCACCACATTGGGGCATACAGGTTACTACAGAAAGTTTATAAAGGGTTATGCACAGATAACCGCGCCAATGGAGAAACTGTTAAAGAAAGACGCGCAGTTCATCTGGAACGCAGAATGTGAGCAAGGCTTAGACACATTAAAAGCAAAAATGGTAACTGTGCCGATCCTAGTTTTTCCAGACTGGGAGAATCCATTTCATGTCCATGTTGATGCTTCATGTATAGCATTGGGTGTTGTACTAGCGCAACTAGGAGAGGAAGGTATTGACCACCCCATTTCATTTTCGAGCAGAAATCTCTCATCTATTGAAAAGAATTATACCATCACTGAGAGAGAGGGCCTAGCTATGGTCTACGCACTACAGAAATTCAGGCACTATCTGGTTGGTGCGCACTTCTCTATGTACACTGACCACTCTACTTTGAAATACTTGGTCAACAAGCCAATGTTGGGGGGGGGAAACTGCAGATGGTTGTTACTCTTTCAGGAGTACGATTTTGAAATAATAGTTAAGCTAGGCAGATTGAACTTAGGACTTGATCATCTTTCACGGATTTAGTTAGGCGAAGAACCTATGAACCTTGAAGACAACCTGCCTGATGCGCAGTTTTTTGCCATTCAAATTGCTGATGACTACTATAAATATATCATAGACTTTTTGACTACTGGGTTGGCACCCATAGAGTTTACTACGTAACATAAGAAGCAACTAGTAGTAAGAGCAGCAGACTTCACCATAATCACCGGACAACTATACAAATTGGGACCGGATGAAGTGTTGCATAGATGTGTGTTAGAGAACGAGAAGCCATTCATACTGGCTGAGGCACATTCAGGATCATCAAGAGGTCACTACGTAGGAAGAGCCACTGCGCAGAAGATATTGCGAGCAGGGCTATGGTGGCCTACTATTCGCAAAGATGTGAAAGAACATTGCCAGAGCTGCGATGTCTGTCAGAGGATAGGAAGACCATCGCGAAGGGATGAAATGCCACTGAACCCGTAGTTGACCCTTCAGGAATTTGAGAAATGGGCCATTGATTTTGTGGGACCGATCAACCCACCGGGGAAGAGAACTGGTGTGAGGTACATTATTACTGCAACTGATTAGCTCACCAGATGGGTAGAAGCGAAGCTAGTAAAGGACTATAGCGCAGTTACTGCCGCGCAGTTCATTTTTGAGAACATCCTTACTAGGTTTGGATGTTCGAATATTTTGATGAGTGATCAAGGCACTCATTTTTTGAATAGAACTATTGAGGCACTGACGAAATAATTCCACATTTACCACCAGAGAAGTACACCATATCATCCGCAAGCAAATGGAACTGTGGAAGCTTTCAATAAGGTAGTGGATAATGCGCTGACCAAGGTTTGCAATGTCAATCAGGATGATTGGGATCTACGCATTCCAGCTGTTTTGTGGGTGTATAGGACTACTTGCAAGAAATTGACTGGCCACACACCTTTTAGGTTGGACTATTGGCAGGAAGCAGTAATGCCTATGGAGTATATTGTTCCTAGCTTGAGAATAGCTGCATTTATAGGCATGGAAGATCAAGAGGCACTAGAAGAAAGGATTCTACACTTGGTTGGTTTGGAGGAAGATCGCTTCATCGTAGGCTTTCACCAACAAGTGAAGAAAGATAGAGAAAAAGCATGGCATGATCGACATATCAAGAGTAAGACCTTTCAGGTAGGTGATCTAGTCCTCCTGTACGATAGCAAATTTATGAAATTTACTGGAAAGTTTAAAATGCATTGGCTTGGCCCATGTTACTAACGGGGGTGTAGTCTAGTTAGCCACGTTAGCAGGAGATACATTACCAAGCTTAGTGAATGGAAGTAGACTAAGACCCTATCGGGATAGTCCTACTTCGTAGAACCCTTAATTATGATCAGAAAAGAGGAAATTTCTAAGTGTCAAGTACAGTTGAAATTGGCAACTAGAAATGAGGAAGAGTCTGTACGTGAAGTTGAGGAAGAAGATGTACTGCGCAACACTTGTCAAGAAGTGAAGCTGCGCGAATGAAAAAAAAAAGAAAAAAGAAAAAGAAAGAAAAAGAAAGAAAAAGAGAAAAAGAAAAGAAGAACCACGTAGTTTCGACGTTCAAAATGCAACTGCGAAGATGATATGGAACAACAAAGAGGCTAAGTTCAGAAGTAGGAAATCAGGCACCGCGAAGTAACTGCGATGGGATAGTGATGACCCGCAGTGCAGTTCGACGCAACACTCCAGAAAATTAGTCATTAGAATGTTGGTCGCAAATATAGCCGTTATACAGTACTTTTGCCGATGACCGCTTGGGAATTTAACACAGAAATAACCGTTCTGAACGAGTTAATGAAGGAAAGGAGCGAAATATTCATCATATTTGGCCAATGGCCATGACATTTATTGCTTATCTATCCGTTGAGGGGCGTGGCTGAGCCACGCTATACGTATAAATACCATTGTATTTGGACTCGCGGGTGTTACCAAGACTCTAGAATTTTCTTCTGAGCCATACTTTGAAATTGTTTACAGTGAGCGAGCAGTAATTTTATAATTCTGTCAAGTGCACTCAGTGAATGTCTGAAAGATCTTCCATTGAGAAAGAGTTCATAGTCCAGGAGACTGTGAAGGTGTTTAAATATGGGGGAATTGAAGGGTTGATGAAAACCCCCGCTAAGAGATCTGTTACAGAGCAAGGTCAGGGTTCCTGAAGATCAACAAGACACGCTGCAGCTATGTAAGATAAGGGAAAGAACCTTGCCGTCGAGAAGATGAATCCGAAGGTTGTGAGTTCCATAGTACCAGAAGTCCCGCCGAGCGACAAAGAAATACCATTAAAATTAACCCCGCAATATATCTTGCCGCGTGCAGAGAATGCACTGCTCATTAAGCTACTCAAGAATGCTAAGTATGAGATTCCGCTCCTGTGTATCTCGAAGCATGTAAAATTTAAAGGGAATTTGTTGTTCAGATTTAGAAGGACTCGGTTGAACTGAAGTTTTTGAAATTTCAGCCAGACCAGTATATGTGCTGGAAGAAGGACGTAAAAGGCAACTCTGTGCTAGTCGCGCAGAACTGGTTAACCGGAGTAGTCGAGTCGGGGTTGCTCAGTCTGTTGAGGCTCCCGCACTTCGACCGAACACCAGAATTGAATGCGGTCATGCATACTTTGATGTCGTGCACTCACCAAGGATATCTTTGGCTTGATCATAATGTATATCTAAACATTGACTTGATCCACCAGCTTACTGGGTTAAGTAAGAGAGGCGAGGACCCCAAGCAATTTTTCCAAGGAAAGAACAGGGATAAGGAGGTCACTGCGAAGATGAATAAAACACAACTTGTCGTCAAAGGTAAAAGAGGATTTGTGACAGATGACATAGATGATGAAGCTACGCAGTTTGTAACTCAACTGTTAGCAGGAAAATTTTTGAGAAAAGCAAGACCGTTAGAAGTACCCACAGGCGCAGTGCTTCTTTAGGCAAAGGGCGCGATAGGAGGAAGGTTTAACTGGTGTCAGTACCTGTTAAATGAGTTTCTAGAAGAGCTGAATGATAGAGTTGACACATGGAAGAAACTTCCACTATACCTGGCTGATAGTGCTGATCACATTTGTAGGGTGGAAGGACCCAAAGGAGTATGTTGGCCTGATTACTGAGAGCAATGATTGCAGAGGAGGCCGTTATGCAAACCTTTGGGCGAATACGGTTCAAGAAAGATAGTGCGCGTCAGCTGAAGTCTTCTATATATACTATGAGCAGCTGCATGAAGTCATTACCGTCAAGCCATAGATATCAAAAGAGGTAACGGCTAAGTATATTCGCACCATAAATTTTAAAGCTGATATGCATTCTGTCTTTATTTCAGCAAAGGCTCAGAAGAAGAACCCTGAATGGTTCCAAGGGAACTACCATATGACCGAAGAGGATATTGATGGTATCATGAAGGAATGGATACTAGAATTTAAAGTTGAAGGACCTATGGAGATTGAGAGTGACTCTGAAGAGAGTAATCCTATGCCTACACCTATTGTCGAAGAGCCGTGGTCAGGAAAGAGAAAGGAAGTTGGGAGTTCTTCGCAGGAGAAGCCCCAGAAAAAGAAGTAGAAGGCTACAAAGATCCCATTTGAAGTGAGGCTTCACGGTGATGATTTTGAGATTATAGCATCGATGGTCACTGTGCAGATGGAAGATCTGCTGGCCGATAAAGAGAAAAAGGATGAAGCAATTCAAGAAACCTTATAGAGAAACCTCACTACCCTGCAAGGCATAACTGAGAAATTTGAGCAAGTTCAACGAAACTTTCCCTTGCTGCTAGACTCATAGTCAGAAGGAAGGTCAGGGGACACTTTGTAAGAGAAGAAAACATCGCCTCTAGCCCTGGCCTTGCCACCAAAGTCGCACATTGTCAAGCTGGACCCACTGAGCATAAGGGTGTCGCGCGAGCAGTTAGCTTCAGGCGCGCAGGACATAGAACATGTGGACGTTGACATTGCGATGTTACCACTGGAGGGCCTGCACAATCTGCACTTGCAGGTTGTATAAGAGATTCATGATAGAGGTATGGTCGCTCTGACCCAGCACCATCAGTTGCAAGAGAATTTTCAGCAATTGCAGGAAACACACATGAAGAAAACAATGCAACTTCAAGATGAGCAGGACCGACGAAGGAGAATTGAGCATACTGTCGCTTCGCTAGTCGTGGAGATACTAGAATGCGATGAGCATCCAGAACTAGCAGATACAATCCTTAAGATCGGCTTGGTAGTCGATGATCTTAAGGCGGAGACGAAAGATATGGAAACTGAGTTTTAGGTGAAGATTGCGGCCTTGGAAGCCCAGAATCAGCCGAAGACACCACCAAACTAGGAAGGGCTAAGAGCAATAGAAGTGAATGCCGCAACAGAAAGTATAGCCAATGAAGTGGCTAAGTGCCAAAATTTGTTAGATGAGGTGATGAGAACATTTAATGCCCTGGAGGAGGATCCACAATTGCTGGAAATCCAAAGTGCTTTGAAGGATAGGCATGCAACATTAGAACTGCTAGACACAGAGGCCAAGGCCCTGCCACCTGTTGGCAGGCAGTTTGGATGAGTCAGCTTCGCAGCATCACGGATGCTGCACCAGGCCGAAGATACCGCTAAAGGAGGAAAACAACGCACAAATTGATAAGCTTAGGTAGTTTTGGGTCATTTGGACCGCATTATGTGGGTTTTTGGGTCATCTTTTTGTAGAGTTTGTTAAGAAGTAGTTAGGCGGTTTCCTAAGTGGACCGCAAATGTAAAGACGCAAGCCTATAAATAGATGTTGATTGTAAGTGTAAGGGGAAGAATCAATTAGACATTTTGATCATTGCATATCCAGCCTCATGCGGAGAATTGTTATTGTGGATGTTTTGGGTATTGATCTAAGTCTGTCTGAATCTGGGTATGCGACAGAAGGAATATCTTGTTGTATCTGTGTTTTTGTTGCGAATATGAATATGATATGACAAAGTTTTGAGCAGAATCAATGTGTCTTTCCTTGTGATGAATGCATTATGCGATATGAATCTGTGAATGATGCGATGTTTTCTTACTGCAATTAATGTTTTACTATTATACCTATTGTGAATTATTAGTTGTGTCAATGTTGAGATCTGTTGAATGATGTCGCAATTATGTTTAATACCTAAGTTGAATGGTTAAATATGTGATGCAATGATGTGATAAGCTGATTAGTTGATGCACAAAGTCCTCCTTCATTCGATGGAAACGTGGTTCCGTCAGCTCTCCCTTGAACATCTCGGGTGAGACTTCATTTGCTCCGTAGGTGTTGCTGGACAAGGTAAAACCTATCTCGGCCGATGCTCAGGGATATCGCGGTGGTCAACAGTGTGAGGAACCCCTATCGAATTGGTCTGTGTCAACAAATGGTTCCATTGCCGGGACCCTAGTGCGAAGTAGAGGAAGGACATGTTGTGGTATCCGACGAAACTAGAAATTCAGGATTGGTTCGATCAAAAGTTGCGAGAGTTCACTGAGAAAGAAAATCACAACCCTGGGTTGTCAAAGAATTGGCGGTTGGCGAAGTACATATGATGGTCCACATGAATATTTTTTTTCTGCGAATTCCCAATCATCTTGTATGAATGGTTAGCGAAATTGACCTTTCAGAAGTGAAACTTCCAGGGTGGTGAGCCAACGTATTGGACCCCAACACTGATCCAGGAGCTACAAGAGGTAGACAACAAGGCATCGCGAGCTATCAAAGTCTGGCTTGACAACATATTGGAAGGATATATCACTGAGTTTGTGGTGGATACAATGAATTCTTATAGTGAAGCTGAGAGAGAATTTTTCAGTGGACCACGAGGTAGGTTCCTATTGTCACTGCACCTGTCCATTAAGATTCTTATATGTGAAAAAGGCATACTGAAGATGCACCTTGATCAGTAGAACCCTGGTGGGAAGAGGCTGTGGATACCGCAACAGAAGGGGGGCGGTGAATGGAATGATACAGGGTAGATGGGTGCAAGTTACGATGAGACTGTGAAGGGAACTGAGGAAGAGAGTGGTATTACAAGGGGAGGAGCAAGGTTTCGACAAGAGAAGAGGCAGAGTACAGGAGAAGGTCTTGCTGCGATCAAAATGCAAAACTGCGAAGGAAGAACACATGGGACGAAGCGACCTCACAGTGACGATGAGGACGTCCAGGCTACACCCCAGATAGAGGCAGGACCAACCCCTAGCAGCAACGTACCCACGCCTCCGCTCACTATATCACAACCAGTAAGGAATATGATTTCAACACCACCGTGTTCATCGTGTCAACAACATTTACTTACTAGCGGATCAACGACTGTAGGAAGAAAGCCTAGGATGGAAGGCGAAGACGCGAAGTTACCGCTGTTCCATGGAAATGGAACATACAACCCAGAGTAGTACTGGTTTTTATGTGAAGCTGTATGGACCGTTAAGAAAATTACGGACGATGATGCCAAGAAAGGTCAATTGGTGACGACCCTTCGAGGTTGCGCACTGGACTGGTTTATGAAGTTTGTGCAAGTTCCTGCAGGTAGTCCAGAGAAAACATTGGATGAAGTTAGGAAAGGTTTGATTATAGAGTCCAGAAAACCAAAATCGGAAGCGTAGTATATTACAAAACTAAAGGAGATCAAGCAGTATCCGAATGAAACTATTTGGGTTTTCGAACAAAGATTCAAAACGTTGATGGCAAGAGTCAGCTTCGACATGAGCGATGTCCAACACAAAGAATGGTTCATCGCGGCATTGCTACCTCATATTCAACTGCCGTTGATGCAACAGAACATTACAACACCGGGTGAAGCTCTGGAGATTGCAATGTGGTTAGAAGCTTCGTCGATTGGTGAGAACACAGTTGGAATGTCCCAAATCGAGACATAATTGGCCAACCTGACAATTCAGTTGCAAGATCTTAAGAGTGGAAAAGAGCACCGCGAGGAGGTTTGGTGTACTCGATGCAGTGCAGAAGGACACACAAGGGATAACTGCCCAGATTTCCTCATTGATCTCAGGAGCACCAAACCCATTGAGTGGCGGAGGTATGCCATGTTTCCTCATCTGTTAGGTATATGGGCATCGACACGAGGAATGTCAATACATGCAGAAGATGGTCACTAAGCCAATGAATTTGTATTGCACATTCTGCAAGTCCGTGGGACATGATGATAAGGAATGCTGTGCATATGGCTTACTTCAGGAAAGAACGTACGACGCATTCTATGTGAAGGACGACCAACGTGTAGTACAACAACCGCAACCGCAACCACAGATGGCCCGACTGCCACCTCAAACGCAGATGCAGTTTGTACCACAACCGCAACAACAGTTTGTGCAACAGCCACAATACGTTCAACAACCACAGTACGTTCAACAACCACAGTACGTTTAGCAACCACAGTACGTTCAACAACCACAGTACGTTCAGCAGCCACAGTGTGTTCAACCAGGGGAGTGTGTTCAGCTGCAACTGAATCCCATGCAGCAATAGTTTAACCAACCACAGTATCCACAACAAGGGGGATTCCGCGGAGGATTCCGGGGAGGATGCGGTGGAGGTTTTGGTCGCAGAGGAGGACGAGGTCGCGGACCTATCCAATGTTATAATTGTGGGGTATTGGGGCATTATCAGAGGGATTTCCCACAGTTACAGACGCAATGTACATATTGTTTTGTTGCTGATCACACTATTGAAAAATATCCGTAGTTGATTGTGCGATGGCAGGCAGGAAATATACCGCAATTACAGATCAGCCACAGAACCAGAATCAATGTCCGCTAGGCAATGCAAACTAGAATGTGAACCAAATTGCGAACCCATCGCCAAACCAGAGTCAAGGACCCACTGTTGTGACAATTTCAACAGAGCCGATGAGGCAAGATGCTGCTATTGCTGTTATCACTCGTAGAGGTGCAACGATAGGAGAAGATGGTTCACATCCTCTGATCCGACTGGCTTGGAAGAAGAAAGCACAGTTTGATATTGATGCCGAGTGTGACACATTCTTTCAAGCATGTAATGCGATGGAAAAAGATCGCGATAAATAAATTGTTCATGACATGCCTCCGGTTTTTGACTCAACTTGGAAGCAGGACCGTCGCGTCAGTATGGTAGCTTGCAACACTTCTTGGAAAGTTGCTTATCGCTGGCAAGAGATCCTGATGCTCTTAATGAAATTGAGAATCTCTTGCATCGACCGACTCAAGGACGGAGGGAGTCCGCGGTGAATTCCTTACAAAGGAAGAAGACAGGCAAAGAAATGCGCATGAACATCCAGATTGGGGACTATGAGGTCGATTCAGTCATTCTGGATCTAGGATCAGATGTCAACATTTTGACAAAGCAGGCATGGTAGAAGATGGGGAGCCCACAGCTGAGCTGGTCTCCCGTGTAGCTGCGATTGGCTAATCAAGCCAAGGTAACACCGATTGGGTGCGTTTCATGCCTCATTGTGGATATTGAAGGAATGAAAACTTGTGATGATTTCAATGTTATTTAAGTTGTCGATGGTGGAAGTTCCTATCCCGCATTGCTGGGGATTGGATGGGCTAATGACAGTATGGCAGTAATCAATTTTAAGAAGCGGGTGATGACCTTTGAAAATCAGGACCTTCACGTCATCACTCCGTTGGATCCAAATAAAGGACGATGGTATGTTAAACCAGTGAAGGATAAAGTTGTACAAGGATGGGATCATGCGTACAACATTTCAGAAGATTACGTTCATCCAACTATCGAGGGAGAACTCGGTTGGTGCAAATCTAGCTCCGCGTCTTCTGACTCTGAGGATGCTTTAGAAAATTGGCATAATCGCATGCATGAAGTATCATTCAGAAAGTGCGGGTTGATCACATAGTCGCTGTGTCGCGTCGCGACTGAGACCGTTGAGTTGCCGGTATACGAAGTACTGTCGGGATTGTCTGAATTCCTAGTCGCATTTGAAGCTAAGGTGTCAGAACCGCATCGTTTGCTGGCATTGGAGGAGATGCTGAAGGCTGCTCTATCACGGTGGTGGGCAACCCATAAGAAGTTGATTACTGGATGGTCGCAGTGTTGAAGGTTGCTGACGGTTCGCTTTGGCGACACATAAATATACCACACCGGAAGGTACGATGGGAGGAATGACCCTGGCATTCATCTTATGGAATGTCAGATTCTGTGGGCCTCATGACCAAGGGATGAATGGGTCCATGCTTTCATCCATACTTTGGATGAAATGCCACGGTCATGGTATGCTTCAGCTGAATTGCGAGGGGAAATCACCACGTGGTTAGAGTTGACGGTTTGCTTTACTCATACCTTCAGCTTCGCGGATACCAGTCTAGATGTTCACAATGTTTTGTAGCTCATCTACGACGTCGTTCTGAAGGTAGTTCCCATGGCATATCTGTTGGTTGTGGAGCCAGATCTTCTAGTCTCATAGATGATATTGTATTAGCCGTGTTTGTACCCCAGTTCTATATGATGTGTAGGTGGACTGTACACTCGCCCCAGTGGGGGGGCATCGCCCCCCCACGGGGTTCCAGGGGGGCCCATCCCCCCTGGCTGGGGGGTCCGGGGGCAGCGCCCCTGAAGAAAATTTTTAGGGCTGTTTTCGCCAGCTGTTTTGCGGGCCCATGGTTTTGGGTATCCCGTGGTATTTTCCCATTGTATTTCCCTTATAAAAGAAAGACATTGTAATACGGCTAGGGTTGATGTATTAGGTTTTATGCATTGTAAAGATCTTTGAGATCTGGAGAGAGACTGAGAAACAGAGAAGAGGAAGTGCAGCGGTTGTGCTGCAGGTTGTATCCCTTCGACTTGCTGGATGGTAATAATAATAAGGACTGGCAAATTCAGTGTGGACGTAGCCCAAGTTGGGTGAACCACGATATATCTGTGTCTCTCTTGTAATGTGTATGTGTGATTATATTTGCATTTCTGTTTATTGTTATTGCTCTGCGATCCTGTTTTTCTAACAATATCCTGTGGATCCGCACACGTATTATAAAATGCAGTCGATGATGGAATGTTATAATATCACTGGAGGGCCAGAGGATGGGGATGACCCATGCAATGTCAATATTCTAGAATCAGAAGGAAGTCGCAACATTGTAGCAGCGGATGCACTGATAGATCCGACCAGTAAGCCGCTGAAGCTCAGGAAAGTCAAAATTTGAACAGAGGAGAACCTAAAGTTTGCAAATGTTGGGGACTACTGGGATGAAGAGATGATGGCGAAGGTTACAGACCTGTTGCATGAGTTCCAAGATTTGTTCCCTGCGAAGTTTTCCGAAATGAAGGGAATATTGGGAGATCTAGGGGAGATGAAGATTCCGTTGAAACCAAATGCAAAACCAATTAGGCAGCGACCATATCGATTGAATCCGCGACATAAGGAAAGGGTCAAAGTTGAACTTGACCGCATGTTGGATGCTGGCATCATTGAACCGGTCGAAGAATCGAAATGGATTAGTCCTATGGTGGTGCAAGATAAGAAGACAGGTGAGGTATGAATTTGTGTCGACCTGAGGAAGTTGAATGATGCGTGCATGCATGATCCTTTTTTGACACCATTCATTGATGAGGTGCTGGAAGGAGTGGGTAGTCAAGATATGTATTCATTTACGGATGGTTTCTCTGGCTATCATCAAATCAGGATTGCAAAAGAGGATCACCACAAGACATTTGTGACTGAATGGGGTTGTTTTTAGTACACCGTGATGCCGTTTGGGCTAAAGAACGTACCTGCGATATTCTCTCGGGTTGTTGTTGCTGCCTTCAGGGATTTTATTCAGAAGTTTCTGCAGGTTTATATGGATGACTGGACAGTTTATGGATTGGCCAATGATCACCTGGAAAACCTGCGACTGATGTTGGAGCGTCGTCGATAGCATCAGATATCGTTGAACTTGAAGAAGTGCATTTTTGTGCACCATTTGGGATATTGTTGGGTCACATTGTTTGCAATGAAGGATTGTTGGTTGACCCAACAAAGATTGCGCTCATTCTGAGCTTAACACCGCCTACAAATGTCAAGCAGTTGAGAGCGACGTTGGGGCACACAAGGTACTATCGCAAGTTCATCCTTCTTGAGCAATGACTCCTATGTAAAAGTTGCTCAAGAAGGATGCAACATTCGTTTAGAGTTCAGAATGTCAAGTCAGTTTCGAGACACTCCGAGCTAAGTTGATGAACGATAGCCGACCGAATCCCTACAGAACGGGCTCGAAACCACGAGATGCGTAAGGCATTGAAAAAAAATGCAGGATGCTAGGTGGCAGGATGGCGCACCAGCAGGAACAGGATGTGCATGTAGGAGCGATGGTATCACAATTCGGGAGCCATGCCGCGACAACTGTAGGGTCGCGGCCCCGTCAAATCAACAATAAATGCAGGAAGTTAAAGGTAGTTAATTAGCAGCGCATGATGAAATGTTCGACATTAATGGCGGATCTGGTTGTTGGATTGACAGGATCGACGACGGATTCGGGTAATTAAGGCATGATTTGGTCATAATGAGTGGTTTGATTTGGTAATGATGATTAAGGGAACGATCCGACACTATAAGAAGGAACTGAATGCGATCGGAAGGGACCATTGTGCAAAGTGTGAAGTGTAGTTCCGTGTTGCATTGCTGAGTCGAGCTATAGAGTCGAGTGCCGTGTTTGCTAGCAGTGAGTTGTGCACGTTGCTCAACCTCGGAGGGTGAGTAACTGATTGAGACAAAAGGGGCCTTGGTGTGGCATGCCGAGTGAACCAGTGGTCGAAGTCTCGAGTGGCATAGGGTCACCAACCGCCCCAGTGAGCATTGAAGAGGAAGTTGCCAATATGCCGGTTGGATCGTCGTACATCCTAAAGAAGCAAGGGGGGGGGGCAACAATCTGACTCCCCGCAGAGCAAATGACAACTCAGATCATCTACGACCGCTCTGGAGGAGGTGGAAGTGGAGGTGGGCTAGTCGAGCCATGGAATTGAAGATTCGACCGCTTGGGCAGGGATATCTACTGCAGATATCCATGGGTATGCCTGTCGACCTGGTGTGCAGACCTGGAAGCCTACTAAGAACCAACGGTACTAAGTGAAGATGCTAGCGATACCATCCGAAATGGCATGGTCTACAGATATTGTGCCGACACTGATGCACATGCGGTATGAAGACCACAACATGTTGGCATACAAGGAAATTACCATCGATCCCTATGTGCCGAGGACGTGTTGGCACCCCAACAACTCCCCTTGATTTTGGCAAAATAAAGGGGCCCCCTCATGTAAATTTTTGTAAATATTAGCTTTTGGTTTTCTTTCTTTGGTTGATTTGGTAAAGGATTTCATGCTCTTCTTTCTTGATTCTACACTTTTGCATACTGGTTCTTTGGCTTAGTTTTAATGGTTTTAAAGATTTGGTGATGTTTGAGCTTTTCGACTTCGCATGGCTGGATAATACTTGCTTGCCCTCGATTCTCATTTTGGATGACTCTTTAACTTAAGTGCATATAAGAAGATTTTGTAGCATGCAATATTTTTCTACCTATTTTATTAACTTGGTCTAAATTATTTTATTGTTTATCATTAATGATTATTTATCTTTATATCTTTTATTAATGATATATAATATCAACTTAACTAAACTTTCTAATATTGAGTAAAAGTGTCCTTTCATGATTTTATTTTCATTTTTGAACTCTTAACTCATATCAAGTCTTGAAAATATAAAATAAATCATGGTTTAATTAAAACTTCAATACATGTTTTTGAGTCCCACTATTCTAATCTTAAGCACATAACTTAGTTGGGCCAAAACTACATAATATATAAAAGGGAAATGAGAATTTTGGAATCACAAACAAACATTTACATGACACCGGGTAAAAGTGATTCTCATAGGTTCTTTTTCATCATTGAAGTTTTATTTTATTAAACAATATTTCCATGCCTTTCTTTATATATCCTTTTGTCAAAAATATTGTTTTATAATCATTTTATGCTACAAGTGTTGAAAGGTTAAAATGGCATGAAGTTATGTTGATCAAGTATAAGGTCATGAAGATATTTTAATAATATATAAGGATTAACGTTTCAAGGAGAGTTTAATTCCCATTCGATTCTTCACCGAGGTTTGTTATTTTGATTAATAAGTCATCGCTTTCTCTCCACATTGTCACCATTGGCCGAAGGGATAGACATGATGTCGAAATACCGTCAATTTATTATTATGTTATCACCATCAAAGATCAAGAAGGGTGCCACGTTTTTACTGTATCAAAAGTTCTGCAAATATCATATCTGCTTTGATCGTTTGGTAGCAGCAAACAAACAGAAGGAATCACACAAACGAAGCATATATTAGAATTGTCCTTTTATTTCACTTTGTATTAAATTGATGCACCCTTTATTTTCTATATAAAATTTTAGCAAGGGTTTGCACAATACGTGCATGCTTCATTTATCACTTTGATTTTTTGTCACATTTGTTTTTATGGCTAATCTCCACTCTTTTTGATATTATAATATTCTTATAAAGTTAGCCATTTGACTTCATGCATATTGCATTTCAATGTGATTCACTTTTGGCTATAAATCTTTTCTATTTTTTTAGATGATCGTACTCTTTCATTCTCATGAAAACTCAAAGCTGGGCATCCAAAGGAGGAGGGATTTCTCATTTATAAAATATCTTTTGACAGGTTATATCATATACGTTATTGCATGAAGGAAACGGAGAAAGATCTCAACCCAAGAGGAAGGCGAAAGAACCAAATTTGAGATGGCTCATATGATTATTTAATTATCATTATTTCACCACGTTATGATATTTTGGTTTGACTTAAGGCTTAAAGTTATCAATTCAATAGAAAAAGAGCACCGAATTGACAACGTGTAAAACATAAATGGTCATTAAATTTGTTTTCATTCCACATTGATAGCCAGGTGTAGATCTTATTTCCACTTGTCCTTAGCAAACGGAGGCTACTTAGAACCACCGAAGTTACAATTAAGAGGATCGCAGTTCTGTTCTGATGGATAACTATAATGCGTAGTGCAGGCCAACAGTTGCGCAGATTAGGGCGATGAAGTTGCAGGGATACACGAACAGTTGCAATTGAGAACCGAAAACATTTAGTGGATTTACGAAGTAAAAAAGGGAAGATTCTTGTCCTTTTATCCTTCTGATGCAGCACACACTATATCTTTCTCTAGGTTATTTGATATATCTTTGATGTGTAGATTTGACCAGAGTTAGGATATGATTAATTTATTTTATTATCTTCGCAGGGATTTCCTTTTGTGAGGATAAAATGCTCACAATCTTTATAATCAAACATTGGATGCAACGTCAATAATGCAGAGGTTAAACATACCAGTCTATGAAGAAAATGACCACGGTCATTCTAAATTTATACCACGTGATCTGAGTTGGATTGAAGAGATTAGTTAAGCTGATAAAGTCCATAGATCGTCGATTCACTTGATTGCTTCTTCAAAGGATCGTTTGACTCATCATCAAATCTAGAAAGTCGCTACTGCATTTTCATATAATCATAAGAGCTACAGAAATTGGATATTTTACAAATTTGACAGTAGCAAGAACGGGTGGTCAATCAGTTAAATTAAAAAGGAAAATTCTTTGATCTCTTTACCTTCCCGATTAATTCCTTCATTTATCTTTTTCGAAACTGTCTTTTTATGTTATTTTACATTTTAATGTGCAGGTTTCAAATGATTCAAACGAGGGAATACATGGGAGATAGTTTATATGAGCAGCTAGCTTGTCTAGCTAGTTCTTAAAAGCGATAATGAGCAGTTCAACGATTTTAGAACAGAAGTTAAAACGTCATCACCATATTGCTGTGAATAAGGAGGAAAGTACGTAGATCTAGTTGCAGGAATCATTGAAGAATTTATTAATGCTTCAGAGGTCTGAGGATCTAGAGGGTACCAAATTTCCTGTATAAACAGATCAACTGCGTGAGGGGGCGAGGAACGTCCCAGGGAACTGGACGAACTTATTTTTTCATTTTTCTGTATGTTTTTCTGCTAGAGGGGGAAGCTCTGTAAAGAACGATGGGAACTGTTTCCCAAAGGTTCTACTGTTTTCTATTTGCGTTCGATTTCTAAGACATTTGAGAGAGACACATAATACAGTATCATACATCTTTCTGTTGATTGTGATGTTCTTCGAACTTCTTCTGAGAATTGTTGAATATTGCAGAATACTGAAGACCTAGCTAAGTCTTTAGAATATCTATGGTGTGTTTTTGATCACTCTCTTTTGTTATCTTTACTTTCATATATATATATATATCTTGCTATTATATGTGAAATACCTTTGAGGAATTTCGAATGGTTATGCTTATCTGAAATATAAATGGTTTATTTTCATATATTTGATATTAACGAACTGTTTCATGATTTCAATTGTTCATAAATAAATTTTGATAATTTACTAATTTGCAGGTTGACCTTGTTTCATTTACAAATTAGTACATGATTATATATTTATATGTTTCAGAATAGTGTATCTAGTTAATCTTATTGATATTGGGTTTGAAGTTCTGTTACAATTACTTTACAATACATTGTTATCTTATTGTTAGATAATTGAGATTTACCTATGCAATTGGAGACTTTTCTACCAATTCAGAAGTGTTAATCATTTTCATGTTTTAAACCTTATGTCAATTCAATAATTCATGCTCTTCGCGGAGATAGGTAGCAAGCATTTAAGTTATCTTAGAACAGAATTAGGAGTTGCTAATTTTCTGCATTTATCTTTAGAAAGTCTTTAGCATTAGTTAATCATTAGAGTAAATTTCTCTCTTTTATTAATAGATTGATTCAAACAAACTTGGTACACACCTACCTTAGAGAGACTCTCTATTATGAGAGCACATCATACAGGCAGTAGGGCTTTGATCCTGTGAAGGACAGTTACTTTAAACACATACAAGATTGCATTAAGTCGAGTGTGTGGGCTGTCTTTCCATAAGTTGGCCTATGATAGTTTTCCCGGCCAATAGGACGCAACTTGGCGGCAAACCGATTCCGCACGCTTGGGCGCGTGGGTTGGACAAAGCGGGATTGCTCATACTCATAAACATGCCACACTTTGGGCGATTTCCAGAGGTCAATGCGTGTGTGAAGCAGTTGCTGGCCTGCTTCCATAGAGGAACATTATGGTTGGACAGACTGGTCACTGTCACAGTTGACCTAATTTCCGAGATCATGGGATTGCCGAAGGATGGACCGGACCCGTCATAATATTTCAGAGGGAAGGAGAATGATAAAAAGCTGGCAGCGGAGTTGGTATAGCGCTACGGGTTGGAACGCGACGGCTGTCCCTACCGCACTGACAATATTAATGATACGATAGTCTGCACCGGGGTGAGGATTCTGTGTTGCAAAGTCGTACGGAAAAATCGACCCAACCAGTGCAAATTGGGGGTTGTGGCATGTGCGGAAGGCGTACAGATGAATTGGTCACTCTTCTTGTTGAACCAGTTAGCAGAGGATGCAGCAGCTATCCAAGATGGGAAGGGAGCATTCGCATACAGTTGGCTCTTGATTTTGATCACGCTTGTAGCATGGAAGGAGCCTGACACTTACCAAGGAATGGAAGTTGATGCTGCGAAAGACTGTACGGGTGCGCGCTATCAGAATTTGTGGTGGGTACAAGAACCCAAGTGCCTTAAGGACCGTGCCACGCAGTTTTGGGTCTATTGGGAGACACTACAGGAAACGATGATAAGAGTCCCTCGCTTATCTGAAGCAGCGATGACAAAATATAAATAGGTTGCTCAGTTTGCGATTGGACCTCATGCGATTCATGTGCAAGCACGTCGCGACCCAACAAAGCAATGGCTGCTGACACAGTACAAACTATCTGACGAGGAGATGGAAGTCATCATCGATGATTGGCCTGTCGAATGGCGGGAACCAGTTGGTATGACGGAAATCTCGATGGGACCACCAGCGGCGGGCCCAGTTGATCCACCACCTGCGTAGGACCAGCAGAGTCACCATGACTCTGATCAGGAATCAACGCAGACGCCCACGGATGATGAGATAGACTACGTGCTTGAGGAGGGAAGAATGAAGACACGCTATGAGCAAGGTATGCCTAGTGGTACTACCCCAGTAGTGGACGCGCAGTTGGATTGGCTTATTGCAGCCTTAACATATGCAACGAGCGCGACCGCTAATGCAATGAAGGCACAAGAGACATAAGGCTTCAATGAGGTAAAAGAACGCCTTGATTCATTAGTTAATATTGTTTCGAAGAAGGCACTGGAGGCAGCACCTATTGGCGCAATCGGCACCACGCCGCGGGTTCAAAATGTGCCGATTCCCCCAACTACGATTGCGACTGATAATGAGACGTTCCAGGCTTCGCTGCAACACTTAGAAGGGTTGTCCATCGACATCAACGTGTTTCCCCCACAAATGTTGGTGCAGCTACAGACAGTCTCCAGCTAGGAAATGGCAGGTAGGGAACACGAAGTCAGCAGACAATTGTTGCGCTTGCAGGAGCATGAGGCAGCGGTTCGAAAAGAGGTAGAGGAATTAACGGTGAAGGTGGTAGCCGCACGAGAGGTGGTAGACGAATTGGAGAACAAGCTCGAGCAGCTAATGGCCGAGAAGGATTGTGCAGTTATGGAATTGAAGCAGGAGCAGGACCGCTTGATAGTAGAGAGAGCCACCATTTGGGACAACAGAGTGCGGTTGGAAGAGGAAGTCTCTGAAGCCTGTCAACAGGTTTTCAAGCCTATCGCGCAGTTGGACTCGGTCGCACAAGCATAGCGAATTGAGGCTGTCATCGCCCAGTTGCAGCACGATAATTCTGAGTTAACAACACTGCTACATCCCGGGACTCTGCAGGAGCAGGTAGCTGAAAGGAAACGCACCATAGAGGAGTTGTCGACCCAGCTAGGAGAGATGGAGCAAGCGGCAACGAAAATCACTACAGAGACTGCGCAGTTTTGGGCAGCATCGTCTAGGACGAGCAATTAGAACAGCTGACCAAGTTGCAGCAGGAGGTGGAAGGGCAGCTGGAAACACTGAATATATTGATGAGAACGTTGCCGCTAATGGTTCAGGTCACCAATCCATGGAGCTAAAAGAGTTGCAGCAATGTGTCACAAGGCCAAAGAGTGTTAGAAGAAGCACAACACACAGCTGGACGAGTTCCAAGAGGTTGGCGCACAGTTTTCACTCAAGGCAAGTTCCGCACTACAGGCTATGTAGGAAGGTTAGCGGAGAATTGCTGATAAGATGAGTGAGCATCCATTCATGTAGGTCGTGGAAGAGAGTCAGCAGACGGCAACAATAGTTTAGGAGCAAGTGCGGGAGATCGACCAGCAGTACACAGACTTCCGGTTGAAGATCAACGAATATGCCATGTCTAGCTGACGTGGCTTGAGGGAGAGCTACAAGATTGTGTTGGGGGCCTGTTGGCAGGCGGTTTGGATGAGTCAGCTTCACAGCATCGTGGATGCTGTGCCAGGCCGAGGATACTGCAAAAGGAGGAAAACAACGCACAAATCGATAAGTTTAGGTAGTTTGGGTCATTTGGACTGCCATATGTGGGTTTTTGGGTCATCTTTTTGTAGAGTTTGTTAAGAAGTAGTTAGGCGGTTGCCTAAGTGGACCGCAAATGTAAAGGAGCAAGCCTATAAATAGATGTTGATTGTAAGTGTAAGGGGAAGAATCAATTAGACATTTTGATCATTGCATATCCAGTCTCATGCGGAGAATTGTTATTGTGGATGTTTTGGGTGTTGATCTAAGTCTGTCTGAATCTGGGTATGCGACAGAAGGACTATCTTATTGTATCTGTGTTTGTGTTGCGAAGATGAATATGATATGACATAGTTTTGATCAGAATCAATGTGTCTTTCCTTGTGATGAATGCCTTATGCGATATGAATCTGTGAATGATGCGATGTTTTCTTGCTGCAATTAATGTTTTACTATTATACCTATTGCGCATTATTAGTTTTGTCAATGCTGAGATCTGTTGAATGATGCTGCAATTATGTTTAATACCTAAGTTGAATGGTTAAATATGTGATGCAATGTTGCGATAAGATGATTAGTTGATGCACAAAGTCCTCCTTCATTCGGCGGAAACGTGGTCCTGTCTGCTCTCCCTTGAACATCTTGGGTGAGACTTCATCTGCTCCGTAGGTGTTGGTGGACATGGTAAAACCTTTATGGGCTAGTGCTCAGGGAGATCGCGGTGGTCGACAATGTGAGGAACCCCTGTCGACTGGGTTTGTGTCAACACTACCAAGAGACCATATTCATAGATATCCAGAAGTTAGAGAATTGAAGAAAGAACTGCAAGTATTGCGAGACAGGGAGACTGATTAGAGAATTGAAGAAAGAACTGCAAGTATTGAGAGACAGGGAGACTGAAGCTGGAGACAAGTTGTAGCTCCTGCAAGAGGAAGCCCATGAAGTCACAAAAAAGATTGAGGAAAAGCTGAAGGAGCTCCGTGAAGGTCAAGAATCAGTGCAAGAGTAGGTTGACGATGATATAACCCCTGATGTGTTGGAGACAATCAAGTAGATTGAGCAGGACACTAAGGAAGCGATTGCAAAATTGAGTGCAACCTATCAAGAGTTCGCTGCGAATTTATCTGCGCAGGAGCACGAGAAGCTCGGAGAAGTAGAAGTAGAAAGTGGCTCAGGGATGAGCCACATGTAAGTGTTAGGGGCTTGTTGGGCCTGGCCCAAGTGGGGCATTTGTGTGCAAATTAGTTTTGGAATTGTGAAGTTAGGCGCAGTTCAGTTGAAGGCTTTTTGTGCAAGTCCGTTTTGGGAGCTGCGAAGTGGAGCGCAGCGCAGCGTCGGTGGAGCTGCGAAGTGGAGTGCAGCGCAGCGTTGGCAGAGATGGGAAGTACAATGTTGTAGAGAGGTAGCGCTGCGAAGAGACTGATCTACAGAGATCCGACAAGGCAAAACGTTGGAAGGAAACGACACATATTTCGGTTAGACCATCGGTGGTCTATTTTTGGTTAAGATGCTCCATGATTACCAAGTGGTGGGTAAGGAGTAAAGCGGAGGAAAGCGATCGGTCGCACAAGCAAAGGAACCACTACATGAACCGGCCGCATGAAGCTGTTAGAGAAGGAACAACTGGGTGAAAGTGACCTGTTGGTGTGCACGCGACAGGGGGGCTGATAGAAAAATGACCATGTGCAGAGGATGGCCACGACAGAGGAGTCACTATTAGAGCTTAACGGTCCGGTTAAGGGAAAACCGCGACAGTTTTGGGAAACCTTAGGGTTTTTGCTTGTACATTGTAAAGACATGACCTATGGGCATGATCTATAAAAAATGCACATTTTGTAAGGGAAAGGGTTAATCTTCTAAGTGTTAAGGATTGAATGCTTGAATAGATCTCTGTAAGAGACAATTTTGTAAAGGCTCTACAAGTTGTGTGCGCAGAGGCCTATTGAGAGAGAAGAGAGTCTGCAGCTGAGTGCGTAGACTGGACTGTTGTACCCCTCCCTAAAGACTAATATAACAACAGTTCTTGTGGATGTAGCTCCCATCCTGGGGGTTGTTGTAGATATTTCTCCCTACGGATAGGTAGAAACTTTCTTAGGTTAAAGTAGACTTAACTGACTCTAAACTAAGACAAAAAGATAACAAATGCTACCTTGAATTCCTAGATTCAAACAAATATTTCAATACCATAATGTTGGAAGAAATGGAAGAGATCTGACTGACCTTTGATTTAACCGCTCATACTAATTGTTGCTCCAATCTCCAAGTCCTCGCGAATGAACATGTTAGAATGAACCAAGGTACAAGCATATACAATCTTCTAGCAATCTTGAAACATATGTTAGAATCTAAATCTATAGCAGAAACCAATCATATGATTGAAACAAGATCAACATACATGATTTGGGAAACAAGACAAGTTATGTTTTATTACAAACTTGAAGTCACTTACAATGGTTGCTTGATGCCCAAGCCAACTCCCAACTCCAAGTGCTTCCTCCTCTAGCTATGTCCACAAAGATTCAAGATCATAGGTTTGATGTCTCCAAGAGTCCTCCCCCTTTGCTCATGGAAGGTCTCTCTCTTATAGTGTGTAGGAGGATTAACCAACAAGAGAGAAGAATGGATATTGGGAGTGTTTAGTGGATCAGACCCACTAATCTAAGAAGGTGAGTTAGGATCGAATCAGAGATGCCAATCCTAAAAAATCTTTCGAAGATCAAGATCCCACAAGCCATGGAAAAAGGGATAAAAAAGCACTACTGCGCCCCTAAAGGTGAGCATAACGCGGTAGTACCGCGCAGAAGGGAAAGAGCATGGCGCTATGGTGGAGACTACAGCGCAGCAGAAGGAGAGCATAACGCGGTAGTGTTGGTAGATGAGGTCTCAGTTGGGTTGTTTCCTGACATGACAAGTTTGTCTTTATAGGTCATTCATCATTTTTCTCTTCTGGGTGTTTTAAGCAGTAGGGGAAATGTCGTCGACTGTTTTTATTGTGAAGATGCAACATTGTGAAATATGGAGGTATAACAGATGCCCCCTAAAGTGTGAGGTCAGAAGAGACTAATGGCCGAAAGACTTTACAAATATTGTGCGGAGATAGCATCGAAGGGAGCAACGAGGAGCTGAAACAAAAACAAAATGTCAAATATATACCACCGAGGCAGGCATCCCCATGCTCGGAAACAATTGACTCAAAGCATGGCTATCGACCAATACATTGCAGATCCATGAGTACTGAGATGATATAGACTGTAGACAAATCATGGCTACTATAAACAAGCGTAGATCCATGAGACAGAAATGACACAGCCACGACCAATACAAAAGTGGATCTATGTGACAATACAGAGGACATCTCCATCGCAACCTGGACACAATAAAAGTACAAAGGTGCGTCCAGGGTCTTGTACTCAATCGCAAATGATATGAATCTAGCCATGTGATTACAAGGTGTTGAAGTCGAACATGGTAGAAACCATTTGATTACCGGTCAATGATGTGAACCGTTAACAAATGCGAGGGAAATCACCAATGATGACGATGATCCCCAAGGTATCTATAGTACATCTCAACGAAATGCGAATGAATGAGTTGATGTCGAGCATCCGAGAGATTGTTCGATCAGAGGTCAAATATGTAAACCTACTGTCGAACATGAGGAAATGTGCCATTGAGGCATACAGGTACTAAGGTACTAGTGGTTGATTCCTAAGTCCAATTCCCGGATAGTGATTTGGCGTCGACGGGAATAGACTTGTCGAAGGTGGTCCATAATGATTCCCACATCATCGACACGAAATCAGAACGAAGGATAGTATAGGACGATGAAACAATAGAACATGTATTGACACAACGGAGGTCTGACACAATGAATGACTCTGAACAATGCAACCCTTTGAACATATAACGGCATGAAGCAGGACCTGGCAGCATGGATTATTGATAGTAGAGGATAGACACCGAACGAGTAGGCTTGTGGCCAGAGAGATGACTCGGGATGATGACCATAACCACACTCAGCAAGAATAGATACCCAAAAATAGACAAGGGACAAACGCATGCCATGTTCAAAGGTGACGACTGACAAGCTGCCAACAAAACTCGACTTGTTTCCCATTTTCCCCCGACATGATGGATGAGTACCTCTTTGTTGTTTTACGAGCTTGAAGAGGAGAACAGATGTTCGGTATAGCTGATCTCATAGATGAGTCCAATCTCACATGTTTTATGAAACTGAGAAAGGAGGGGTTCGTCCCAAGATGGGTCCTTCGATGCCAAATTTTAACGAGTCCAAGGAAAGAAAACTCGGTAGTTTTTCACATTTAGAGAGCCTAAAAAACTTAAAGAAGGCTCCAAAGTGTACTTTTTCATAAATTTAGTCCCTCGATCCTAAAAAAGTGTAAAACAATTCCCGAGAGAACTCTCCTAGTAAAAAATTGGCTGAGGTATACCTTTCTCGTAAATAGTCTAGACGGGCCGAAAAGGGGTAACCTATCACCGAATAGACGACCTTTCAAATACTTTTACAAGTGTGAAAGAGACAAGATCACTTGGCAATCTTTTCGAAATGAGGGAGTCTTGAAAATGGCTTAAAAAGAACTCCAATGGTCTTTTTCGTAAATTTTAATTATTCTGGTCCGAAAGAAAAATAAAATACAACCAAAATAATACTTTCCTCATCGTTTAACGAGCACGAGTAAAGTTGACTAAGCTTGACACCGTTTCTTGAGTTTGACAAGCACGACACGGGCATGAAAAGCGCTTGGAATCTTTTTCAAGTTTTAATCCAGAGCACGAAAAAGATAAAGTAGGCTCAAAATGAAGGTCAAATAAGTAAGTAAACGCCAGTGTGAACATCTTTAAAGGAGATCCTGTGAAAAAAGGCTCATGGAACCAGATATTAGCAATGTGAAATGAGTTTTAATTTAACCAGATAAAATAATGAGTAAAAAATAAGTGAAAAAGTTATATAAGGAATAGGTAAATATGGAAAGTTACCATTTCACTTGTGCATTTGCCCAAAGAGGAAATTTTACCCATTGAAGAGAAAAAACTTCAAGAGTTCATATATGGAGATCCGGAGCACTGTTTCAACAGCCGTCTGTGCTAGGTAAGAGCTTTCAAGCCCCTCTTCCATTTCATAGATAAATAACTTGATTTTAGTAAGTAAAAATTAATTTTTGGGCAGGCCCTAATGGAAAATTTTTTCCCTTCACAGTACCGCGTGCTCGCCCTATCAGGAAGCGCGGTACTGCATGACACTACCGCTCTGTAGCGCTAAGCAGGGATGTGGTACTGTGGGGTACCGCGCAGTAGTTTCTCTCCCAGGCGCGGTAGTGGCGATTTCTAGGGAATAAAAAATGATTTTTTCCCAATTTCTAACCGAGATCAAGTTATCAAATGATTAATGAATGTTTCTTATGACCTTTTGCAGGTGTTTGCAGCTTGTTTGGAGCAAAATGGTCAGTTAGAAAGAAAGAGAGCATGAGGCAGATGATTTGTTGGCCAAAAATGACCAAAGGACTGTAACTGCATTGCGGGAATGTGGGTTGTTGAAATTCTTCAAAACCAAAGGTATCTGCAAGCAAGCAAAACTTCTCACCCACATTATACAAATGTGGGACCCCGACATTCAAGCTTTCCGAGTTGGAGAACACACGCTCGAGATTGAACTCGAGGATATTTGTTTCCTCATGGGTCTCTCAAAGAGAGGGGCCCGGGTGAGCTTTACAGGGTTCACAAACTTGGAGGCGAGCACTGATGCTTTGATTGCTCGTTATTGTCATCAAGGTTCAGGGAAGAAAATCAGTAAGGTGGTCATTAAGGATATTGTAGAACTTCCTTTAAAAACCATGTTGTTCATCATCACACGTGTAGTAGGGAGTACGGGTCCCCATCAGGCATCCCGTACACAGATGAATCTTGCTGTGGATTGCATGGCACCGACACTATTCAACTGGTGTGAAGCAGTATTGACCCACCTCAAAGAGCAAGTGAACAAGTGTAGGCTTGGAGAGAACTCTCAGTTTGGGTACGGGAGCATTTTGGTCACCTTCTTCTTGGAGAGGGTGCCACTGTTGTGTCCGCAGCTGACCATGCCCCCCTGTCCACCTACCGAGCCATGGATGGCTCGATGGAGTGAGTATGCAGGATGGCTTGGAGGGCAACAGCATTTGGCCTTTGGTGAGGACTTCTTCTCATGGATCGAGGAATAGATCGTGATGATCAATGAATACCCCTATGCGGGGGTGGACTTCAGTGAGGACATAGACTTGGCACTGCCGGAAGATGAGGATTGGGACAATTTAGGTATGACCTTCATTAATGTGTTTTTTAATTTTTTGAATATATGATTTTTAATTGTTTTTTAGAATGTGTAAAAAGATTTTAATATATATACGTGTGCATGTCGCAGATCGTGGACCACAGAGACTTGCAGGCTATTCGCCATTACGCCGAGGCGGTGTTGAGCGCCGAGTTGCTTCGGAGGGAGAAGAAGAAGAGGCAGAAGAGGTAGGAGGGGTTCAAGACATAGAGAGAAACCTACAAGGTTTAACCCACGGGGTTCCAGCCATGAGGATGGATGATGTTCCTCTGCATCTTCAACGGCATACTGTGGGTGTGCTTAGATGTATTGGTCTTCTTCTTCGTAGGGTGGCCAGAGCCATAGTTTGCTACCACAAGCGGCGTGAGGAATCTGAGGAGGATCGTGATAGATCTCCTAGGTCTCCTTAGATAGCAGTATTTTACTTTTGCGGCATGTACACGATATGTGGGCTTGAGAGCCAAATTTTGTATGGGATTGAATCCCAAATTTTGTCTTTTGAACACAAACTTTATGTATTTGGGAAAAACATTTTTATATGCAGTGATATATATACATGGACCTACTTTTATGATCTATTTATTTACAATGACTTGTGTGTTCATTTTATGATGTATTTTTTATGTATGGATTAGATGCCAATCCAAAATGTAATTAGCTAACGAATCAACTACAAAATTGAATTCTCTTGGTATATGTTGATATGTAATAAAATTAAAAGATCGTTCCAAGAGGCGTACCCTTAAAAAAAATGAAGAAAAATAGGATTGCGGACTACGTAGACACGATTCAGATGGGAAACCACGACTTGCGAGTCTAGAAAGACCAATAGGGAGTCAATTCCGAGGGAAGAAACCTCTCTTCAGAGTCCAATGACTGCATGGTACTCTACAATATTGTTGGTTGCGGGATCCAAGCAAGCAGCTCCTGAAGATAACAACTCGCCAGTGGGAGAATTAATTACCCATGCTGCGGAAGCAAGGTTTCGGGTGTGTCAGCTCGCACTGTCGGTGAATCCGTAGTAGGCAGACATCTGCGCATAAAAGCACAAGTCAAGGTAAGAATGGATGTATGAGATCCGTGGGTGTATACAAAAAAGATAAATGAAAACAAACTAGGTACATTATGTACAAAAGTATCTCGCGCAGGATGAACCTACACGTAGAAACGTTTGAGGTACAGCCCATTGCGGGGCCATGCCAATGGTGTGCCATCACAATCGACAAGTTCATAGGCTCCTTTCTCCAAAACACATTTTACAACAAAGGGGCCGTACCACATAGACTCTAGCTTTCCTTTTCCAAGTTTGTCGTGCATTTGGTCGTATGTGAGTACAAGGTCGCCTTCATTGAAAACCCGAGGTTGAACGGATTTGTCATACTGTGCTTTGACGCATTTTTTATGAGCTTCATTGGCTAAAGCAGCATCTCGGCGGGTTTCATCTAGCTTGGCTAGGTATAGAAACTGTTCCTCCTCGGAAGTGGTATGGGGAAGTAGCTTTATGGCTATCTTCAGTGACGGGATTTCACATTCAATTGGTAAGATGGCTTCCAGGCCATACACCAGTTGGAATGGTGTGAAACCAGTAGCGCATTTTACTAAGGTTTGGTATGCCCATAATGCCGAAAACATATCTGAGTGCCAATTGTTCTTGTGAGTACCCACAATGCGCTGAATCATATGTTTCAGAACTTTGTTAATGGCTTCAACTTGGCCATTAGCCTGTGGGTAGTACGGGGTTGAGTTTTCATGACGAAAACCCAACTTGGCGCTCAATTCTTCAATCATATGGTTCCTGAAATGGGAGCCATGATCGGTCACGATGGATTATGGGACACCAAACCTAGCTATAATGTGGTTGAATATGAACTATGCCGCTGTTTTTTCGTCTTCAGCATAAGTAGGCATCGCTTCAGCCCATTTTGTGAAATAGTCGATAGCTACTATGACATAGCTATGCTCCCCGACTGAAGTGGGTTTACAGTGCATGAAATCTATGCCCCATTTGGAAAAGGGGCCGACGGAAGAAACATGTTGGAGTGGAGCAGGATGCGAGCATGTTTTACCATGAAAGAATTGACAGGGTGGACATTTCTTAACCGTTTCAATGCAGTCTTTGAAAATCGAGGGCCAGAAATATCCCACTCGCAGTATCTTCTGGGCCATAGCCATCCCAGAGAGATGACCACCACATGCTCTAAAGTCAAACAACGTCGAAGAACGGTATCAACACCACGCCGGTAAAGGGTATCATTGACTATAAGGTAGTACTTGGCATGGTGTCGGATACGTCGACGTTCATCGCGGTTGAGGTCGGGGCAGAAACGTTGGGTTTGGAGATATAATAAAATATCCCCATACCATGGGTCGGACGTGCCAATGAGGAACAATGATTCATCGGGAAGAGAATTGACGGGCTCAGGTTGCTCAGTAACACGGGGCAGGTTACAAATCAACTCGGCAAAGACCAAAGATTTCTTGAATTTGGCTTTGGCAAATTTCAAGTCAAACTCTTGTAGGATGACAATCCAACGAGAATATTTGCCCCCAAGCACTTGACGTGTGAGGATATAATACATTGGATTGAAATCCGCTATGACAGTGGTCTAGCGGAGTAGAATGTAATGACGAAACCTCTGGACAACAAAAACTATTGCCAGAGCCAGTTTTTCAACATGTGAATATCGAGTTTCGGAGTCGAGAAGACTCTTACTAAGATAGTATACCACATGTTCTATGCCGTTATTATCTTCTTGGACTAACACCATACCGATGGTGGAAATTGAAGTTGCGAGATAAAGAATGTAATCCTGTGTGTAATTGGGGGGTTGAATCACAGGATCTTTAGTTAAGGCCGCCTTTAGATGATTAAAGGAGCGTTGGGATTCATCTTCCCAAATGAATGAGGTATTCTTCTTTAGAAGCCTCATATAGCCTTTTGTTATCTCGGCGAAATTGCAAATAAAATGGAGTAGAAAGTTTGCGTGCCCCTACAAACTTTGAAGTTCTGGTATGTTCGTGGGGGAAGGCAGGGCTAGAATAGCTTCTACCTTCGCAGGGTCCAATCGTATGCTGCTTTTGGAGATTATGAATCCTAAAAGTTTTCCGGCTTCAATGCAAAAGACGCATTTATGCGGATTCAAACGGATATTGTACCGACGACACCTTGCAAAGACGGTGCCTAAATGATCAAGATGATCTTCCTTGGTCTGAGAATGAGCGGGAAGGTCATCAAGATACGGCTCTGCAATATGTTTGATATCGTGAAATGTGTACGACATCGCCCGTTGGAAAGTAGCCTCGACATTTTTCAGGCCGAAAGGTAGCTTTCGATATGCAAAGATTCTCCATGAGCAGATAAAGGCCGTTTTGTGCTGGTCTGCTGGGAGTATCTCGATCTGATTATAGCTGGAAAAGCCATCCATAAATGAAAAGATGACACTCCCGACGCAGTTATCGATGATCTGGTCAATGAAAGGAGTTGGGTAGTTTTCCTTTGGACAAGCTTTGTTCAAGTCATGGTAATCGACACAGACTCTAATCGTACCTTGTTTCTTGGCTACGGGAACGATATTAGATACCCATTCTGTCAGTGGGACAGGATAGATAAAAACAGCACACAAAAGTTTTTCAACTTCTGCTTTGATAGCGGCTGCCGTACGAGGGTGGATGGGTCGGAGTTTCTGTCGAACAGGTCGGGCGCCAGGAAAGGTTGGAATCTCCTGGACCACGATAGACGGATCTATTCCTGGCATTTCTTCATAACTCCAGGCAAAAACGTTGCGGAAAGTTTTAAAGTAGGCAGTGTAGAACTCCATTTCGGTGGGAGTGCATGTCTTGCCAATATGAATGTTTTCCACGACACTAGGATTCATTGAAATGTCGATGGGAGTAGTTTCCATAAGGTTGGCCAAGTTTCCTTTGGAAAATACTTCATCGAGCGAAGTGGGAAACTTGGTTTGAACCATTCCAAGTGAAATGCTGAATTTTGTATCGGGCTCAAGCGTCTGGATGGTGGGAAAGGAAGATCGATGATGGAAATTTCCCCATGGTGGTTCATCACCGCACATAACCTCCATAATCGATTCGTCAGTGGGAAAAATCAATGTAAGAGGATCGATAAGTGGTGGGGATGAATGAGTCTCAGACGAGAGCTGTGCCACTGTGTGATGGGTAGAAGAATCGACCCAATCGGTGGCTGACTGGATCACTTCATACGCTGTGAGGTTCCCATTTAACGACATGGAGAGCCGTAGTTTTCAATCTCAGTGGGACTCGGTATCACCCAAGGATCATTGAAAGGGGTGACATTCGATGATATCATGTTGAATGGCTGAATGTGGGAGCCCAGCTCTGGGAAAACTCCAATAAGGGAATAATCCTTCATAAGACCAACGCCAATGTCTTGGAAATGGTACCGAGGTTGATCCAATAACGAGACGGTGTTGGCGGAGTTTGGATGAGAGTCTAGGATACAGTAATCTAGTTGATCTATGGTGACAATTTTCCCTTCATGAGGAAATTGCACGATTCAAAAGACAGTAGATGCTATGGCGGTCATGGCGTAAAACCAGTTCCGACCAAGTAGAATATTGTAATCTAATGGAGCATCCACGACTTCGATGTGTATAGATATTGTTTTTCCCCCTAGTTCAACACCAATCGCAGGAATGAGTCCATAAGGTTGAAAATCGTGTATGTCAAACGCTCTGAGAGTAGTGGGAGACGTCGTGACTTTGGGTGAGCCTAAAGCTATCCAACAATTCAAAGACATAATCGACGTGGAGGCACCCTCATCTAAGACAGTGCGATGGATGCTATTTCCACGGATTCTTGTATGAACCTGGAAGGCTAACTGATGGGAAAGCCGAGGTTTGACATACTCCAAGTTAAACATGATGGTGTTTGAAGTATTCGGGTCCATTGCCCCCAGTGTTGAAAGTAAGGTTCTGCGATGCGTAGGGCAGTGTTGGAGAACCTCGAGAGTTGACATGGCGCATGGTGCTTGAGCTAAGTCCTCAACAATGTTGTAATATTGGGCAGCTCGTGCATTGGGATTAAATGTCGCCTTTCGTATGGTGCCTTTGGGTGGGCGTAGCACTGTGTCCATAAGCGGTCTCTTGATGTGCAGATGGCTGTTAGGGGGAGGGTTAGGAGAAGGAACTTCAATAGGAAACTTGCCTTTGGCTGTCTCTGACTGTTTGTTTGAACTTGGGGGGTTTTCATATGTCTTTGAACGAGTGGTTATGTGAATCTCCTCATTACTCGTCATCAGGATTTCGCAGTTTGCGGACGTCTCTCCGCGAGATGGGTTGTTCGGGTTGCCCCCTTGTGAGGTTTCTTGGGAAACCATCTGCTGTTGCTGCTGAGGGAAAGGGTCAGTTAACACTGCCGGACAAGAGGATGCTTTAACGAATTTGTTGACTTCATCCTTGTAGGGACAATCATGCGTGTAGTGATCGTCTTGACAAATGAGGCAGGGAAACTTAGCCTTCCGACGTGGTTTCGGGTCGTTGTGGGTGGGTTGTGGCTTGGGATTCTCTTGTTGGTTAGAAGTCTTCTTGGACTTTCCATGATTGTTGTTCTTCTTTCCTCCGGATGGTTGTGACGTAGATTGAACTGCGCTCACTTCGGAGGAGACAACAGGAGAAGTGGAATCTTTTTGAGCAGCCTGGGGTAGAGCGGGGGAAGCAGAACCTTGTTGCCCCGTCGGTTGAATGGTAGGCTGGGCCTTAACTGACCCAACAATACCGTCGATAGGGGGTTCAGTGGCAGGCTTAGTTGAATCAGTAGTAACGTGGGTGGCGTGGGGAAGAAGTTTGTGTAAAGTGTTGGATTGGGTATATACCAAATCCATATACTGGGCTGCTGAGATGGCTTGTTCCTCCGTGACCGGCCCACGCATAGCAATGTCCCTGGCTATGGGAGGCAAGAAAGACTTTGTGAACCAATCAACGAGTAGCTGATCCGGAATGGGTGCCTTGATTAGCGTATGGCGTCAACGCCACTCATGGATGTGGTCCGAGATGTGCATAGAAGTGGTTTGACGCAATGAGGTTAACAGTTCTGTTCCAGTCTCATACCGGATGGGGAGCTGGAAATGGGTCAGAAACTACATAGCCAAGGTGTTAAAATCATGAAAAGAGTGTTGTGGTAGCTCGATGTACCATTTTTCTGCCGTGCCAGTAAGCGTGTGCTGGAAGAGTTGTAGTCGAATGGAGTCGTCCATCAATGAGTTGGATGAACACTAAAGACATACAGTCATCACGTGGTTCTTGAGGTCTTCCCCGGGCTTGGCATTGAACTTAGGAATTTCCGATGGAAGTTTGGCTGGAATAGGTGGCCAGTGAGGTTCATGCCATATAGGATCGTTAATGAGCCTCGAAAAATCAGGTAAATCTAGCATGGCTAAAAAGGGAAGTTGACGATTGGTCTGCGGGTATGAGTAATAACTGTATGGTGCAGAGAAACTTCGGGGACCCTGCACAACATATTGCTGCGTGTTGTACCCATACATGTTTCCCGCAGGGTACTGCTGGAAGTTCTGGGGGTAATAGGCCATCTGGTTAACCGGTTGTGTGTTGGAAGTCATTACTTGATTGGGAATCAAAGTGGTACCCAGTTGTTGAACGTTCTGCTGAGTGGGGATGGTGGGTATTGTACCCTGGGGTTGCTGGGTCCCAGGAATGGTTGCTGCTCCTTGTTGGGGAATGGTTCCCTGGGGTTGTTGGGTCCCAGGAATGTTACCACTACTTTGAGTAAGTGGAGGGTTTCCTATAGCAGGGTTGGGAGGTGGCTGGAACACTGGTGTCCATGGAATATGTGTTCCACCTTGATGAAGAGGTGGGAATTGAAGAGATGGGTTCCATGGAGTTGTTGCAGCCGAAGGGTAGGGGAGGTCAGAATTCAAGTTGGGGGAATTTGAGGTTGCCCCCCAGTTGGGTTCCAGTTTCCAAACAATGAGTACCCCCGCTCTATGGGATTTGAGATCCCCAAGAAGGAAGCATGCCTGACGAGGGATTTTGAAGATGAGGCCCGGTTGGAAAACCGGTATAAGTTGTCCACTGCCAGGGGTGTTGTACATACCAAACTGAGCAGATGCTGCTAGTTGGGAGGGTTGTTGGATGGTACCAGTAGGTTTCCCTCCAGCAGGTGGGTTGGATGGTCATATGGGAGGAGGTTGGTGACTAGGAATGGGGTTCCCAACAAAGGGTTGTCCTCTAGTAGGTTGGGTTGATGGCTCGATGGGAGGTGGTTGGTGACTAGGAGTGGGGTTCCCAACAAAGGGTTGTCCTCCAGTAGGCTGGGTTGATGGCCCGGAAGGAGGGGGTTGGTTGTTGGGATTAGTGGTCACAACAGTTGGTTGTCCACCTCATGAAGTGGTGTAGATAGTGGCCGAAGGTGAACCTCCAGTCAATATGGATGATCTAGTGGTATGACTTGATGTTCTTCCGACACTAGAAAGGTGAGATAGTGTCGATTGGCCAACGGCGCCAAAGGTGCCGATCTGTGGAGGGGGTCTTCCATATGTGACGGGCGGGGATGGAGAAAATAATGGGTTATCCCTCATAGAATGTGGGCCAAACATACGTGACGGTAGTAAATGTGGGGAATTTAACCGAGGGGTGTCGGGGGTTTTGTCCATAGCGTCTTCAATGATAGGAGGATCATTGAGGAGTGGGTCCGGGTTTGTATCCTGGAAAGGGTTTTCGGGGTCCAGAGGGAACAGAGGTAAAGTGATATATGAAGGTCTGGAACCGTCTGCATAGGAGTGATGAAACTCTGTGCTAGACGGAACATTGGGAGCCCGATAGTCGGGAGGACGGCTAGCAGGGGGATATCTAGAAGCCGATGAGAGCATTTGCTCTGTATCATGTTTAAACTGTGCCGACGCTAAAGGGGAGTTATCTAGACTAACCATACTAAATTGGATGGAGGCCATGATCTCGTGTCCTGAAGGGAGGTTGGGGAGGGATACTGTACGAGGTATGTTGTTGGAAGAATCGATTTCCTGTGGATGAACACTAGATGGCGTAGTGATAGCAGGCAGAGGTTCCACCTGGGAAGTGATAAAGCCATAGTCAGGTTCAAAGGGTGTATCAGGAAGTTGGGTTTGTTCGATAACTTCGACGTATCCGCCTGGGCCTCTAATCAATTCAGATGTATCTTGGTCGGATCCTTCGGTGGTGCCAACAGATCCTTCCGCAACATCGTAGAAAGTCTTTGGTGGAAGGGTAGTGCTGACATCAGAGAGGATGATGGCCTCCGGTCTAGTATCTTGGGCAGTACTAGTTTCAAGCGCTGTAGTGTTGTCCACTGTGGCAGATATATCTGGAATAACAGTGGGTGAAGTGACAGTGGGAGTTTCAGGTGTATTAGTGGTTGCAGAAACTGCAAGGGGTTCTGAGACCGTACTGTCAGTAACAGTTACAGGTGGAACTGAAGATGTAGTGCGGATCGGCGGTGGAATGTTCCCTCGGCCGGGAGGTGCAGGAATACGTGATGTAGGTGGACCAGAGGTCCATGGTGGTGGTGGTGGGCTTCGTCCCTGTATTCTTCGTGATCTCTATGGTGGTTCTGACATAATGGTAGATATACAAAATCCGAGGGCAGTCTCATAACAAAGAACTCAAAAACCCTAATGCAGTCGAGTGTGCAAAAGGGGAGCTAGAAAAAGCAAGGCTCGCAGGCCAAAAAAGCAAGCTCTAAAATCTATACTGAGACCGGCGTCCCAGTTGTTAAGATTTAATATGCTAAGACAGAAAATAGCAGCATTACATTCCATTTCACAATAATAGCATATACAGGATCACTGAAGAAACAACAAGCATAGCATAAACACAAGAGACACAGATTTATCCTGGGAAACCCTCATGGGGTAGAAAACCCGGTAAAGCTTCCTCAATATAGATGACCAACAATATACAAAGATGCAAACCAAAGACATGATCTCCTCCTCCACCATAGCAGACCTCTCCTCAAGTGCACCTCTCTCTCAAGTGAGTGTGTGTGTCAAATGAGGAACACACCTCCTCTATTTATACACTACTCTGACATATCTTTTACACAAGTACACGTAGGCTCGTATTTAACCAATGGGTTAAATACCCCACTACAACTGACTGGGCCGACCCCTCTAGGGTGGTCTAATAACCCTTTGACCCACATGACACATACAGGGCCGACCCCCACTAGGGAAGTCTAATAACCCAAGTTACCACATTTTGACGGAGGAATAAACATCTCCGGATATACAATAAGATCTTCACGGAGGAATGAAACATCTCCGGAATAATAAAGTACAAATATAATATTCTTTGAAGTTACAATATCTCAACACTCCCCCTTAACGAGAAGGATATTATGACAACATCTGCACGAGCAAGGAGTCATCAACATCATACATGATACATCTATAAATAATTGGAAGCTTTCTCAACATCATCAGTAACTCAAGCAGTTACTAGAACATCTTCAATACTGGAACATCAACATCTTCAGTACTGAGTCTTTATCTTCTGCAGCACTCGAACAACTACAGCAACATCAACATCTGGATCCTCATGATCATCAGCATCATCATCTCATGATCATCAGCATCGTCATCACACGATCATCAGCATCGTCATCAGCATCACGATCATCAGCATCGTCATCACACGATCATCAACATCGTCATCACACGATCATCAGCATCGTCATCACATGATCATCAACATCGTCATCACATGATCATCAACATCGTCATCACACGATCATCAGCATCATCATCACACGATCATCAGCATCGTCATCACATGATCATCAATATCGTCATCACACGATCAACAGCATCGTCATCTAGATCATCACGATCAGCAGCATCATCATCTAGATCATCACGATCAACAACATCGTCATCTAGATCATCACGATCAACAACATCATCAATACAAGTATAAATATCATTAATACAAGTATCCTCATCAATACAAGTATACACATCATCAATACAAGTATCCTCATCAATACAAGTATACACATCATCAATACAAGTATCCTCATCAATACAAGTATACACATCATCAATACAAGTATCCTCATCAATACAAGTATACACATCATCAATACAAGTATCCTCATCAATACAAGTATACATATCATCAATACAATAATCCTCATCAATACAAGTATACACAATAGCAGCATACCCTGCAACACACAAGATCCAATTACGGGATGATCAATCCCTCTCACTTTAGGACATACGTCCAAGGATGATACAATCCTGATCCGCTTACGGGATGATCAATCCCTCTCGGTTTAAGACAACTCTCATGTCTATGGATGATGCAATCCAGATCAACTTACAGGATGATCAATCCTTATCACTTTAAGACACCTCACCATGTCTAGGGACGAGGCAATCCCAATCTATTTACAGGATGATTAGTCTTTATCACTTTAAGACATCTCACCATGTCTAGGGACGAGGCAATCCCAATATATTTACAGGATGATTAGTCCTTATCACTTTAAGACATCTCACCATGTCTAGGGACGAGGCAATCCCAATCTATTTACAGGATAATTAGTCCTTATCACTTTAAGACATCTCACCATGTCTAGGGATGAGGCAATCCCAATCTATTTACAGGATGATTAGTCCTTATCACTTTAAGACATCTCACCATGTCTAGGGACGAGGCAATCCCAATCTATTTACAAGATGATTAGTCCTTATCACTTTAAGACATCTCACCATGTCTAGGGACGAGGCAATCCCAATCTATTTACAGGATGATTAGTCCACTCAATCTCATTTAGGACTATCCTTCCTTTCGAATTACTGGATTTATTGTCCAAGGATGATTTAATCCATTCAATTCATTTAGGACTATCCTTCCTTTCGGAATTACTGGATTTACTGTCCAAGGATGATTTAATCCACTCAATTCATTTAGGACTATCCTTCCTTTCGGAATTACTGGATTTACTGTCCAAGGATGATTTAATCCACTCAATTCATTTAGGACTATCCTTCCTTTCAGAATTACTGGATTTACTGTCCAAGGATGATTTAATCCACTCAATTCATTTAGGACTATCCTTCCTTTCGGAATTACTGGATTTACTGTCCAAGGATGATTTAATCCACTCAATTCATTTAGGACTATCCTTCCTTTCGGAATTACTGGATTTACTGTCCAAGGATGATTTAATCCACAACCGTACATTTAGGACCACGTCCAAGGATTACTCAATCCTCAACCGTACATTTAGGACCACGTCCAAGGATGACTCAATCCTCAACCGTACATTTAGGACCACGTCCAAGGATGACTCAATCCTCAACCGTACATTTAGGACCACGTCCAAGGATGACTCAATCCTCAACCGTACATTTAGGACCACGTCCAAGGATGACTTAATCCTCAACCGTACATTTAGGACCATGTCCAAGGATGACTTAATCCTCCACCGTACATTTAGGACCACATCCAAGGATGACTTAATCCTCAACCGTACATTTAGGACCACATCCAAGGATGACTTAATTCTCCACCGTACATTTAGGACTACGTCCAAGGATGACTTAATACTCCACTGTACATTTAGGACTACGTCCAAGGATGACTTAATCCTCAACCGTCCACCAAGGACTTCATTCTCGAAGACATACGTCTACGGCTCTTCTTTCGGACTGAAGTCCAGGGATGATCCAATCCCCTCACATGTTCACCAAGAACTTCATTCACGAAGACATACGTCTACGGCTCTTCTTTCGGACTGAAGTCCAGGGATGATCCAATCCCCTCACATGTTCACCAAGAACTTCATTCACGAAGACATACGTCTACGGCTCTTCTTTCGGACTGAAGTCCAGGGGTGATCCAATCCCCTCACATGTTCACCAAGAACTTCATTCTCGAAGACATACGTCTACGGCTCTTCTTTCGGACTGAAGTCCAGGGATGATCCAATCCCCTCACATGTTCACCAAGAACTTCATTCTCGAAGACATACGTCTACGACTCTTCTTTCGGACTGAAGTCCAGGGATGATCCAATCCTCTCATGTCCACCAAGGACTTCATTTTCGAAGACATACATCTACGGCTCTCTTTAGAACAAGTGTTCAAGGATGATATAACACCTCTTCTTTCTCGGATACACTTGTCTATGGCTCACTTTAGAACTTGTGTTCAAGGATGATGCAATCCTCACATGTATTCTCATCAATTACTATCAATCCTGGGAACCCATACAGAACCTGATTCACACTTCTTCCTTAATTACACCATTAAGAGAATGGTCTTATCTAGCCACTTGGAGCAAACATCTCATCATGATTCTCTTCTTCTTTCTAAGAGAATCTTCTAGCCACAAGCCTTCTATAGTGTGTTTGATTTGAAAATCTTTTTTTTTGTTTAACATCCATCGCTTGTTCAGTGTTCATCATTCATCATGATCTTTCCTACAAATCAAAATTAAGTACATGATTAGTAATACTTCATAATCATCAAATCATATTGACATGATAATCTATTATGCATACAGATATCATTTACATAGTTATGCAACTATTTTGACCAATACTTTGGCACAACACTTTCCCATATCCTGTATGCATACAGTGGCTATCTAGATGCCTTCCATCTCTACCAGAACATACTATCGAGAGTGTGCACAGCTCTCAGCATGTCAGCAAAGAGGTTTCATTCTAGACAAGCAACAATGGAATGTTTGTCCAACTTACCAATCATATGCATATTAGTAGTATAATGTTCAATGCTCTATGAATGTTTACACTCAGCATGATATATTCTAGGAATACAAATATGCATACAAGCAATATCATTTACTATTTCAAATAACAACTCAAATACTTATCTTTTATGTTTGTGTGGTTGCCTCCCGCTTGATCTTCTATATGTCTTTTGAACTTGTATTCATTCTGTACCACTGTGCATGCTCAAGTGTGCACTAGTGTCATCCTCATGATCTCATACACAAACATACGTTCATTAGTATATTCTCCAAACATTCTAATTCTAAATAATCTTGAATATGTATAGTCATGATCATTAGTATTCAGGGTTTCAAGGAAGTCTTCTTTTACTCATGCATATTCTTGTTTGATCATAGTACTCTTTTGGTTAATTAAATCATCAAGACAAGAGACATAATATGCATAAACCCTTGATTACTAACTTTATGAATAAGCATAACCAATCATACCAAGTATACTTATATAAGGGATCCTAACACAAGGTAAGATTCTAACTTGACATAAGAAAACATATCTGGATTAGTTATGTACAACATACCTAAACAATCTCTTCAATGATTTAGAGATCCTGAGCTAGAACCTGCATGTCTCATAGGTTAAGCATAATATAACAAAGTCATACATACCTCGTAAGTAGAACAAATATTATGGATGAGTCTTTGTCTTCATGTTGTCATGGTCATGGAACTTGATTTGTCTTTTGTGATGTACCTGTATCTTGTTAGCAGACAACATCAACCTCACACAACACCATAATGCATTAGTACAATCATATAGCCCTAATCAATGAATGTCTTCGATCATTCACATGAATTCATACTGTTACTAGGGTGATAAGACAATTCTAACAATAATCAAGATTGTACTAATAAATAATATGAAGACAAACACATTATAAACTTAATCAAGAATCATATTTCAAGACATACCTGAACCTCCTTAAGTCATACCTGTCGAGACTTCTTGTAGTCTTCTTATGTAAGGCCTTAGCCTCAACTCCCCCTGAAACTTGATTTGGAGCTTGATTAGGGCTTGCTAGAGAAACCCTAAAAATTCAATCTTTGACTTTCATGCTTCTAAATGGATGGAAGGATGTGTCTTGCTGAGCTGATCAAACTAACATACTTCACTTTTGAAATCTCCAAAATTTGATCCCTCAAAATTGCCTTCGAAACTTCTGGATCTTCTGGACAGGAACCCGAACTAGGGTTTGATGAAGCCCACCCTTCTGTCCAATCAAAAGGTTCGATCCAAGGCTCTAAACTCTTATTTTTCTGAGGATCTTCCAGCCGTGGTTACAGACTTCAAAAATTCCAACTTTTGCTGAAGCCCTAATTTTCCATCTTTTTGATCAAAATCCCGAACTAGGGTTTGATCAAGCCCGGTCTTCTACCCAACCAAAAAATTTGATCTTGGTCTCTAAATTTCAATTTTCCTGAGTATCATTCAGCCGTGGAATCCGATTCCAAAAATTTTAACTTTCTCCAAAACCCTAAATTCCGGAAGCCATGAATAAAGGTGCTCCAAAAATAATTCTGTTTTGACAGAAATATGCACCTGATTTTTTTCTGCTATAAATCTGAAATTTTTGCTCCACAGGGTCTGAAAACGTTTTCTGCAGTAGCCTGACCTGTCATCTTTCCATCCTGACAGGTCTGACCTCAATTGGATTTTCTAAGAGAGATTTATGCCAAGTGTCGCAACGTGACCTGTTTATGGGATAAAACAGGAGAGCGAACTTGTACGGCGTGCCACGTGTCAATGGTTCACCTTCGGCCTCTGAAAAAGTTTCCTGAGATAGTACAGTCTGTGTAACACCTGTCACTTTTTACGAAATTTCATTTGGAGCTTCCTAGCCCAAGTTATGATCTTTTTTCCAAGGTTACCTGATTTTGACTGAGATTTGGAAGAGGCAGAAACCCTAACTTGTACTGATCATAACTCATAAAGTACAACGAATCTGAGGGTTCTCTTTGGACACAAGGTACCTGGGGATGTTATATTCGACCTGTAAACTTTTCAGACCTTGAAACTTCGCATAAATGGATTTATAGCGAAAGTTCCACGATGACTGGTTTTTGCTATGTAAAACTCTAACCTTCAAATTGTCGTAAGTAAAGCAAGTGTCGTAAGTGCCATACCTTGCCTTCCTTCAGGTTAGCTATGATACCATGTTAATATTTAATATGCTAAGACAGAAAATAGCAGCATTACATTCCATTTCACAATAATAGCATATACAGGATCACTGAAGAAACAACAAGCATAGCATAAACACAAGAGACACAGATTTATCCTAGGAAACCCTCATGGGGTAGAAAACCCGGTAAAGCTTCCTCAATATAGATGACCAACAATATACAAAGATGCAAACCAAAGACATGATCTCCTCCTCCACCATAGCAGACCTCTCCTCCACAAGTGCACCTCTCTCTCAAGTGAGTGTGTGTGTCAAATGAGGAACACACCTCCTCTATTTATACACTACTCTGACATATCTTTTACACAAGTACACGTAGGCTCGTATTTAACCAATGGGTTAAATACCCCACTACAACTGACTGGGCCGACCCCTCTAGGGTGGTCTAATAACCCTTTGACCCACATGACACATACAGGGCCGACCCCCACTAGGGAAGTCTAATAACCCGAGTTACCACATTCCGACGGAGGAATAAACATCTCCGGATATACAATAAGATCTTCACGGAGGAATGAAACATCTCTGGAATAATAAAGTACAAATATAATATTCTTTGAAGTTACAATATCTCAACACCAGTAAGCGAGCTGGAAACAAAAATGGCTAGAATGCCAACAAGCAATCACTAAAAAGAAAAATGACCCTCTATTAAGATGAGATAACAAGCAAACTTCTTAACTAAGAGCTGGAGACCTCAACAAGTTGTATCCTTCACAAGGTGATGAAATCCAAGTCGAACAATATAACGTGAGAGACCAATATGAGAAGGATATCCCTCTACCGAAAGGGATCCTGGGTAAAAGAGCCCTAGTAGAAAAGTTACTAAGCTACCTCGTTCATGACACGTTGGAAAAGGTTTTCGGCGCTTCTGCCTTATCACACCTGTGTTATCAGTATGGTGGTCGTATAACACAAGGAAGACAATGATCGATGTTTCCTTAGGTTTAAGTGGAGTGTGGCATTCCACAGAGTCTGTCCGGTTCTCAATCTCGCGGTGGTTTAACCTCTGAAAGTTTAAAACAGTCAGGAGGCCCCTCCACAAACTGGTGTATGACCATGTCAACAAACACTAGAGGATTTTAGTTCCCTAGAGGACAACAACTATGTCTCAGATGATAATGACAAGGGGGAATTATTTGGATGCCTATCCCCAGTGTCCTACCTAACTACCAAATTCTTTTGATTTCCTCAAGTGAGGTTAATGTTGGTTTAGTTAGGGAGATTAATTTTAGTGGTTGTATTACTCAATCGGGTAAATGGACGTGAAACTTGGTGGTGTTGTGACGACCCAAACCATGCAAGTGAGAATGAATCGAAATAAGCCTTGTATTCGATGAAAAATAGCTATGGAAAAGAGAGAGTTCTTCGATCATAAATGCATGAAACTTTCACAAACAATGAAAAACCACTTCAAAACTAACTTTTTGTTTTCTTTTTCTAAGTAAAGCCAAACTGAAATAAACACTCTTTCAGATTTCACTGATCTACAACTATAATACTTCAAGATGAGAATTTATGTGGCAAATTGAATGGTTCACTTCCTAATGCACGATATTATAACTAGCTCATTTCAAACCAAGCAACACAAATGTTCTTAAATGGCAATTTCCAATATAGATTTTAATAACAATAATGGAAAAGATGATATTCATAAGAATGCTGTGATTATGAAAATTTACGCAGTCCAGTCAAAACGGACGGTAGTAACAAGGTTGTGATGAGAAGATCAAGCCAATGTAATCAAATTGAAGGGGTGGCCCAATATGGAAATAATGCCACTAACTCAGAAAATAATCAAGCTGACATTGAGAGATAAACAAACCAAAAATGACTGTGCAATGGACAGGATAGTGGTAAGCAACATAAAACACCAAACTAAGGCAGAGAATATCAAAAAATGACTTAGGAAACCAAATAGGAAAGAAAAAATGAAAAAAAAAATGCAGACACTACCGCGTGGTATACACTGGCTAACTCGCGGTACTGGTACACTACCGTGCTGGGTATGCGGTACTACCACTCTGTAGGTAGTAATGAGGGCACGGTACTACTGCTAAGGATGGAAAAAAGCACATCTTTTGAAAAAAAAATTGAATTTTTCAGGGGTCCTGCAGACCCAAAGGACTCACTGATCCCAGAGGGAGACAAGATGTAGAGAGAAGGGGTGAATAGAGGTCAAAGAGACCAAAATTCAGTACTGGTTTGATAAGAAAGAAAAACCACAATAAAAAATGACTGAAAGTGAAGTAAATCAATCAAATGGGGTTCAAACCAGCGGAGTCGCCAATTTTTGTTGTAGATATTTATCCCTACGGATAGGTAGAAACTATCTTAGGTTAAAGTAGACTTAACTGACTCTAAACTAAGACAAAAAGATAACAAATGCTACCTTGAATTCCTAGATTCAAACAAATATTTCAATACCATAATGCTGGAAGAAATGGAAGAGATCTGACTGACCTTTGATTTAACCGCTCATCCTAGTTGTTGCTCCAATCTCCAAGTCCTCGCGAATGAACCTATTAGAATGAACCAAGGTACAAGCATATACAATCTTCTAGCAATCTTGAAACATATGTTAGAATCTAAATCTATAACATAAACAAATCATATGATTGAAACAAGATCAACATACACGATTTGGGAAACAAGACAAGTTATGTTTTATTACAAACTTGAAGTCACTTACAATGGTTGCTTGATGCCCAAGCCAACTCCCAGCTCCAAGTGCTTCCTCCTCTAGCTATATCCACAAAGATTCAAGATCATAGGTTTGATGTCTCCAAGAGTCCTCCCCCTTTTCTCATGGAAGGTCTCTCTCTTATAGTGTGTAGGAGGATTAACCAACAAGAGAGAAGAATGGATCTTGGGAGTGTTTAGTGGATCAGACCCACTAATCTGAGAAGGTGAGTTAGGATCGAATCAGAGATGCCAATCCTAAAAAATATCTCGAAGATCAAGATCCCACAAGCCATGGAAAAAGGGCTAAAAAAGGACTACTGCACCCCTAAAGGTGAGCATAACGCGCGGTAGTGGAGACTGCCGCACAGCAAAGGAGAGCATAACGCAGTAGTGTTGGCAGATGACGTCTTAGTTGGGTTGTTTCCTAACATGACAAGTTTGTCTTTATAGGTCATTCATCATTTTTCTCTTCTGGGTGTTTTAAGCAGTAGGGGAAATGTCGTCGACTGTTTTTATTGTGAAGATGCGACACTGTGAAATATGGAGGTATAACAGGGGTGAACCACATTAAATATGGTGTTGAGTGACTGTTTGTGTGTTTGAATCTGTATATTTGCTTATCATGAATGTTTGAAATCTTGCGTACTAGTCTATGCATTTTACTTTTGTATGTATCGGCCATAAGGAATGAGATGGGAATAATATGTTAAGTAACACATATATGGAGGAATGTTAGATTCTTAAGTATTTCTAAGTCTGAATGAATGCACAAGTCAGTTGGATAAACACTTAAGTGAGTAGAGTTTGCGCCGTACGACTCCCTCGAAGCGCAGCACCGGAAGTGCGTAGTGTATTGTGTTTCGTCATATTACTGATGTCATTAGATAAATAACCTAAGGCATCTGATAAGTGGATAAATCACTAAGTATAACTTGTTGAAATTGGTTAAGTCCGAAGAGGAAGCACAATTATCCTCTGCGCTGTCCTGTTGTTGATTAATCTCCGAACCGCGCAGTCCTTGGATGCGCGAGTTGTGCAAGTGTCTGAGCTCGTAGAAGTAATAGCCGCGAAGAAGGTGATCTTCGCACAGTCCTCAGTCCGTAGCGCGATCCTCGCAGTGCGCTGTCTATCAGATATGTTAAGCACTCATCACGTGGTTGTGGAAACCTGATTTTGCAGCCCCCCCATTGCTTTGCCTCGGGTGAGACCTTAGTTTGTTTGCAGATTGTTTCCGAAAGGGCCGGTGGAAAGGGGTTTTCTTGGTTCCTTTGTAAAATTAGTCACAGCAGATCTAATGAACAAGTAAATCAATCACAACAGATGAACATAGAAAATATGGTGCAAAACTGTGCAAAACATGCAGCAGTGCTCTCTATCCCAGAAAGGGTGAATGAATTACAATACAAACTGTCACAATGACTGAGCAATTCGAATTGCCTAAGAAGGTCATTCGAATCACAGAATGGAGTAGCTTGACTCTATCTAGGAGTCCTCATCAATCATCGGTGGTGCTCATCAATCACAACAACCAGTCATCCAGGTGTCAAACTGAGTCTAACTGAGTGTAACAAATGTAACTGAAGTGTGTAGCACTGATATAGGATCTGGAGGCTCAGTGGGGGCGCATGGGAGACTAACTGAAGTCAGAACAAGTCACCTAATCAAACTGGAGGTCAAACGGAAGTGATACAGTCAGTCGGGAGTGAAACTAGCCTCAAATCAGGGAGAATCGGAGCTAACTGAATGTAACTGGAGTGAATCTGCAGTGGTAGGTGAACAAGTGCGCCCTTCTCTGGCAGTAGGTGAGAAGAGGGCGCCTTTCAGCTTAGGAGGGCTAAAACTCTGTGGTAAGTGGCTCCCGGGTGCTAGAAGAAGGTGGATAAGGTGCTGGAGGCATCAAACTGGTGACTGGGATGCATGCCTGTGCATGCAAGATCCTGAAATAGATCATATCCTGAAATAGATCATGCAAGATCCTGAAATAGATGATGTATCCCGAAATAGATGATGTGGATATCCGAACACCCCCCCTCAAGCTAGACTATGATGTGCCAATAAAAATAATGTGGGGCCCTGGTAACTAAGACCAAAGGTCACCCCAATACAATAATCTAAAACTAATAACAGTCAATAAACCGAGGAAATGGGGAAAACCTCATGGGAAAAATACCCCCCCTCAAAATAGACTGTAGTACACCAAAAGATTTAACTGCTCCAAAAACAAGTAGATATGTCTGGAGGTATCTTACTCTTGGGAGTAAATGGATCATGCTCCAAAAACATGTGCTTGAATTCTCCATCAGTGGATGCAAGCGAATGTGGAGACTTTAAGAACTTGCTCTTCATACCGAAAAAGGTGAGAACAAATCTGAAAATATGAGGATGATCCTGGAACCTGTGATTCGAACCAAGTGAGGTAGGAATAGCTCCAATCGGATCAAATAGATCTTGAAACTTGAACTTCTTATCAATAGAAGTTAAATCAGCTCCAAAAATAGATGAATGGTTTCTTGAGATCTCCTTTGAACCAACAAGGGTGAGATCAAAACCAAAATCAGCAAAAAGTGCATGAGAATTGAACTCAAGCGAATGGTAGTGCTCTTCATCTTCAGTAAAACTCTGATAAATTATGCAAATGATAGAACAAAAGTTTATAGGAGGCATGCAATCAAGGAGGACGAATGCTTCACCTCCAAAATCAGATTTTACCTCCAAAACATCAAGTAGATCATTATTCTGCATGATGGCAAACTCATGTGAAAGAGAGGATTCAAGAACCTCTTCGGAATCTAGAGTATGAGCTTGTTTATCTTGCTCAGAATTCAAAATAGAAGACTTTGAGAGAATGAGTGTTGAATCTACAGTTTCTTCTTCATCTTGAACAATTGTTGAGGCCAACACATGATCGGAAAGAACACATAAGGAGATCTCACTGGGCTTGTTCTCCAAAAGGCTAGCATGATCCTCTTCTTCCTGCTTTCCAAATTCTCTGTCAAGTTGGACCCATAGATCACTTGGATTTTCAGCAGTATTACTAAGGTAGCGCATACAAGGAGACATAGCAAGACACATTGTTCCAAAAGCTCTGTCACAATCATTGAGCCAATCATTCTCCTCTTCATCGGAATCAAAATCTCTTGTATTACCAATGCACATATCAAAAAGACATTGTCTCTTCAAGAATGCAATCATCTTTGGTTTCCATTCATCATAGTTGAATGGAGTAAGAATATTTTGTGAAGAAGAAGTCTCCATCTTTGCATTAGCGAATGCACATGGAGGAAGAAAGAAACCTGCAAATCACACACAAACAAACACTATGTTTTCAGCCTTGCATGCACATGAGCGAATGCACATGAGATTTTGCATGCCGCTGCTGAAATATATTGGTGAGCAAAGATTGCTCTCTCTTCATGTAGAACACCTGTAGAAAAGAAATCTTGTCCCTGCCATGGCTTTGATACCATGTAAAATTAGTCACAGCAGATCTAATGAACAAGTAAATCAATCACAACAGATGAACATAGAAAATATGGTGCAAAACTGTGCAAAACATGCAGCAGTGCTCTCTATCCCAGAAAGGGTGAATGAATTACAATACAAACTGTCACAATGACTGAGCAATTCGAATTGCCTAAGAAGGTCATTCGAATCACAGAATGGAGTAGCTTGACTCTATCTAGGAGTCCTCATCAATCATCGGTGGTGCTCATCAATCACAACAACCAGTCATCCAGGTGTCAAACTGAGTCTAACTGAGTGTAACAAATGTAACTGAAGTGTGTAGCACTGATATAGGATCTGGAGGCTCAGTGGGGGCGCATGGGAGACTAACTGAAGTCAGAACAAGTCACCTAATCAAACTGGAGGTCAAACGGAAGTGATACAGTCAGTCGGGAGTGAAACTAGCCTCAAATCAGGGAGAATCGGAGCTAACTGAATGTAACTGGAGTGAATCTGCAGTGGTAGGTGAACAAGTGCGCCCTTCTCTGGCAGTAGGTGAGAAGAGGGCGCCTTTCAGCTTAGGAGGGCTAAAACTCTGTGGTAAGTGGCTCCCGGGTGCTAGAAGAAGGTGGATAAGGTGCTGGAGGCATCAAACTGGTGACTGGGATGCATGCCTGTGCATGCAAGATCCTGAAATAGATCATATCCTGAAATAGATCATGCAAGATCCTGAAATAGATGATGTATCCCGAAATAGATGATGTGGATATCCGAACATCCTTGAACCACAAAGAACCTGGGTCTGGATTGGAAATCTCTAGAGCAGTTTTATAAGCCAACACACATTAATATACCTAACAACTGGTATCAGAGTGAGGTTGAAGGAAAATGTTAATGTCTTGGAAGCTACGATTGTATTGAATCCAAGCTATAAAAAAGGAACATTTTGTAAGGGAAAGGGTTAATCTTCTAAGGATTGAATGCTTGAATAGATCTCTGTAAGAGACATTTTTGTAAAGGCTCTGCAAGTTGTGTGTGCATAGGCCTATTGAGAGAGAAGAGAGTCTGCAGCTAAGTGTGCATACTGGACTGTTGTACCCCTCCCTAAAGACTAATATAACAACAGTTCCTGTGGATGTAGCTCCCATCCTGGGGGTGAACCACATTAAATATGGTGTTGTGTGACTGTTTGTGTGTTTGAATCTGTATATTTGCTTATCATGAATGTTTGAGACCTTGCTTACCAATCTATGCGTTTTACTTTTGTATGTATCTGCCATAAGGAATGAGATGGGAATAATATGTTAAGTAACGCATATATGGAGGAATGTTAGATTCTTAAGTATTTCTAAGTTTGAATGAATGCACAAGTCAGTTGGACAAACACTTAAGTGAGTAGAGTTCGCATCGTGCGACTCCCTCGAAGCGCAGCACCAGAAGTGCGCAGTGTATTGTGTTCCGTCATATTACTGAAGTCATTAGATAAGGCATCTGATAAGTGGATAAATCACTAAGTATAACTTGTTGAAACTGGTTAAGTACGAAGAGGAAGCACAGTTATCCTTTGCGCTGTCCTGTTGCTAATTAATCTCCGAACCATGGAGTCCTTGGATGTGCGAGTTGTGCAAGCGTCTGAGCTCATAGAAGTAATAGCCGCGAAGAAGGTGATCTTTGCGCAGTCCTCAGTCCGCAGCGCGAGCCCCGCATCACGCTGTCTATCAGATATGTTAAGCACTCATCACGTGGTTGTGGAAACCTGATTCCGCAGCTCCCCCATTGCTTCGCCTCGGGTGAGACCTCAGTCTGTTCGCAGATTGTTGCCGAAAGGGCCGGTGAAAAGGGGTTTTGTTGGTTCCTTGAACCACAAAGAACTTGGGTCTACATTGTAAATCTCTAGAACAATTTTATAAGCCAACACACATTAATATACCTAGCAACTGGTATTAGAGTGAGGTTGAAGGAAAATGTTAATGTCTTGGAAGCTATGATTGTATTGAATCCAAGCTAATCATACTTTCATCGATGGAAAACTAAATAAATGTGGCAAAGCTCACAATTTAAAGTGATTGTTCATGGGTAGGTGAACCATGGTAAATTACAACTAGAAAGACATGGTATAGATTGGGGATGAGCACATGGAAGATACAAATGAAGAAGTGATTGGTGCACTAGAATCATTTTTTATGGAGCTGGAATTTCATCACGATGTAAATGGGCATACAAATGTAAGACCTGGTTAGGCACATGTACCCCTGGTTTGGTGAGTCACCTATGAAAATTCTAGAGGTAGATTGAAGAAGGGGGGCATGTTCTATTCCAGAATACAAAGTTAAAACTTTGAGAGGGGTTGGTTATTACCCGAAGTTAAGTTTAAAGGGGGGGATGTTAGGTTAAACTTGACTCGGTAAAGTATGCATACCCCTGGCTTGGTGAGTCACCTATGAAAAGTCTAGAGGTAGATTTAGGTAGACTAAAGAAGGGGGGCATGTTGTATTCCTAGATACTCAATTAAAATTTCAAGGGGGATTTTTAATTACCCCAAGTCAATTTTAAAGGGGGGACTGTTAGGTTAAACTTGACTATGTAAACGAGTCAAATATAGATTTACCATTGGTGGTTTACATGCCCATGGCTTTTGGGAGTCACATGTTATTTTCCCATGGTATTGCATGTGATCAAGCCTACTTAAGGGCTTGACTAAATCCACAGTAAAGTGCCTAAATTGGTTGGTGTTGGATTGTGAGTGTCTGGTGATGGCTAGATTGGCCATGCCTGGGCCAGAGTGGTCAAGGGTAATAGATCTATTGATGGTGGTTTTCTCGATTTTCGGTTTCCATGGTAAAACCCTTTTTCTTCATTGTGTTTGTGCTTGCTTATTATAGATATTTTTTTATTTTATTTCCTAACACTTGCACTACTTAGCCGGGATAAAAAATTTGTAGTAGTTAGAGCTAGCTCTACTATCCCATAGATTTGATCTCCTAAGGTAGCAATGACATTACAAGGATTATAATGGTAATCAACACAATGCTTCCACATATATGGATATCATAATAGAACATCCCAAACTTCAAGCTAGGTAATGTCACATGTAGCTTCATATTGAATGGCATTAATGTTGTATTGTTGGAAACATTGTTATATAAAGCATATATCTTGTCCATAGCTTAGCAAAGCAATGGACATGTATGGCCATGATTCAATGTCATTGGTAACTTTGATATTGATTGTGTATGCATCCAAAGGATGAGCGGATTTGAGGGTTCACTAGATCATTTAAATGTCAACCTAGGGCTTGTGATAAGTGTACGAGAGACTAGTACTGCATGTACAGAGTAATTCTTGAGTTTAACTGGTTTTTTATTAGTGTGCCCATGACTAATCTACCTATAATGTATTTAAAATTTATGCTTGAGAACTTGTAAGGTTAAGTGACTGTAGATATGCCCCTATAGTTATTATTATCTCATGTTTTCTTCAATCTAAATTATATATATACAGTCACTTCCTTTTAACAATGTTCAAACATGTACCATGAAAGCAAAGTTGAAACTAGGCAATTATTTAAGGCTATAAACTAAAGTAAGGAAAATATTAAAGGTTAATTGTAAACTAATGAAACTCTCTTTTAACTCTAGTGATGCAATCAAGTAACTCAACTATATAACTATCCAATATTTTGAACTTTACAAAACAAATAACGTTACAACAAATAAAGTGAAAATGACCTACATTTATTTACAAGTGTCAAAGGTTCAAACAATCTTTTAAAAATATTAAATGCAGGCTATATACATGGTTTCCACGAGGAATTGCACACATGAGTTTTATACAGGTGTCAAGGTGGAATGGATGTATTACATACATGAATCAAAGTGAGCTTAGTGCAGAGCATCAACACTAAAAACTAAACTATGCCACGAAAAATAGAGTATCTTACAGTGAAATCATATTCATATTCATATTCATATTCATATTTATGTATAATGAAATTGCTGAGTTATAGTGAAACTAAACTAAACTGTATAGAATATTGCTACAAAAAAAGAGAATTGAATCAAATTGTGTGCTACAAGAAAGCATGTATACTACATTGATCAAACCAATGGCGTAATATAGAGTTTAATGGTCATCCATCTACAACTCACAGTTTTGGAGTAAGATCAATTAATATGGTATGAAACTAAGTTAAAATATATATTAGTAAGAAGTAATTACATAAATGTTTAATTCCTTTCACAACATTTAAGCTGACTATGCTATAGGAAATAAATTTACAATCTAAAATCAAACGAGAAGAAATCGATTTAACAACAAGCTATACTAAATGCTAATCAAACCAAGGACACTCCTTGGAGTTCTAATGCATATACTTATGATTAACCCCGCTCTATAGTATGATTACCAGATTGGCATGTAACTTGAAACTACATCAAATGACAAATGTAATGAAATATACAATTAAAACTATGAACAAACTGCAAAAGAACCTACCTCTGAGAGTGGACCCCCTCCAAGAGATGGTTGAATTACATAATGAATTAGAACTAAGATTTGACATTCAAACTTAAAAACACAGTATAACATTATCACTAGTGTATCATCACTCATTTATCCATTCCATTCATTGAACACCACTAATTTATATTGTTTTACAAAGCATATTCCTAAAATAAATGTCTAATTATCCTAAAAAACCCTAGATGCTTAGGATTAGTTACATAAAATATTCCTTAAAATTGTGCCCAAGAAGAGAAATTGACAGTGAACATAATGGAATATTAAATGAAGATAGTTCAATGCCTATATTCATGGTACATGGTTACTAGAGGCCGTGATTCTCTCCCAGAGCAACTAAACATCTTAATGCACACAATTCCTTCCCATGGTCTTCATTCCTTAGTCCTTGTGATCATAATCTTCATGGTATGCGTGGATCCTTAATGATGACACATGAGACCTTAGTGCTTATGCTACATAGATCAATAATATTAGTATCAAAACCATAAATTTACCACATAAATAAAAATTATGATGAAAACTCAGTTTAAGATACTCTTTTGATGTTTATGGTTCATAATTGGGGAATTTGGCGAGGTTGGAAGGATTAAAATGAAATTAATGGGAATCAAAATAACAAGTCAAGAGGAAAAAATATATCAATTTTGAGAGCCTACCATTCCCCCTTACTGAAATTACTATATGTCCCTATACAATGTTGCTTCCTCTTAAGCTCCTCTCAAATGTAGAGTAGTCTAGTTGAAAGCTAGATGTCCATATTCATTTATGCCATAATATCCTAGAGCTTGGTCAACTTGTCACCAATGCATGATCTCTTCTGTATTATTCCATTGGAAAGTATCTCCGTAGTCCTCTATAGGACACCTTATAAGTGGATAATGAAATCTCAACCCAATCCATTGATTTCCATGCCTTCTCATGGAATTAATATATAATTCATCTTAAGAAAGTGCCATTTGGAAATATGGGTATCCAGTGGGGTTGTGATTCCATAACTTGTTTGGGACTTGAGTCCATATGTCATGAGAAATCAATAATTCCATTAAAGAATGTGCTCCTGATATAACTCGATAATTTGCGATGGGATGTTTACCTTGAATTCTTATGCGAACATAATCTTCACGGTCCCTAAGTAATTCCTGATAATCCTTAATGACTGTAGAGGGTAATTAATATTCTTCTCTTACTGTTAAGTCATAGTTGAATTACTCTTGTATTTGGAACTCAGTGACCTCCTTCCACTCAATGAGTCCATATATAAAAAAAGAAAAAATATCTTAATTTGATATCCCCAACATATGGGTTGGGATTCCACCTTAGAGAATTTGGTAATAGAAAAATGAAAAGATATAGCCCACATAATAGTTTTTTCTCATGGATTGTACAGTTAAAATATGCATCAAGAAAATATTGAGGTGTAGCGATTATATATTCCTTCCCAACTACCAGTTTTCCGAGTTGAAATACTTCCCCCCAATCATGCAATTGGAGAGAGTGGATTTGAGAAGGAATTTGATAGGATGAGGCTTCAAAACCTATGGAGCAAGCATCTTGTAGTTTAACCTCTATTCCTACTAGCTGGTCTATATATTTATGAATATTGTTCTTCCACCTCTTCTTAATGAATATATATACATTGAAATTGTTCCTTCAACATGTTAATAATTTGTTGATGAATTTCCTTGTGAATAATCCCTAGGTAAATAATTCATCCTTACTTCTCCATTAGGGTAAGTTTGGCTTGAGTTTCATAAAGGAATATGTGTTAACTAACACACCATCCAAGATAGTATTTATAAATTGTTCAGCTTCCCACATATCATTCTTTGTTTGAGTAGCCATGGAATGCTTGGATCCATCCTCTATTTAAATTTCTGTTAAGAGTGTACCCATAATTTATAGGTACCCTTCTTAATTTTTGAATTTTGAATTTTAAATGTTTGTTGGCAGCTCTTAGGCTCCTATTTTTCTTTCAATAACTGACAATAACTTGTCTTTCCAAAATGGGGAAATTTGGTAAGGAGTGATTTACCTTTTTTACACTTCCTGCTGTAAGTTCCTTCATGAACTTCATGTTCTTGTTCCTGTGTATCTTCCCACATGGGTGTTGGAGAGGCAACTAATAATGTTGACTCCATGTTAGAAAGTGAAACAAATTCTTCAAATTCTTTTTCTTGATGGAACTTCTTGATGGAAATTCTTCATATTATTTTTCTTGATAGAGTCCAGTATCCTTCATGGAACTTCTCTTTCTTGATGAATTTGTCATGCCATTTGGCTCGCTGTTGTTGAACCAAAGCAATTTGATGTATGGTATCTTTTCGAAGCTCATCAAGCTTGTTTATTTGATCAAACTGGTGTTGTTGTGCTTCCATCAAATCCATATTTAATCTTAATGTAGTTCATAATATTTGGATCTCAAATTCAATAGGAAGGAATACATGTTTGTCGTATATGAGCTCATATGGAGTAAATCCTGTGGATTTGTGCCATATCATTTGATATGCCCATAATGCTTTAGGAAGCCTATCAACACAATATTTTCGATGAGGTTATGTTGTTTTGGTAAGAATATTCTTTAGGACTTTATTTGTGACTTCAACTTGGCCATTATCTTGTGGATGATATAGCATGAAAGTTTGATGTTTGATCTTGTATTGCCGAGTGATTGATTGAATAAACTCGAGGTGAAATGTGTTCCTTAGTCTGTGAGAATTTCTTGAGGTAGATTGAAACAAACAAATATTTCTTAAAATAAGAAGTTCATGTCTGCTTGTTTTAATGCTATTGGAAGGTATTTAACTTCAAACACTTGGGTACATAGTTGGTATGTACCAAAATATACCTCTTCTTTCATGATGGTGGATTGATAGGGGCGGTGAAATCAAGTGCCCATTTTTCAAATGGCTCAATCAAGACTTGAGGTTGTAATGACATTTCGTTTGATTGAACTGGTATACCCATCCTTTGGAAAATATCACATCTCCTAACATACTTTTTGGAATCCCTAGATATGGTGGGTCAATAGTATCCTAAGTGCAATTCCTTATTGGTACTTCTTTTGTCCATGAAATGACCTCCACATGGGTCATCATGGAAACATTCCAAGATATCAAAAATTTATCCCCACAAACACAACACCAGATGACATGATATGGCCTTGTGCAGAAGAGGAGGCTCTCGACCCATGAGTACATAACACTTTGTCTAACAATCTTTTGGCATTCCTTGGATGAAGGATGTTGTGGAAGTTTACTTGAAGCTAAGTAATTGGCAATGTATGCAAGCCAAGGTGCATGGACAAATAATGCAAACAAATGTTCCTTAGGAAACACATCCTCTACAGGAATACCATCCCCTTCATTCATAAGTCAATAAAGGAAATCAACCACTACATTCTCCTTCCTGGGATTATCAAGGACGATGATGTCAAATTCTTGTAGTAAGAGAAACCACTTGGTTACCCTGCCTATTATCTCCTCAAATAAACATAGACTAGTTGTTCGTTTCTAGGTGATAGGAGGTCTTTCGATTTTTCATTTGTAGATGCATTTGAGGTTCTTTTTCAAGAGTTTGAAGTATGTAATGAAGTTTGAAATAAAATTTGATGTTACTTTGTCTCCAAAAAGAATTTTCGGTTTCGGTAGCTTAGGCAGACAGGGAAATTGTTCATTAGCTATAGAAAACACAGCTTTCGGCAGCTTACAGTGTAAAGGTAAAATTACTCAAAGCTATGGAAAGGGAAGGCACGTATCATGTATCGTGGAACAGTTTTTGGTGGCTTAGGATGATACGACATTTGTTCATTAGCCACCGAAAAGGGAAGGTTTCTGGCAGCTTACAATTCAAAGACAAAATTGTCCACAGCCACCGAAAGCAGGGGCATTTGTAAACACTTTTCCGACAACTTACGAGGTCAAAGGCGAAATCATCGACTACCGAAATTGAGTCGGTGTTGAACGGTGGAGATGTCTAATCAAGGGTTTAGTCATGAATTTTCAAGGGGATCCATCATTGCTTAACCGTCGAAAGGGTCACTTCCAGCAAATACACGATCTTCCCCAAGGTAAAGCCTGCTGCCATCATGATCTCACCCTGGCCGATCGAACCTTATACCTCTCTGTCCATCGATTTTCTAAAGGCTGTACCTCCAGTGTAATCATGCGATAGTAACACATCATTAAAACCTCATGATTAACCCTCCAGTTCACATCCCTCGAAGTTAGGTTCTGTAAACCGCGCCACCCGTCCTCCTTCACTCTTACCACGTCGTCGAGCTCACCTTTTCCCTGATTTCGCATTGTTCCCTCAAGCCCGATTTTTTAACAGCAGGTGTCAGGAAGTAACTTACAAAATGAAGAAAAGTGGAGGAGTGGTCCTCAGGAAAGAATTAAATGACATCTGTTACTTGGAATCGCACCCTGAGGTATGTCGACTCTTCAAAGACGTTGGCTGTTATAATTTTTGTAAAAAACTGCAAGGATCTCATCAGCAAATAGCTAAAACGTTTGCTCTCACATTTGACGACAAAAGGGAAATAATTGGCAAGGAGGAATTCCAGGTAGACAAAGCCCTCATAGCCGAGGTGACAGAGCTTCCAGCGACTGGAGAAAATTGGTTCAAGACCACTGTTACAAAAGATTTCGAATTCTGATCCTATCTGAAACCTGAGCATAGAAATCTGGTATGGAAGAAGATATTCCTATTTCCTATCTTGAGGATAAATGGTAGCATCTGTTGAAGTCGATTTTGGTTTACATAACCTGTGAAGGTAGATATAAAAGGGTGTTGATTTATCATTTTAAATTGATGAATCATTTCATTGGCAGGAGCCCCCTGAATCTTCCCTTTTATCTCTACAAAATATTGACTAAAATGGCTCATCAAGTCAGAGCCCAGCCAACCAAAATCGCATGTAGGCTATACCACCATGGTTTGATCAAGCTCATAGTTTCTGAGTAACTGCAATGGAGAAACATGAACTGGGCGTCTTCATTTTCTGGAATGAGTTCGAAACAGAGTTACAACCAGAAGGTGAAAAGAAGTCTTCCACTCCTAGAAGTGGAAAAAGGAAGAGGAGAGCTATTTCCCCAATTGCAGTCGACCCCCTTTCCTCAGCTCTCAAAGTGCAGAAGGCTAAAAGTAAATTAGAGTTCAATAGTAAGATAGAGGAAGAGGGAGCTAGTTCAGAAGGCAAGAACATCCTCAACCTGACATACACAAATTTCGAAGAGGATGAAAAACCAAACGATGAGGTAGGATGTGAAAATTTGTTTTCACCTACACCTGAGGAAGAGCCAAATCAACAAATTGCTGAAGCATCAACCAACCAATCAAAGAAGTCCTCATCTCAGAAGATTAATCAACTGTTAAGACAGGTGTATGAGCTCGAACTACTTCGGAGGGTGATCAAGGAGAAGAATGAAAGGTTGACCTAAAGAAATAATGAGTTGTATATTCAAGGGTTAACCAAAAATCATAGCAAGTTGAAAGGGAGAAATATAAGACTGATAAGAGACAATATCAGATTGAGTAGGAAGTTTGAGCTTTTGGGAAATAAGGAAATGACTCCAAAATCCCAGCCTATGGTGCACTCAAACCTTGACACCTTAGCAGTAGCAGCAGCCAGTTTTGCTGACACTCTGGTTTTGGCCCAGGATGAAGAGAAATCCAAGCAGCAAGAAGATGAGTAGCAGAAGTCAGAAAACATAGTTTTGTCAAAATTTTTGCAGGCTAGATCAAGCATAGTTTTCGGTGGCTTAGGCGAACATGGAAATTGTTCATTAGCTACCAAAAAATACAATTTTTGGTGGCTTACAATATAAAGGTACGAGTCTTCTAGTTACCGAAAAGAGAGGCCAACTCCAAACATCTAAATGTGCCTCGGTGGCTTAGGTGAACATGATAAATTGTTCATTAGCCACTGAAAGGCGGGCTTTCAGTAGCTAATAAAATTTAAACCCAGCCTTTCCAGCTACCGAAAATACAGAATAACGCAGAAGGCTATTTTTTGCACCAAACCTGACTTTTGCTGATCCAAACACCTCGAGGATGTTTTCTAATGATGGATAAACGTTTAAAAGCATCATGATCAAATTTTTGTTCCAGACTGAAGGGCGCTAGCAAGGTGAGAAGAGGAATATTGTCTATTTAAAAAAAAAAAAACGGCCTGCAGATTCTCCAGGCAGCAGTTTCAATCTCACTCACCAGCCTCCGAAGGCCCATTACAACTGTCAAAGATAGGAGGACTGGAAAGATGGCAGTTACTTTTTGAATGTAGGACTCTTTCATACTTTTCATAAAGCTTTTTTTAAATAGCTATTTTTAGCAGATTCGATCTAGTTTTTTAGGATCTTGAATGTTTTTGTAAAGGCTATAAAGCCCGTGACTTAGGTAGAATAAGGGTTCGATTTTGGAGACTTTTTCATACATTGTAAAATTGAACTTCTCATTTTCATAATAGTAACACAAGCTTCTTTTGCTATTATTTGTTCAGACTTTCATTTTCCTAACTATTCTTTACTTGCACCTGAATATTGAATTCATGTGAGTTCTGTTTGTCTGATGATTGATATTTTTCAACTTGTCAATTCATCCATAAATTGGAATATGCAAGTATCTTCCTTATTTTATTTGGCCATTCCTATACACGTTATGTATATGTTTCTGCTGGTAAAATAAGCATTCTTCGCACTTTCATTTATCTATAACTCTCTGAGCAGTGATAGTTTAAAGCCTTGTTGATACTTCTTGTGTTCATACATGTCTTGAGGGAGTGAGGTTTGATTTAAGTCATCCAACTTGATCCATTTTGAGTGAATTATTGAGAATAAGATTAAGTTACCAGGCTCTTTCGACTGCAACCTAGAAAGACTCCTGGAGAGCTAACACTGCCATTGGTAATAGGATTGTTCATTAAATAACAAATGGAAGAGTGGATAGTATGAATAAACACATGATAACCAATAATATTATGTCAAAACTTATTGATTGCTTGAACAAAAACAATAAATTATTTCTCAGTTACCTTATAATTTATTTTCGCTTAAGTCAAATTCTTGTTGATGAAATAAATAGCATATGGCTTGTGTCCACTTTCTATCCAAGCATGACCCCAATATTTTTTTTGAAGCATCCAAAGATACGTGAAATGGTAAGGACCAATTTGGTCCCCTCAATATTGGTGCAAAGGCCAATTTCTCTTTCATAGCTTCAAATGCATCCTAGCACAGTTAGTCAAACAAAACTTTGTATCTTTTGAAAGTAGTAAAAAAATGGGGTGATATAATTTGTTAAGCCCTAATTATTGGCACATTACCCCCTTTACTATGGTTCATTACATATTATTGATGTTGGATCTGGTCTATTAGTTTTTATTGTACCCCTTTGTCTCCTATATATAGGAATGTGACCTTTTCATTTTAGTCATCATTGTATCTTGTCTTGTCTTATGTACATTGTGTAAGGAGGTTCCTCCCTTGAAGATAATTGTTATTCATATCAGTTCTTCATTATTAAGGCATTGATTACTTTATTTTGGTTTATTTATGCTATTTTTATGCTATATCTAGGACTTGGTTGCATAACATTTGGTATTAGAGCTCTTTCCTCGGGACTGACTTCTTCAAAACGAGTCATAATGGAATTTTCGCTATAATATTTTTTCTACAAGGATTCAGACAACGAGATTAAAAAAAACACTACAAAAAAAGGCTGAGATATATGTGGTCCGAAATTTAGGTCTTGCAACATCATAGGTTTGGAGATATTGGCCTCAGGAGTTAGGGTTTTTGACTAGTCCAAAAACTAGTCTAAAACATGTGTTCTAGGGAAAAAGGTCATATCAGGGGCATGCGAGTTCCAAATTGAGTGAGTCTAGTTGCATCAGAAAGGGTACAGACCACAGTATCTATGGTAGAATTTTCAGACTCAGATCCAAAATATTGGACATGTGGTAGTTCGTACAAGTTCGATCTTCTGAAAGGACAAAAAATAAGAAGTGTTGGAAGATTCGCAATAAATTCCTATTCGCACATAAGAATTAGGTTAGACCTATGGCATCATAAAGATGACACATAAGGATACAATAGGCCAAAGTTTCATACCCGTAGGATTCAAAATTTTAATTTTACCTCAGTTTTAATTCATCCCTAAAAGAATCTTCCAATCAGGGTTGAAAAAGGTACACCGTTTTAAATTTGACTAACTTGAGTAGAATGATCTAATTGTGGTGAAACCTAGGGTGTGATACCTATCTATATTGTTCTAAATGCCTCCTAAAGAGGGACCTATACACCAATTAAGAATCCAGACAGTTCTACATGGAATTATGATGAAGGTGAAGAAATGCGTAAGGACATATCTAATTTACAAGAGAAAATAGTGACAAAAGATGCACTAATATCAATCCTAGGTCAAACCAAGAATGAAATGGAAGTGAAAATGCATTATTTGAAAAATGACATAGATGATTTGAAGGGTTTGAAGGGGGATATGGAGGTTTTGAAAGACGATTTGTCAAAGTTGCTGCAAGAAGGGATTCCTAGAAGTGAGAAGACCTCCCATGAAATTCATGATGAAAACAAAAGGAACATACATCATGAATTTAGGAACTCCAACATGGGGTCAAAAACTAACTACATCTGAAAGATCAATATGGGGAATTTTGATGGCACGGATCTAGTCACATGGATACTACAGATGGAGTAGTTCTTTGAGCTACACGAGGTGCAATCCACACGAAAGGTACGCATTGCATCCTTATAATTAGAACTTAATCAGTTTGTGTGGTATAGATGGCTTTTCTCTCGTAAACCACTTGTCACTTGGACAATTTTTTAGGAGGAATTGATACCACATTATGAGGACACCAAGAGAAGTACCTTCTTTAGCCAATAAATCTCAAACAAAAGGGTTCGGTTGGGGAGCACGTTGAGAACTTCCAAAGATTGAATATCAAGGTCACAGATATTCCAGAAGAGTATCTAATTGATGTATTCATAGGAACTTTAAGAGATAACATCCAACATGAGGTTCTCCCATGGGAACCTAAATCCTTGGAGCATGCATTCAGGGTGGCAAGAAAAGTTGAAAACAAAATTATGGCAACAAGGAAGTCTACCACATACAACTATAAAGAAGGAAGTGTGGTCTCAAGTCATCCACAACCTACAAGGTTGACACCACAACAACTAGAGGAAAAAAGAGAAAAAGGGCTTTGTTACAGTTGTGATAGAAAATACAGTAAGGGCTACAAGTGAACTGAGAAGAAACTATTTTACATAGATTGTGAAGCAGAGGAAGAAAATGAGAAAGAAGCACCAAAAGAACAAGAAATGTCTCAAGATGAAGAAATAGAGGATACTACTTTCGAACACTAAGTTTTTTTGACCCAAAATACGACGGCTAAAAAGTCGAATTTGCTACAACCTATGGTCGACTATCCGACAATTCCAGTCTTTTTTTATCGTTGGTGGGATATTGGCTAAAATTCGACGTAGTTTAAGACGTCGGATATTTGACTCGAAAACACGTCGGTTAACCGACTTCCTCCTGCTTCACAGGTAGTCGGATTACCATCTTTCACCATCGATTATGTGTTGGTTTAGTCATCGGTTAAGCGATGTATTTGCCATAAAAATGTCAGATTGTGTCACCGGTTAAGCGACGGGTATGCCATACAAAAAAAATGGAATCCGACGTTTCGAGCCGTCGGTCGTATTGCAAAACCGTCGGCTATTACCATACGGTCGTCGGATTGGGTTGTCGGTAAAGCGACGTGTATGCCATACAAAAAAAAGGGAACCGACGTTCCGAGCCATCGGTAGTATTGCAAAACCGTTGGATATTACCATACCTTCATTGGTTTAGAGCGTCGGTTAAGTGACCACGCATTACATTTAAAAAAAAAAATATAGCATTTTTCAAATAAAATTTTTCATACTGCAGGAAATCAATATATTCTATCTCTATTGTGGAAATATGTAGAATAATTACATATATATATAACTGAGAACCCCATTATGCTCTTCCCATTGTATTAGCAGCGGTGCTCTTCCCATTGTATTAGCAACGGAGTAGCCTAAGGGAATAGAGTCATTGTAATAAAGCCATTGTATTAGAGTCATTGTATTAAGCGGCATAGTCAATCATTATTCAAGTGGACCTACAGGCTAGTGGGTGCCTATTAAGGTGGCACAAAAGATTGTACTCTAAGTCTCAAGTGCTAGTGTCTATGGAACTTACTTTATGGACTACAGGATTTCCACGTAGCAGAATAAAAGGACTGGGAAGTTATGTAACATTGTGGCATATTCGTCACAAAGATATGGTAGTGTGCTTCCATTCTGTCAAGGTACTCTTACCTAACTTCTCTAATTTGGTATACTGAGGAGTTTGTATATTCATGTATGAGATCATATTCTTTGAATAAGGCTCATTAGATAGTTAATGGGTAGTTACTTAATGTAAAAGACTCATTTTTATTAAATAAGAACCAGTAGGTGGTTGGTAGTCATTAATTTTGAGATTGCATGTAGTTAGGGTTTTCGGTTGTAGAAAGCCAGCATCGTAGCCATTCATTGAGCTCCTCTTTGTTTCGAGAATAATTTCATATTCTCTACTGAACAGGGCCAACCACGTGAAGGTGGAAGCTCTTATGGACCCTCTCCACCTTCACATCACTCTTAATTCCCCATACCCAATGCATGCACTCGAAAAAAACAAATATGTGCAAATTCATCCATATTTTATCATGAACTTTCATCCATTATTCATTCAATAAATGCTAACATTCACTAAACCATTGTTTCTGTTGATACACACATTCATTCAATAAAAGATAACATTCAATAAACCATTCATTAATGATCATTCAGTCAACACATTCATTCAATAAAAGCTGAAATTCAATAAAGGTAACAGTTTACTACACTGAATCATTAAAACATTAGAAAATTCATTAAACCATTCAATGAATTTCTGCCATCCAATGAGTTTCCACGGTCTTCAGTTTCAGCCTGGCAACGGTTAACGATTCATGGTATTACGTTTCCCTTCGACTGCAAATGACAAACTCATAGTTCACTATTAAGGTTTGTCTGACAAAGCTGACGGTCAAAGAAATCTTGATAGTGAACTATGAGTTTGCCATATTGCAGCTTAAGGGAAATGTAAATATAGAATGAATCGTCACCGTTGTCAGAATATTCATTGAGCTCCTCTCTGTTTCGAGAATAATTTCATATTCTCTACTAAACAGGGCCAACCACGTGAAGGTGGAAGCTCTTATGCCCCCCCCCCCTCACATCACTCTCAATTCCCCATACCCAATGCATGCACTTGAAAAAAACAAATATGTGCAAATTCATCCATATTTTATCATGAACTTTCATCCATTATTCATTCAATAAATGCTAACATTCACTAAACCATTGTTTCTATCGATACACACATTCATTCAATAAAAGATAACATTCAATAAACCATTCATTAATCATTCAGTCAACACATTCATTCAATAAAAGATGAAATTCAATAAAGGTAACATTTTACTACACTGAATCATTAAAACATTAGAAAATTCATTAAACCATTCACTGATTTTTCCATCCAATGAGTTTCCACGGTCTTCAGTTTCATCCCGGAAATGGTTGACGATTCATGGTATTACGTTTCCCTTTGACTGCAAATGACAAACTTATAGTTCACTCTTAAGGTTTGTCTGACAAAGCTGACGGTCAAAGAAATCTTGATAGTGAACTATGAGTTTGCCATATTGCAGCTTAAGGGAAACGTAAATATAGAATGAATCGTCACCATTGTCAGAATATTCATTGAGCTCCTCTCTGTTTCGAGAATAATTTCATATTCTCTACTGAATAGGGCCAACCACGTGAAGGTGGAAGCTCTTATGCCCCCCCCCCTCACATCACTCTCAATTCCCCATACCCAATGCATGCACTCGAAAAAAACAAATATGTGCAAATTCATCCATATTTTATCATGAACTTTCATCCATTATTCATTCAATAAATGCTAACATTCACTAAAACATTGTTTCTGTCGATATACACATTCATTCAATAAAAGATAACATTCAATAAGCCATTCATTAATCATTCAGTCAACACATTCATTCAATAAAAGATGAATTTCAATAAAGGTAACATTTTACTACACTGAATCATTAAAACATTCAATGAATTTCCGCCATCCAATGAGTTTCCACGGTCTTTGGTTTCAACATGGCAACGGTTGACGATTCATGGTATTACATTTCCCTTCGACTGCAAATGACAAACTTATAGTTCACTATTAAGGTTTGTTTGACAAAGCTAATGGTCAAAGAAATCTTGATAGTGAACTATGAGTTTTCCATATTGCAGCTTAAGGGAAACGTAAATATAGAATGAATCGTCCCGTTGTCAGAATATTCATTGAGCTCCTCTCTGTTTTGAGAATAATTTCATATTCTCTACTGAACAGGGCCAACCACGTGAAGGTGGAAGCTCTTATGCCCCCCCCCCACTTCACATCACTCTCAATTCCCCATATCCAATGCATGTACTTGAAAAAAACAAATATGTGCAAATTCATCCATATTTCATCATGAACTTTCATCCATTATTCATTCAATAAATGCTAACATTCACTAAACCATCGTTTCAGTCGATCAACACATTCATTCAATAAAAGATAACATTCAATACACCATTCATTAATCATTCAGTCAACACATTCATTCAATAAAAGTTGAAATTCAATGAAGGTAACAGTTTACTACACTAAATCATTAAAACATTAGAACATTCATTCATTCATTAGACCAAAAATAGTGGACGATATATTGTTATCGAAAATATTTAGTCGATGTTTTTCTCATCCTTTTAATAAGTTTTTCTTCTCTTCAATGGTATATAATCTATGAGAGGACCATCTACATCATCTAGACTTTTTCTTCCAGTTCTTGGTTCTTTAGCAGGCGCTTTTGGTGATGTTTGCAATATCCTAGCTGATTGTTGTTGATCTAGACCTGGATTTTGCTGCAAGGGGTTTGGATTTGCTACAACGATGTGAAAATGTTACATCGTTATATTTTGCTATTGTAATGACAAGTTTTTCATTTAAAACAATTCATTACGAAGGTGTTTTTTTACTAGGTGTGACCAAATCATGTTGTTGATGTTCTTTTCCAGTCTCAACCTGTACAGTTTCACCCTCTACATGCTCTGCAGTTGAAATACGGTGAACTACAATTAATGGTCACCATTTGCAATGCTATACATAAAATTGTAGCATATGAATAAATTCATTACCGGGATTTGAATCTTGATCATCGATTTGTTGTTGTCCCTCCTCGACACTAATGGGATCATTACTTTCCTATTAAAAACAGAGTCAATATTTTACATTAAGTATTTGGAATGAAAATATTCCATAAGCGACAAATCTTCATTAAACTATATAGATTCTATATACCTGTGCACCGGATGGATTGGTACCACAAGACTGTGTCTGCCCAGATAAGCTTCTTCTACGTTCAACAACAGTTCCAAAGCCTTCCTGGAAGCCAAGCTTCATGTCTTCCTCTGTGGGTACTTTATTGAATCGATCGGCCTGCATATTTGCTTATCGTCGTTAATTAACATTTTACGGTGCAATAAAACGAAAAATAATTTTCAATTTATTATTTGTATTCATTGTTGGTTTCTCAAAACTTACAAACCGTGCCGCCAAATTCGAATAACCACCAGGGCCAAGCTTGTGCTGACCTACTTTTTCTAGTCTTGCCTTTGTGGCCTTTGATGTGTCTGGTAGCCTATGCAAGTGTTGAAATACGTTAGATGTTCCAAGTTCGAAATCAACGATAATAAGGTTTAGAATTACATTGCGGAAAGTATTGCATACCTCCCTGTGCCTGGTGTTAGCTTTCCTTCTCTTCTCAAAGCCTTCTCCTTTCCATCTTCCACTAGAGCTATCCACTCCATTGCTGGAATCATTGGTGGGTGCTCTTACCTACGGTTTCTTTCGAGGTGTGTCCTATATTGGTCTCGGACAACCTTCACATGTTGACAAGCCTTTTTCAAGACATTGGCATGACTGAAGGTTTTCTCCCCGAATAGGCCAACCAACCGATTAGTGAGTTCATCTTTTAAATGTTTCGGTTGTCTATCCCACCTTGATCGGATGGTGGGCTCAAAGATCTCCAAGAAAAAGTCATTCATATGTTTATATAAAACATTGTTTCCTGCACAACGATCATGCCATGATCATAAATAGTTGATAAAAAACATTTTATCGGTATATTACAATGAAATTATAAACACTAATTAACCTGATCAACTATGATTAATTACCTAGTATTGTCGGTATCTTTACTGGGACGAGATCTTCGTCCACCAAAAATGTTGTCTCTAGTGTTCCTGTGCTTTTTACACAGGAAGATCCTGGAAATATAGCTTGTTCGACATCAAAATTGATAGGGGACTCAGTGTCGACCCCTTCTTGTGGAGGGTCCGTTGTGTGTTGGTCAGTAGCGGCTGTTGCGTTCACAGTGGGGGTCTGTGGTGTTTCGGAACGTGTTGCCGACTGTTCGGTCGACAACAATGGCGAAGGATTCAAACTACGTGGAGTCGTTTGGTCGTGATGCGAAGTCTCTCTAAGAGCCTCGCTGGGGACAACACCACCTTCACCAATATTGTGTGGTCCCTGATAATTCTTTAAATACACACCACGTCTTATACATTCAATACTATCATATAAAAGAGAACATTATAAAGATTTAAACGAATTATTCTATGATTCAAGATTCCTCAACTTACTCGTAAGTTATTATATCTATGTTCCAACAATGCAATCCTTTCTTTAATTGCGCTTGTCTGCGGAACCTAGATTACTAGAGAAAGGATTTCCGCAGTATATCTATTCAACAATTTCTCTGCCATCTTTAGTGGGTGTGCAACTTCACCAATTTTTTCGTAATCGTGAAGCACCTCTGCCACTTCAGGGTCTAACGGAAAATCTTGCGATGCTGATTCATACTGCGATTCACTACTGGGCTGCAACAAACATATATAAAGCACTACTGAGTTCTCTACTGATAGATTCCAAATTTTATATTAACGTATATAACACATCTATCATGATAGATTCGTAAAATTACAACACGGTTTACATTATCACAACGAAACCATTATATCACACAAAAAATACATAACAAAATTAACATTATGCTACGTATTATATTGGTACAATTGAAATGAATTATACCTGCGACCTCGAGGATCGCGATCCACTCATTGGATCAATGGTCATAGGTGACTTGCCCCGATCTGCTAATATCTGGGAGCTTCCCCTAACAACACCCTAATAAAAAACATAGTGAAAGTCACCTAAACGACTCCAAAAGTATTCATGAGAAAAAACATCAAAAAAATTATTATTCATATTATATTTTTAATATTACAAAGATGTATACCTGTTGCGCAGACCCTGGTGTGGCCGACCTTATGGAACTAGCCTGCATCAAAAACATAGACTAAAAAATTACGTAAACGAAACCAAAATATTCATTGAAACATTAATATAATGCTAAAACATTTTGACATATTTTAATTGTACAATTCAAATCAGGTCTACCTGTTGCCCCGAGGGTGTTGTCGTCTGATCAACAATCGACGGGTGTATTTCTCGATCAACATTCTGCATCAAATATAAATTTCATTATATAAAACAAACCAAGTTATTAATAATGGAAAAACAAAGCACATAAAAACTCTTTTCTCTTATTATATTTGTACTATTAGAAAGATGTATGCCTGCTCCGTCGAGGAAGAAGTTATCCTTTGACCATTTGTTGGCAGGGATTTATCCCGATCACTGGCTTGCGAAGTAAATATGGGAAATTTAAACGAAATAAACTAACAAAACATACTTATGATGTTTAATTTATTACTAAAAGGTTGGGTAAAATGTTATATAGTAACCTTGTTTGTATCTACTCGGTTGACAGGGTAATTAATAAGCAACTCGTCCCCTGTAGATATTGTTTTAATAGCAACTACAAAAACATGGCTTCCTTCACGCCCCTCAAATTCGCAGTTTGGTTGCTTAATTGTAGACCCTGGTTGTGTACTGTTTATAAACCTCGCAATATTCCTTGTGGCCTTTGGCCTTCCATCCATGTACAACGTTCCTCCTTTATTTAGATTTTTGTCTTTCAATTGTAAATAGTTTGTTGACAATCCATAGCTACGCATACTTTTTGTATATCGGACAAGGCACATCCAATCGTTGTAGTTGTATATGGGTCCAACATACTCCATCAATTCTGTACATGTCCCGTAACCGACCAAGATGCAATCCATGGAAAACAACCCGAAACCATGTATCGACGATAGTGCAATTCGATATCTCCTCTCGTTCACACAAAAATCAGTGTTCGGTGGAGGAAGATCCTTCGGTACCCATTGTTTCACTAAATGTCTGTACCTCAAGGGAACCTCTTCGTCGTCTTTTGTCTCATCACCATAGAAACATGCCCCCCCTTGACCGTGAAAAAATTCATTGCGTCTATGGAATATTCTTTTGGTTTTTTGACATCTAGTTGATACAATTCTTCTAGACCTACTGGATGTCTCACTTTCCTCTAGCCTTCCTAAACTCCCCTTGCTTGAGGAAGACAGATCAGAAAAATACCTGTTTGGTTTTACTTGCACCATTGGAAAAAAGTTTAGATTCGACTGCAAGGCATAGCACCTCTTAAAAGTTGACGTGTATCGCCTTTTATAATTTTACTTGATCCTCATTCCCTTTGTCAACATGTAGGCATTCAAGTGATGATCGGAATACGACCTATTTATCTTTCTTAAGAGTAGAAAGTCATGCAATATTTATGAGTTGTTTTTTACTATTTAATTTAACGCTACATCACACACGTAACACACATGTAGCACACATGAAACACTACACATACATGTTCCAAGATCTCCTCTAATGCTACAAGTCCTGGCTACTTAACTAAAACTATTTACCACATATTTGATTACCTTAGTGTAGACGTTTCCTGTAATATACTTAGAAGAGTTACTTTCAGAAATGACTCTGCCTCTTAGAGGCCAGTCAACTCTAGGAACTAAGTGACCCTATGATAGGGCTAGTACAAACTAGAGAGAGAGAGATGACTGGGCTATGGTACGATCAATCAAAGAAATTCAGTGACAGTAAAAAGGCTCAGTACAAAGACCAACTAGTAAGGTACAAGTAAAAAAAAAAAGAATGGGTATAAAGACTCACAACCCTTGGGACCAAGGGGGTGTACACTACCTCAAACATGGACAAACTACCATAGTTATAACCACAAGACCAAAAACATAAAAGGAGGTCCAAATCAATATATGTAATATCTCCTTGTAACTACCTCATATATGCAATATCTCCTTGTAACTACCTCATATATGCAATAGCTCCTTGTAACTACCTCTTGAAACTCAAATAGTACCACCAAAAGGTATGATAGCATGCAATCTTCCAAACTAAGGTCAGGAGGGTGGTATCCAGTAAGGTACAAGTAAAAAAAAAAAGAATGGGTATAAAGACTCACAACCCTTGGGATTAAGGGGTTGTACATTACCTCAAATGTGGACAAACTACCATAGTTATAACCACAAGACCAAAAACATAAAAGGCGGTCCAAATCAAGATATGCAATATCTCCTTGTAACTACCTCATATATGCAATAGCTCCTTGTAACTACCTCATATATGCAATAGCTCCTTGTAACTACCTCTTGAAACTCAAATAGTACCACCAAAAGGTATGATAGCATGCAATCTTCCAAACTAAGGTCAGGAGGGTGGTACGAAGTGGGTATAAAGACACATAACAATTTGGAGAAAGTGGGTGTACCTCAAATGTGGACAAACTACCATATGACCCACAAGACCTAAAACATAAAAGGTGGTACAAATCAAATGATATCCCAATATCAGTAAAACACCCAAAAGGTAAAAGGCAAGGTACCACAAAAATATTATCGACAAAATGAAAGGACCATAAGACAATCGACCAAGGTGGGGTACAACCATTCATCTCTCTCTCAAATGTATCATTGTTACATATAACTTGAAAGACCATCATCACAGTAAATGGAAAAGTCCACACGGGTGATGTGATCACGTGGTCCTCTAGACTACTCCTACGGTCAAGCGTTAGTGGCTCCATGAAGGGGTGTTTAGTCCCTTTAGAAGACCATCTAACTCAACCATCTTGAAGGCCTAGGAGAAGAGGACATCACACATCATCAAATAAGTATTGGTAACTACCATGTATGAACTCAAAACCCCTAAAGCAACCGAGCGTGCAGAAGGGGAGCTATGAAAAGACAAGGCTCCTAGGCCAAAAAAACAAGCTCAAAAAACTATACTGGGACCGATGTCACAGTAAGCGAGCTGAAACAAAAGTGGCTATAATGCCAACAAGTAGCACTAAAAAGAAAAAGACCCTCTAAAAAGGTGATAATGCAATCAAACTTCCTAACTAGGAGCTGGAGACCTCGACAAATCGTATCCTTCGCAAGGTGATGAAATCCAAGTCGAACAATATGAAGTGAGAGACCGAATTTGAAGGATATCCCTCTACCGAAAGGGATCTTGGGTAAAAGATCCCTAGTAGAAAAGTCACTAAGCTACCTCGTTCATGACACATCGGAAAAGGTTTTTCGGCACTTTTTCCTTATCACCCTTGTATCACCAGTATGGTGGCCGGAGAATACGAGGAAGACAATGATCGATGTTGCCTTAGGGATAAGTGGAGTGTGGCATTCCACAGAGTCTGTCCGGTTCTCGATATTGCGGTGGTTTAACCCCTGAAACGACATGAGGCCCCTCCACAAACTGGTTGTGACCGTGTCAATAAATACTAGAGGATTTTAGTTCCCTAAAGACAACGACTATGTCTCAGATGAAAAATGACAAGGGGGAACTATTTGGATGCCTATCCCCAGTGTCCTACCTAACTAACAAATTCTTTTTATCCTCAAGCGAGGTTAAAGTGTGTTGAGTTAATGAGTTAAATTTTAATGGTTGTATTACTCAGTCGGGTGATGGAAGTGAAACTCGTGGTGTGATGACTGACTCAAACCATGCAAATGCATATGAATAAAATAATCCTTTCCTTTCAATGAATGCTAGCTAAGGTAAGGAGAGAGTTCTTTCAAATTAAATGAATCCAACAAGTGTTCAAGTTCATTCATGGGACCTCAAGGAGAGCTTCAGATCATATACTCAAGTCATGCAAATGAATTCATCACATAAAACAAAGTGATAATAAATATAAGGAATTGTACATATCCATGTTCATAATTCTCTAGGAACACTTATAACATTCTTCAATAATTGCACAGGCGGAGGTCACAGTTGGAGCCAACTACATATTTTCCCTAGTTATACGTGGACTTTAAGTAGCATTTGTCGGTATGCTGTGCATGTAGATAGCAGTTTAAATGATGAAATAACATACACACTACTTATACCAAGACCGAAAGTTTAATTAGAATTGCTATCTATGGTGGACACGTGTGCTAGTTTTAATTTCTAAATTAGCTTTCTGAGACAAATTTACAAGGAATGACAAGAAGGAAAGGCATGTTTATGAACAATATCACACAAATAGATATGAAGGTATAGGATTAGCTTGAGAAAATCCAACAAATAACACAAGGCCATACATGACCAACATTAGGAATAGTATAAGTTCCATGTTGGAGATAAGGTATAGCTTCACCTATGCAAGGAAGATTGCAAGGACCAACAAAGAGGCCCAAGCCTCTTAGATATGGACCATTTGACATTGTTGAACAGATAAATGAGAATACTTTTGTGTTGAGGCTTCCTTCGTATATGCAGATGAGTTTTGTGGTGAACGTGGAGTAATTGAAGTTGTTCGAGCCATCCATGTCAGATGGAGATGACGATCAACCGATTCTTCCAATTTTTGAAGACCTTGCCCCTCACACACTTGTGAAGTTGAAAGAAGACATAGTGTTGCAACATAAAGAATAGGTAACCTATAGAGAATGAAAAGAACTATGGAAAATTGGCCTCAAGGGATAGACTCTAAGAAAAGTGAAATTATATGAGAAGAACCATACTAAAAGCAAGTTCCCTCATCTATCCTTGGAAACTTTTGGGAACCAAAAACCTCCCAATGGGGAAGTTTGATTTGAAATTGGATCCCAATAACAATGGCTTCAGGAGCAGACTCAACAAAGATTGGAAAGGCTATGTTGAGTTAAGAACAAGGAAAAAGATATAGTGGTGGCATGAAGGACCCCCATGTCATTGCTAATGGTGTCTAGCCTTGCATAAAGAAAACACTCCAATGTTAGAATGAGATATTTATCTCATTCACTCGTAGAATATAAGTGACATGTAGGAAAACATTTATGTCATTTATTAAATAATATAAAAGGAAAAATTGCTCCTTAAATGTATGAAAAGGAGAAAAGACAAAGAGGAATGTCATTGCTAATGGTGTCTAGCCTTGCATAAAGAAAACACTCCAATGTTAGAATGAGATATTTATCTCATTCACTTGTTGAATATAAGTCACATGTAGGAAAAAATTTCTCTCATGTATTAAATAATATAAAAGGAAGAATTCCTCCTTATATGTATGAAAGGGAGGAAAAGACAAAGAGGAAGCTAAAGGGTTGGGGACATTTGGCCTTCCAGCTATCCCTGGGCTAGATCTCCTCCTATTTACTTCATTCCAAAGATGAGAGAGGGGTTCTTTGGCATAGAATAGGAGTGCTACTATCCAAGTTCCCATATGAGTATTGGCTAACAAGGCCATGATATATACCCATGTACAAGTGAAAAATCAACAAATATTTATTAATCCCATGAGAAAAACAACAATCTCAAAGAAGTAAATTAAGATGATTAGGGTGACATGCAACCTCTTATTAGAAAGAGAGCAGGATGCTCTTCACCACAGTTCAAACAAGACAAAACATGGAGACTCCAATAAGAATTTATGACAAAACCTATGCCAATAACTTCTAAAATACAATCAATTGAAATAAAAATGCTAAAATCCTAAAAATACAAACTTCTTTTACATGCAAAATGCAAAGTTTCTTTACTGTGAAAAATGACCAAATGTAGAAATTTTGTAAACACAAGCTAATCATTTTGAACTTGTGTCTCCTCCTTCACACACAAACCCCACATGCCAACTCTACAACATAAAACATGTGAACACAATGTGCAAGACCAGTATGTGAAGCTTAGAATCTACACAAAGTATCATATACGAGTTTGACATAACAAAGAAAATAACAATAAAAGTGTACACTGTTATTTGTTGTATTATAAGAAGAAGTTAAATTTATTTATAACAAACTTAGAAAGTCTTAACACAAAATAATTTGATGATATATTAGGCTAAACATAAACATTTGATGGTATATTAGGCTAAACATAAACATACCAGCATGTGGATAAGTCAACCTACATAAACTTAAATAGCTAGCTGTATGTAGTAAATTTCCCATAAGTAAAAAATATCATGGCATTGAAGCTATGGGTGTTGTTATCACCAAAATCTTATCTGTCAAATGTAAAGTCTTAGCACTTACTATGGAGGTAAACTCAAGGTAACTTAAAAGCAGGGTTTCTGTCACTGATGCTTTACCATATCAAGGGTAGTATCGTTATTTGGTGTCTCCAATCTCAATTAATTTCAGAGATGTAGTATAATAATGGAGATCTCAACAATGAAAAATTTGAAAGATCAAAATATATACAACGGTTTATGCAAAGGGTTGGTGTGTGTCCATTAGTCTTTGGAGTCTTACAAATTAGGCCTCAAAATGAGGTGACGAAGAAACTTACAGGGCAATCTAGATAAATAACAAATGGATTCACAAGAAAAATTTCATATCAATAATTCCACATAGTAAAGTTTCATCTGATCGATACTGGCTCAAGGAATATATATACACAACCAGAAATTATCGATGTATCATGTAAACCTAACAATTGGAAATTATTAGTAATCAAAGCTTCAGAGAATAAAACAGGCTAACAATGATAATCTCTGCACATTTTCAATCTACATAGAACAACCGAGGACCACCTAATGAAACATTTTTGTTGATCCTATTTGTCTCAAACACTCAGGGAAAAGACACAATCCACATGAATAATGGAGAAACATTAATTCATCAATAGAGCCATAGTTTCAACATTAATACTAAGATTTCATTAATTAAATAGGTTCAAACTAGGAAAAATGAATTGTGAGTCCTGCTTCCAAATTTGTAGCATCTACATTTTCAACCATCTTTCTGGCTGATGAGAAGCATAATAGCTTCCATGGGAAATGACAAAGAGGTGAGGGTGCCTAATCTTGTGAGCTCTTTGGGACCTTTCTCAAAGGGTAAGTTTTGCATTCAATGGAGGAGATCATAATAGAAGGGTACAACCACATAAGTGCCATCACGGGGGTTCTAATTCACACACAAGGAAAAACAAAATTATAATACCATATTAGAGATTTATACTCTGGATTGGACCCCATAAAAATTAGGGCATTGTACTCACCGATTTGGGAGGTGCCATTGCTTCTTCTCGGAGTTGCTCCACTCTGGATCAGTCTCAAATGCACGGCCACAATCCCAATTTCCACGAACAGGCTCATATCCTCTGCTAACAGCTCAGTACCGGACTCAAATGCAGGGAACCACAATCCAAATTTGCACGTGCAGGGTGAATATCCTCTTCCAACAGCTCAACAAAGGTCACAGAAAGGCCACCGCAGGAGGTAGCAGACATGGTCCGCAGTAGAACGGTCTCGCGAGGAGGGGTATCAGAAAGGGTTTAGGGAAAAAACTTGTTGCGAGAGGGTATCGACAACACACATCGCGGGAGGTAAGTTTTTAATTTGCAATGTATTTTTTATTTTTTTATATATGTCTATTATATAGTGATTTTTGTTATATATTTATTATATTTTGTTTTTTTATTATGTATTTATATATAATGTTTGTTTTTTTTGTTATTTTTTATTATTATTTGATTTAGTTTTTGTAATTTTTTTATTCAATACAATATATATATATATTATTTTATTTTATCATTTTTTATATAATATTTATATATTAAATTAAAAAAAAATACAACAAATAATACAAACAATAACACAAATAATTAAAAATTTAACCACAAGAGGATCGAAATATAATCAATCTAGGTTATTTTTGTTTAGGGGTTAAAAGAAGATCTCATGTCAAGCTATTTTACTTGTATAGAGATGTATTTTCTTAGACATACCAGGACTTGAAGGTGTATGACACAATAATTATTCAATAGGTGAGACCATTGAAGAAAAAAACTAATCCCTTTCAATAAAAGATGTGAAAGGTTCATCCATCATTAGAACCGTTGATGCAAAAGGATCAGTTGAAGAAGTTGCTAGATGCAAACATTATGTTTCCAATGCACCATTAGCCATGAATTGAAAACCTTGTACATGTTAAGGAACAAGAGTGGTGAAAATAGTCCTTGTGTCAATTTTAGAAACCTTAAGTAAGCATAAGAGAAATATAATTATCGAGTTCCACCTATGGAGTCAATTTTGAAACTTGTAATGAGATCTGAAATGCTCACTCTAGGATCTATTTTTGGGATCTAATCAAGTTTCTTGTCTCAAATGAAGATAGATTGAAAATTGCTTTCAACAACAAATGGAGCAATTCATGTGTAATGGATATAGCTTTCATAGGCCTTATAAATCAAAATGTACTTGTCTAAATGGACAATATTGAAATTAAAGCTATTTTTTAATAGATGTAGAAAATATGGGATCACACTACATCCCAATAAAACCATTTTCATTATTGCATAAGGAAAATTACTTGGGCATATCATATCAAAATACATGATATTGGTATATTCAAAAAGAATAAAACCTGTAACATTCTATCCCATTGCCACATAACAAGGCATTGATGTAATCATTCTTTGGGATGATCAATTTCATAAGGTGTTCTGGCTTTGACTTCATTGAAATCCTCAAACCCTTATAAAAGATGATTAAGAAGGATGCATGATTTTATAAACTAAGGTTGAGAAATCAAGACAACTATTGCTACCGCTCCATCCTTAAACAAATTAATCCAAACTTTGATTATTATTTTTACCTCTATGATAAAAGGAGTGAATGCCCAATATCATTTATGAGCATGAGAATACAAGATGTTAAATTAAACTATATTTAATGATTAAAAAAAAATCTAAGTAAGTTATGCATTTGCAATATCTAATCACTCCCTTTTGTCACACTCACTGTAGGTGGAAGGAGTGATTTTCCAATGTCATTTATTGTTGATGTATATGTAACTTCGGAATGTATTTCACATATATGTATGTTGTATTCCTATAGAGATGGTATTATTCCTCTATAAGGAAGTGTCGTCATTTATATTGTAAGTGTCGTAACTTATACTTGATGGGTTATTAGACCACCTTATTTGGGGTCGGCCCTGTATAAGTCATGTGGGACAAAGGGTTATTAGACCACCCTATTGGGGGTCGGCCATGTGGGTCAAAGGGTTATTATACCACCCTATTGGGGGTCGGCCCACTCAGCATTATGTTATGTGGTTAAGTTCGAGGCCTACATGAGTTAGGTAAAAAGGCAAGTCAAGTCAAGTATAAATAGAGTGCGGGAGGCACTCTATTTACTCACTCACTTCTCACACATGCACTCAAGGAGGAGTGGCGCACTTATGGAGGAGGAGGATCTGCTGCTAGGTTGTGTCTATCTCTTATGGTTGGTTGTATCATTGCTCTATCTATCTCTGAGGAAGTTATTGGGGTTTTTCACCTTTATGGTTTTCCCCAAGTAAATCTTTGTGTCTCTTGTGTGCTTGCATGATTGTCTCCATGATTGATATGCTGTAGATATGCTGTACATGTTGTTCTCTTAGTTAAGATCCTAGATCAGATTGAAGTAAATTCTGAAAATTTAACATGGTATCAGAGCTAGCCTGAAAGAAGGCATGATATGGCATGTATGACACTTGTTGCACTTACGATGCTAGGGCTTGATATAGAAAAAACCAGTCATCGTAGCACTTTCGCTATAAATCCATTTTGGCGAAGTTTTCGGATCTGAACTTGTTACAGGTCGAAGATTAAATCTCCAAGTACCTTGTGTCCAAAGGAAAAATTCTAATTCGTTGTACTTTGTGATTTATGATCTGTACAATATAGGGTTTCTGCCTCTTCCAGATCTGAGTCAAAATCAGGTGACCTTGGGAAAAAAGGTCATAACTTGGGCTAGGAAGATCCAAATGAAATTTCGTAAACAGTGAAAGGTAGTACACAGACTGTACTATCTCAAAAATTATTTTTAGAGGCCGAAGTTGAACCAGGGACACGTGGCACGCCGTACAAGTTCACTCTCCTGTATTATCCCATAAACAGGTCACGTTGCGACACTTGGAATAAATCTCTCTCAGAGAATCCAATTGAGGTCAGACCTGTCAGGATGGAAATATGACAGACCCAAGCTATCTCAGGGAAAGTTTTTCAGAGCCGCGAAGTTGAAACAATGACACGTGGCACGCCATACAAGTTCGCTCTCCTGTATTATCCCAAAACAGGTCACGTTGCGACATTTGGCATAACTCTCTCTCAGAGAATCCAATTGAGGTCAGACCTGTCAAGATGGAAAGATAACAGGTCAGGATATCTCAGAAAACTTTTTCAGACCTTGTGGATCAAAAAGTTCGGAGTTACATTAGAAACAATCAGGTACATATTTCTGTCAAAACAGAATTATTTTTGAGTACCTTCATTCATGGTTTCCGGAATTTAGGGCTTTGGAGAAAGTTGGAATTTTTGTAACTGGAGACCATGGCTGAATGCTACTCATCAAAATAAAAATTTAGAGACCAAGATCAGAATTTTTGGTTGGGAAGAAGGCCGGGATTGATCAAACCCTAGTTTGGGACTTTGATCAGAAAAGTGGAAAATTAGGGCTTCTGTAAAAATGGGAATTTTTGAAATCTGTGACCACGGCTGGAAGATCCTCAGAAAAATAGAAGCTTAGAGCTTTGGATCAAAAATTTGATTGGGGAGAAGAGTGGGCTTCATCAAACCCCAGTTCAGGGTCACGTCCAGTGAATTCGGAAGTTTCAAAGGCAAAATTGAGGAGTGAAACTTTGCAGTTTTCAAATTCTGAATATACCAGCTTGATCAGCTCATCAAGGTGCATATTTCTATCCTGTCAGAAGTTTGAAATTCAAAGTTTGAATTTTTGGGGTTTTTCTGACAAACCCATATCTAGCTCCAGGTCCAGTTCTTGCAAATCAAGTGGATTGGGTTAATCCTAGAAGAAGATGGATTGGTCACCTACATAAGTGAAGAAGTTCCTGTTTCAGAGGGAGATGAGGCTAAGGCCTTACATAAGAGTATTACGAGCGATCTCGACAGGTATGACTCATCGAGGTATGTTTCGATATTTGTTCATGATTAAGTTTATGTTATGTTTGTCTTTATCTTATTACGGTTAGTACAATCTTGATTTTAGATTTGTTGTATCACCTTAACAAAGTTATGAATGCATGATAGAAGATATTCATTGATTAGGGTGTTGACACTTATGATTGTACTAATACATTATGGTGTTGTATGAGGTTTATATTGTCTACTAACATGAAAGGTACACCAAGAAAGACAAATCATGTTCTGGTTCAAGAATATATGATCATGATGACATGAGGACAAAGATTCATCCATTGTCATGGATCTCATAGAAGATCCATTTACGAGGTATGTATAACTTGGTTTTATAATGGTTAACCTATGAGATATACAGGTTACTAGCACAAGTCATTGAAGAAGAGCAAGAAGACATCATGTGAGTATGTTAGACATAACTAGCTAGCATGCTAATCCAGGTATGTTTTTCCTATATCAAGATAGAATCCTACCTTGGGTTAGGATTTTATACTATTGTTAATGATTATTCATGAAGTCATAGGTTTGAATAATCATGGTTGTATGCATATTATGTTTCTCACCATAATTGATGATATGACTAACCAGAAGAATCATGAAGGTATAGGTTCGAATAATCACAGGTTTTATGCATATTGTATCTCTTATCTTGATTGATGATTCAACTAAAGAGTCATAGGTTTGAGTAATTATAGGTTTAGACATGTTATGCTTCTTATGATTTGACTAACCATAAGAATCCTACATAAACCTTGAATGATAATGCTTATTATTTCTGTTTGAAATGATCATGACTATACATGCTTGAGATTATTGTGTATGATTTTATATGAGATCACAAGGATAACACAATCATGATACTAATAAGCATGCATAGGGACCAAGGATGAATATGAGTTCAAGAACAGGTAATCCAGGAAGCAAAGATCAAGAGGGAGCACACTCCAGTTGTTCCTGCAAGAAAGCAAAGGAACACACTTCAGTAATTTCTGCAAGGATGCAGATATTCAGAGGGAGTTGACCATCTTTCCACAACAGAAAGGTGTAGAAGAAGCTACTTCAGATTAGGACTCCAGCAGCTCTTGTAAGGAAGCAAAGACTCAGAGGGAGTCCACCCAACGAACAAACAAAGATAAGTATTTTAAGTTCTTGCATATTTGTTTGTTTAAATAAAATTGTTCAATGATGTATATGCTCATGTTCCTAGACTTAGGATATGTATTGTGCATATTAGAATAGTTGCATTGATGAACAGTATACTACTAATATACATGGGTAAGTGGCCTATGGCACTGTACAACATTCCATTGCTACTTATCTAGAATGAAACCTCTTTGCTGACATGTTGGGAGTTGTGCACACTCTTAACAATGTTCTGGTAGAGATTGGAAGGCATCTAGAAAGTTACAGGATATGGATAAATGTTGTATTAAAGCATTGGCTAAGATAATTGCATGACTGTATGACATATTTCTTTATGTGTAAGAATTTGTTCTGAAAATTATGAGATGTTTCTAATCATGTAATTTAACTTGTTTTGTAGGAAAGACCGTATATCTTCACCTACAAAAGGACTACAACATTTGTTCCAGCAACAAAGATATCTATTGAAGATATTGAAGTTCCCAGGATCTGGGATGAAGAAATGGAATGCCATGATCCGTCGATCATGAAGAATGATGTTTGGGATGCGATCCCAAGAGCTAAAGGGAAGTCTGTTGTGACTTCCAAATAGAACTATCATATCAAGCATGTTGCAGATGGCAGCATTGAGAAATACAAAAGTGATGAAATAGAAGATGCACCAGATGGATTTCAAGATAGCATGGTGTAGTCATATATGTGTGCAGAACTTGATATGGTAGGATAGACAGCTTTCTATCCAGCTTGGGCTTTACCAAGAATAAAGCGGATTCCAACCTTTTCTACAAGGTTGAGGAAGGCAATCCAGCGATACTACTATTTGGATGACCTGTTTGTATCAGGTGAGGATAGATTGATTGCCGACATGCAGCGGAAGCTTGTTGCCGAGTTCGAGTTGAGGAACTTGGGGATGATGCACTATTTGTTTTTGGCAGGTGGCAGAGTGATGGAATCTTCCTTGGACAAGGGAAGTTTGCAGTAGAGATCCTGAAGAGGTTCGGGATGATGGATTGCAAGGCCATGGCCACACCTATGGCATCAAATCTGAAGCTTCTATGTGATGCTTCATCTGAGCCGGTTGATGTCTCTTTGTATCGTCAGATGATTGGGTCCTTGATGTACCTGACGAACACGAGACCAGACATTTTCTTTGCTGTGAACAACTTGAGCTAGTTCCTGACGGATCCGAGGAGTGTTCACCTAGTTGCTGTAAAGCATGTTCTGAGGTACCTGAAGGGTATAGTGGATTATGGACTCAGGTATGAGGCGGATCAAAAGTTTAACCTACAGGGTTATGTTGATTCAGATTGGGATGGCAGTGCTACAGATAGGAAGAGCACATCTGGGTGCTGCGCTGAGGAAGAGTATGTTGCATCCTGTTCAGCTAGTTGTGAGGCAGTATGGCTACGGAAGCTACTGTCTGAGTTATTTGATCTCCTGTTGGAGGCTACTGGTATCTTATGTGATAACCAGAGTTGTGTGAATCTGTCTGAGAACCCAGTGTTTCATGACAGGTCGAAACACATAGAGATCAAATATCACTATATCAGGGATATGGTGCAGAGAGGAGCTGTGAAGCTTCTGTATGTTGCGACGGACAAGCAGATTGCAGATGTGCTGACAAAGCCACTAGCCAGAGTGAAGTTTGAGTACTTCAGAGAGAGGCTTGGCGTTCTTCAGATCGAGGATACTTCGAGGAAGAAGTGATGGACACATTTGCTAAAGCCATTCCAAGCATGTTGGAAGGAGGATCCTTCACATGGCTGTGGATGTAAGCGCTGGATAATGGGCATCAGGATGATGTTCTGGTTTTTGCTTGGATATGATCAGTTGGATCATTTATGTATGTACGCATCATGTTGGATGCTGGATATGATCAGTTGGATCATTCATGTATGTATGCATCATGTTGGATGCTGGATATGATCAGTTGGATCATTTATGTATGTATGCATCATGTTGGATGCTGGATATGATCAGTTGGATCATGTGTATGTATTTTGTATATGCATCATGTTGGATGCTTGGACCATGTATCTGTATATGTATCAGGTGGATACATTGTATGATCAGGAGGATCATGTATGATGATATGTATCAGGTAGATACTTGGTATGCATCAAGTGGATGCATTGATGATCAGGTGGATCATGCAGCAGGATGTTGCAGTGATGATCAGGATGATCATGGATGATCATGGATGATGAGCTTCAGGATGTTGCTCCAGATGACATGCAACAGGACGTTGCAGTGATGATGATCAGGACGATCATGAGTACATCAGGATGATGTATGGTGAGTATCAGGTTGATACTCTGTGGCCGTGGATCAGGTTGTGCAGATGAGCATGTCTGGGAGATCCTATAGGTCGGAGTTGTGTACCCGTAACAGCCTGGGATGCTCTTTCGAGACATTGCTCTGGGAGGACATGTAATTTGTGCCCTGGGAGATTTCAGGTCGGAGTTGTGTACCTGTAACATCCTGAGATGCTCTTGCGAGGTTTTGTCCTATGGCATGTAATTTGGGCCCTGAGAGATTTCAGGTCGGAGTTGTGTACCCGTAACATCCTGAGATGCTCTTTCGAGGTTTTGCCATGACCACATGTAATTTGTGCCCTGGGAGATTTCAGGTTGGAGTTGTGTACCCGTAACATCCTGAGATGCTCTTGCTAGGTTTTGTGGTGGACCACATGTAATTTGTGCCCTGGGAGATTTCAGGTCGGAGTTGTGTACCCGTAACATCCTGAGATGCTCTTTCGAGGTTTTGTGGTGGGGTACATGTAATAGCGCCCTGGGAGATCCTACAGGTCGGAGTTGTGTACCCGTAACATCCTGGGATGCTCTTTCAAGGTTTTGTGATGCACGTAATAAGTCCTGAGGATTCCACAGTATGGCCAGTGATGATGAAGACCTGCAGGTGGTGGGCCTACATCCAGTATGAAAAAGGACTGGCTCTGTAGAACTTCCTATGACGAGTAGATTCAGAGATTGATTGAGATAGCAACAGCAGTGACGATGATGA